>OZ025298.1:121334230-122534230 GCA_964019185.1 Maratus speculifer
ACGCTTGGACGGACAAACGGACTGAACGACGAATATACAGTGGCGGTCAAAAGTTTCCGGTCACCAAAAATTTTTCAGTTAATTTGTAACTATATCCATATGAAGAGGAATCTCGAAGTGATACTTATACATTTTATTGAAATAATAGTTAGGAACTTACTCGTGGAATAACATGTAAATATCAATAAATTTAACTAAAAAAATTAAGTACAAAGGAATACGCATATTCTCAAAAGTTTCCGGCCACCTTCGCAAATTTTTAAAAATATGTATTGTAATAGAAAACTACAGCGATCAACAACATTTATATTTAGCATTTTATAGTATTAGCATTTTATTATCTTCAGAAATAAGTTCTACGGCGCAGTAACGTGGCATTCATACAATCAACAGTTAAAGATCGTCTATGGTACGTTTTGTCCATATTGTTGTCCAATTTTTGGAATTTTCTGCTGAGTTGGAATATTTATAGTTCGGCAGACGTTTGCCAGCTTCTTTACAAAGATTTTCTATTGGATTCATGTTGGGCATTTGGGCTGACCATTTCAAAAACAAAATTTTTTTGTGCGAAAGCCATTTCTTGCATACATTTATTATGTCGTTATCATGTTAAAATAAATAGTTGCTACCAAAAGTTTCCTCTGATAAGGCAGAAAATAATCTTTCAAGATATCCTTATAATTGCATCATTCATCTTGCCGTGGATTTTAAATAAGGGACCGACAGTTTTTGAAGAAAATACTCCCCACATTATAACGTGTCCTCCGCCATGCTTCATTGTAGGAATAACACATGTTGAATCACATTTTTTGTTGTTGGGTCATCCATCACTCTCAAAAAAGTTTCAAAATCTATTGATAGAAAAATAGTACTTTTTTCCAGTTTTCACTATACCGGACTTATGTTTTTTGGAAAACACCAGTCGGTACATTTATATTTTTTTACCTAAGAAAAATTTTTAAACGCCGACACTTCCATAAAGTTCTGTATCACGTCAGCATCTTAACACGGTAGACCAATTTATTTTAACAATATTTTCATTTTGTAAATAGCCGTATATTGCAACGGGATTTTTATGCGGGTCATCAATTGTTTTCCTCCTGATAATTCTTTCATTGAGAATAGTAATTTTTTTAAGTCTTCCGGACCTCAAAAAGTCCTGAAGGCCACGGCCATCTTTATATAATTTTTAAATATTGTTTACATTCGATTTTACCGATTGATAACTTTACCGCAAAACCTGGAGAAGATTAGCCATTTAGTGAAAAATTAATCACTAATTTTACAGACAATATTTATTCAACTTTTCAATTTTGAATTTAAACTGTGCTATTCACGATGATTCATTCACAAATACAACCAAAAAACACTTTACCGATAGAAAAAAAAGGGAATGATGAGTGGCCGGAAACTTTTGCACACGCGAACTTCGAATTCTGCCCTTTTGCATGAAGCGTCCACAGTATTCGATCAAAATGATCACGTGATCAGAGGTCATTCACATATTCCTAACTTTTGAAGCAGTTGTGCTTCTTCTCTGCTGAAACCTTCTGGTAAATAAATGAAAGAAACTAACTGGCCGGAAACTTTTGACCGCCACTGTAGGTGCTACGTATTTACATAATTACGATCGCACTTAAAAAGGACACAGCCAATTTAGAATGTGGATGAGATCTTTTTTATCTTCTCCTATGGGAATGCAAGTCTGCTAACTTTTTCATCTACAGTAGTGGGCATAATTATAAAACACTTACCTAATTTGACATACAATGAAAGAAAAAATTCAGAGCTTAAAAATGCTTATCAATTACGACATAAACATAAATTTATTCTATTATAACACGTAATTGTTTTACAGAAATATTTTTAATTAAAAAAATTAAAGTTACATGGACAAAATTATAAGACACGCTAACATTTTAATTAAAACTCCTGCTTTTTTTCGAGAATTATGTACAATATGCAAATTTTCTGCAGACTGTGATGACGTCGGCAGTTAACTAAAGCAGACGATAACCGATTTTCACGCATTTACAAACATGCCACGAGGTACAGAATTTAAAGAAAGTAAAATTCACAAAACTTGGAGATTAAAAGCAACTGGTGCTTCAGTTAATTATATTTCAAAAGTTGTTAAACGCTCTAGATGTACAATTTCAAATGTTTTGAAAAAAAGAATTAATGGATTGGTGATTAAAAGATCTGGACGTACCCTTTGCTTGTCCCCGAGATACAGACGTCATGTCCGTTTGCTCGCTACACAGAATAAGATGGCCACTACAGGCATTAAAAATACTTTACAACTGAATTGTTCAAGGAGAACCATTCGCAGGATGTTGCATAATGCTTCTTATGAGATTTTTTTTTTTTAATGAAAGGAAAAAATTACCGCTTTTAAAGCAGCACAAAAGGGACCGTTTAAACTTCGCTAAATAAAGTATCGCTTGGACCTCCAAATTGTACTCTGTGTTATTTTCTGATGAATTTTTTTGAATCTGGAGGATCCCGACGGTTTTCGCTATTATTGGCAATTGGCATGATTTACGGAAGTCTCTTGATGTACTAATGTGCGCCATATGGGTGGAGACTCAGTAATGGTTTGGTTTGGTTTTTCGACTCAAGGGAAAACCAAGATCGTTATTGTGCATTCAAGAATGAATTCCAAGTAGTATCACAATCTTTTTAAAGACCAACCAGCCACATACGGTGAACTTATGTGTGCGAAAACTACACTTAACATATAATGCGTAGATTCATACTTCACACGTGATAAAAATCTGGCTTTCAGAGCAAAGTACGTTCCCCAGACTTAAATCCCATCGAAAACTTGTGGAGGATTTTAACTCGTTAGGTTTACCGAAATGGCAGTTTACATGTCTTGAAGACCTAAAGAATGCAATAAAATGTGCTTGGGAATAACTGTCTTCGGAAATTTTTCAGAATTGATAGATTCCAAGCCGAATCGCATATTTCATGTTATAAAAAATAATAGCGGCAATGCGATACCAAATATTGAATAGCCATGTTACTAAATTTTTTTAAAACCATTAATGTTTGCTTTTTATGTTGACCACTGTATTTGGAGGAAAAGAAAAAGGGTGTCGTAAATTTTTGTCCATTATTTTTTAAAGTTTTTTCATATATTTGTATGAAAATATCATTATTATAAAATAACTACGTATGATAACAGAGTAATTTTATGTTTTTGTTATATATGATGTACAGGGTGGTCATAAAAAAACTTTGCCGGTATATGGAGCTCTAGCGGCCAGTTCGTTCAACCGATCAAGGTGAAATTTTAGATATAGCTATTCTGAGGTATGAGCTCAAGATTCTCTGAACCGCAACAAAATGGCGCTCACGGTTACTGTTGTAGTTATAGAAACTCGAAATTTTCCAATGGCAATACCAATTTTTTTTCATCTGAAAATTCTCAGCCTATGCGAAAACCTTAAATGACGTTGGAACCGTACGTGTATAGCAAGAAACGGACTCATTATGCACGCTCAAAAAACTGTTCTGCGAATCACCCCCATATAAAAACACGATTGAGGAATAAGGAGTAAATTTGTATATGACACACAGTCAGTACACTAATCTCTGATTACAATACAGATCGGAGAAAACTTTTATTTTGATTACACATTTTTCACATGGGTGCAATCACAGGCAATTACACATTGCATGGTGGCGACTGTGGGCAATACAGCTGAACGTTACATCGCATGAGGGCTGTTTGCAATTTCACGTGTGATAGAATCTTTCAAATCCGGCAAAGTTTGCGGATTGCGCATGTACACTCTAGATTTTAGATATCCTCAGAACCTGAAATCCATAAGAGTGAGGTCGGGGGGATCTCGGAGCCATTGACATTACCAGTTAAGTTGAAATGTGCCTCGTCCGTTCATAATATGCGAAGAGGTCGATCGTTATCTTCATCATATTGGATAAGAAATTCATTAAAACAGTTTATATGTTGTTGATGGTCTCTCACTTCCAACATCTGGGCGCGTTGGTACAAGTAAAGAAACACGCGGATTACCGAGAGCAGTGACTTTGACATTGATTTTGATATATCAAATTCACGAGATGCATTTTTTGTAGTTTGCATGCGTCCCCTGGTCACTATGTGATGCACTTCCATAACAGTATCCTCAGGAACAGTTGGTCGTCCGGATCGCAGACTATTAGAGGTGCAGCCTATTTCATCAAATCTCATTACTAAATCTCGAAAAGCTTGTGAAATGCATAGGCCACGTATTTGGCGATGGTTTCGACGGTAAACGCTTCAGGTTTTCGCAGCATTCATCTGATTTTGATAATAGTTTTACCAACTCACCATGAACGAAGTCATTTTGTTGGCAACTGCGAGCTCCGACTAAAGAACAAACATTCCCACAATACTTTTTATCCGTTTTCTATGCGAACTATCTGGCAAACGATGTTCCGTGATTGGTATTTTGTCTGTGTCATATTTAAATTTTCTTCGTGTGACTTGGTCGTGTTTTTGGAGGCTGTTCGTAGAGCTGATTTTGTGCGAGCATAACGCGTCCGTTTATTGCAATAACCATACCGTTCCAACGCTCTTTAGGGTTTTCGCATGCGCTGAGCATTTTGCGATGAAAAAAAAATGGGTGTTGTCATTGGAAAATTTCGAGTTTCTGAAACTAAAACCGTAACCCTGAGCGCCATTTTAATGCCGTTCGCAGAATCTCGAGCTCATACCTCTGAATAGCTATATCTGAAATTTCACCTTGATCGGTTGAACGGATTGACCGCTAGAGCTCTATATATCGGCAAAGTTTTTTTATGACCACCCTGTAATTCATTTTTCAATAATTTCATTCATTTAATTTAATTCAATAATTTTTAAGCTTTACATCGTTTCTCTAATTCTATTTGAAATTCGGTAGATGTCTTGCAATTATATCTACTACTGTATAACACCTCTTTCATTTGTTAAAGTGTTCTTGAATTTTCTGAAAGCATTTCATAATCTATATCTTAGGCAAAATTTATCTTTAATCATAAAAAAATAGATTTTTTTTAACTGAACTTCAAAATTTTACTGGTGATACTGTTAAAAGTAAAAAGCACAAAAGTCCGTATCTATAACATTGCTTTAACGTTTTAAAAATTTTTGAAAGAATATAATGAAGCTTTATTTCAGGCTTTTTAGATTCATTTTAAGACATTTAAGCGATGAAGACCTAATCTCTGTCTTGTTCGTAACTGATTCAAAATAATAGCCATAACTCCCATCACAAGAAACAAATATTTTAAAACATATGGCAGCTCTTGTATATAATCTTTCATACATATGAAGAGAACCGGGATTTAAAAAAACATAATATAACATGTCTTTTTAACCGACTTCCAAAAAGGAGAGGTGGTTATCAATTCAACGCGTATGTTTTTTATTTATGTATGTTCACCGATTACTTCGAAAATATGCAACCAATTTCTGTTATTTTTGTTTTAAATGAAAGAAAATGCTCTCGAATTGATACCACTTACGTTTCATCGAAATTGGTTCAATACTTTTTTAGTAATTAGACAAAAACTAATAAAATTAGTGATTTTTCGGTAATGGAAAGTGTTGAATAAGTTCGCCGAACGGCCTGCAGACAGAATGGCCGAGCGGTCTAAGGCGTCGTATTTAAACTCTCTTTCTCGAAATAAAGCGTGGGTTCGAACACCGCTCTTGCCATGATTTTCATCAATGTGTAATTTACAGTAATTTTTTTCGTATTACAATTTTTATTATTAACCGCTTCAGTAAAGGAAGAGGAAGTTATCAATTCGACGCGTATTTATTTTTTTTCTATGTATGTTCACCGATTACTCCGAAACTATCCAACTTATTAACTTGGGTTTTGTGTTAAGAAAAAGAGGCTACTCTCGAATTAGTACCACTTCCATTTCATTAAAATTAGTTCAGTGCATTTTTAGAAATTAGGCAAAAACTAATAAAATTGGTGATTTTTCGCAAATTAAAAGTAACATGGGGTTTGAATATGCTCACCGACTGCATCGCAGTCAGGATGGCCGAGCGGTCTAAGGCGCCATATTTAAGCCTTTGTTCTCAAAAAAGAGCGTTGGTTCGAACCCCACTCCTGACATAATTTACATCCCTGTATAATTTACAATATTTTTTGCGTATTATAATTTTTATTATTAACCGACGTCAGAAAAGGAAGAGGAAGTTATCAGTTTCACGCATGTGTATATTTTTTTTACGTATGTTCCGAAACTATCCAACCGATTAATTTGGTTTTTGTGTTAAATAAAAAAGCTACTATCTAATTGGTACCACTTCTATTTCATTGAAATTTGTTCAGTACATTTTTAGTAATTAGGCAAAAACTAATAAAATTGGTGATTTTTCGCAAATTAAAAGTAACATGAGCTTTGAATAAGCTTGCCGACGGCCCCACCAGTGGCCGAGAGCTTCTGACCTCTCAACTGGAAGACGGTAGGTGCTGGGTTCGAACCCAATCGCGACCGTCGGCCTAACCGTTCGGAGTTTTCCGTGGGTTTTTTTTTTTTCGAAGCTTGGACTTCCTTGCGTAAATACGGGTTAGGTACCCTTAGAAAGATCCCCACGGAGGACATCCCAGCCCTTAGGGTGTATATCTCACAGTATAGATCATTAGCCGACATAAATACAAACAAACAAGCTCGCCGACTGGAGCGCTGTCAGGATGACCGAGCGGTCTAAGGAGCCAGATTTAAGCTCTGATTCGAGAAAGAGAGCGTGCGTTCGAACCTCTTTTGACAAAATTTACATCCATGTAAAAGTTACAATATTTTTTTCGGTGTTATAATTTTCATTAACAGACAGTGGTGTAGTCGAGGGGGGACGCAGGGGGACGGCGTCCCCCCACTTTTTTATTTTCTTTCAAGCGTCCCCTTACTTTTTTATCTCAAGGGGGACGCTTTTTTATCTAAGGGCGCGAGGGGACGCAGATCTTACTGATTCATTAAACGATTAAAATAAAAATAAAAACATTAAGAAATTAACAATTAGAATTGATATTTTAAACCATTTTAGTATTCTTTAACAACGACACTCAAAAAAGCAGATTGAAAGAATTTGGGAAGAAAGATGTTTACTTGTTGTTTCATTATAATTACCGGTAATGAAATACCGCGATAACATTAGTTATTTCAAAGGCATTAGTTTTACTTGGAAGTCTATTATCCCCTTCCTATTTCTTAACAGAAAGATTACACGAGCTCCTGAAAAAGACCTTGGACACACCGCAGTCTCAGTAAAAAAAAATCCAGATGTTCGAGCATTGGGTGCCTGGTCATTTTTTTACTCACACGATAATTAACAACAGCATGTTTCCATTAATCAGTAAATAAGATCTTTAAAGACATTCAGGGTAATTGTCATAGCTGCCACATACTGTTAGTAGGGGTCATCAATTGGCCGGTATATGGCGTCTGCAGTTGAATACAGACTAAACCAATAAAAGGACATAAATGCAAACCGACAACTTCTGATACTGTTCAGTGAAAGAATTCCCCAGAACCATTATCCTCCCTTCTTTCGTTCACATTGACAATTATTTCTTGATTAGATACAAGCATTGGGCTAGTTTAAAGTCGAGCGAGTATCTCTGAGTTGCCTCATTTTTTCTATCCATAAATTTTTTATATCGTAATTTTAATTTTTTAAGAAAAAATAACATTGGAACGATGTAGGCAGCCAAAATTGAAAGTTTTAAAATTGCTTCCAAACGTTGTCGTACAAAAACAGATGCGAAATCACCAACCACAATTGCAGATCAAAAGTCCGATCCAACAGAATTGTAAGTATCCTTTGAGTTTTGATCAATAATATCTTAAATTAGTTGCTAAATTTTGAATTTTTGATAAGGGTTATATATTTACCAAACATCAATAGGTTTTTGTTATAAAACTATGTTTTTTATTGAACGGGATGAAAAAAAGGGGGGGAGAAGAAATATGGACGTTAGCAATAGTGGTTGAGCAGAATTGCTCTGCTAAATTTTCTTTCTCTCTCAAAATTTTCAAAAAATAATACAGCTGGTTTTATTCTCCCCCCCCCGCCCCCCTAAAAGAATATTTTTAGTTCTGTTTCTCTTTTACATTTGCGAATTTTTTGCAAACCCGAGATTAAAATACATCAAATGTTCAAAAAGAAAAAAAAATGTCTCATTACTTTATTTTCTAAAAAAGCTGATAGAAATTTAATTTGGAGTTTTTAATATACATCTTATTTGTTACATTTTTAAATACAAATTTTATTGTATTTTATTGACTTTTTTTTCCTTTTTGAACATTTTATGTATTTTAATCTCGGGTTTACAAAAAATTCGCCAATGTAAAAGAGAAACAGAACTAAAAGTATTATTTAAAAATGTCTGCAATTTCTATAAAGTTTGCAGCATCATAAATAATACAAAATTAAAATACAACGTTTTAAAGTTAGATTGCCACACAGTCTATATATATTTATATGATTTACTATTATAAAGATCTTTTAATGCAAATTAAGTATGGTAGCACTTGTATATGGTAAGTATGGTAGCATTTACAGAGGACTATTTCATTAAATTATGTCATACGGAAAGAAAACTCTTTACATTTTATTTTAATGACGTTACATGACTTCAAACATAATGAAATTGATATATATTACTGAAATGCATAACAGTACGCTTAATATAGAATAAGGATTGAGTAGCTTCTATCGTTCATTTACAGGGATATACGAAGAAATGACATTGCATTACTCTTCGTGTACAATAATAGTTTGAAATGCGTATTGTGAAATTGATATAAGTTATTGACGAGGGAGTTAATGTCATCCACTGCAAACATGAAGAATGTATCATATCAATTTTCTTTAACCGTATATGAACAATATTGCAGGATGTTCATTTCCAATCTTAACTAATTTTTATTACATTATGTGGAAGGCATAGGCGTAACTTGGGCTCTAAAACTAGGGGGGAAAGGTTCAAAGTACTTTTCTAGAAAATTATACCTCTCCCCCCCCCTTTCAATCATCGTGTGCACACATATACATTTAAATATTTAAAATTTTTAATATTTAAAAAAAATTAAATGTTCAACCAAAAACGAAAAAAATAAGGAAAAATCCGAAATTACTCATTTCATGACTTTAAAAAGATTTTTTGAAATAGTGAATGCACAACCTTTATATCTCTTATGTTTGATGCACTGTTAATCGAAAAAAGTTAAATTGATGCATTATTTTAATTAAAAATTGGCAAAGCCTGATGGAGATCTGCACGAGTGGCCCGAACGAAAGTTAATTTCGCCCGGTCCGGTGTAAAAATGAAAATTTCAGTTTGAGCCCGGCCCGCACAGAAATTAGTGAAAACAGTCCCAGCCCAGCTCGATTTGGCCCGACTCAATTTCTACAAAAAATTTGGATTTTACTTAACATACAATAAAGATTATTTTAAAGAGTACTGCATATTAATGGGGTAAATTGACAGTATATTTTTTAAATTATTATGTGCAAGACAGGCAATACATAACAGCAACAATAATGTTTTCTTAAATTCTTAGACATTTCAACATTTAAATAAGGTGTATTTGTGGTGGTATGTATGATGGGAGGTTATCTGCATGAGGGATATAGGCCCTAGGAGGAGTGCCTTCTGTCAGGGGCTTTCTATGGGAACCTAACTCGTATTTATGCAAAATTAAAACGAAACCATGAAAACTCCAAACGGTTAGGCCAATGGGCGCGATTGGGTTCGAACTCAGCACGAGAGCAGAACCTCTCAGCCAGTGGTGGGACCCATTTAAAAAAGGATTCATAAAAACATATTGTAGTTTAGAATAAGAGAAAAAAAAATCGTAATTTTTGAAGCAATATAATAAAAATTAGATTTGTGGAATAACTTCTTTGATTTGTGAAAATATTTCATTTATTAACGCTATTCTCAAATCCAAAAGTGCTACTTTCTGACGCATTTCTGAATTCATTTATTTCCGAAAACACTTAAGATTTGCAGATCACTTATTCAGAAACAATGTAATCGAATGGCATTATCCATTTTTCGATAAAGACGACATACCTTTGAGATAATAATGATAAAGGCAGCGTTTTGAATCGAATTTCCAGAAGCGACATCAGAGGAAACGATAAAATCCTGAAGTGGTAACAAGAATTACTTAATTGTCGACAAGTAATTTACATATCAAAAATGGAAAACGCTAATTGATTCCAAATCCCTTCAATAGTCAAACTTCTCAATTTTAAATCTTTGCAGTTAAAAATTAGTCAGAAAATGTGTCAAATCTTGAGGGGTAGGGAGAAAATTCTTTTTCTGATGCTAATTATGCGTTTTTTACGCAACATTTTGACGAATTTAATTTTTTTTCCCCACTATCTGTCAACAAAAGTTTTCTTTCTTCGCGATATTTCACGATTCATGCTTTTTCCGCGATTCTTTAGCAGTATTTTGTGTTTTTCACAATCCTGAAACAAAATTCACGTTTTACCACGATCTTTTTAAAAGAAATTTGCAATTTTCAAATATCCTTGTCAGAAATTTGCATTTTCCCTAGAACCTTTGACAAAATTTGCATTTTTTCCGATAATTTCGATTTTTTCGCGATCATTTGATAAAATTTGCGTTTTTTCTCGTGATTCTTTGACAAAATTTACGTTTTTCTCTCGATTTTTTGACAAAATTTGCGTTTTCTCCGCTATTCTTTGACAAAAAAAGTTTCGCATTTTTTACAAAATTTGCTTTATTTTGGCAATTCTTTGACGAAATTTGCAATTTTTCACGAGTTTTTGTCAAAACTCGTTTTTTTCTGCCATAGTGTGGCAAAATTCAAATTGTTTCGCGATATTCAACAAAATTTGCGATTTTTTCGCGATCTTTTGACAAAATGTGTGTTACTTCTGCGATTCTTTGGTAAAAATTCGTCTTTCTTTCTGCGCAATCCTTTAATAAATTTCCACTTTTTTCGCAGCCCTTTGAAAAAATTTATATTTTTATAGCGATTTTTGATAAAAATCGCTTTTTTTCCTGATCCTTTCACAAAATTTTCGTTATTTTTCTATTCTTTGACAAAATGCAAGTTTTTTCTGTGACCTTTTGTTGAAATTCGCATTTTGTCCGCGATTTTGTGACGAAATTCGTGGTTTTTTTCAGTTATTCTTTGGCGATGTTATCAATTTTTTATGCGAACGATTAACAAAATTGATATTTTTTGCGACCATTTTCGAAATTCGCGAAACTTTAAGGTGAAGCTGTTTCATGTCCAAATTTTTGGTCTGATGACTATATATATATTTTTTTTAATTTTCGTCACCGAATGCTTTAAATTTTCGGAAAATTCGGAATAAATCACATGGAAATTCGTGAATTTTGTTGATATGCGATTGATGAAGTTCACTATTTCAAATTTAAAAGACTATTACATTTTTGGAAAATTTCCAGCGTCTTTGATTCCTTGAAAATGAATGCCTCACCAGTGACCGAGAGGTTCTGACCTCTCAACTGGTAGACGGCAAGTGCTGGGTTCGAACCCAATCGCGGCCGTCGGCCTAACCGTTCGGAGTTTTCGTGTTTTTCTTTCGGGTTAGGTTCCCTTAGAAAGCACTCCTCCCCCTGGACCTATATCCCTAGAGTAGATAATCGGCCGACACAAAATAACCCAAATAACCCCTTGAAAATGAATACTTTTTAACCAGCACTTTTTCTATTTTTTCAATAGCGTACGAACCCTGAAATCTGTTTCTGTGCATTCACCAGTGGTGGGAAGGAAAAAGAAGAGTTTTTGGTGAGAATTTTTTCTGATTTTTAATTAAAAACTCAACAATATATCAGAAATTTAAAATTCTGAGTCTCAGGTACATCAGGAGAGTCCTTGGAAAAATCTCATTTAAATTTTTAGACTTACATGCGATAAATTTTTCTAGACATCCCACATGCAAAGCGAAACTTTATTTTAGTACAGACATGTTTTTACGTTTATAAGATTTAAAATGACATAAATTCAAACGAACATTGAAAAATTCAATATAATAGCAGATTTTTCTGTTTCCCTTTAATGTAACTACCTCTATGGCTACTTAATTCTAATTTACACATCCACCCCACACATACATACAAACAATTCTAAAATGAAAAAAAAAAAAAAAAAAAAAAAAAAAAAAAAAAAAAAAAAACCGCTCATAAGTTCAGCATTTCCGGAGGGGACGAAAAGAGTAAGGAAATATTTTTTATTGAACATATACTGTGGCTTTAAAAATTTTGCTAAGTTCCATGTCAGAAATTACTGATATGAACATAAAGATGTTAATTCTGGGTATTTGGAATTATCCAATATTTATTCTAGTTAGCAGTCAAAACGTAGCACATACATAGGTAAATAAAAAAGAAGAGAAAATCGAAATATAAAACTAGCCTTTAACCACAGAATAATACAAAAAACTGGAGGGGCAAAAGGTAAGTCTTGCCCCTGCTCCTGGAAAACTAGGGGGGCATATGCCCCCCCCCCTCGCCCCCGCCAGATTACGCTCATGGTGGAAGGAATTCTATAAATCATATGCATAGGCCAGTCAAATTGTCATAAATAGATGCAAAAATTCTGCTAGAAGATTTTATGTTTTTAAACTATTTATGGGATTGCTAGTAGCAAGAATTAATGGTTTTCCAACAAAATATCTCGAGGCTAAATTTTGTGGAGCTAAAAAACCACGAAATTTTCGGACTTTTTTCAGTTTTTTGCCCATAACTCAAAAATTATAAAATTTTTGTGTGCCATACTCAGTTACAAAAAGAAAGGGCATTAAATTCTCTACAAATTTTGTAATAAAGACTTTTTTCTAAACCCATTATTAAGCGAACTACAGCTTTCTAAAAATGACTCTTTTTTCCTAACTTTGTGGGAAAATCGGAAAAACGAAAAATTGACATCATTTTTCATTATTTTATCTTCTTTAATGTAACTTATTTATATTACAGGTATTTGTATGATAGTAATCATGATTAATTACAACGGTAACACTGTAAAAATATTAAGAATATAGTAACTTTTTTTCTATTTAGAGCATAAGTGAAGAACATCAGTATTAGGTATTTAACTGAATATAAGTAAAAAATACTTGCAATGACATTTTTACATCATCTTCTTCTGGATAAATAATGTCTTCTACATTTTCGCAGTTGATCCCGTTACAGTTTTTATAAATTGTCGAGCATTTGAGTCCTGATTTTTGAAAGGAACATTCTTTGATGCATCCTTTTTTACAGTTATTACATGATACAACATGGAGTAAGGATTCAAGTGCTGGGTCTTGACACATTTGAACTGGCTGAAAGAGACCACCCGACTTGTGAACCAACCCCCATTCTTCAAGAGGGATATTGTTTCCTAGTCAAACATGTACCTGATTATAACATCTTAGAAAATGATGCTGGGTCAGCCACTTGCGTTGGGGATAGTCTTGCAAGATGAACATTGCTTTTTGTGGCAGCTTTAGCAAATAACTGGAACCTCAAGCTGTTCAATTTCTGTGTGGTATCTCTGCATCTACTGTATCGTGCAATAATGATCTTTTCTGAAGCCTTAATGATTTCTTGGCGGATATAATGTGGTTTATTGAACATGCAGGCCATTTCTTCAAGCTGATCATATTTTTTTCAAAGTGTTACAAAACTTTGACTTTCCTTGCCCAAAAAGAGCGGATGTTGTATCGCATTCGCTAATTGCGCAAGTGAAAATAACATTGCTGTAATTGTATTATGGCATGGTTGAAAACCGCTTGGTTTCAATGTTACTTTTCTATGGCTTTTGGAAAAACAGATTTTTGTGCCTATAGCCCAAGCTCGTCATGATCACGAGAAGGTATCTTCTCCGACAATAATTGTCGGTCTTCACCGACAGTTATGACGCTTTCAAAAGATTCAGCTTTTGAAATGGCTTAAGTAACTATCATGACATTAGCTTCTTCTTCTGCCCTGTCAACGTGAATTCTTGAATTCTGTTATTTTGAAATTCTGTTTTAAACAGTGAAATGAAGCGGCTCTTGTTTTTTGTCATTGGCTTCCTGAACGGATGTTTCGGGTCGACGCCCTCTTTTCTTTCCTCCTATTACAGATTGATATAATTTTACGCGACAAAAACTATGATACCATGCATCTGCAGCTACCAAGTCAGCTCGTGCTGAATGTGTTCAATTACTTTCTGGGACCATTCTTACCCACGTTTTTCTGCAGCATTAAAAAATACAATTTTAGTTTCTAACTTTATACCTTTGTGAATCAAATTTCTCTCTGCGTAAGACTTTTTTTTTTCGTTGATGTCATCGGGATTACCTTCTTCATCTAAGTAACAATTATCTTGAAACTTGAAAGAAATGCTCGATCGGATCGACAAATTAGTATGTCTAGAATGTTCATCCTGACGAACATATGCTGCTATCATTCTCTCATTCGTATATGTTTTTCAGCAATCATTATACTCTAACTTTCTTGCTACTTTTCAAAAAATTTTGATGAATATCATTTTGACGCTGAATGCTACGTTGAAAGAGCTTGGCAAGTCCTTTCTGGCTCACAATTTGGTATCACTATTTGAAGTCTTTTGACAAACGAAACACAATTTTGGGTCGAGCTCACTCATTTTTCATTATTGCACGAGAAGAGGACACGCAATAAACTGAATAGCAACATATAAGAAGAGTGTGTCTTTAAAAAAGAATTTGCGTCTGAACAAAAATGAATCGGGAATGTCATATTGCCGTTATCTCCCATCTACATCCCTTTTTTTAATACCCCGGCCCTTACTCCCTTCGTAATTATTTTTTTCTTACACGATTTCCATAATTCGTGTTTCTTCTTCTTGTGCCTGTCTTTCTTAAAACTTCGACTTCTCATTCATCAACAGACGTATTTAATTTTCATTGTTAGTGATGAATGAAAGTTTTTTTGGGACGGGAGGCGAAAAATAGGCCACTTTCTGTAAAGTTTTAAAAAAAGTGATATTTTCAAAGAGCCACAGCGCGCTTCATAATGGGTTTAGAAAAACGTCTTTATTACAAAATTTGTAGAGAATTTAATGCTCTTTCTTTTTGTAAGTATAAATGGTACACAAAAAGTGTATAATTTTAAAGTTACAGGCAAAAAACTGAAAAAAGTCCGAAAATTTCGTGGTTTTTTGGCTCCACAAACTTTAGCCTCGAGATATTTTGTTGGAAAACCATTAATTCTTGTTACTAGCATCCCCATAAACATTTTAAAAACATAAAATCTTCTAGCAGAATTTTTGCATCTATCGGCCCTTTTTTCTGACAATTTGACTGGCCTAGCAGTGCAACAAGTCGAATTATTTAACTTGTGTGGGCGGGATTGGAGAAAAATGTAGTTTCAGGAATATTATCTATTTTTTAGCATAAATAAGTTTTACTGTGAAAATATGATACAAATAAATTTATATGAGAACTGCAATGAACGTTAATTGTAAAAAAAAAAAGTCTTTTCTTAATTCTTTTATACTTTTTTCATTTAATCACATCAAAACAAAATCGAAAAAGTGATAAACGGGCATTATGGAGATCAACCTTTCAGGATTGGTACATGAAGACCGAGCCTGGTCCGGCCCGCGGGTCGGGTTAAGACCGATTTTCATTAACGACATTCAGGCCGAGCCGGGTCTAGTCATTAATCTTTTCGGGTCGGGCTCAGGCCTTAATTTTTTCCTGGAGTATCGGGCCGAGTCGGGCCTAACTTATTTTTTCCGTAAGAAGCCGGGATTGATTTTATTCTTCCTAATCTTCACGGACGAAAATAATCAGTTCCAGTTGAATCATCCCATATGAAATCACTTTCTCGACGTGGCCAAGTCTGTTCAAAAATCAGCAAAGTTTGGCTTGGTTTAAAAGTTTTTACAAAAAAGGCATATTATTATTTACTCTTGCGGAAGAGTTCTGGGCAAAAAAACTTATCTTAGACTTTTAACTTAAACATTTTTAAACGTTTTTTTTTATTATTATTGAAGTCGGCATTATTCAACTATTAAACATTAGATTTTTTAAAAAAGAATCGTGGATTTCTAGACTTATTAAAATAGAGTTAAACGCATGAAAAAAAAAAAAAAAAAAAAAAAAAAAAAAAAAAAAACCCTGTCCTATGACGGAATTTTTTTTAAAACTGAAAACTGGAGATTCCTTTTAAACTTCTGTTGAATTGTTCATTCATGCAAAATTAATACGCGAGGAGAAATATATTAAAAATTTACACCTGCATAGAAGGGAACGTATTTTTTCTTTCCAATGCGATTCTTCTTAGAAAATTTTGCTTTTACTATATACTATTTTTTAGCTTTTTATGTCTCCATCATATGAAATATGGTTTAATAATACCAATGATAACTGAAACGTTTACATATATGCAAAGGTTCATTAAAAGTATAAATATCGCAGCCTACGGCACTTCTGCATAAATGAAGATTATAAACACGAGAAAAAAAATTAAAAGACTAAGCTAAGTTTTTTTGGTTAGAACTTTTCCACAAAAGTAAAGATCAATGCTCTGTAGAAAGTCACTCGGGCCGGGCCGAAATTTTAACCATTTTTTTGGTCCGGGTCGAGTTTGGGCCTTGTTTTTAGTTATTATATCGGGCCGGGTCGGGCCCCTATTTTTTACTCTACGGGCCGGACCGATTTTTTTTCTATGGATTGGGCCGGGTTCGGGCCTGGTAATTTCGGCCCGTGCAGACCTCTACATGGAACGCCCTGTAATGGTTGGTTCAGGTTGTAGACACTATAACAATAATTTATTGTGTAGGAATGCATAGGCGCAAGTGACGCGGTGGGATACTACAAACTCCAGGGGTTCAGTTTGTCCCTTTTATTATTTCAAGTATTCTCATTCACATCATAACATTCCTATGCTATATTTTCTTTATTTAAGAGAGACATTTTTTTTCATGATTACTTAAAGAAAATATTCTTTGAAAATTTCCTGATATGAAATCAAAATTTCTCAATTAAAAAAACTCCATTTCTTTTTTTTTTTTTTTTTTTTTTTTTTTTTTTTTCATGTATTTTTTGTGTTTGACAAATTTGCTAGTTTTTTTTAAATTCATAACTTTCGATTTCATACAAAGAATTTTTTTTTCTTTTTGTAATCATGAAATGTCTCTCTTAAATAAACAAAAGAATAGTATACAGGGTGAGTCATAAATATCGAAACAGTAGGCTATATCCTTAAATATTGCCCCAAGACACATATTTCGAATTAAAAAAATTCATTAAAAAGATGAGATTTTTGATAAGATAAATTGCAACCCCATTGGGGGGGGGGGGGGAATTTCTTTTTTAAAATAAGAAACTTAAATTTTTATAGGGCCCCCGTAGAACAAAATTCCCAATTAGGAAATTATCTAAAAACCTCTCAGATATATTAAAATCCAAAATTCTCCAAAATTCGTGACTTGCACCACTTAACCATGCCTGTAAATAAAGAGTTTTTGACTCATTTTGAAAGCAAGTGAGAGATCGTCCACAAATTGTCCGTTATTAAATGTCGATTTAAGACGGTGACTTTAATTTGGGCATAATAAAGCAGAGTACTGATTTAAAGCTAAATTTGTTTTCAAAATATGTTAGTAGTCTGCACTGGAGGTCTGCATGGATCGAAATATCTAAACCGGTCCCAAACCGACCCATAGGGAAAAAAGTTCGGCCGGGCCAGGAAAAATGCTAAAATCATAACCCGGACCAACCTGGAAAAAAGTTTAAATCATAGCCCGGCTCAGTCGTGAATTTCTACATAGATTTTTAATTCGGTGTAGTTAAAAATTGTTTTGTATGGAGGCGTTCTGACCAAAAATACTTATTATAGCTTTTCGTTTTTTATATTCCTACTTTTTATTGTTATAGAAGCTCCAAGGGCTGTGGCATATTTATTTTATCAAAGAATCTCTATTTATATGTAAATGTTTAACTTATATTTTAATATCATTAATCCATATCCCATGCGTTGGATACTTTGAAAAATGTTCTGCAGTAAAACCTTTTAAGATGGAATCACATAGGAAAGAAAAAATACGTTATAGACAAATGTCCTTCCTAGAAGGTGTAATTGGATTTTTTTTTTCTGGGGTATTATTATATTTATTTTGCATGGATCAACACATTTTCCGTTTAAGACAGAATTCCGTCATAGGTATATTTTTTTTCTCTGGTTTTATTGTATTTAATTTTTTATAAATGAATGCACTATTCTTTAAAAATTAAAAGAATTTTAAAGGTTTTTTTTGGGGGGGGGGGGGTAAAATAAAAGCGAATTCAAAATCTGTGTGGTTTTTGTAAAAATTTTGACTGAACCAAATTTTACTTATTTTATGCACGCATTAGGTCAGTCAAGAGACAGTAATTTTAATACCGATTGTTGGAGACCGGGATTGAAAATTTCGTTCCAGTGCAGACTTAGGGAAAAGGAAGCAGTCCCCTCTGATATGAAAAATACGTTAGGCCCGGCCAGGCGAGTCTTCAGAAAACAGTAACGTCTCGATCCTGGCCCAGCCTGGACCGGAAATACAGATTTTTTAACTGCCTCTCCAGGACATTAAAGAGCCTGAAATTTTGAGAGCTAAAAAAAAAAAAAAAAGACTTAATTTCATCTTAGAAAAAGCTTTGTTTTAAATAACTGACGGACTTTTAAGCAGTACACTTCGTTTTCCTGCTTAATGAGGTTTTTTGCCCCACTATACTTGTTTTTCAATTATTAAAAGTTAAGAATTGTTAAAGAAAAAAAGTACAAACTTGAAACATGTCATTTTTGATTATTTTACATTAGTTTTGTTTCGGAAAATTTTAAAATTTATTTGTTTTTGAAAATATGATTTTTTTAAGTTATATTATTTTTTCAATAAATATTTTTAATAGTTTTAAAATTAATATTGAAAAGCAAAAACCCTGGAACAAAACTAAAATCAGATTTTCATCTTTAATTAAATGGAAAGAAATTGAAATCCGATAAATAGTGTTTCGAGTTGTAACGATTTTTAATTATCCCATTTAAACCAGCACTAATCATATGAAATTTTTATAAATTTTACTAGAAATTTTAATGTGTGATTTTCTTAGCAAGCTAAATGGCTAACCATCACAAAAAAATAAAAAAAATAAAAATTCTAACTCAAAAGATAGATTTTTTTATAAAAATTTCACTATTTTTTACGAATTTTTGCAATTGAAAGTATGGGTCTAGGGGCAATATTTAAAGAGATAGCCTATTGTTTCGATATTTATGACTCACCCTGTATGAATTTTCTAGTATGTAGGAAAATTTTTGAAACAGAAAGGAGCTAAATTGGCTACTTAAAGTTTTTACCATAAATTTAGAAATACTCTGTATGTGTTTGAAGTAAAAAAAAAGCTTAAAATTGTTTTAACATAAAATAAATTACGTTTAAAGAATTTCTTTTCCATTTTGAATAACTAAGTACAAAATAAATAAATAAATAATTTATGTAAGCAAATTAAACTAAAGTTTTTTAATTATAATTAGATTTTAAATGTAAATTAAATTTTTAAATTTATAATTAATTTTTAAAAGTGAATTTAATTTAATTTAAAATTTAATTAATTTATAATTATAAATTAAATTAAATTTTTTAATTTAAATTTAATTAATTATCCCTGGAATTCACAATCAAGTTACCCGTATGGATGATAGAGATCCTAATGTTCGAGACTATGAGCGTCCCCCCACTTTTTTTTCCAGGACTACACCACTGTTAACAGACTTAAAAAATCATTAATTTTTAACTAAAAAGAGAAAAATAAATTTTTCTACCAAAAATTGAACCGACTTTAAAAACTACTGCAAAGTGAAAAATAATTTTTCTACATAATAGTAATAAGAAATTAAATTTAGAGCGTAGTATTTACCATGCGTATTATTATATTTATGTACATTAATTTGATTTTTTGGAGTCGGTGCCAGCCAAGCCATTTTCAAAATTAAAATTAATCATCCAGTGCAAATTGTAAAATTACTTTTTAAACTAAATATTAAATCGTAAAAAATTCGAAAAGACTTGGATGTGTGTCTATTGGAAAATTACATGTAACTTGGCTTGGCTGGCACCGACTCCAAATAATCAAATGAATGTACATAAATATAATAATACGCATGGTAAATACTACGCTCTAAATTTAATTTCTTATTACTATTATGTACAAAAATTATTTTTTCCTTTGCAGTAATTTTTGAAGTCGGTTCAGTTTTTGGTAGAAAAGTTTATCTTTTGACTCATAATAAAATCATACTAATAAATAATGAGCAAAATAATTATTATCAAACAATTTTTTTTAATTAAGCAATAAGATGGAAAACGCAACTGTTCCCTAAATTTGAATTCTATTTTTTAACCATGCAATATTTAGAAAAACTAGATAAAAGAAATCGTGTTTGGTATTATTATTATTATTATTATTATTATTAATAAAAAGATTTTATGTGTAATCAAAAAACATATTTTCAGAGGTAGAATATTTACATTTTTCGAGAAATTTTTTTTCTCTACATGGAATTATTCGAGATAGTTTTTCAAGCTCAATTCCATTCTACTTTACTTGCGTCTCCTATAAAAACATTTATTGTACCAGTTGTAAGATTAAAAGAGTGAGTCTCCCCCCCCCCCCCAGAAAAAGAAGGGGGAAAAAGAATGTTTTAAGCTTGACTAATTTATTGCAATTATAAGTTTACATAATGTAGTAATTTATTTCCTTTTTCAGAAGAAAGGGTTTGTTTATTTTACCATTATTTTTTTTCACGTGAGTTCCTGTATATTTTCACATTTTTTGCTCTGCATATTATGTTTAACGTGATTCTATCCTAACTATTTTTTCACTGTTAAATACATATGAATCTATTTGTTTCTTTAATTATAATTGTATCAAACAATTGTATATGCTCAAAAGAACTTATATATTACTTTTAATGCCTATGTAAAGTCGCGAAAAAAGGGAGTAAACACTCCATATTAACTCTGCAACTAATTATAATAAGATAAATTTATTGAAAAGATTAGAAAAAAAAATACTTTTAAATGATATGTATAAAATTTGCTTACACTCTAAATAAAAAGAAATGACTATTCACGTCGGAGGAGTGAATATTCACTTTATCACAGACTCAAAATATACCCATCCTCCTTAGAGTGACTATTCACTCTGAGCAAAAGTGGAATTATTGACTTTCTGAAAGAGTGAATACTTACTCCTGGGAAGTGAATAATCACTTTAAACAGGAGTCAATAAGTCCTCTTTTGAAAGAGTGATTATTCATTCTTGGTAAAGCAGTGTGATTTTTTACACCTGGTAAGAACGAATAGTCACTCTTTCACAGAAGTAAATGTTTATTTTCTAAGCAGTAAATTCTTTTTTTATGTTGCATTTTAAAATAATCAGATCTTTTACAGCTTACAATGAAAATAAATACAATCGTGGTAAAGATAGAAATAAAATGTTTATTTAAATTCATAGTTTGTAACATTAGTTGAACTTTAAGGAAAAACTTATTTAAAATTACACATGAATTAAATCAGATTATTGAAAAAATTAAACCAGGTTCTTAAAATTTTTTGGATTTTCAAACTTTAATAAAATATTTTTTTTATATTTCTTTCAAGCCAAAATAAAAATCGCTTCTTATTATTCTCAAATAGTATGTTTTCTGACACTACAACAGATTTTAAGTTGTTATTTTCAGCATTTTTTTTTTCACTTTAGAAAAGTGTACCGAACAGACATTGTTCAAAAAATTAAAAAAAAAATAATTTGCTCTTGAAAGCTAATTCATACATGAAATTAATTTCTTTTGATTTATATATGGGCTATAGTGATTATATTTACAGAAAAAAAAAGATTTTATCTCTACTTTAAAAAAATACATACTAAATATTTCGCATAACCCTCTTTATTTGTCGAGATATTCCATGTACCCTTTAAAAAAGACTCTGCATTACCCCCCCCCCCATTATGTAACCATTATGTAACTACCATTATGTAACAAAATTAATTTATATGGTCATGTAAATGAATAATAATTTTCATCTCACATTCTACACAATGTCTATTTTGTATTTCATAAATGCACATCGATTTCGTTTTCCTTGAAACAGCGCTGTAGGAGCAAAGTACCCTTCGAGTGATTCTTTTCTCAGAGGTCTGCTAGGACCCGTGCTTAGTCCGAGACCCGTATTCGGCACGGCTGATCAACAAAATAAATGGGCTATGCAAGCAAAAATGCTGAACAGGCCAACAGGGCCAACAAAAAGTGTAAACGAACCTATAAATTGTGAGCTATTTTCAAGGAAAATAATTTTCGTGAGAATAAGTATAAATGTGTGTCACGGGCAGATGCTAGTTTGTCAACACCAATACAAAAATATAACGTTTACAGCATAGACGTCACATAATTTAAGATTTTGCAAATCTAGCGTGTCAAAATTCAATTGATGAAAATTACCAATATTAAAGTAATAAAGTTGATTATGTATTATGAAAAAATGTATCTTTACATAACATATTTTACTGTACAATTTACGTCATTGTCATTCCATCATCATAATCATAATAAAAAGATTTTTTGTCATTTTCATACAGTGACATTTACATGACAATTAGCATTCAATACATAGTTTAAAAAATACAGTATATATTTATTTTCTACAATAAGATTTTTCTTCTATTAAAAATAGATAATTAATTATATTCTGTTTTAGATACCAGTGTTATCATAAATGTAATCGCTATAATTTATTGCCGTCTGATATTCTTTTATTATTTCTAAGAGAATATTAACGTTAAAACTTCAGGGTAAATTTCAGCCACTCTATAGTGTTACCCAGATTTTAATGTCATGATTTATAATGCTTAAAACCAGATACATTTATTTTTATAATGCTTAAAACCAGATACATTTATTTTATAGCCACATGTAATGCAAAATTACATAAAATCCATACCTGAAAAAAAAATTACTTATCTTCAAAAGTTGCAAGTAGTTGACGCTGAAATTGATTTTCTTTTATATCTATATGCATATATAATTTCAAAAAGAAAATTATATTACAATGAAACAGCTTGGGCAAAATTTTCGCAGATTTTTAAAGTTTATCATGTGCTATTAATTTTTTTAATAATTTTTATATTGTCTTAAAAAATATAAAATAACTATTGTAACTATAAAATACAAAGTATCTACATTGTTGTAAAGATTCCATGCTATCATAAAAAATATTTAAAAAATAAGTGTGTTTTCAGCCAAAAATATCGATGGCAATTACAACTACATTGATCGCCATTCTGAAAAGATTAAAGGGAAATTTGGTTTTTGAGCAAACTTTTGATAGTGTTGTTGTAGACTGAGGCCTCTATCACTTTACCTCTTTTTTCCTCCAATGTGTTATGTGTTATTTGGAGTGTTTAAAAGTAAAATTACTGCAAGTCGATATTTTTGGACTTTTTTCCTGCTAGATTTGAAAATCGCACACTCCGCGGGGGTTTTGGAAAATTGCATAGCATCTAAGTTAAATTTTTCAGCAGACTCGTGTCTGCTCGAGTTCAGGCATGCATTTTCTTCACATAGTTGATCCAGCCGAAACTGCACTTAATTGCTCTCAGAAAATGTAAGTCATGCATTGAAAAATTATTAATGGTCATAATGAATTTCTATTAACATAATCTTCGGAAATATACATTACGGTAGACCGTGCGTTTACTGCTCAAGAACGCGAAGCTTTCTGACAAACTTTTAGTTGTAAAGACATAGAATTAACAGATCTGACTACCGAAGGAGGCCTAGCGTTTTTTTTTCGCTTTTTTTTTTTTTGATAAAAAAAAAACTACTTGCCACGGGTATGCAGTTTTTTCTCTTTTCCCGTGCCATCGCTTACAGAAATTCTATTCATAGCGATTAATTTGACAGAATTCTTTCAAAGATTTATTGTTTTTAACGAAAAATGAAGAGCGCCATTCGATTATATATTTTTTCGATTGCCTGTTTGGATACTTTTGATTCTGTTTGTTTCACGCTTATTTAGCAATGTAACTTTATAGCTGAAAATTAATTAAAAAAAATTACGAAAATTATATAAGTATCATGTAACTATTAACTATGTTTTGTTTCTGATTCTTACGAAGATCTAGTTCAACTCTCACAGTTGAATTAACAACTATATATTATGAACACTTGATGTTTATACATAAGAGAAAATTTAGTTTTATATCATGTTAACCCTTTATCATATTTTTGCCATTCAAATTTAGAAATCCACTGGAATTTTTCTTTTTAATTCTTTCCTATTTAAGTCACAAAATTCCGTACTTACATTTCTATGTTCCACGTTCTTGTCTCAGTATCAAAATATCCCCATCCAGCAGCATTTTGTGCTGACATTACAGGTTTTTGTAATCCACATACCATAGCTACAACAAGGTCTTGCACTGTCCCAGCGGCATCATATTGCTCTAAGATCTCTGGCTTGTTCCTGCAAAGCCAGAATATCGTAGCACATCCGTGTCCTGTGCTGAGTCGAAGATGGGAATCTGGTTTAGGAAGTGTAGCTAGAAATTCAGCAGAACACCGCCCATCTTGCCACGTATATAAAGCACTAACGTCTTCAGTTTCATACCTGAAATTTAGATTTATCTTAATTAGTATAAAATTTGACTATACATCCTTGTAAAATTCACTTAAAAAATAATAATCCATACTAATATTATAAATGGAAAAGTGTATGCGCGTGTCTCGTGTTTGTCCGCCTTTCATGGCAAAATGGAGTGACGAATTGACGTGATTATTTAAGGCGCAACAATAGGCACAGAAAAACACCCGGATCATAATGTAAAGTCTATGGGGGCTATCTTTTCAAATATTACGCCCAAATTTTAGTATTTTTAGATTTTTTTTTTTTTTTTTTTTTTTTTTTTTTTTTTTTGCACAAGATAGCTGAGGACGACTCACAACCGGCCTAGTTTTTAATTTTTCAGTTTTGGTCTCAGATTTTTTTTTATTACTTTAACTTTCGAAACCGGTTTAAACCAGTTCTGAAATGGAAACTATCGTAATATAAAAAATATATAAGCAAAATCGAAAAAGTAAAAACTAGACCGGTTGTGGATCGTCCTCAGCTATCATGTGCAAAAAAATCATGTAAAAATATTAAAATTTGATCGAGATATTTGCAAAGAACGATGCCATAGACTTTACATTATCATCCGGGTGTTTTTCCGTGCCTAGTGTAGGGCCTTAAGTGGAGATATTTTAAGGAATGGAGACTGACATAGGCTACTTTTTGTCTTTTTCTAACCCCCCCCCCACTTCCCTAAAACGGGGAAGGGGGTGGAAGTTTGTATGGAGCATTCCACAACTTCAAGGCAGAAAGCTAAAAATTGGTCCGATAGATGGTGCTGATAGGCTTCTGAAACAAGATGACGTTGTGTGCTCTCTATCTTTACTTAAGTGCGGGCATCGGCGCGCGCTTCACACCATAGTGCATACGGTACCTATACTCTGTTATTTGACGATTGATTCACATTGATTTAACTGCTTTCGATTTTTGGCTATTCGTGTTTAGCTTTCCGATTTGGTATTGTTGTCTTGGTTTGGTTTTCCGATTTCTGAAAACAAACTCGGTTTCGGATTCTGTTTTACCGTTGTTGTTTTTTTGATTGGATTAATTCGTTTGGTTTAGATCCAAAATAATACTATAAATGGGAAGTGTATGTGTGTGTCTGTTTGTTAAGAAATATGTATGTTACATTGTTTTTGCCCAAGAATGTAGAGTTGCTTATGAAATGAAAATATTCAAAAAAGTCGTAATTTCCATTTTTGCGCAGTAATAAGGAGCTTTGTAAATTATTAATATTTATTTAATGTTTTCCTTTCTTAGTGTTGACTCTAAGCCGTGTTATAAGAACGGAGAGCCCAGTAGCCTTTTTAATTTCTTTTATGTACCCCATGGCAATTCAATTGATCTGAAAAAAAACAGTTCAAAATAATTTTGTAAATGTAAAAAATTCCCACAAAGTGCTCTTTATTTTCTAGAGTCACCACAACTTTACTATAAAACTCATATGTCAAAAAATGGTGATCCCTCTCCCCTCAAACTTCAGTTGTGTTCATTGAAACATGCATCTTACACTCCATTGAATGTTTTCATTCCTGAGCAATGGAAACCTAAAAAGAAGCAGTTCAACATTTGGACTTTCTATACCTAGTGATTTCCGAAATTTCTCCGAAATATGTCTGAACATAAAATAAACTCTCGAAAAACACTTTATTTTTGAAATACAATTATATATTAAAAATCCGAAAAGAACATTTAGAAATTAATAATAATAATGTTATTAAATTCATAATTGAATATTTATATAGTTATAAATATATAAATATAATTTGATAATTAGATTATGTAAGCATGTTTGTCATTAACTTATGTATTACTCATGTTACATTTTTTCAATAAATTTTATTTCCGTTGGTATTATTGTATTTAGCATATTTACACACATATTACATAATTAATAACGCCGTAAGTAATCAAATAATCCATTAGTTTTTATTGATATTCTATGCTGAACTTTAAGTAATCTAAAAAATATTTTCAGAAAACTTTTATATGCAGCACGCTTAAACCAGTTCATGTATAACCATTAACTATGAGACAAATAATAATGTACTAGTAGAAATATTTACGGGAGGTACTGCTTTATGTAACAGGGATATAAATGAATTAGTTTATTTTTTATCAAGAACATTTAATAGGAAGCAAAGTTAATTCAAACTATTACAAGAAAGAAATATATTTTGTTTATAACCTATCACGATATGTCTGGGAATTTAGTCACCTGGGATAGTGAGTGTATCAAAATTATTAAAATTGAATCTCTTATTTATTTATTACATACCAATCATACATAGGATAAGGTAAATATTGTAATCATTTTAAAAATCTAAAAATGAATTGATTAGCACGTTTCAGACACTCGATATTTGAAAAGCATTTATAGAAAAAACATTTGCTGTATGTGCGTCTGTAAAGGCCCGAACAAAATGAGATAGATACATCAAATTTCGTGTGTACTTAGTATGCAATACTTAGAAGAAATCTGTCCAACTTTAGTAACATCAATTATCCAGGACCATTATTATTTTGGACTCTCGAAATATTCGTTCTGATAAAAATTACATTAAAATTTATTTAAATAATAATAGCAACAAAAAATTTTTGCATCAAAAAATGAAGTCGATCGGATAGTTACTTACCGAGATATTTGTAATCATACTTTCCACATTTTTCATGACGCTGTATTTCAATTGAATTTCAATTCAAATATATATTTAAATTGTAAACGAGACGCTTAACCGGATGTAGTAAACTGTCAGTTAACACAATCATCATTTTTGGAGTAACAAATATCTTTATTTTATATAATTCAGTAATGGAGCTTTTAAATTTTATGACATCATTAAGCTACAATTTTACACATAATCTGCCGAACAAATGATAGGGGTATTTATTGGTTGAGATTGATGATTGATATAGTTATTGATTGAGATTGAGGATTTTATGTTAAGTATATCCATAATGAGTAAGTATTACGGTATCTCCTAATGACTAATTTACTCTGATAGAACATCTATACTAATAAAAGAACTAAATGCTCTGTCTGTATGTCGATCTTTACATCAGCGATTATTAGCGAAATCTGCGGCACGTACGGGAGTCAAATTTTTTTTAGAGTAGCGTAAAGTCTGTACTGATGTAGCTGATATTCAGAATTCCAAAGTTCTAATCATTAACTGAGCAATTAATAAAAATCCAAAACTCACTCCGGTCAAAAAATTTCTTTTTCTTTCGCTTGCCTACGGTTGGTTGGTTGCATAAAACTTTCGCATAAATTATAAAAAAAGCTGAGAAAGATGTTAAAAACAACAATTTGAATGTTTAACATTTCAAAAGACCTTTAAAATTCGTAGACAGGCAAACTGTTACTTTAACTGAGGATTTTTTATCACAGCTGTAGTACGCCAGATTGTCAGCATTTCGTACATTAGAGTGTATGTGTGATTAGCTGTGTTGCAGAATTATATATGTATGTATATATATATATATATATATATATATATATATATATATATATATATATACACAGGGTGTTTCGCTACCAGACCGACAAACTGTGAGGCGTGATAGTAGACATGAAGACAAGCATTATTTAATAGGAAACCATGGGGCACAAACGTCTTCCGTAGGAGCTAGCGGCCATTAAAATTTAAGGTCCAAAACTTCAAACGATTATAAAAAACGGAAAAAATAATGGATTCATTTGCGGTTTTCGCTAAAATCATTCTTTATATCAAGATTTGTTTGTAAAAAAATTTTAAAGGTTGCTTTCAAAAATTGTCGATAGAGGGCACTTTAGACTTTAGAGTAACAAACAACTACTTTTTACCCTTATTTTGTGCACGGGGTTGAAATTATTCTAAAGTTTAGACTAACTTAAATCTTAAGCCCAAAATCGGAAACATTGTTCTCAGGTAACTAGCGAAAATTGGATTGTGAATAGAGAAGGGGATTTTGAACGCTCATAAACATTTGACAAACTAATCGATTTTGTTGCGGTTTGCGTGTAGGTCATTCCCTTGGTAATTATTTTATTCAAAATGACGTATACCAATGATGTCCCCATTTTTTGATAGAGGGCGCTTCCGAGACATCTCCGAAATTTCAATGGCATTACTCCTGGGTGTTTTACTACCAGACCAACATACTTGCAGGAAGTGTTAAGGATGCAAAGACAACTCGGGATCATATTATAATATAACGTCGAAAATGCCTATTTTATGAATTAGGGTTAAAAGAAGCAGAGAAAAAACCAACTTGATATTTCAACAACACGTTTTGTCAGAACTTCTGGTAAACATCTGGTGGTTCCTCTTTCGTTGCGCCACTGTATAGCTCGATGGGTCTCCTCCACATTTTACCAATGATGTTCGCAGAGACCTCAACGTATCATATGGACAGCGGTGGGTAGGTAGAAGTGGTTCAGTTCGTTGGTCTGTCAGATCGACAAACCTACTTTATTATATCAATTACTTTTTGTTACCTATTTTTATTTTATTACTGTATAACTTTTTTAAAATAAACATTGCTGGGTGGGGCTACTTGAGCTAAAATAAATTGGTACCCCCCCCCCCCCACCTGGCTCAATCTGAATCTGAATGGACTTCTTCTGCAGTGGTCAAATAAAAAGTTGAATGTATTAGACTCCCGTACCGTCAGTGGAAGACCTCTCAGTTTTTATTTCTGTAGCTGTCAGAAAGCTATCCGAGATGCCAGGAATCTTTCAAACCGTGAGGAATTGCATGCGTGCTGTTGTCAAGCATGACCGAGTACTTCTGGTCGTAATTTCGGACACCTTTTGTAGTAAAAACTTTAACTAAATTGTTTTGTGCCGCATTAACGTGTTGCTGTTTCACTACCTGTTTTTGTTGCCTTTTTTCAGCTTCTTTTAACCACAGCTCGCGAAAAAGGCATTTTCAACGTTACATTTTTATGTGATTCCAAGTCGCTTTGCATCCCTAACACTTCCTGGAAGTATGTTGGTCTGGTAGTAAAACACCCAGGAGTAATGGCATTGAAATTTCGGAGATGTGTCGGAAGCTCCCTCTATCAAAAAATGAGGACACCAATGCTGTACGTCATTTTGAATAAAATAATTACCAAGGGAATGACCTACACGCAAACTGCAACAAAATCGATTATTTTGTGAAATATTTATGAGCGTTCAAAATCCCTCCTCTGTTCACAGTTCAATGTTCGCTCGGTACCCGATAACAATGTTTTCGATTTTGGGCTTAAAATTTAAGTTAAAGTCTAAAATTTAGAATAATTTCAACCCCGTGCACAAAATAAGGGTAAAAAGTAGTTGTTTGTAACTCTAAAGCCTAAAGCGCCCTCTATCGTCAAATTTTGAACGTAACCTTTAAAAATTTTTTACAAACAAATCGTGATATAAAGAATGATTTTAGCGAAAACCGCAAACGAAACCACCTTTTTTTCCGTTTTTATAATAGTTTGAAGTTTTGTATCTTAAACTTTAATGCCCGCTAGCTCCTACGGAAGACGTTTGCGCCCCATGGTTTCCCATTTAATAATGTTTGTCTTCATGTCTACTATCACCCTTCACAGTTTGTCGGTCTGGTAGCGAAACACCCTGTATATATATATATATACAGGGTGTTTCTAAATTCATGGTACAAACTTTAACGGGTGATAGTACACATCAAGACAAACAATATTAAATGGGAAACTAAGGGTCCCAAACGTCTTCCGAAGGAGATAGGCTCCATAAAAGTTTAGAGTCCAAAAATTCAAATGATAATAAAAAACAGAAAAATTGGTCGATTCGTTTGCGGTTTTCACTAAAACTATTATTTATATCAGTATAGTCTTGAAAATAAATTATAAAGATATATTTCAAAAAATGCCGATAGAGGGCGTTTTAGACTTTGGAGTAACGAACAACTATTTTTAACCGTTATTTTTTGCATCTCATCATTTTTTTAGAAGCTTAGACAAACTTAAATTTTGAGCTCAAAATCTAAATCGTTGGGAGTGGTTAAGTAGCGCAAACTGAACTGTGGGGGGGGGGAGGGAGGTTCAAATTTAAAATGATTGTAAAAAACGAAAAAATTGGTCAATTGATTTGCGATTTTCCCTAAAATTATTCTTTATGGCAGTATTATCGTGAAAATTAATTATAAAGATAAAATTCAAAAAATGCCGACAGGGGGCGTTTTAGAATTTGGAGTAACGTACAACTATTTTTTACCGTTATTTTTTGTATCTAATTAAATGCTTGCAAATGCTTAGATTTAAATTTTGAGCTCAAATTCTAAATCGATGGGAGGGGTTAAGAAGTGCAAACTAAAATGTGTTCAGGAGTTGAAATGTTACCCTCCCCAGCCCTCGAACGCATTTCAATTTTCCGCTATTTAATTACTCACAACGATGCAGATTTTGAGCTCAAAATTTAAATTTGAACATTTATAATCATTTAATTAGATACAAAAAATAACTTTTAAAAATAGTTGTTGGTTACTCTAAAGTTTAAGGCGCCCTCTAACGGTATTTTTTGAAATTAATCTTTAAAATTTATTTTCAAGGAAATATTGACATAAAGAATAGTTTTAGCGAAAACGGCAAAAAAATCGACCAATTTTTCCGTTTTTTATAATCATTCGAAATTTGAACCTCCCCACCCCCACTAAACACAGTTCAGTTTGCGCTACTTAAACACTCCCAACGATTCAGATTTTCATGTCAAAATTTAAGTTTGTATCTAAGCTTCTAAAATAATTTTATGGGATGCAAAAAATAATGCAAAAAATAGTTTTACGTTACTCCAAAGTCTAAAGCGCCCTCTATCGGCATTTTTTGAATTTTTTCTTTATAATTTATTTTCAAGATAATACTGACTTAAAGAATAATTTTAGTAAAAATCGCAAATCAATTGACCAATTTTTCCGTTTTTTATAATCATTTGGAATTTGAACTTCCCCCCCCCCCCCACAGTTCAGTTTGCGCTGCTTAACCACTCCCAACGATTTAGATTTTGAGCTCAAAATTTAAGTTTATGTCTAATCTTCTAAAAAAATCTAATGAGATGCAAAAAATAACGGTAAAAAACAGTTGTTCGTTACTCCAAAGTCTAAAGAGCCCTCTATCGGCATTTTTTGAAATTTATCTTTATAATTTATTTTCAAGACAATATTGACATAAAGAATAGTTTTAGTGAAAACCGCAAACGAATCGACCAATTTTTCTGTTTTTTATAATCATTTGAATTTTTGGACAATAAACTTTAATGGCGCCTATCTCCTTCGGAAGATGTTTGGGACCCTTAGTTTCCTATTTAATATTGTTTGTCTTGATGTGTACTATTACCCCTTAAAGTTTGTACCATGAATTTAGAAACACCCTGTACATATATATATGGGTGATTCTCAAAATAGGGGACGATTTCAAAAATGAAATCTTAAAAAAACTATTGTTAGCAAAATTTCTGAAAAAAATAGGTGTTGTTAATATAGTATTAGGTATACTTTCCATGTAGTCAGCAGAGCTAAATATTTAAAAATTAACTTAAAAAATAATTAGTATTTTTTGAGCCATGCTAATGACAAAACGAATTATATGGAATAAATATATTATGAAATTTTTATTTTCTTCCTGTTTAAATATATTTTTTTCTATATTTATTAGCCTTCTTTTTCAGCAAATGGTTTCCATTTTTACATATATACATATAAGGAGAATAAAAACATTACCAAAGAGCAAACTTTGTTACATGAGCAACATTCTGACACTAACAATGTAAGAAGCTGTCTTAGTGATTTTCCTACAGATTTAATGCATATTTTAGAGATAATAAATGTAATACCTAAATTTATACGTAAAATTAAACTTTACAAAGTATACAATATAAGCACTGGTCACATTTATGTACATAGGAATCTTTAGCATGGACAGAAAAACCATGCTAATGACACTGATATCGGCCCATGCTAATGACAAATTTTAATTTAAATAAGATTATGAGCCATAATATAATCACAATGCAATATTCCTTTCTGGGGCTTTTTAAAACACAAAAGTTCTATGCAAATAAATAAAATAAAAATTTTAACTATAAAATAAACATGAAAATTATTATCCATTCTAATGACGTACAATTGATGTAACCCCCTAATATTCAACTTCTATTCTTAAAATACAATACATGCTTCTATTTTCTGGCTGGTTTAAAATGACTACTTGTTGCCATGGAGAAACTTTATATTTTGAAACTATTGTCATATGTGAAAATGAAATTTTGATTAATAACCAGCTGTTTTAGTATGACCTTGTTTTGAAAATCGAATATGGAGGACAAACTTTAATTCTTTTTTTATGTACTATAATTTTATTTTTAAAAAGAAATTTATTGGATAAATCCTTTTTTTGATTAATTTAAAGAAAGAATAACATTTGTTTTATTTTATAAACATTATATTAACTCTTGAAAAAGCTAGTATATATAAGGCACAGTTGCTGTGGACATCCATGCTAATGACATTTTGAACATTTATTCTGTTATTTTAAGGTGTTTTTAACTAAAAAGTGAGTAATTCTTGAGTGCAAATAATGAATAATATTAAGACAAACATATCTAAATATTAAAACATGACAGAAAACCTCTCAATTTTTTTTATATGCCGAAAGACATAAATTGTCCCCTATTTTGAGAATCACCCATATATATATATATATATATATATATATTATAAATAAATATTATGTTTATACGAGGCTTTTCTAGCAGTTTTTTAAATCATTGATGAAATTTGAATTTATTCTTTTTAATTTAAAATTTTATTATGGTTTTAATATGTTTTAGACACTAAAATAAAATGGCTGTTTCGCATACAATTTTTCGAATCGTCAGACGATTAATCTACCAAAATAAATTATCAAATAGCTAAGTAAAATATATATCAGAAATAGCCAAAAAAAGAATACAGTATAGGATCCGTTATCCGGCATCCCGGTATCCGGAACGCTCCGAAAACCGGAATGCAAATCGGTAACTTTTTTTCAGCGATCCTGCGGACGCGTTATAGCGCGTAAATTATACAAAAAATCAGCGACGGATGCAAAAAAATGGCTCTTACGCGTCCCTTGAGACGCGTAATTTCGTCAAAAAATCGCGAAAAAACGGCAAATTTCGTTAACAATGACAAAATAACGACTAATTTTCGGCAATTTTTGTCAAAAGATTCGCGGGATAATGGGTAATTTCGTCACAAAATCCCCAAAAAAGACAGTTTTCCCAAAAAAATCGCGAAAAAATAACAGTCCAAAAAATCGCAATAAAACGGCAAATTTTGTCAAAAGATTCGCGAAAAACGGCAAATTTCAACTAAAAATCACGAAAAACGTTAATTTTCTTCAAAATATCTCGGTTAAAGGCAAATTTCTTCAAAAGATCACGAAAAGATAACGGCAAATTTTGTCAAAAAATCCCGAAAAACGGCAGATTTCGTCAAAAGATCCTTGAAAAACGGCAAAATTCGTTAAAAATCAAGAAATAACGGCTAATTTTCGGAAAATTTTGTCAAAAGATTAGGAGAAAATGGGTATTTTTGTCACAAAATCACCAAAGGCGGCAGATTTAACTTGCAAAAAAATAAATATAATCCAAAAAATCGCGATAAAGCGGCAAATTTTGACAAAAGAATCTCGAAAAACAGCAAATTTCAACAGAAGATCGTAAAAAACGGCAATTTTCATCAAAAAGTCGCGGTAAATAGCAAATTTCTTCAAAAGATCACGAATAAAAAGGTGCATCCTGAAGCAGAAAACTTAGATATGGATAATGGCCTCCAAATCGTACATCACTTATCCAACCATTGGATCAAGGGATTCTGAGATCTTTAAACACTCACTAAAAAAAAATGACTTCTTAAAAAAAAATGTTCACAGACTGAAACAAAGGAACTGGAATGTAAAATTTCCAGAGAAGCTTCACAATCAAAGATGCTGCCATGTGCCATGTGGCCCTCTGCATTATTGTTCAATGATGAAAATGAGCCGGAGTTTGAAGGCTTCAAGATTTCGAAAGAGAAGCAAAGTATTGCTGATCTGTTGGCATATGCCAAAGGCTTTAATGGTCCAGAAGCTAAATTGCTAAATTGTTTAGAAGCCAATAAAAACATTCCTGTCACTAATCACATGACTGACAGTGAGATTTATGAAATAATGACAAACAATATATCTGATGAAAGTGATGATGAGAAGGACAACCAGCAGAATGAAGCAGTTAATAAGGTATCAAATGAAAAATTAATATTTTATACCGAACAATTAATTTCAGGAATGCAACAGAGGAGCTACTTCCATGAGCAGGAAATCATGTCTCTGTACAAAATACATGAACAATTAGGATAAGAGACGCGCTATAAGCAAAAGACTATCTTAGAAATGTTTGCTAAATCCCAATCAAAAGATTCTGTTTCAAAATCTCAAAATTAAATTTCATATGTATGTATATTTTTTTCATTTATTATAATTATTTTTTTATTTTGTGAAAATTAATCAAAAAATTAAGGTATTTACATGGATTAGTATTCATATTTACCTATTTATTTCACTATTTATGATATTATTTCGTGCATTTCTTATACTTACAGTAAAGTGTTCCGAATTACGGAAGAAACCCTTTATCCAGAATACCCTGGGTCCCAAGCATTCTGGATAACGGATCCTATACTGTAGTAGCAAAACTGGTTACATCCATAACGTTTATGGCTTGTCATTACATAACACGGTCCCAACCCGAAAAAAATAGACCATAGACCGATGTGAGCAAAACAAAAAATACTTTAGCATAAAACCAACCCGAATCTAAAAATCCCATTTAAAATAAAGTACCAATTTGATATCTGATCCGAACTAAAACTGAATCCCACAAGAAGGTTCAAACGAAGCATAATCCGATTCGAACAAAAAAAAATTTTTGTGGATGTGTAACTCGACCAGAATTTAAACATTTTCATCGAAAAAAACCCGAAGTATGGCACGAAAGAAATCAGAAATCGATAAAAAATATTCCAAAGAACTATAACTCGACAAGAACAAGACAAAGAAATTTCCGTTAACATGAATCTGACCCGAACTTTAAAGGTCAACTTAAAAAAACACCTGAAATGTAAATCGAACCAAATCTGAAGCCGACGAAAATATTCAAAAGAATCATAACCAGATCCGAAGAAGACAAAATAGTTTTCATGGACATGAAAACAGTCCGAACCTAAATGATTGTTTTAAAAAGTTTCGAAATCTGAACCGAACAGAATCTGAACAAGAAAAAATGTTCCAGTCAGTATTACCAGATTCAAACAAGGCAAAATGATTTCCATGGAAGCACAACCCGATCCGAATCTAAAAATTTCATTTAAAAAAAAACCCGAATTTTGAATTGAACCAAATCTGAATCCGATAAAAATATCCCAAAAAACCATAACCAGAACCGAAGAAGTCAAAATAACTTCAATTGACATGGATTCAATTCGAACCTAAAAAAGTATGTTTTAAAAAACATGAAATTTGATCCAGACGAAATCTGAAACCGTTTAAAATGTGCTAAAAAACAATAACCACATGCGAAGAAGAAAAATTTTTTTGTAGACCTTAATAAAGATGACCGGGGGGGGGGGACACTAAGCTCTACAGACAATGCTTCCTTGTCTGAGCAGTTCCTCTTAGGCATTCAAATATGTCATTATCTGAAATTTAGGGAATATAGTTATTTTGCATACTACTTAATTCATTTTTATGTGACAATACGTAAATGTACAGTTTTCGTAAACTTTCCGAAAATTATAACAGGATTTAACAGATATTTAACTGTCTAATATTTTTTGCGTTTTATAAGATGATATCATGGTGATTTATTTGGAAGAATAATTATTATTTTAAATTTAACAAAGGAAATATAATTTAAAAAAAACACCAATGATGCAAAGGGAATTGAGCAATCTTTTATACCATTACCAAATGGCCAAAAAAAGTCAAACTATAATTAGAAATGCAGAGAAATATGCTAACATTATTAAATATAAATAATAAAAAAAGTAATTGTTAGATAATTACTCAATGGAAAGTTATACAAGGTAAATCAGAATTAATATAGCGATTACAAACGGCTATAACTATTTGATCGAAAAGAATTTAACGATAATAATTACACATAATTTAAAAGAAAGTACGATGTATACGGGTTTGGTGTACAACCGGGTTGTTTACGGGTTTGCACAATCCGTTTGGTGTCCAAAGAGTTCTGGTGTACCCGTTTGTACACCAGAACAAACGTTTCTCATAATAATATATAAATTAGAAAGGGAAAAATCATCACCTTAAAGATAGGGGAAATTTTGATCGACAATCACTTTGTAATAAGGATAGATTTAGTAGATTTATACCCGTTAAACCATAAAAGACATACTTTTAAGCAATAACACTAGCTTCCCTAGCATAGTGTCTTGTGTTAAGAGATCTCATGTTCAAATTCCAGGACGGACGAATATAAATAAATCGTATAAAGGTTAAAAGATACACCAGGCAAAATCTGCTTCAAAAATTGTAATTCTTTGAAGTTCACTAAAGATTGAATGATTTAATAATTTTAAAAACAAAATTTATTATAATATAAAAATGTACTGTTTCAAACGATGCTAATTTACAGATTCCATTGTAAATCTACAGAATTACATTTCTGCTATTAAACATAATATATGTTTGGCCAATCTTTGTATTTTTACATAAGACTTCAGATAATAGATTACGCGTAGATTCTCTATAATTTCAAACACAAAAAAAAAAAAAAAAAAATTAACGGTGAACAGGTTTCGACACAGACAAAAAAAAATTAAAATAGTTTACATTATTCACTCAAGTGAACACAGAATTTTGAAGCTCAGAACGTTAAATCTACAACGTAAAAATAAATTTCTTTCAACACCCATTGAATATGAAAACATTAAAATTAAGATTTTCGTAACATTATTTTAAAGTAGTCAGAATCACAAAGTATAAAATAAGTTTTAAGCATTATCCACAACATATAGTCGACGACGTCCGTTTTGATTGATATAAGATGTTATAGTTTCAAAAGTACAAATCTGTCTTCATCATAATCAATGTAAAATCTGCATCATAGTATGACCTAGATCCCTTTAGAGTTGAAATTTATTTGGAAGATGAATCATTAGATTAATAACTTTGGTATTTTGTCATGGAATATGCATATACATGTATATTTATGTGGGATTTTTTTTTTACTTTACACCATTAAATAAGATAAATAATATATGTAAATGTCTGATTTCATATAATTACTTTTAATTAACTCGAAAAAGGCATAGAAATTAAATTTGTTTGTTTATACATAAAAAAATAAGATGTAAAGTTATATCAAAAGTAAAAATATAAATTTTTAACAAATTTTTATTGAAGTATAATGTAATTTGATATCGATTTTAAAAAATCTGAAGATGTTAGCAAGAAAATGTAAAATTGTTGTTTATAATTCTAATTCATGAAAGAGGTAGCAATATAGCTTTACAAATTTTAATTTTTGAGTTACTCTATAAGAAAAGATGCATCGAAATCAATCGACTGAATGTAAACTCAATTAGAGTATTCATTATTACCTTATTGCAATTCAGGTGCATTTTACATGCTACACAGCCCGTATATATACATTTTTTAAATCCTAATTTCAAAAGAAAATTACTAAATGCCAATAACAATATGATAATTTAATCGGTATTAAACTTTACTCCAATTTTCCAGTAAGAAACATATTTGGCCGGCTAAATCTTACAAATACTCCACTGTGCAATGTTGAAAAATTGCGTGATATTTAGAGTTTGGCAAAATTGCTGTAAAAATTTATTGGTAAGGTTGTTGTCACCGCCAATATAACATTAGTGTTACTCACAGATATATTTTTGCTCGCTAACATATTTTCATGTACAAACTCAAATGTCTAGATTCTATATTCCTGGTAAAAGTTCCATTTGAAATTTTGTTTCAAATTTTTAATCATATTTAAAGAAAATATCTAAAAGATATGTTTTGAGGCAAATATTAATTATTTTTAAGTAATCATTATGAGATAAAACAGAATTTCATTGCTTTCTTCAACTTACTGTCATTTTTATTAATAATATTTTTTACAACTAGCCATAATAGAAGACTATAAAATTTTTAATTGATAATTATTTAATTATTTGAATTTTTGATTTATATGCCCTGTGTTCTTATTTTTACTATGCATCTTATCTTAATAAAATTATACAGAAAAATATATTTTGCATTTCGAGTTTTTATTCTAAGTACATGGACTGTCAAATGCGGTGGCTGCGGGCGCCATGGCGCTATTAGAAGATTTTTTGGAGCCCTTGAAGGTTTTCTGCTATGAACTTATGCAGTAAAAAATTTATTATAAAGAATGTTTCTTTAAAGTCATTAAAATTTGCATGTAAGATATTTTAAAAATCGATGAAAATGTATTAAAAATTTGAAAATACTTTGGAGAATTAGTTATGCATACTTTCATGATTTGAAATTTTTGTTTATAAAGCGTAATTATGAGAATTTAATTTAGTTGCACGTTCCCCTGCCTCTTTGAAGAAATTTGAGTATGAAAATTCGGCTTTTATTTCTCTTATTGCTCTTATAACACTGGCCCAATGACTGTTTCACATGAGGAATAAAGAGTCTTAATTTTTAATTCTTCACTTTTGGAATTTTGGTTAATATACTTTGAAAAAATAATAAAACAGTGCAGAATGATTTTCATTTATGAAAGCACCTTCAGACCATCTCTCTGGAATCAGCCATATGAATTGGCCGCTATCATACCAGTCTTTGTTTTTCTATATTTTATCAAACTAAATTGACGATTTAAAAAATATATAATGTTTTTAAAGGGATTAAAATTTGTCTCTACAAAAACTTTTTTAATGACTTTCATGGAAAAATTAATAATTTAAAATTTAATGCACTTAACTCAAGAATTGAAGACCTTTTATTTAACTTTGTAAGCTAATATACAATGAAAAATATCGCCCCATTTTCAGTCATATGAGAAATGCCGCCTTTCATTGAAGTAGAGGGCTGTGGTACGCTGAAAAATTACATCACCCTAAAATCAACAAGAATTTATGAAAAATGTTAACCAAATGAATAGTTATTTTTATTTTGTGAAAAAAAATAGAACTTAAAAATAGAAGTTGAAAAATAGTTCTTTATATTATTTTTTTCATGTAAATTGAAGGTAATTAGATAATTGTAAATGAGGATTATTCAGTCTTTTTTCCATAAGTGCATTACTTTATATTCTTATTATTTAAATATTTCGTTTATTTATCACATTTAAATTTTTACACATTAAATTTTCTTGATTTTTATGTGAAACGTTTGTAATTTTGACACGTAAGTTATATTTCTGTTGATCTTTTCATACTTTTGAAGAATCTATAAAAAATGGTGAAATTTCCATGTATTATGAGACAGATTCCTTAATATATTTTTTTAATGTAATTATTATAACGGAAAAAGAATAATACAAGGTGCAATATTTTATCTATAGCCGACATTTAGTTTCAACAATTTATCATAAACATTGTTACAATTACAAAAACGTTTCAAAAGAGGTAAATATTCATGTTGTGTTATTGATTAAAGTAAGAAAGCAAATTTATAAAAAAAAAAAATCGAAATCTAACTTTTTATATGGTTTCCCAATCCCTATAGTTGTACTTAATAAAAGTTTCCCTTTATTTAGGGATCAGGTGAAAAATGAATTAAAGAATTCGAGATCGAAATCAGGTTGAAGTGCCCTGTTTACGACGAAACAACCTATAGTTGATGTAGCCAAATAGGAGTATCACCAAAGAGGGTTTTTTCATATATAAAATTTAGGGGTTCTATACAAAGCGAAGAATGTAATATTGAAATTAAACCAAAAAAAAATAAATATAAATTTATTATCATAGCAGAAAATGGTCTATTGTAAAAAAATGATTACATCAAATACTGGAATCTACAAGAGATGCTGTCAACGCGCATTTCACCGTACATTACCATCAATAAAGAAGACTTTTAGCAGTATTAGTAGTAGATTCTGATATTTGATGAATTCTTTTTTTATGGTAGACCGTTTTCTGATAGGATAAGAAATTTATATTTATCTTTCTATTTCAATATTTCATTTTTCGCTCTGTGCACGACCAATAAAAGTAAAATAAAATTTTTAAATAAAATAACCCTCTTTTGTTATGCAACAGATTAGGGAATACTGACTAAATCTGGTTTCTCTGTAAAAAGGATATTGCACCCTGATTTCGTTCTCAAATTACTTTCATTCATTTTTTTTAACTCATCCCTGAATAAAAGATAAAATCATGTGAAAAACTCACATTTTTTTTTTTTTATTATTTAATAACTGTCAATTTTTGTCGAACATAAGGGAAACTTTTTATAATATATCCGTAATATGTGTGAACTTTTACCAAGATAACTATGAAAACTGGGGGACCATATAAAAAATTAGACTTCGTAATTTTTAAAAAATTGATTTTTTAATTTAAGCACACAACATGAATATTACCTTATTTGAGAAGTTTTTGTAACTGGAACTGTATGTCTACGATTAACGGTTGATAATTTAAAAATAATCGATACATAGCATATTGCACTCCGTATATAAAGAGGAAGTTCTGGTATTGAAGAATGGCCGGGAAATATGGAATACTCTTATATGTAGTGTATACTGTATTGCAGTCAAATATAAAATTACCAAACGACTACAGCTTAGCATTCTTAAACACCGTGCTCAGTTTTGTTTGCAACCCTATGTTGAAGCGACAGTGAAATAAAATCTTATTATCAATTTTTCCAGGTAAATTTATTAAAATTTGTATTAATCATAAATTTTCTTTGTCAGTAATTTTAACAAAGATCACTATAAATTTCAAAAGTTACTTTTATTTCGATGTTAGCCAATTTTCCTCTAAGGATAACTTTTTGAAACTGATGTATCGTATTTAAAAATACATAAAAGATCATTAACAATTGATATTTTGGTATGTTTCAAACGGAAGTAATAACATGTAAGAAAAATCATGCGTTAAGCATAGATTATGAAACACTTTCCAACACTTCCTGAGATCTTTAACAAAACTTTGTTATTCAGGGATATAAGGTATTACTGTCCGTAGTCAAATATGTATTCCAATACTTTTGAACAGCTCTATATTTGAGCTATTGGTTGGTATATAGACTATATAATGGGGAAATTTAATTTAGCAAGAAAAGGAATTGAATTGAACGGTTGAAATTTTCCTTTCTGCAATTTATACTAATAGATGGAGTCATATTTCAATATTTTTGTTCAGCCCTGTAGTTTACTTAGTACATTTAATACACGAATGATTTTGCTAAAATTTAGTTCAAGCAAAAATATTCTTTAAACTATTTAAATTACATTTCCAGAAGTTATTTATCCAAAGGTGGCACTGTTTCCTGTTACTTGCGTGACCCTGTATATCATTTTATCTATATTCTACAAATATTTCTTGGCAAACCGAACACAGTTCAACATAAAAATGCATAACTCATTAAAAAACCACCTTTAAGCAAATTACGTTCATATTCAGTAACTTTTCCGAGATCTTTTATGTAACCCTTTATATCTAAATTGTGTAACTATTAGCATTTATATACACCATATAATATGCATAGATTTAGTGAAACTTAAAAGCTTATTATCATTATTAAAAATGCATTTCAACCATCTAACAGCCATCATCCATAATAATACAGTATGTCGGGCAGAATATACAATTTGTAATCTTTTGTGTCTCTGTAAATGCTATGCACTTCATATTATGCATGAAATAACTCATATTAAGCCTCAGCTACTATATCAATTTGATTATGCATGAAATCACTTACCATAACTAAAATATGTCGAAAACAATCCTCGCCCCCTTTATTATTATGCAATGGAATTCTTTTGTGTGGTCTTGTAAATGAATATTAACAATTTTTTCACTACAAAGTTCCTATTTTAATGCACTTCGTAGATGTATATAAATTTGAATATGTTTGACAGGGTATAACATCTTTAAAATTCATCTGAAACGATTTTTCTCCATAGGCTGTAATGTAATGGAAAACTTTTGACTGTCCTGTAAATAATTTAACCATGGTAGAAACCTCATTTTCAATAGAGTTCATATTAGGGTAAACTTAAATAACGTCCAAAAATTTCATGGCAATCCGAGTATATTTACGAGAGTTAGAGCGCGGTCAGACAGCCATCCGGCCAGACGGATAGACAAACCGAAAGCTTAAACACTTTTCAACTTTGTTGTAAGTGTTAAAAAGAAGAAATTTTTACTCTTAGACTTCCTATTAAGTTTTATTTCTTATCATAAATGAGTAATACCAATCTCCAAAAGAATTTAATTCATTACTAAATAATTGACAATGACATATTAAATGGCAATCAAATCAAACTGGCAACGAAATAATTACATACCTTCATAAGATTTTTAATAGTTACCAAAGTTTCACATTGTATTTGTGCTGCGGGAATGTTTTTTAGGGGCTGTGTATGTGTTAGGTTATCACTTTCGGGAGCAGGGGCTTCAACACTTGTTATTGTTAGCTATATCTAGAATGCGGGGGAATTGGCTTTTTGATATTGTCATCATTTTTGGTCTCATCAAACTTTTTTTTGCGTAATTTTTTCTTTAAATTTAAATAATCTGTTACCTTTTATTTATTAATATTTTTCTATTTTTTTTTTTTTTTTATAAAAATGCAAAGCTATTGTTAAAGCCATAAAATGCTTATAAAACCATTTTATTCCAAAATTTGCAATATCTCAACGCTTGCCATTCCTGTTCTTCGGCCGTGGGTATATTTAATTCATTGTTAGTGACACCAGGATCATAATATGTTGGGAATTACACTTATGTTGGCCAATAAAAAAAGAGAAATCATGTTATCTATTGTTTCCCTGATAAATTCTACTTTTACCATTCCTAGGCAGCTTTCTCAAAAATGCTCACCTTTTCAGCATTTCAGAGCCAGAGTAACGGTTGGCGCGAGGATGAATTCAACGTTATGATCATCCATTCCTGTTTGTGAAATGATATGCATAGCTAACAACAACTTTTTTTTGCTAATAGCTATAAGAAAAAATGCTTTTGTTCTTTTTTTTTCTAAGTAAATATTATCTAACAGAGAATATAGTACGACAAAATGTAATTTCACCGTGGTTTACAATTAAAACGTTGCTTAAAACAAAGAGCTTCTTCAGATTTAAATGCTTTTAATTTCACAATACATATAAGTGAAACAGTTTATTTTTTCAGTTCATTAATAAAACATATTTCCACTAAAATAATTCATTAAAAATTAGTTGGTTTTAATTTAATTGCGATTAGAATATTAAAATTTAAGAACAATTAGATAATAGCAAAATGACACGAAAGTGAGTTCGATTTTATTTAAAGTGAATGATAATTCATACATTATTTAGCTACATCCCGAAGTTGAATCAATCAGTTAAAATAATTGCAAAATGATGCATGCATTTAAATCAATTAAAATTATATTTTAATGGTGTTAAACATTTATCAATATTTGACTTTTTAAAACATTGTTCTGCTCTTAGTGTACAAATTTTAAAATGTTTAAAATTCTGCGGTTTCCTATTTTTCCTATTCTTCCCATATTTTTTAATATTATTTCTCCATAGTTGCTGTATTTGTTATTTGGAAATTGCAATTAAACATACATTAATAAATCATCTAAATTCCTCTCTTCGTATACACACTCCATTTTTTTATTTTGTATAAAATCCAAAGTGTGCAACTCCCATTTGAAAATAAAAACTTTTTCTTAGGTGCATACTATTTATTAAGTTGAAGTGGCAATAATATAATGATCAATCGTCTTAAAAATCCCCCCATTGAGAATTTTCATATCTCCTTTCTCCTCCAATATATTACTTTTTGACCATTTACAATTCTTTCTTGCCTCGCAGAGAAGATTAATTAAAATTGCGTCAGAAATGTTCCCTAACACATCTGTCTATCCATGACGACGCGAAGATAAAGGAAAAAACGACGGTAGGATAATAAAAAAAGAAGATGTGGCGATTAACATTTGGCGATAGAGCTAGCTGGTCGTTTTCGTTAACTCGCCAAGACTAGTGCTGAAAACGTGCGCCTTTCTGAACAAACTCCCAGCCAATTGCAAAAAGTCAATATTACTATTGAATGCATTATGCAACAATCAAGCTCTTATTACGTACTTTTCAGTAGTAACAAACTCTTTAAATGTTATTTGATATATATTTATTTCATGCATTTATATTTTATTGACTTCTTGTCTGTGAACTGTGATGCGTCATATGTGTATATCATTGCAAACGTATAAAAAAGAAAGGAAAAAGAAAGTTAAAATAAAAATAATTTTTAGACATTGATAACGATATCGTTGGGCAGGACTGGGGGTGGTGGGAGGGCCAACGAATGATAGCGCATGATATCGCAGGATGAGAGGGGGTCCAATAATGACATAATGTTGATAATGTGATATAAGTGTATTCCCTTAGTGTATTTTTTCACTAGCTCATTTCTCCTCCAATGGCATTTTGCCAGGATGAGAAGAGCACCCTTATCAGGACCCCACCCACATTCTTTATAATCTTTCTCTTCATTAATGGATTTTCTTTCGCAAAAGTTTAGTTATTTTTTTTTCTTCATTATTTTTCTTCATCACTCTTTTATACATTTTGAGTTGTTTTACCCCGCCTTGCCCATCTTAACCATAGTTCTTTAAATTATCATCGTAAAATTTTAGAAGTTCATATATTTCATTTTGAAATTTTTAATTTATTTTAGATAGTTCAGAAAAATGATACTTTTAGCACTGAAACTTTATTTAAATATTTGCTTGCATATTGTATGAATACTTGCATATTTTATTATTATTATTTAGTCATTTCAATCATACTAAAATTTAAAGTTGTAAAATACCCAATTTAATAGTAATAATGATTGAATAATTCTACTATAATTCTTCAACAAGAATTAGGAGCATAAAAATTAATTATATAAGCTTCAAGAGAAACATAACGTTCTAAGTATTACAAGAAATGGACAACATTACCGTTAAAAAAAACATTTATAAGTACATGCATACATATTTTACAATTATTTATTTATAACTTTTTTTATAAAGAACGGTTGGATCAATTTTAACGAAATTTTATATGTAACAATTTTTAGACACGAGAAAACTAATGGGCTAAGTCACATGTTCGAGAGATTTCGATTATAGGGGTAATTTGTGGTCATCATGGGTCATGCTTATTTTATGTAGAAAATGGCTCGTACCATTTTGACTATACTTTCTATAATATAATTTTCGGGAAAGAGAAAACCATGGGCTATGACACAGGCTCGCGAAAATTCGATTAGTGGGTCATTTTGGGTCATAATGGGTTAGGGTCATTCTAATTATATTTAACAACGACTCAATCAATTTTACCTAAATTTTATAACTAAACGTTTTTTTGTCACGAGAAGACTATTGGGCTGAGTCTACGTTAAACAAAATTATATTAGTGGGTCATTTCGCTTTATTACTGAATGCTGTCAAGCTAATTTTACCTAAGAAATGGTTTAAACGATTTCGATTCAATTTTACATTCTATTATTTTTAATTACTAGAAGACCTTTGAGCTAACTCACATGTTTGACCAAATTTCATTCGTGGGTCATTTTGGGTATTACGGGTGAAGGTCAAGAGTAAATGGCAACAGTCAATAAGTTGGCGATATTTGACAAAATATTGGCGACATTTGGCCGAAAAATTTACTATTAAGATTACGAAAGCCACAACACGTATTTGGTGCCAAATGAAAGAATGTGAAGAATTTTTTTGTGCATTCTTAATAGAATTCGAGATGCATGGTTAAATTAACCAGAGTCAAGCTAAAAAAATTTGGATCCATGTCCTTTCGTTGTAAATTTTAAAATAAAGTAAAATTTATGAACATGTGCATACAAACATAGTTTTCTTATTGATTGTTTTTATAATAACATGTTTTACAGTAATACTACAGAGTGAATGATACAGTGAAAATACTATATCGAGTTGAATATAAAATTAATTCTGATCAAGCTTAGCTCGGTCACCGCTGCTAGTGTACTATAAAAGTATAACTGAGAATACCATAAAAGTTCAAAGAGGTATGGAGTCTAAATTATACATTGACGTGACAAAAGTCATGGGATAACAATATGCAAAAATATAGATTCCAATAGTGTCGCTTAAAAAAATGTATAAATGGTCAGTGTCGGGAAAGGATTTTCATTTGTGTTGAAATGTTTCGTGTGATAAGGTTTATTATGGATTATGGTCACAAGGTGAGAATTAACGGATTTCGAACGCGGTATGCTAGTTGGAGCTAGACGCATGGTGCATTCCATTTCGGAAATCGTTACGGAATTCAACATTCCGAGATCCACAGTGTCAAAAGTGTGCCGAGAATACATAAATTCAGGCATAACCTACCATCATGGACAACCCAGTGGTCGTCAGCCGGCACTTAATGACCGCGACCAGTGACATCTGCGTAGACTTATCAGTGTGAACAGACAAGCAACTATGCATGAAATAACCGCAAGAATGAACGTGGGACGTCCAACGTGCATGTCCACCTGGATAGTCCGGCAAAATTTGGCTTTAATGGGCTGTAGTAGCAGAAAAACGACTCGGGTGCCATTGCTACTAGCACGACATAGCCAACAGCGACGCTCCTGTACTCGTGATCATATCAGTTGGACCGTAGACTACTGGAAATAAGTGGCTTGGTCAGATGAGTTACGATTTCAATTAGTACGAGTTCATGGAAGGGTACAAGTGCAGCGCAGATCCCATGAAGTCATTGATCTAAGTTGAACACAAGGCACTGTGCAAGCTGTGTAAGTAAAGGTATGAGCTGTGTTTATATAGAATAGACTGGGTCCGCAAGTGTCAAACTGAATCAATCGTTAATTGGAAACGATTACGCTCAACTACTAGAAGACCAATTGCAACCATTCATGGACTTCATGTACCCAAACAACCGTGGAATTTTCCAGGCTCACAATGCGCCATGTCATCGGGCCATAACTGCTCGCGATTGGTTTGAACGACATTCTGGATAATTCCGGCGTATGATTTGGCCACTGCGATCGCCCGGCACGAATTCCATAGAACATTTGAGGAACATAATTGCGAGATCAGTTTTTACACAAAATCCTCCACCAGTAACACTTTCGAAATTATGGACGTCTATAGAGGCTGCGTGGCCTAATATTTCTCCAGAGAACTTCAAGTGACTCGTGGAGTCCATGCCACGTCGTGCTGTTGTACTTTGACGGCCAAATGGAAGATCGACACATTATTAGCGAGGTAACCCATGATTTTTGTCACCCCATTGTATAAAATATTGTTATTCTGCATATCTCTTTCTTCGATTTTTACCACGGTTAAGAAATCATGAAGGGCAATTTTAGCGGATAAAGAAAATGAATTTCCTACAGAAGATCAGAATATTACAGATTTGTTGCAAAAAACATAGAAGATTTGAAAAAGTTGAAATATTCTGAATATGCGTACGAAGAAGCCGTTCAACAATGGAATAACGATGATTCGAAATTGGAATCTTACGAAGTGTTGAGTGGCGATGATATTCACGTGTCACGTGTTTCTTGTGAATCAGAAGAAACAATGAATTTCGAAAACTGCGCTGAAAGTGATGAAGAAAATCATTTAATTCATCGATAATTAAGTTTCTGTAATGTATTAGTACACACTGATGAGTTACTTAGAGCCCACACTTTTCAATGAAAAAGACCCGGATGATAATGTAAAGTCTATGTGGGCGTTGTTTTCAAATATCTCGCTCGAATTTAAATGTTTTACGTGCTTTCTTTTAAATAGGATAGCTGAAGATGATCTACAACCGGGTTCGTTTTTACTTTTTTTCAATTTTGGTTTCAGATTTAAAAAAAAGAAATTACTTTGACATTAGAGCCCGGTTAAAACCAGCTCTGAAATGGAAACTATCATAATATAAAAAAATATATATAACCAAAATCGAAAAAGTAAAAACTAGCCCGGTTGTAGATTGTCCTCAACCATCCTATTAAAAAATATCATGTAAAATGTTACAATTTGAGCGAGATATTAAAAAAGAATGCCCCCTTAGACTTAACATTATCATCCAGGTTTTTTTTTCAGACACTAGTGTGGGTTCTTAATTACTTGAAACAAGAAGAAAAAAAAGCAAAGAAATTTGAGCAGTAAAATTCATCTAACAATAAATGAAAAACGAAAACAGACCTCTATCATTTCATTCTTCACTGAACAGCAAGGAAAACTACGTTTTTATTTTTTTTTTATTCTATCTTTACAAAATGAAACTATTGGATTCATGAAAATTTTCGAATTCTACTTTACGACAGATTTATATGTTTTAGGCGTTAGAGACCCCAAACATATTTTACAAAATATCTGTCTCTATGTGACGTAAAATTTGCGGGCGCTCTAACAAAAGCGCTCTCAAAAGCTTATGCATGGAATGTTACAAATATTAAATTCAGTTAGAATATGATATAAACCAGATCTGATTAGTTTTTGGTGTACATCGCTCAACATGTGGCGCTGCTATAATGCCTTTTTTATAATTTCCAAACTAACTATATTGCAAGAACTAATGGACGAATTTTTATGAACCATTTGATTTAGTTAATCCTTGATATAAGATGTTTCTGATTACTTTTTGGGGTAAATATAAAAAAAGATGGCACTGCTATGTAGTATTATTCATGATTATCGCAATAGTTCTATCTCTGGGATAAATACACAAATTTTCATGAAACTTCATTTTCAGTAAGTCACTGATATAAATGAGTATTCTTTACGTTTGGTGTAAATCACTCAATAGGTGGCAGTCCTTTGCGGCATTATTCATGAATATCACTATAGCTCTATCTCAGAAACTAGTGCACAGATTTTTAAACTTCAAATTCAGTTAATCCCTGATAAAAATTAGTATTTTTTAGTTTTAATAGTAAATCGCTCAACAGGTGGCACTTCTATCCAGTTTTTTTAAGATTTCAGTGATAATTGTATCTCAAATATGAATACATGGATTCTCATCAAATTTCAGATTCAGTTAGAACTTGATATAAATCGTTGCAGATTAGATTTTGGTATAAATTGCTAATTGATGACGCTGCTACGTTTCATTTCTCTTAAAATATTAATGTGTATAAGAATGCCCCGTTTGACTAGTTTATATTGTACTAATTGTGAATCTATATAACATTATGTACAATCTCTTTCCTTTGTATAAAATTATTAATTACCTGCTGTATAGTAATTTGGCATTTCTTATCATTCTTCCAAACTTTTTCGTCGAAATGTGTACAAATTCGCTTAGCCGGGTAATTCGCTTATCAGGGACAAGGCATTTTCCGATCACCTTGGTTAATCGCGACTCTAGTGTATATTATTTTCGTTTATAAAAACCTGGAGGCTGGCATGTATGGACTATTATTAATTAGTTTTATGTAGAACTAGGTATAGCCCGTTATCGGAGTGAAAACTCTTAAATTATAATTAATGAGAGATCATTCAGTCGAAGACGGGACCCACCACGTGAAGGCGATCTCTATTAGGCCCCACCCATTTTTTAATGTGGTTGGCTTTCCAGTCTGTCCACTACTTACCAAATAATTAAGGATATAGAACATTATATAGAATAATACATACTGTCTCACCACCGCCCACTGACACCACCAATTTCTCAATCTGTCTCATTTTCTCTTCTTTTTCTATTCTGCTCTCTTTTCTTCGCCAGTCTTTCTTCTCGGTGTTCTGGGGTTTCGTTTGCATATCTTTTTTTATTGTTAATGAAGAGGTCTTCCATTTGTTCTTCCATCTGTTCTTCTTTCTGTTCTTCCATCTGTTCTTCCATTTGTTCTTCCATTTGTTCTTCCATTTGTTCTTCCATTTGTTCTTCAATTATATTCGACGATTCACTGTTTGAGAGCCTATCTGTCCTTTTATTTATAGAAGTTCAAAATGAAAAAAGATTTTCTTAGCAGACGATTTTTTGTGATAAATACATTATCTGTTTTATATTTCTTCTGCTTTATTCCTTTTATTTATAGAGTTCAAAATGAAAAAAGATTTTCTTAGCAGACGATTTTTTGTGATAAATACATTATCTGTTTTATATTTCTTCTGCGTTTACCTAAGCTGTGTAAAATATAAAGAAAAAAAATATGACACTCAAATGCAATGCATTCACTGTTTGAGAGCCTATCTGTGCCTCAATTAATTAATTATCCTCTTTATTCCTTTTATTTATAGAGATTTATAGAGATTTCTTAATGTTATTTAATATATTTTTTTCGTGTATAATAGCAGCGTTTTATTTACCTATTATGCTACTTTTTTCGTTTTATTATTTACCAGCTGACCAACCCGGCGTTGTCCAGTCCGTGATAACGATTATGCATAAAAATAACCTATAATATTGACAAAAAATAAAAAAAATATGTATTCTAAAAGGACAAAAACTCAAAAAATCGTTATAAATATTTCGAAAATTGCTCTAAAAATCGCATTAAAAATCGATGGAAAACAAAAATCGTTGAGACAACATTTAGTAAATTAGACTAAAAGTTTGAAACAATTTTCTTTTTATTAACGTCAAAAAATAGCAAAATGCGAAATACTGAAAATCGCATTAAAGAATTCATTTAAAACGCAAAAATCCCTGAACGAATTCCGAATAAGCTTTATTGAATTAAGAACTAAATTTACTATGTTTGGTTAAAAGAATGAAAATGTATCCCTTTTACTAATGTGGAAAAATCGCCTCAAAACTAAAAGAGAACGCTAAAAATAGACTGAAAAATTAAATAAAAAAATGCATTCAAACAATTGAAAATCGGACTTCAAGATGCAAAACTTCATATACAGAGCTACCTACCCTCCAAAATTTTTAACTGCACGTGCAGCGGTCTCTTCAGAACAGTGCTGACTGCTGACACTCACAAACTTCTCTTTTTATCATCACAGAAGAAGATTACTGTGAATATTCTAAATGATTTCTTTATTGTTGATTTATTAATTTTATGTTTTTCGCCTTTTTACTTACCCATCATACGTAGTATAGGGTAAGTCTTGCAATCGTTTTGAAAATCGAAAAATTTTTTTTGACGGATTTACACGTTTTAGATAGTGGAGATTCCGAAAAACATATTTTTAGAAATTTTTTTTGCCGTCCGTCTGTCTGTCTGTCTGTCTGTCTGTAAACGCTCTATCTCCCGAACAAATTGATATAGAGACTTGAAATTTTGTATGTAGTTAGTATGTAAGAATGGGACGAACCCTATTTAATATCAGCAACCTCGATTATCCGGAACTATTTTTTTCGGACTCTCGAAAAATTCGTTCTGATGAAAGATACATAAAAATTTTCGAATTTTTTTGTTCTAAGGAATGGACGTAAAAGGCAATAAAATAACACACATTTTGCATATAGAACGAAGTCGATAGGATTATTAGTTGCCGAGATATTTGTAATCCTGTTTTCCACATTCTTCGATTTTTCGTGACCCTGTATTTCATTCAAATTTCAATTCAGAGGTATACTTTAATTGGAAATGAGACGCTTAATCCGACGCAATTAATTGTTAGTTAATAGAGTTATTATTTTTGGAGTTATAAGGATGTTTCTTTTAAGCAATTTGGTAAAACTTGAGTAGTTTGGCGTTTTATATAATTTGCCGAAATTGGTACATCAGCAGTTCTTTAATATAGCATTACTATGTATTAACAATATTTAAATTTTTTTATGAATTGCAATGCATTGTATAAATAGTTTTCATATGTTTTATTTTCATATACATATCCATGATGGGTAAGTATTACGGTGGCCCCCAACGACTAGTTTACATACAATTTAAAAGCAGATAAGACGACAATGCATTTAAAAAATCTATAATATATACAAAAATGAGAAAAACTGATTCTAAAAGCACAAAGAAGAGAAAAATCATCAAAAATTACTTTGAAAATCGCATTAAAAATGGATGAAAAACAAAAATCGTAAAAGACAAAATTTAGTTAATTAGGCTAAAAGTTTGAAACTCTTATTTTTATCAATGACAAAAAATAGTCGCAAAATGCGAACAAAGACAAAAAATCACATTCAAAGATTTGTTAAAAATTCAAAAATGTCTGCACTAATTTTGAATGAGCTTTCTTGAAAAAGGTCCTTCAGGCCAGTGCCGGGAGGATCAGGTAGCTTTCATATTCCTTACTTATTTATTTTCAATCGACTTATATTATTGAAATATACGAAGCTCAAATTAGTGGAACCCGATTATATAAGATTCAGTACTAATTTTCGTCAATACTGTATATTAAGGAGGATTTTTAGAAATAAGTCATCTTTTATTGAAACTGTTTTATTTAAATCTATTTATAAGATCGCCAAATTTCGTGATATCATGAGTATCATTGATATCACTAACCAATGAGCTTGGACGAAATATTAATTCATGTGTACATGCACATTCGCATCAAAATCGGATAATATTTATGAGTGTTGACGCAGGCAAATTAATTTTTTTTAATGTCACTCACATAAGAAATTCAAATTGCTATATTTCAGCCGTTTTTTAAAGGCGAAGAAAAAACGTAAAATATTACAAAATCCATGTATCAAGATCAAATACTACAAAAAGATTTTTTTTCATCTTTTTTGTACATTATGATAAGTTTAAAAGCTTTTTGACAATTTTAAATGGTCGCTCTTTTGGAACAAGATGGTTGATGAAGTTGGTCAACGAACACTGTTCAAAACATCGGTATGCTGTATGTATTCATTAACTTACAAAAAAAAATTGGTTCATGAATGTGAGTGTTATCAAAAATCAGATCATTTCAAAATTTAGCCATATTAAAAATTCAAACTGCTATAACTCAGCCATTTTTTTAAGATATAGACGAAATAAAAAATGCTCTGGAAACTTTCTATCACTTCAAATACATAAAAGAAAAATAGCTTTCAATTTCGCCTTTTTTGCGCGTAAATTTAAGTTTGAAAATAATTAAATGTCGCCATTTAAGAACAATATGGCGAAAGAAACTGGCCAACAAACTCGGTTTAGTCATCGACATGTATTATGTATATATCAAGTTACATCCAAATCGGATAAAAAATACGCGTGTTATCACCTGTTAAAAATCACATATCAAAATGTTAGCCACCCCAGAAATTCAAAGAGCTGTAACCCAGCTATTTTTTAAGATGCAGACAAAAGAAAAAATGTTCTAGAATCTTGGTATCCAGGTCAATCATATAAAAGAAAAATAGTTTTCAATTATTTACTTTTTTGTACTTAATATTAAATAAAAAAAATTTAAATGGTCGCCATTTTTAAACAAGATAGCAGATGGAACTGGTCAACGAACTCGGCCAAGGTGTCAGTAAATATTATGTACACACCAAATTACATCCAAATCGGTTCGTAAATACGATAGTTACCGCATGACAAAGGTCAAGTTATCACGTGACAACAGTGAGACCATTTCAAATTGTCAGCCACACTAGAAATTCAAAGTGCTATAACTCAGCCACTTTAAAAGAATTAGGAAAAATAAATAAGCTCTGGAATCTTTATATTACGATCATACACATACAACAAAAATAGTTTTCAATTTCTCACTTTTGTGCACCTAATTTTAAATTTAATTAAAAAAATTAAATGGCTGACATTCTGAAAATTAATATTGTTTCAAAATGTCAGCCACACTAGAAACTCAAAGTGCTATATCTCAGCTATTTTTTAAGACATAGATGAAATAAAAAATGTTCTGGAATCTTTGTATCAATGTCAAACACATAAAAGAAAAATATTATTCAACTTTTCATTTTTTTTGCACTTAATTTTAAATTATTCTTTTTTTAATTTTTAAAGACCGTCATTTGATGGATGATGCTGGCCAACGAACTCGGCCGTTACATTAGTATGCACTATATGCACACCAAATTCATTCAAATCGGTTCATAAATACGATAGTTACAGCATGACAAAGATCAGATATATACATGATACGTGTCAAAGTATGAACTTTGGGCAGTTTTGGGATCTTGGAGTCATGATCGATGAAAATATGCCAAAATTTTCCGGAGGTGCTTTTCTTTGGACGCCTGCAATAGGTATCTTTTTACATTCTGTAATGAGAGTTATCTTAAAATAAAAAGAATATTGCCCAGTTAAACTGATGGCATTGAGCTCACAGGCTATGCATACTAATTGTACATTACACCCTTGTATTTTCAAGGGTTAATTCCGTTCGAAAAAAAAATAAGAAGGGGAAACAGCTCTCCCCTTTCTCCCCCTTTTATACTTAATCATTGAACCTCCTAAACTATCACGGACATGCTTTATCATATAAAAAATTTATATTCAAAATTCAGAGCAAATCAGATAATTCTTAATAAAAACCCATTTAGCATTTATATAATTTAAGAGGAGTTATCCCCCTCTTTTATACTTAACCATTAAACTTCCAAAACTATTCAGAGATTTGAACGAAATCTGAAAATTCTGCTTGAAAAACCCATTTATATAAATTAAGGGGAGGGGCATTAGAACCCCTGTTCCCTCTGTTTATACTTATTCAATGAACACCTAATAAAGTCACGGAATCGCCTCATCAAAATGATCCTATATCTAAATTTTGAACGAAAACTGTTAATTCTGCATGAAAATCCCGTTTATATCAATTAAGGGGTGGGGCATGAGCCCTCCGTTCCCCCTCCTATACATATCGAATGAACTCCAAAAACTAATCAGGGAAGCGCCTTATCAGGATATACTTATATACAAAATTTCAAGTGGATCCGATATTTTTATCATGAGTTATCGCGTTACGCACATACATACAGAACGGGCGGGCACATAAGCTCACAGGCTATGATAGCCTGTGAGCTAAAAACTAAATTTACTGTATTGGATTAAAAGAATGAATCATATTCCTTTCACTAATGTAGAAAAATCACTTCAAAACAAATAAAGAACACTAAAAATCGTTTTGAAACAAATAAAGAACACTAAAAATCGCCTTTTAGCTCTATTTAGCCCGTCTGGCTGGGAATGCTGCGAAGATCTGGAGTTAACTTGTGAATCTGTTCGCAGCCTGGAGATGTAAAAGTATGTATCATTAGTTTAATTCTGGCTTCGTTGGTTACGTTCTAGAAGAATTAGCTCTCTTGTTGCTATGCATGACTGGGATTTGGGACTCAAAACTACAAGCCACATATATGTATGTAATACTTGCTTTGTAGTTTGCAGTGATGTCTTGAGTCATTCAAAACTGATAATTGTAAACAATGAAGTTTTTAGGAATAAATATGATGACATTTTTGAGCCGATGCAACCCAAATCAACGAGTTACTTTCAAAATTCCCGAAAAAAGAAACGAGATTTCTGGAATAAAGATAATATCGGTACGGCCGAATTTTGAGTAGCATATTATTTGCCTAAAATGAATTTTGAGGGAAATTTATTTATTTTTTTTTTTTTTTTCAGAAAGCGAAATCAAATTGTCGGTCAATTTCTACTTATAACGATATAATTGACAATATTATAGGTAGGATTATTTTTTTTGTTTTTTTTTTGGGGGGGGGGGGAGCTCGATCAACAAAAACTTGATATCGTAAAGGAGTACAAAATTTCCAAAAATTGTGTAACGTTATACAACGTTATCACTTATAGTAATAATTCAAAAGGAAAAATAAAGAGAAAAAAGAAGAAGCATACAAACTATTAACAGCTTATTGATCTAAAGCTCTAATTTATTCCCTTTAAATTTACAGAAATGTAAATTCAATCAAACAATCTGCTCAGCAAAGCAGTGGAAAAAAAAAGAAAAAGACGCGAGCAAGCAGGAAATAAAAAAGAAGCTGCAAAAATTACCTTAATGAATTGTTTCCTGTAAGTGTGTCAAGGATTTGGGTTTAAAAGAAAAATATCAAACCGAGCGTAAAATGCAATTAGGCAGGCAAAAAATGCCATATTCATCACATAATAGAAGTAAGATTTAGTCTTCATATTACGTGGCATGAAGAAAACAAATGTGTGTTTAATATTAGAAGAATTTATTTACATTATATCTTGCAGATAAATTGAAACAAAGCTCCCTATTAAGATTAATAATTATAAATAGCTTTGAATATATTATACCTTCGCAACTGATACTAATATTCTGACTCATACACTAATTAACTTTTATTTGTTGCTGTTAAGAGGAGACAAAGTACCTTCAAATTCATTTACATTATTACTTTTTAAAATTTCCCTTTAAATATTATTTAAAGACACACTACAGTAGTAGCACGATCCATCGTTTTTCAAGTGGGTGCGAGAAAAAAAAACGATAAATGTGGGAAAACGATTAATTCGGATTAACTTCAAAATACCAAAAAAAAAAACACAATATTTATGCCTTACTACTGCATGCAATGTATACAGTGTACTAATAAATACTAATATGTTGCTTACTAAACTGTATAAAACTAGATCAAAGTTACAGAAAATGAATATTTGTTTGAAAAATTCAATTTTTTGTTTTTTGTTCATTTTTTTTAAATCAAAAAATACATTTTCAAGATATACAACACTTTTCTGGTCATTTTCTGTAATTTCATATACGTACGTAAAAGTTTATTCAGTTTCAAGAGCCGTAATTGCATCAGGCAGAGTTTAGAACTATGATGGTTTAGCTTCATCGGCATGAGCGTTATCTTCTGCTTCTTCGGCATTGTTTTAAATTTTTGCATCATCACATATCTCTCCTATGTTTAGGACACCACAGATTGCAAAATCAGAATCAGTGGAATCATAATCGCATCCTCTGCTATATACAACCATTCTTCATCTGTATTATTGCCGCCATTTTCAACACGAACAACTCAAATGTCTTATTTTACGATAAAAGAAGTACAGTCGGCTCTCGTTAATTTGAACTCGTCGGAACCACAAAAAATGTTCGAATTATCCGAAGTTCGAATTATGGAATGTATGAAATGAAAACATGCTTAATATGATACTATTACAAAGGAATTAATGTTATAGTGTTTTTTTTTAATTTATTTCGTCTGTTATCATTAGAATGTGACTTAACATTAAATTAGAATGTATAAATACATTAACTAATTAAAATATTAGAAACAAGCTCAATGGAAGAAAAATTTGAAGCGTCGCTGATGGATAGACGGTCACTAAGAAAGTGGATATCAATGGTATCGATTATATTTATGCTCGTTCGGAACAATTTTCACAAAAATCAAAGAAAGGAAGTTATTCAAATGATCTGAAATCAGAGAGAAAAAATGAAAAATGAAAAATCTAAATTCTCCTTTGTTCGAATTAAATGAAGTCTAGAGAAAATGAGTTCGAATTAAGGAAAATTTTTAACGTTATTCTGCCATTGAAAATTTCCGGACTTCATGTTTAGTTCGAATTAAGCGAAGATTCGAATTATCCGATTTCAAACCAACGAGAGTCGACTGTAATTCCAGTTTGTGTGTCATATGAATTCGCATAACTTTCAATTTCCTTTTGGAGAGGAGTAAAAATTTACAACGATGAATGCGAAAACGAATTTTTGCAGAACGATGCTTGCGGGTTTCGTTAACATTATTTCAATATAATTTGTGCAAGGACCGTAGAAATAAAACGATCAATGCGTGAAAACGATTTATGCGGGAACGATACATCGGGGTTTTACTGTATATGCATTATGGCATACATTTATCACGTGCGAAATAAAAAAAAGGACCAAAAATATGAATACACTTTTCAAAATGCACCAAGCACACTCCATTGGCTTTTGAATGTAATATATTAATGCAAACTCTTTCACATACATCAACCTAAAAAAATGCTTTTTTTTCGGAATCTAACCACAGTTTAAAGAATAATTTTAAAATTAATAAAATATTATATGAAGGCAAACGTTATTTTGGAGGTTCGAATATTTTGTTTTTAATTTCTGATAAGCAAAAACAACAATATAGTAGCATTTAAAGTAACAAAAATTATAAATGGATATGGTTTTTTCTAAATAAATGAAAAACCTTCTGGACTGCAAAGGAATTTTAATAATGATATAATAATAATAAATCAATTGTTAACATTGTATAAGAATAATAAACATTATTTTAAAAAAAAACTAGGTTTTTTTTAAATTTATTCACTAAATCCAGATTGACAAATAAAAAAAATTAAATGTTAAAATTTTACAAAAAGTCAGTACATATGACAAAAAGCAAGTTTTATTTTTTAATTTATTAAATCAAGATTGATATCATTAGTTAAAAGAATCTAAACATTAAAGTTATTTAACCAATAAATAAATCGGTCAATAAATATCATAAAAAAAGCCAATTTTTGTTTTTTTATTCATTAAAACAAACTGCCACCAAGAATTTGTATAAAAAGCTAAAATTTTACAAAAGAAAAAAAATCAATAAATATCATTAAAAAGCCAGGTTTTTTTTTATTCATTAAATCAAGATTGTCATCAAGAATTTTGAAAATGAAAAATTAAATGTTAAAGTTTTAGAAGAAAATCAATAACAATTATAAAAAAGTCCGTTTTCTTTTTGTATTCATTAAATCCAGATTGTCATCACGAATCTTAAAAAAAATAAAGTGTTAAAATTTTATAAATAATAATAACAATAAATAGCATAAAGCAGGTCTTATTTTTTTTATTCGTTAAACTAAGATTGTTATCCAGAATAAAAAAAAAAAAATCTAATCTAAAAATTTTACAAGGAAAAAAAAAATCAAATGTAAAAAACATCCTCACCTTCCTCCAAAAAAATCAATAAATATAAAAAAGCCAGTTTTATTGTTTTAAATCAAGATTTGCCATTATGAATTTAAAAAAATCGAATGTTGAAATTTTACAGAAAAATTCTAAATATTGTACAAAAACCAGTATTTATTATTAATATTATTATTCATTGCATCAAGGACGACTACTTAACTGTATCTTTAATTATTATATGCGTTTACCGAATCTACAACAAATAAACAAACGTAAAATGACCAAATTGGAAAAATATGGTCCATATATTATATATGTGCTAGGGTTTCAGATTGCATGCTTTTCCTGTAAGTTGTACTTTTATAGCATTTTTTATTTCTGTCGTACAGTGTACGGTTAAATTTGTGTTGTATGGCAAGGTTTTTCTATCGCACCTTACTTTAATAGTCTGGATTTTTTTTTTTTTTTAATTCATTTTGCTTACAATTTTTACGCTTTTCGAAGAAACACATGCTAATCGCGTACAAAAACGGCTTGTTTTTGATCAAAATAGAAAAATCTTTTGAAATTTCTGTAATATTAATTACAGATACATACAAACTCTTGAGTAAGATTAGTTTTTCACAACTTAACATTGTTATAGACTATAAGTATTTATATTATAACATTTTACTTTAGTAATCTGTGTCTTGAGTTTTTATATTTTGTTTAATTCATTATCCCCTTTTATGCTTAAATACAAACGTTTGTTTCTGTAGGTTGTCCATTATTATCATTTTTCATGATCATCATTGAACTGTGGGTTTCTTTTTGTTCTTACAATTCAATTAATTTTTCATTTATTAAAGGATTTATATCCCTGTAAATTAAGTTACACAATGTAAATAGAAAAATAGAATGCATGGGTCATTCCATGGTAACTTACGTTACATTTTGAACTATTTTCAGTAATTTTAATAATGTAACACACAAAAAAATTATTCAAAATCTAAATTTTACATGGTTTTTTAATCATAATTATTTAGATTTAGATGAAAAGTACCTAATTTTAACGATATTTTTACATTTTCGTAGTTTTATTTACTGTGGTAACTGCCATTACTGACAAAGGAATAAAATTTATCATACAAAAAATAATTTTCATAACCATTTTTTAGATAATTTTCATCCAAAATGACTCTTAGGTAGGTTTAATCGACAAATCAGGTTAATTTTACATTTGAATATTTTTTAGTGTTACATTATTAAAATTACTGCAGTAAGTTGTTCAAAATGCAAAATGAGTTATCATGGAATGACCCGCTTACGATTTTGTAAAATAATGATTGGATCAATTAATTAATAAAAAATTTTTAATAAATTTGTAGTCAAAAAGATTAATAGTAGTATTTAACATAGTTTAGCATGGTATAAAAAAGGACGATAACGGCATAACACTAAAACTAGCTAGTGTTCAATCAAAATCTTCCGTTTTTTCTGAACATTCCTAGGCTATTCTATTTGGCACTCTCAGTATATAACTACCTTAAAGACACTTTTTTTTAATGTGAAATTTTTATGAAACACATGTGTTTTTAATTAAAAAAGCAAATAAAACTATGAAATCATGCAAAATTTTAATGAATTTTTTTTTCAAATTTTGGCAAAGTTTTTTTTTTTTGTGAAATTTTAGTAAAAAATAGCGCATTTTCTAAATCTTCTGTAACAAAATCCATTCAATATATCTCATTTTTTTAAAAAAATAATGTATTATTAAAATACTTATCTGTGTTTTTAAGCAAAAAAATTGTAGTATCTCTTAAATTTAATAACATATGCCAAATTTTGTATACATACATGATTTTTTTTAATTTGTATTTTTCACCAAAAATAACTCTTAAATTAATTACAATGTATCCAGTCTCAACGGTGGCCAACCACTAGTTTCTAAACCGTTAGTCATAGACGTATAGTTCCAGTTGCAAAAATGCTTTAAACAAGGTAAAGAAGTATTTTTTAAGAGATTTAGATGAAACAATAATTTTATTGTAAAATTACGAAAATTAAATTTTTATGCAGTCCCTTGTTTCTATAAGTGATATTTAGTAAATTTTTACCATTGACTTAAAAAATAAGAAAAAAAAAGTCCTATTCCTCTGCGATTAAAAATGACCGAATAATTGTTATTTAAAGTTGAAGCTGTTTAATGTTGTTCTCTTTTTGCTGCAAAATAGAGATCAGTCATAAAATTTACTGAAAATAAAAATAAATATCCAATATAAAATTTAACATTATAAATAGAGAGTAAAATAACTTTTACAATATTATTTTTAAATTTATGTTGATGTTTACATATTAAAGAAAAATTTACAACGTGCACTAAAATAAATAACAGAAATTTTGTTAAATTAAATTTTGAAAAGCAACAGTCACAACTTGTTACAAAATGATACATATTTAAAATTCCATTAGATTGCTTAATCTAATAGAAATTGATGTAGTCCTATAAAATAAATGGTACGCACCTAAAATCCAATTAATATTTCATTGTCATTTGATATAAATAAGTATGCAAATCGAACTTCGATAAAATATTTGGGAAATATAAGTTATAAATTATTATAAGGAATTATAAGTAAATATTTGAAAGCAAATTTTGAACTACAAAATAAAACATATACATAAATATATTTGAGAATGTGAATTTCAAAACTCGCCTCATATTTAGAAATGTCTAAAATTTTTAACTTTCCAAAAAACTGTACTTTTGAACCAAAAACCTCATTAATTCCCAAATTACTCGAGCGATGTCGATAAAAAATTTATAGGTTGTAGATTGTAATTATAAGATTATATGTGGTAGACAGTTTTAAATTTTTTTAAATTAGTTTCAGGAAAAAAAAAGAAAAAAACATTTCAGAAACATTGTCATTGCTTTAAAATAAAGTTTTAATCGCATTAAAAAAAAAAAGGTCTAAAATAAGTTTTGACATTAATATAAGTTCCAGTAAATGAGGATCCCAAATTTCATCAAAATTGGTCTTATAGTTTACGAGTAAATGGGTCTTAAATCTCTCATAATTTTACCATGATCGCTGACTGTATTAAGAAAAATTTAACAAAATTTTTCAGATAATAGCTGATTCGACATAAAGCTAAATAAAGAATATATCATCATTTAGGTGATTTATAGCATAAGAGATTTTATGGTGTTGTCATTTCTATGAAATGTTTAATGTAGATAACTTGAAGATAGCATTTTCTTATCTATAATGCCAGGCTTCACATTCTCATTAAAAACAAGAAAGAGGATATTTAACTGATAAAATGCACTTATAAAGTATTACTAGGCCTGTTCATGTTTTGTTTTCTTTTTATCTGAGAGTAAAGATAAATTTTAAATAAAATATAGAAGCATGTGAAATGATTTGCAATAGCTATAGACAATGGTGTAGTCTTTTCAAACAGATTAAACGGTCTAAGCAGAGGGTATACGTTCAAGACAGACGATATACCCTAGAGTGTGCATACTATAGCTTTCTTGAGAAACAAAAGGTATACGGTATTCCTTAAGAACATCCAGAATGTATGTGGCGTATACCCGCATGTATTCTATACTACAGTATATGGATATACACGCTTGCATATTTAATTAAATTGAACTTTGTGCGTTGTTTTGTTTACCAGTTCTTGAATCTTTGAATGTATTCCACCTTTATAAATAATTTCCCATTATCATTCGCGTGTTCCTAGTAGGAGAAAATATATTGACTTACACGTAATCTAGAGCAATACTGGCATGAAATATTCCCATAACGTTGAACTGTTTGATGTTAGGGTATTTTAAGAAATATTGACAAGTTTTGCAAATCATCTTGTATATTTGACTTAAAAGTGCGATTTTATTACGTCAGGTAAAACTTTATACGTGTTCGGAATTTCCTTCAGTAATATTAAGTCTTTGAGGCATTCATATATTCAAAATATCTTTTCGGGAAATTAATGTTTTAATTCCTTATTTCTGTGTAGAGGAAGGGGAGCACGTTTGAACTGGGGGCACCTTTAAACACTCGAAGTATTTGCTTTCAAATAAAGTATTTTTTAAAAATTTATACGGCAGTACATTATTACTGCTTCAATGCAATATTACGCAAAGCTGCACCCTTTTATATGAACAATAATGTCTAAACAAGTATGTATTTTTCTTCATCTTGAAACTAAACCTAAGAATATAAAGTTGTAAGATTGTTTTCTTTAATAGTTTTACTCACCTAAAATTTTAATTTATTCTTCAATACTTAAATAAAGATGTTAAGTTTAGTTTATAAGCTATTTTTTATTCAAATCCTTCAGTCGAATTGAGTAAACAGCTGTAATGTTGAACTGAAAAGTTGGTTCACCCTGCAGCATAACAATGCAAAATAACAATGCCCCATGGAAACAAATAAATTTTAATAAGCAGGAAGTATTATACTATAAGTTTATGCCAAAAAAATTTTGGGATGTTTTTGCTTGCCAGAGATATACAACACCAAACATACTGGGATTTCATTTTTCATAAAAAATGGCATTCTCAAACGTGAAATTTGATATTTTCTGTAGGGAAGAGAAATTTTTTTCAGGGCTTCAAAATTGCAGATTAATCATTAAATATGATTTACTTCAACATTAAAAAATATCTAGGCAATTAAAAAAGACAACTATCAAAACATTACTTTTTTGTCTGAATTTCAAAATAAGGGCTCTTAAATAAGCGCACTGATTTAAAGGGTAGAAGAATTTACATGCGGACACTATCGAAACAACAAGAAATCATGGATGATATCTCCAATTTTTTCAGATTTTTTTGTGAATGAGACAAAAAATTTGCGGTAAGTATTGCCTTGATTAAGTACAATTGCATTACACATCCTCAAGACCTAATATTTAAAAACATAAAAATAGTGTTTGTTTCACCAAACACCGCCAGTGTTATGCAGCCACTTGATCAGGAAATTATCAAAGCTTTTAATTATTATTATAGGAACGAATTAGCCAAAAAATAGAGTAGCAGAAATCGAAGTATGTGGTTCATCTGCGTCTTCTGTTGTAAGCTCCATAATAAAATTTGTCAATCTGTTGGATGCAATGCAATACATTAAAATGTCTTAGGACAGCGTGACAAAAGACACGATAAAAAACTGCTTCTTAATATGTGGAAATAAATCACAAGAAATAGCCGCTACCTCTAAAGGTAAGGATTAATTTGAAAAGAATTGCCTTCAATATGTTGAAATCGACGAAAATCTCCCAATACTTAGTGAAATATCTGGCGCAGACATAATGGAGCAGTTCTTGTCGTCCCGGGTTTCAAGGACCAGCTAGTAAAAGTGAAGATGAGCAGAACAGAAATTCTACAATCAGTATTACTCTCTTGATAAAAACATTGTTTGATTGTTCCGACCAAACAAAGAATTATTGATTAGTTTTTCATAAAACCCAATAATGCAAGTAATAATGCATAGTTAAAATAATTTTATATGTAGTAAACATTTGTTAATTTTATATGTGTGGTAGTTATTCAATTTTGAATGAATAGTTATCTACTCCAAACATAAAATAATTAATCCTATTTGTTAATGTCATTAGATGCAACATTTTGCAATTTCTTTCCGAGTTTGAAGAGTATTTGCAGAGAGAGGCGAACATTTTTGTGCTCAGAAATGTTCGCCGAATATAAAAATCAGCCGCCTTTTTAAAATCAATTTGGTTCAGAACGAATATAATTTTACTAAGCGGCGGCTACTGTGCAAATTTTTCCTATAAGTAATTTTGTTCTAAGTTTATCGATAGTCATCAACAGAATTAAATTAATACAGTGAAACTTCCATTCAACGAAGCCTTGTCGCTACGCTTAAACACTTCGTTATGGAAAAAATACCGTTACATAAAAGGGAACTCAAATTCACTAAACTTTTATAATAAAAAACACATGCAAATGATGAAAATATAAGAATTTAATTTTAATTCGATCAGTAACTTTTTTTTTTGACGCAAGTATTCGACATATGAGAAAAATACTGTATAACCTCGAAATTCCGGCATCATAGGAATTGAAACTAAGCCGGAGTTTTGAAAATTCTGAAATTTTGAAGGAATACCTAAAATATTTTTTATATTCCGAATGATGTCTCAAGTAGTTATTTAATTTATAACAGAGTGAGCAATGCGAAAAAAAAAAGAAATAAGAATAAATATTTAAAAAAACTTACTTTAATTGATATCTTCTGTGTTACAAACAATGATTAAAAAATTCTAATAAATAAAGTGATTTCCCTTATACACATATTTCCCTTATAACATTTAAAGTTATTTGCTTTTTTTTTGGTATTTTATACAAGTAAAGAATGACTATTTTGGAAATCCAGTCTTGTTTCCCTAAAGAGGATATTAATTCTAGTGTCAAATTTATACATTATTGATATATTTTATTTTATTGGCTTTTCTGTCTCATCTCCTGAGCTGCTACTAGGGTCATTGGCCATATATTCCCATCTGCTAGTTTTCTTGAATTTTCTGTTATTCATTGAACTAACCGAATCTGACATATAAAGATACTCATTTTTCTTAATCATTTATTTTTCACTCCTTTACTTTTGAACTCTAAGTTTTTTTATTCGTAAACTATTGCTCTTTTACTTCCTCCTATAAGTTCGAAGTGTGAAAAAAAGGTAGAGAAAAATGACTTTGATGCCGGATTTTTGAAGTTGCCAGATTTCTGAATGCCGGATTTTCGATGTCACACTGTAATTGAAATAATGGCTAAAAACTTTTAATATACAGGGTGTCCACTCTCAACTTTGGCCAATGGCTAATTTCTAAACCGTTAGTCATAGACATAGTTCCAATTGCAAAAATGCTTTTAAAAAGATAAAAAATTGTTTTTCAAGCGATTTAGGTCAAAAAACTTTTTTATTAAAAAATTACGAAAATTAACTTTTTATACAGTCCCCCGGTCCTGTAAGGGATATTTAGTAAAATTTTCCCAGTACTCTAACAAGTAAGAGAAAAAAGGTCCCAATTCAACTAACATTAAAATTACCCGAATGATGAAATTTTAAATTTCATGACTGAAACCATTTTTCTGTACCTGAATACGGATGAATTGAACAGAGCTTTAAGGGAACATACACTAAGTGCTTAAAGTATTATAAAGGGCGTCTATTTCCAACGCTGTCTAATAGCTAATTCCTAAACCATTTGCCATAGGTATACAGTTCGATTTACAAAAATGTTTTTAATAAGATAAAGAAATATTTTTAAAGCAATTCAACTGAAGGTGCTACCACCGTATAAGATTTACGGCAGTGTTAATTTTTGTTAATTGACATTTAGATTGGTTAAAATAGTTGAAGACGTGAGTTTTAAAATCCTCTTTATCGAGAAAATCAAATTTTGGGAAATCGCGATTTTATTTTAAAAGTTGTGTTATTTTGATAAGCTTTTATTTTGCTTTAAACATTCGTACGTATGTTTCCGAAGCTCAAATTTTCTATTCAAATTTTAACTAACTTCCAATTATCCGATCGAGGTACACTTTGCACACTTATTTATATCCAATGACAATGTAAAATTAATACAATTTTAGGTGCGTATTATTTATTTATTTTACAGGACTACACCAAATTCTGTTAGGTTAAGTAATCTAATAGAATATATGTCATTTTGTAACGATTTGTGAATGTTGCTTTCATAATTTAAATTAATAAACTTTCTGGGGGTTTTTTACTTATATTTTTAGTACAAATTTTGCTTCAATATGTAATCATCAACATAAATTTAAAAATAATATTGTAAACATTATTTTACTCTCAATGTTTCATGTTAAATTTTATATCGTGCGTTTATTTTTATTTTCAATAAATTTGTGACTGATGCCTAATTTGCAGCAAAAAAGATGCTTCAACTTTAAACAGCTATTACTTGGTCAGTTTTAATCGCAGAGGAATGGGACTTTTTTTAATTACTTGTTAGAGTAGTGGTAAAAAATTACTAAATATAACTTATAGGACCGGGGGACCGTATAAAAATTTAATTTTTATAAATTTTTAATAAAAAAAATTTTTGAACTAAATCGCTTGAAAAACAATTCTTTACATTTTTAAAGCATTTTTGCAATCGGGACTATATGTCTATGACTAACGGTTTAGAAATTAGCCATTGGCCACCGTTGAGAGTGGACACCCTGTATAGAGGTAAGTAAAAACTAAAGCGTAGCGTAGTCTTTTTTTTTTTTTTTTTTAAGCATTCTAAATCTTTAATTTAAAATAAGTCTGTTACATTTTTCAACTGAAGATTTGAGTCCCATTGCTTCCTCTATTGTGTGGCCGATTAAATGCTTAGAATTTTACATAGAGAGAAAAACCTATATTCCCGTTCTTCCCATTGCCCGATTTCACCCCATTCTCCCCTATTGACTACATTGGTTAATTTTGAAAATCCTCAACAATCTCTAATTTTTTTTTTCTTAAATAGTCAACAGTATTTAGCTTTATAGAATTGTTCCGTACTAAATCACCTCCGACAGTGGCAACAAAATTCTTTTCAATGAAAATTTCAAATATCATTCATATAATACACATTTTCAGCACTTAATCCTGATAAAATATTTGTTTATATACGGCTAGCGGTTTACATGAGTGATTCAACATTTCGTCAATTCCCTAAGTAAGTTATTGTATTATCAAGGGGCCATACAGATGGTAAATATTTGTTTTCTCTAGTTATCAAGTATAAAAGCCAAAAGGATATTGTGTTATGGATGAAAAATGATTACATCAGTTCATGTGGATGTAATATTAATAAGATATATTTTATTCCAGTTATGTGTATTTACCATATACATAATTGAACGTTGAGTATTTTACGCCTTATTCGGAAAATCTTAACTTTTTTTCATGCTTTTTATTTTTTTAATTCTAGGATTTAAAAAAATGTTACTTAATTCATCACGAAGACTATTTTTTAAATAAAATTATAAAATAGACGAAAATTAATTATCAAACAATAATATATTATTATGAGAAGACTTGCAAATAGTTCACTTTTTAAAGACATTTTCTCATGGAAAAATCTTTCTTTTAGATTTTTCTTGCCAATTGTGGACAAACTATATCTCCAAAGGGATTTTTTACTGAAAATGTAGTAGAAACCTACCATAAAATGTTCATTAGAAAATACTGGCATCACAAAAAGAAGCATTTTTGGAGAACTGTGACATTACTCTTTTTTTCAATAACATTGTTTTCTATGTCTTTTAGAATGAATTTTTGCCATTCATGTTTTTGCCAGAATTTAAGAATTATTTATGAGCGATAAATGAACTATTTTTTACTAATTATTCCTTTATAATAGAAGTTTATGATTTTAAAAGTTAAGCTTGCAATAATGACCGTTTTTTCTAACAATTTATTAGAAATGGAAAATACCGCAGAAATATATTCATACATACATACATATATGTATTAATTTATATATATATATTATATGTATATATATATAATTATTTATTTAAATATATATATATATATGTATATATTCATGTTTACATAAAATTTTCCTGCTTTAATTCTATCATATGAATTAATTCAATAATATCTCATGATAGGTTGTGATTCTAGATTATCATGATGATTGCATCCTATTTATAATGGAGTAATTATTTCCGCATTACTGAATTTAATACATATAATCGCAATATCAATTTTGTACTTACACTTTCTTACATGAGAATGCATCACATATTACACCAAGACCTGAATATCCATATAAGTGGTTATAGTAGGAACGCAGCCGCATTTGCCACATTTAATGTATAATTTCCAACTTATAATGTTTTCTACTAAACGTAATATTGCATATTCTACATTTCTATGTGTGAAAAATAACGTTAATAATATTGAAATTATTGTCTAACATCAACTTTTTAACATGAAGTGCTAATCATCTTTTGAAATGTAATAAACGCACAGCTCATTTCATGAAATTACATTTTTCTTTTATGCCAAACTAATATCTCAGCATACAATGTCAGGACGGTATAGAAAAAGCAGTAAACGTGTGATTATCAATTTTTAAATTAAGAAAAAAAATCCCATTTAATAATTTCCCCACTAAATACTAGAAGGCAGTTTCGAAAATTTAAAGAAAATTAAAAACGATTCTTTCATAAAAACAAAATTCAAAAATGTATAATTTTTTTGTTTGATGAAGACTACGACATCGGGAACTGCAACTTATTACAGTTAAATAAAACGCATTTTAACACTTTATGCACTGACGGTACTTTAAAGTACCATTGAGGAAAACTTTATATAAACCTTATTTATTCTGTCTATTAATATAAGATTTTTATTCTTTCCACACAAAACACTCTTCTCGATTAAATTTAAATAGAATAGAGAAACAGTCAAAGCCAAATATTTTCAAAAAGTAGTAGTTTTATTATTCTTTTTTATAGGTATTTCTTTTATTTCTTTAAATAAAATTATATGAAACATATTCAACTACAAAAGCGTTTCCATTTATAGAGAAGATCATGATGCATTTAAACTAATGGCTTTTTTTTTTAAGAATTTTGACATTTTCAAAAGAGTAATTTTGGTTAATTAATCTGATTCGTTTCGTAAATATTTCACAAAAAAATAACTACCGATATATTAAGTTTTAATGAAAAAAAATGTAAATTCCACATTAGTATTATCTAAAAATGTAACTACCGATATATAATCAGTTTTAATGAAAATAAAAAGTAAATTTCACATTTGTATTGACTAAAAATTCCAGTATACTTTCAGATATTGAAGAAGATAATTATTTAGGTAGATCAATTTCTTGATAAATAATTCGGTAGAAAAAGGGTTAATTATTTAAGGAATACGACTGTATCTGGTGGCAGTGAGTGAGTGCAATGTGAAGTTGTTATAGCGCAACACTAGTCCCAGAAAAAGACCCGAATAATAATGTAAAGTCTATGGGGGCGTTTTTTTTCAAATATCTCGCTCAAATTTTAATATTTTTGTATGCTTTTTTTTTTGCATAGGATAGATAACGGAACGATCCAAAATCGGTTTCGTTTTTACTGTTTCAATTTCGGTTTCAGATTTAAAAAAATAATAATTTAACTTTCAAAACCGGTTTAAACCGATTCTGAAATTGAAACTATCACAATATAAAAACATACATAAGAAAAATCGAAACAGTAAAAACTAGCCCGGTTGTAGATCGTCCTCAGCTATCCTATGCAAAAAAAAGCATTTAAAAATATTAAATTTTGAGCGAGATATTTGAAAAGAACGCTCCCATAGACTTTACATTATCATCCGGGCATTTTTCTGTGACTACTGTGGGGGCCTTAAACTTTTTGTATGTTGGAGAGTGCGACACACTCGACGACAGCAATGCACAGTTAAGTAATCCGCATTTCCATTTTATAATAAATATTTCCGAAACTGGTGCTAGTATTCAGTTAATCGGGTTACCATACATGTTGCAAGATGCATACAATGTAACTGACCCTGAAGTCACAGTCAACTTGGACGGCTATTTTCATGTTTGATAAAGAAAGATCAGTTACATGTTTGAAAATAGACTTTTTTGATATTACTTTAAAAACTGTTGGTGTCTCCGAGACGATTAGATTAATTATCAAATAAAATTGTTTTCTGATATCGTTAAATTCTTTAAAAACAGTACAATCATATATATTGAGATTTTATCTAAGTATTTATTTTCCTTGGAAGTGTTGTTTATGACAGCCGATTACCTACACGAGGGAATAAACGTGTCTTTATGGGTATGTTTCTAAGCTCACCTAGCCGTATTTACGCTAGGAAATCCAAGGTTTGATGGAAAACACGGAAAACTCCGAACGATTCGAACGACGAGAGCTATTGGTTGCAAACCTGGCACCTCTCGTTTACCAGCTTTGAAAGCAGAAACACTCGGCTACTGGTGGGGTGCTTTTTATTTTGGTTTCTTTTTTTTTTTTTTTTTTTTTTTTTTTTTTTTTTTTGGAATACAGAATTTTTTATTACAAATTGTCCAACATCAGAAAATGTTAGTCATAAGTTTTTATAAAGATTAATCAAAATGTCTGATATCTAGTTTTAATACAGGAAAAAGCAAACTACTTTTGTAAAATCTACTTGTAAATGGACGCATTGATTATGTTTAAAAAAATATTTTCCTTAACAGGATACATCGCTTGATTACAAATACTTTTAAAGACATTTTTAGAAGATTTACATGAATAAATAAATAAATAGAAGCTTGTTTTTTTTTTTTTTTTTTTTTTTTTTTTTTTTTACTCACCGACCAAAATTATTTCTTTTCCACCCGTTTTCAGTATTCCAGAGTACACATCCATGCATTTGGCCGGACACTGCCACATGAGTGACCCTCACGAGCATTTCCTTAGGTAAACGCGATACACAAAATTGAAGCGCAGTACACACTTTATGCACATCTTGCTCACTACCCAAAGGTCCAAGATCGCTGACCATAGAGGCTTTCGTCTCTCTCGAGGCCGACTGTAAAACAGTCTTTGTGCCGGCCGGTACTAAACATACTTTCACAGTCGTCGTGCCAATGTCAATACCGAGCACGAGATTTTGATGCGTAGGAGAGACTCGCTGTTGCTCGGCCATGTTTATCGAGATCGAATGAGACACTCACTTCGGATGTTGGAGTAGAGGTGAAGCAGGGTTGCCTTAATCCGGAAAATGTCGCCAAGGTAGACGAAATACAATTGCGAAGATAGGAGGAAGGTGAAGATAGAGTGTTGTCGGTATTGTGGGAAAGTTATTCTTTAGGGATTAATTCATAACTTTGTTAATGAAGCACTCACTGCACAGAAGAAAGCTTTTAGTTTTTGGCAGTTTAACCCTTAATTTCTTTTTTCTTTTTTTAAATGACTTTTATGTTAATAACATTAACACTAGCTATCCAAACAGATTAATTAGTTTTTAACGAATATTTCATTTTCTGAAAGATAACGAATTTTGATGTTTTGCGTATTATTCAATTTATATTCATATGACAATAAGCTAAGGAATACTTTTTGGAGATGTTTAGAAAAAATTGTATTACAATAAGATTTAATTTATATTGCAAATTTCTAATATTTTTTTGTGCTTTATTACACACGATTCTTTCAGAAAAATATCTTTTATTTTAAAGTTAAAGAGTGAAATATATGTTTAAAATAAAAGAATCGCAAACGGCGCAAAGAAAATTCAGAAAATAATAATAATTATTATTATTACTAAATGCCTAAACATAAATGAAGTCATATAATAAATGCATAGACATATATTAACATTACCAAATGTAAATAGTAGCAAAAGTACGTCTTTTAAAAAAATAATACTTTATCAAAAATCATGTACTATTAATAGTACACAAGGTCCGAAAGGGTTAAGACCAGATAGATGTGATATATAATCCTTTATGCAGTGATTGTACGTTTAAGTATTGAAGAAAATTTAATATAAAATGTATTTACTCTGTGCAGTAATGAAAGTTTTTTTGTTTCTTTCCACACAACAAACTCTGCTCTATCGAATTTAGCTGCGTAGAGAATCAGTCTTAGCAATATATTTTTAAAAAATACTAATTATAGTACTAATAATTCTTAAACTTATAAATAATAAATTTTTAATCATTTTCATGTTAGTATAATTTAAAAATCCCAGTATATCTTCAGATGTTAGAGAAGACTAGCGAGCTTCGCCCGCTAGCGGCCCCTTTCTGAAAAAAATAATCTCTCTAAGGCCCGGTGCACACTTGCGTTTTCTAACCGCTGATCACAAACCGCTGACCACCAAAATAGTGATGCAACTTGTACCACGGTATTCTCTAACTGCTTTTATGAAGATTTTAAAGAAATGTCAAATTTTAAAATGTATTTATTTGCAATAATGTTCTCTAACGATCTTTTAAAAATATACGGATTACCGAGTGTCGGATTAGTGAGGTCGCAATGTATTACTATTACACACTTTGAAAAAAACCTCGAGTATAATTTTCGTGTAAAAATATGCATATTTTGTACAAAAATTTTAATTTTTAGTTTTTTCCTTTTTCACATTTAATAATTTAAATTAAAAAATTTGCCTATTATATTATTTAAAATACAGTTACGGCCTCCCGATTTTTTCAAAAATTTTATGCAAGGTGTAAAACCAGTACCCCAAACACACATATAAAGATAATTGAAGAATACAGGATTTAAGGGCTACTTTTATCTAAAAATATGGCAGAAAAAAAAATCGCCCGTTTTACGCCGTAATTTCGCGGTTTTTACAGATTTAAAAATACTTCTAACCGTCGTATCTTTTTGAAATTTTGACACAACTCAAAACGATGTATTCACTAAGAGGTGTATAAAGATGGAAAAGAAATATTGAAAATTAGGGATTTTATTCATATAAATATGAGCGGAAAAAGTGTCGAAAAAGCAAACAAAATTGTACGATCGGAGACTCTTTTTCTCGATTTTTTTTCAAAGGGTTAATATTAGAATATTTCAAAAATAAACACACCGTTGGAAATTAGACAGAAGCGTCTTTGAGGGGGTATTTTTTTTCTTTGTCGTGCCTCCAAAATTAAAAAGGATGGAATCGTTTTAAAATTCGATAGTTTTCGGTCGAAAATTCTGCGGAGAAAAATGGGAAAATGAAAGCTTTCGGGAAAACGTTTTTTTTCAAAAAGTTAATGTTCGTATTTCTTGAAACCGAATAGACCGTCAGAAAGGTCTTTAAATTTCCTTCAAGAATATGTAATGTGTTTAAAAATCCGTGAATCTGCAGCGCGGATGCGACGTTATATAAAACTCCTTAATTTTCATATTTTCGACACCTTCGTGGTTCTTCATCCGCGGAAAGCTAGTTTCGACCGGAGAGCTCCGTCAGAGAACCGTCTCGGAACTTGGATTTTTTGTCACGTTTCCCGGGTACTTTTTAATTAATATCTCGGGTAATTACCGGGCGATTTTCTCGAAATTCATTATCACAAAAGGCCGAATCGTCCCGAGTCGATAGACACCCAGAGCGCCACTCCACTCGGCCGTTGAGAAAAGTTTTTAGCGGTACAGACGTTTACTGCGGTTAATAGTATAGATTATTATTGAAGTGGAGAAATTTCATGATAAATAACTCTGTAGATGAAGGATTAATATTTAAATATAATAATAATAATAATAATAATAATAATAATAATAATAATAATAATAATAATAATAATAATAATAATAATAATAATAATAATAATAATAAACCCTTGTTCCTTTGATTTTATGATGAACAATTCGATTTTTTTTATACTACTTATTTTTAATCAATATGTATCGCAGAAGTTTTAAATGAAATTTCATTATCAAAACTTTGATGGGAAAAAAAAAATCTCAAATGTTTCTTCTAAAGTATTTTCTTATATTTAAAATCTTTTTTTTAAATTCTAGTGCGAATTAAAGATTGCAAAAACACAATTACTTGCTGTCGTAATTATTAAAATCGTATAAAATAACAGAGTTTTCTTCTTCACACTCAGCATCTTTCATCCTTGTTCACATACACAGTTTGCAATGGTGAAGTGTTTGTGGATTAGGAGCCCTAATTCTTTTAACCACCTCATTTACATATTTCTACCGATGTTGCTAGCATGAGCGCCCCCTGTTGGAATTTTTTTTCGTCTTAAAAAATTCTTGTGATTTATCAATGGTATCACTGAAGATCGTTTTTTATGTCGTTTACTTTTCTGGTTTTTGTGAATTTTTAAAGTCTTTACAATCTTTTGGATCATCTATACAACTAATTCTGGTATACGTCTGTTTGTTGTTTGTGTGAAAACGGTTATAACAGGATAAACTTTTTTCGTAGGCGCCACTAAAAATCCAAAAAAGAAAAAAAAAAGTACATTTTTGGAGCACTCGGAGTTTTTGATTTTAAAAAAAATCTGGAAGGTGATTAGCGAAGTAATAATTTAAAATCCTCATTTTTATTCATTTTAAGCGCAATTCATTTCAAAACCACAGGATTTTATCCAAACTGGCGCTTTCTTTCAAGATTCACCCCTTCCATCCTAAAAACGCCAAGAAATCGCAAATAACACCACAGAATGCCAAATTAAATAAGTTTTCCGAATTCATTAAAAAAAAAGTTTATAACTTCATAAAAAATTCCAAAAATCCTTAAAAATATATTAAAAATTAATTTCTTTTCACGATTTTATTTATTTTCAACAGCGACAGTTGCAGTGCTATCAGGAATCTCTGCACCATTTTACATCGCTTAAAAGAAGATTTTTGAGAAGGCCTGTATCTTATATATATATATATATATATCGAGAAACTCGAAACTTTCACGGCTAGGCGTAGAAAAAAAATCCAATTTTATATTATCAAAAAATCTCATCTATAGCTCAATTCGTATGGTCTATGAATTTTTATCTAAATCATTAAAATATATTTTCTTTCTATTTTTGATTTCAATGTCACACAATGACACACCTGCACTTTGAGGTTAAAAATTGACTCATATTTTTTATATGGGACTAAATCTTTTTACGTTTCAATTTTTGATGTAAATTTTTTAGAATATGTCTTAATTTTATTCAACCGGATGGTAAATTTTTTGATTTATAAAAATGTCAGTATTTTTATTTTACTAAATGGATTCTTTTTCTTTCAAACTCTTTTTTCAAATCGTTTTAAAAACAAATCTCCGATAGTTTTTAGACTAGGATTCTTGAAAACTAAGTAAAATTAAAAAATATATATGATTCACAGATTTTCAAGTGATGCAGTTAGAACAATCTTTTGACGCTGAATAGTAACTAAATTGCAAGAATTTTCACCAGTAATTTTTAGTTTTATAAAATAAAATCCTTTTTCTAAATTAAAAAGAAGTGCTTTATTATTTAAATTAATTACATGAATTACTTAAAATTAGAAAATCCAATAAGGCTATCAGTTCAAAGGTAAAAGAGAACTTATAAAATATGATAAAAATTATAAAAACAATTTAGCGTGAAATACCAGTATTTTTGTATTGTACTTTTTCTAAAAATCTTAAAATGTGTCTTAATCTGTTTAAAACTTAATATCCTATTAAAAAATGGTAAAAAAAATAATTACATAAAAATATTGCAGGGTCGAATACCACTTTTTTGGAATTTCTGCAATAATATTAAATTGTAGCTTTAATCCGCAGCCTCTCTCGATGGATATATCTTCAGATAGATTGTTTAAAGAAATTTCGTTAAAATATAGTTTTGTTAAGAGTAGAATACGCACACTGGTGGTGGAATTTGTAACTATAAAACACGAATTTAATAAAATTAGGCAGTCTTAAAAGGCGATTGCTTTAAAACTTTCAGATTACATTGTAACACATGATAAATACTTATAAAAAATTATGTAGCGTCAAAACCACTATTTTCGAATAGTAACTTTTTCAAAAATCTTTAATTCTTACTTTAAAGCGCCACCACCTCGACTATTATATCTATTAATAGGTTGTTTAACGGAGTTTCGATTAGATATAATTTAGTTAAGAATATGGTGTTCTACCACACATTGCGTGTGAAGCACGTCTGCCATACGGTGCCCTAGCAGCGCGGACATAGTTCAAGTTATGTTCGGTTCCAGAGTTTCCTATAAATTCGAGATTCGTTTGAAAGGAGGGGGCTCCGTAGTTCTTGCGCAGCGCATATCTATTATATGGTGCCCTAATAAGGGCACCATGGTGGCAACGGGGACCGAAATCACCTACTCGTGGACAGCTAACCTCGAGGTAAAAGACAGGTAAGACATCAAGGGTAAAAAAGGTCTAGGCAGGGTCGCGCACATTTATTATGAAATACGCATGAATTTGCGTATAAAGTAGAGATTCGTTTAAAAGAAGGGGCCCAGCAGAGCGTACTCAGCACACCTGCTATATGGTGCCGTAGGCAGGACGGACCAGATTGGAGTTTTTTTCGTTCCACATTTCATTCCAAATTTAGGACCCTGATATAAGGATTCGGCAGTGCTGCGCAGCAAGCCTGCTATACGGTGCGATAGGCAGCGGTGCATGGTTTGAGGTTTGTTCGCTTTGAGATTTACGTGTTAAAGACCGCTAGCAGTTGAAGCCATCTAGTTCTCTATATATACATGGAAAGACGAAATTAATTAAAAGTGTCTTCAATGAAGATTTTAAAGGAAGGTGATTTTTCTGAAGTGATACTTAGTAACATTTTGGCTTGACGTTAAATTATTCTATAACCATTTAGAAGGGAAAAAAATATTTTTTAATTGTCAGGCATAAAAAATAATTTAGTTGATAAAATTCCATTATACTCGGAAGGAAAGTGTCCTCCCTCTACGCACACTCCACTTCCTTTCAGTTTTTATGTTATTAAAGTGTGCTTTCTATGTGAGTCAATGTATGAAAATTGTAATATTTAAAATTAAATAATTAATAAAAAGAATACATTATGAAAAAATACCATGATCGTTCCATTTCTCGCTGATAAAAAGTTTTAATGAGCTAAATTATATATTGTCACTGTCTGGATAGTAGAATCGTTAAATAAATGCACATAAATCGTGAACCTATTGATCACACCATGAATTACGTGGACATGATTTAATAAGTAAAAAAAATCATGCGTTAAACATAGATTATGAAACACTCTCCAACACTTTCTAAAATCTTTTACAAAACTTCGTTATTAAGGGAAATAAAGTTACTATCTATAGCCGAACATGCATTTGAACAGCCCTGTATTCGATCTGTTGGTTGATATATCGATATTATATAATGGAAAAATTTAGTCTAGCAAGAAAAAGCCTAGTAAGTTGAAATTTCTCTTTTAGCAATTTATATTTATAGATGGAAACATACATGAATAATTTTATTCAAGTCTGTAATTTACCGAGTAACTCTATTACACGCCAGTAATTAGCTAAAATTTATTTTAAGCTAAAAAAACTCTTAAAAACTACTAAAATCACATCCTCAAAAATTATCATTCACAGGCGTCCTATGTATCTAATTCTTTGCGTTGCCCTGTATATCATTTTATCTATATTCTACAAACATTTTTTAGTAAACTGAATATAGTTCAGTGTAAAAATGCATAACTTATATAGAAACCACCTTTAAGTAATTTACGCTCATATACAGTAACGTCTGCAAAATCTTTTGTGTAGCCCTATATTACAATTATAGCATCTTTACACACCATGTAATATGCATATATCTACTGAAACTCAAAAGCACATACCATAATTAAAATGCATTTCATCCATCCATCATTCATCATCGAATACACTTATACAGTATTTCGAAAATAATATATTATTTGAAATCTTTTGTGTATCCCTGTAAATGCTATGCACATCGTATTGTGCATAACTATATCATATAACTTATATAAGCTTCGCCGACGCACACAAATTTTATATTTCATAAAATAGTTTAGTATAATTAAAATATATCGCACACAATTCCCCCTTTATTATTATGTAATGGAATTCTTTTGTGTAGCTCTGTAAATGAATAATAGCTATTTTTTACCGCATATTTTATAGAATGCATATTTTAATGGACTTTGTAAATGCATATAAATTTCAATGTGTTTGACACAGTAAAAACACCTATAATATTAATTTGTAACGATTTTTCCCTATGGATCGTAATGTAACAATAAACTTTCGACTGTCCTTGTAAATAAACTATTAATGCTAGAAACTTCATTTCAAAAAGGGTCCGTGCTAGGGTAAATGTTTATAACGTTCAATAATTGCAGGGCAAATCTGAGTATATTTATGAGAGATAGAAAGCAGTGGATCGGCCAGACGGAGAGATAAACTGATATCATAAATACTCTTCAACATTGTTGGAACTCTTTTCAATAAAATACGTTAAATATTTTTCAAGTGTCTTTTTTTATCACACTTTTTTATGTGCCTGGCCAAATGCCGCTTGGGGTGTGAGACAGATGCCACATGGCGAAAATAGCTAAGCTGTTATTTTTGCTTTCAAGCAAATCAGTTTTTTATTTTTTTAAGCTACTTAAAATGATAATGAATAACACTAAACTTATAGAAATTATGTATATATCACGAAATCGTAAAAAGTTTGAATGCAAATGTGTAAGTTTAAAAAATAAAACTTAAGACAAAAAATGAAAATAAGAAGAAAATGACTTGAAATGATATGAGGAAATAGGATAATTACGGGAAACAATACACATCATAGTTACAAAACAGACATAATTCGCTTGTTTACATCCAGGTGAACATTTCAGTTTTCTTTAAGTGTAATTATTAGTTAATTCTATTTAGGCCTCAGTCTTTTTATTTTTGGACTTTCTTCTCATTTTTTGATTTTACATTGTCATCTGCTTACTTTTCGCACCACACTACTTGTTTCAAGAATAAAGTCAGCATGTTTCATGCAATCACTGCTTGTATTTGATGCATTGAATTCAATCAGCTTACGACTTTGTTTCTTGATGAAACTTCAGGCAGTCAGAGACTTTAGCATAGTCAGAGTCATCGAATTTTATTCCAGTATCGCTATTAGAAATCATAAGAGGAAGAAATTTATTGCTGTCGGAAGACGAATTATTTTTCAGTTCCTTCTTCGAGTGATGTGTTTTCAAGTTTCTTTTGCTTTTTATTGCCTTCCTCTAATTTTTTCTTTCCAAAAAAAAAAAAAAAAAAAAAAAAAAAAATGTAGAATTTTTACAGTACTGCCGACACATATCTATACTAATAAAATCCGTGCGCCTCTGTCTGTCTGTCTGCTTGAAGCCGATTACAGTTCGCAACGCGGGCGAGTTGGAAGTCGCGAGAGGTGTCTTTCGATTGGAAAAATTCCCGGGAAGTCATTTCGGGCATTTTCGAGACCGTGGGACCAAAATTAAAAAAGTTATGAATTAAAAACCCCTTGGGAATCGGAACGAAAAATATCTCAATTCAAAGAGGAGCTCCGAAGCAGAACACTGCGCCACCTTGCGGTGAAGAATCTGAACTTTTCCCCTTTGGCTAAAAGAAGAAACAGCCGAAATCCGCTTTTTCTACCGGCGCTAATTGCGTTTTTTTACGCAGCAATTTTTTTGACTTGCCGTAGAATATTTACCGAAGATATATGAATATTATAGAAGAATATTTGCCGTAGAATATTGAACTTAGAAATAAAACAGGACTGTCGAAACTTTTTTTTTGCGCGTTTTTTCTTAAACCATCATGCAGACAGTTTTTAAAGTAGAAAAAAACTGATTACATATTCAGAATCTGCGTAAAAATCTGCTTCTGATGAACTAAAAAATACGAAAAAATGTCTTATGGGCGCGTAGTGCCCACCGTGCAAAATCAAACATTTTTAACGGGACTATGGACGCGAAGCGACCATAGCTCCGATCCACAATCTTTTTTTTTTTTTTTTCAAGTGCACGTGGCCCACAGTGAGAAATCACATATTTTTAACGGGACCATGGCTCTTTAATTTACTTTTTTTTGTGCTTGAGGATTCGAACACCAAGACTTGCTTATTAAATGAATTTTTTTGCTTATTATATACTGTTTAATACCGAGGTTCGTTTGGAAAAAGTGGCCCAGCTAGCGGGCGTAGCTCGCTAGTATATTTTTAAAAACAGATGCTTTCTTTGTAACATGTTAAACATAGTTTTTTAAACTTCTAAAAGGAAAAACTTCAAAAAATGTTTTCCACATTGTTGTTAAAATGTAACTTCAGTTCATGAAGATTTTAAAGAACAGTATATTGCACATTGATGTTTGTGTTCTTAATATTTGCAGTCTTTTTATTTCTCTTATTAATATATTTAATTTTTTTTACTATTGGAACAGTTGGCATTTATTTCAACAGCATATATGGTGACAATTCTAAAAAGCTTACTTTTTCCTTATTTACACATAATGAACAAACGATCTACTTCAGAATAGTTTGTTAAGTAGCATAATATACTGAATATCGTTTATGTAAGTTCTACCTAAATTATCGGGATGAATTTATTGAACTTAAACACAAAAATATATTTTTCTGCATTTGTCCCATAGAGGCAGATAAGATGTCGTGCCATCATTTTGTATCTGTATCTGATGAACAACGCTGGATAAAGGTAAGCACATGTTTATATTCCACGAGAAATTGCAATCGTTTTTGGGATGAATTCTCCGATTATTTGGTTTAAAATATGCAATAAAACTTTATTGAAATAATATTAGCAACTGACCACACATGCTTGAAGCATAAAATCTGGCATAAATATGTAAATACCGACAATTAAGCAGTTGCAACACATTCGACACAGCACAGAGGAACACAACTAAATTTTGATTTTGACTTTAGGGAGCGCCAATTTCGCTTACATAATATCTTTGGCATCTGTCCCACCAGGGCGCCTGTTCCCATTTTATCCTACGCAATAAGTTGTAGTAATTTCAATAATATGAGTACATATCATGTCTAACAAAAATACAGACGCAAGGTAAGACGTTAGGTAAGACAATTAATGTAAACACATTACAATGTACAAACATTTTTAACCTTAATTTCAAGAAGGAAATTTGCATTGAAAATAAACTTTTGTAAAAGAATTTTTTATAATTGAAATACCAAAAAGAAAGAAAAAAAATTTCTGAATATTACAATATCTAACAACACATATCGTGACAGATAAATTTTTTGTGTAAAAAAAAAAAAAAAAAAAAAAATTACAACAATTTTCGAATTCCTGCATTCAGTTACATAAACGATTCACCATAGCAACACCACCACGCCGGCTGCAGTGAAAAGTGGTAGCAAGGTCAACAAATGAACGACATTGATTTATGTCTGACTGTTACAAGCACTTCCTGGCACGTGACGTTAATTTGTTCTCCAGATGATTTTAGAAGAATTAAACAATAGGCTGTCAGATTGTATCTGTTAATGTTTCCTCTAGATATTTGCTAACAAAAAGAAGTTATCTGCGTGCTGCATAAAGTACCCCAAAACTTTGTGAAAAAAAAGAAAAAAACTAAGAAAAGCAACGAATTACACGTGAAAATGCCATCAAATTTATTTTAAATAATTTGCGTGTTTAAAAGAAAAAATAATTACTATTTACACTGCCTTATTAATTGAATTTACTGTGATTTTTTTTATTTTCTAGATTCCTATTATTAATAAAAACTATTGCATATAAATAAATAAAATTTCTGGTTTTATATAGAAATGCACAAAAAACGCTCTGAATTAGACGATTTCGAAGAATTATTTTAAGAGCTGTTTAACATCAAAGGCTTACAAAATTCTTCAGTTAAAAAAGTTTATAGGACACTTAACAATCTAATCATTTTTCGCAGGCAGACACTTGATTATTTTGCACTATACAAAATGCAGTCATTCCCCCCCCCCTTTTTTTGGACGAGGGAGAAAGAGGATTTTTAAAAATATTTATTTATTATTTTAAAAGTGATGTAGTTCATATTCTACAAAAGTAGGGGAGAAAAAAAAAAAAGATTGGCAACTTCTTTTATTTCTCTCATATATTAAGTTCTTATGACTTAATTCAAATAATAAATATCAGTGTTTTGTAGAATACAGTCTTGGAAACTTTTAAGTCTCCAACAAAACTGAAAAGTTAAAACCTCTATTTTTTATTTATTGTATAATGGAAAATATTGTCCCAATGTGCCCCTCCATGGGGTATATTGGGACAATGTTAAACTGGTATGGTGGTAAACTGGGACACCATAATGTTTTAAACTGTCAGAGAGAAATTAATACCTATTTATACACGGTAATTTTTAATAATATAAAAATAAGTTACAACAGATTTTGTATCATTATCGGACAGCAAACGTTTTCTTCATTAATTCAGAATTTCATAGCATTTAATGAGCTTAATGATTGGAACAACAGTTTCTTAAATGTCAGCAGTTAAATCTTTATTATTTAGGCAAGTAAAGTTTCAGAAGATTTCCTGTTATTTAAATGCTCTTTTACTTTTAACTGATTCCACTTAGCTCGAATAATACAGAAATTGATAATTAGCAGCGACTTTTCCCACAAACCTGAGAAGTAAAAAAAATTTCAACTAATTCAGCAATGGCAGGTTCAAACAATTATAAATCCTTATCAAAATTTAGTTCATTGTCAAGTTCAGGATCAAAATTGCTGTATTAAGCCAAAAAAAAAAAAAAAAAAAAAAAAAAAAAAAAAAAAAAAAATAGAATCTGAATTTCTGAATTATTGAAAAACGGATTTATACTTTAGATATTTTAAAGTCTTTTAGCTGATAATTTACCTTTATTTGAGTTTCTTCTCTTCTGATGCTTTTTCAACTTTTTTTTTCTTTTTTTTTGAAGTAGAAGATAGAATACGAGATTTTCCAGTTTTTATATCTAATTGTTTTATTTTTCTACGGAAATAAATATGTTTTTAACTGTGAATTTCATGTTTTGAAGATTCAGTAACGAAACTATTTCTAATGAGAGTTTGAATAGAGTTAAATGATTTGGAGAGGAACAAAAAAACATCACACGCATTTTAATATATTTCTAATCCTGAATTTCGAATACAATCATTCTTTAGATTGTCAGGATTGCCATTATTGTTTTTTAACGTGAGAAGCTATATAGTTATCTGACTAAAAATGCTTTAATTAAAGGATCAAATTCCTGAAATCCACTTGCAATGTTGCTAATGTTAAATGACACATTATGTGCAACTGTTACTAGATCCGAGAAACCTTTTTTGAGAATTTGAAACCATTCAGCTATTGAAAGCTTTTTTTTCTGTGTGATTTGAATGGGCAAAAGATACATTGGACTGTCCCAATATACCACTAAAGACCAAAAAAAAAAATAAAAAAAAATAATAATTTATGCCAATTTATTGGAATTTGGAAAAATACATTTTGGAATTATAAAACAAACAACAACAAAAAAGAAAGCTTTATTATATGTCTAATCATATTTTTAAAAGTTCCTTATAATAACTTTCATTAATTTTAAAATGATCTCATTATAAAGTAACTTAGAAAAATAAACTTTTGAGCGTCAAAAATAGAATTGCATAACTGAAGTGCTACTAATTTTTCTCTGAGACTTGCAGGGATGATAAGGTTGTCCCCCCCCCCGGGAACCCAGATTTTGCTTTAGAGTATAATTGCAATCCTGGGGGGGGAGAGTTCTGAGACTTGTAAACACAATAGGCAATACTGGTACTATCTTCTGAGAATTTTGTGAAATTTTTTTCTTATGGATATTGTGAGATAAAGAATTTGTCGTAATGTTCCTCCTTTTCCCTCATCAATGTAGCCCCATTTTTATATCTACATTGAAACATGGATTAATTTTCTTTCATTTCGAGCTCGGATTGAAGTATGTTGGGTTCGGATTAAAATAAAATGAAGTCTCGGGTTCACATTGAATATAACCAAACTACACAAGACCGTGTCCTTAAAAAAAAAAAAAAAAAAAAAAAAAAAAAAAAAAGATCATCCCTGTTTAGAATGTTTGAATATTGTACGCTTCTATTTTCCGCAAACACGGTTAGTCAAATTACTAAATTTATCTCTTATCTATCATCCTCGGATATTTATGCTTCATAAAAATTAGCTCGAAGGAAGTTCTCCATTTCACGGAAATTAACTTCGCCCTGGGACCTTTTAATAATAATCACAATGGCACCAAAAAGGCGGATTTTCGCCAATATGGCAACTTCATATTTTCTACCTGTTTTGGGATCTCTCCAACATTTCATTGATTAGAAGATGCGTCTGCGCAGACAGGAATTTATACTACGATGAAACTGGATTATTAGATTTCATCACGCTTTGTTAGGAGACTACAATGAGAATAAATGTGCAAGGATAAACTTGATAGCGTGTCTCTAAAAATGTCATAAAATTATGAAATCATTATAAGCACTTAATTTTATTTTCCTTGCATGTGGAATTTTTTTTGTGTGTGTATGTGCTATGTATAAAGTAGAAGAGTAAAAATTTATATATGCGAATGATTAAAAAGAGAAATTATGGTGATAATCGCTTAAATTCCCAATGGTAGAAATATATTTCTAATTACATAAGATATGCAAATCAAGTTTAAGTCTTAAACATTTTTTTTTCAAAAGATTGTATCTCATATATTAAAACTTGTTTGTCCGTAAACATTTCACAGCTACTGGTCTTAGAATAGGGGAGATTGTGTGTTTAAATTAACCTCAGTTGATCACCTGAATCTGAAAATGTCATATAAAGTCGTTAGAAGTTTGAACGGCCGGAATTTTCAGGCCCGGTGCCGGCCCGTTTTTATTTTTCCTTTTTAGGCCCGGCTTGGTCAGTATAGAAATCAGTGAAAACAGGCCCGGCCCGTTCTGGCCCGTCATAATTTTTATTTTTTCTAAAAAAATCAATTTTTTCTCATGTAATTAATTTTTTTTTAAAGAATACTGCATACATATCTATGGAATGATGTTATAGAACATTTTACATGAAATACACAATATTAACATTAATGATTACTTAGATTCTTAAACTGTCAACGTTCAAATAAAGATTCGTTGATAAATTAATAATTTAGAATAAAAGAGAAAAATGAAAGTTAGAAACATCGCAACTTTTGAAGTTGTATAATAAAAGTAGATTTATGAAAATATTTCTAATTCATTTTATTATAGATTCCAAATTAGAGGATTCCAAAATAGATCCCTAGGCCCTACTTTCTGATACATTTCTAAATTCTTTCTTTCTTTTTCTTTTTCTTTCTTTTTTTTCTTTTCTTTTCTTTTCTTTTTTTTTTTTTTTTTTTCTTTTGAAAAGCATAAGATTAGCAGGTGTTTTTATTGAGAAACTATGTAATCGAATGGCGTTATCTATCTTTTGATGCAAGTAATTTAAGAAAATACTATCAAAGTTGGCGTTTTGAATGTAATTATTGGACATACGAATCTACGAAACAAGAATCCAGACACTTTAGTCTAGAGACTTTTTATTTTATTTCATTTCTACCAAGCCCTAATTTCTCCACTCTGCGGTTTGCATTGTTCTTTCCTTTTCGGACGATTAAAGAACTGTAGATGTTTCTTGAACTTTGAATCCCTTTGACTTTCTATATTTTACTACGCAGTTTTCTATTGTAAATGTAGACGGACAGATGTCTTTTTTCTCTCTCCAGTTTTAAACTATGTTAATCTAGAAATTTTATAATGTTTTTATTCTAACAAAATATTAAATATAAAGAAAAATCATCTATCCTCGTTATGAGTGCTGAAATAATCCACAATACATTATTAATACCATATTTTAGTATTCTTATAGCAGCAAGCCCTTCGCTGTTGCAACACAAAATGGATTTTATCTTCATTCGTGCCTTGTATGAACAGCGGGGATCATAAATGAGGTAAGCGAACAATTTCCTTATCTGTTTATTTAATGTTTATGCAAACTTATAAAGTGATACTAACAAGATAGAGGCTCCTCCTCCTCCAATCTAATATACAAAATATATTGAATGACATATATATTTACTACAGTAATTTCCTTAAGCGATTACATGGAAAGGAAGAAAAATCTGCAACTATTTGACAAGAAGCTCTTATATCTCAACAAGGTTATACAAGTACCTTATTTAACAAAACTAAAAAACGCTATTCGATTCCAAATCCTTCCAGTAGTCAGGCTTGTCAATTTTATACTTTGACAATTAAAAATTAGTCAGAAAATGTTTCAAACTTTCGCGCTGTTGGGAAGTAAATTTAAGAAACAACATGAAGTGTATATTCAACGATTACGTTAACATAAGTTCTTTATCGCTATTAATGACACTGCTCATTTCTGGAGAACAGTTTTTAATCCTAGAAGACTCGAGTTATATAAGTTCGTGTTTTTTCTTTAAATAATAATCGATCCACTTGACATTTTTTCTTTTATTTCACACCACACACACATATAGTTGAACAGACACTAACATATACTATTTACATAAAAAAAGATACATATTTTTTACGGGGAAGTAAAATATTCTTCCTCGCATCGAGAATTCGAACAACTTCTACCTTTTTAAACAAAACATTGCGCCACAGGTGGCTTTCCCTTTGGCGACAGCACGGCGCCTTCGGGTTGATTCACACATGATTTGCAACAGCTTGCCCCCCCCATGAACCTATGGGGTTCATCATAATACATGTTGCAATATGATACATTAAATCAAGTACAAATTTCAAAATATAATAAGAATATACATACTTTAAACACTTTAAGAATTCTGGACATACACTTCAACTAGAATAATAAAAGAAAAGATTACAATGCAAATTTCACTAAAAACAGTCAATTGTTAATGAGTTCCAAATTATAGAGTAATTGCACCGGCCTTCTCAAAACAGATTTTTGAGTTTTTATTTTGCAGGCCCTCACCTTGCCGTCTCTTCCAGGAAAGGTTTCTATAATTTTACCTAAACTCCAGAAATTTCTGGGTAAACTATCGTCTTTTATTAAGACAATATCGTTTATTTTAAATTGGGGAAATATTAGTTTTGTTTATACTTTGGTGGGCTGATCTCAAATTTAATAAATACTCTCCCTTCCATCGGGACCAAAACAATCTCATCAATTTTTCTCGATAATTATAAGTTTTAAGCAATTCTTTCCTGGAAGAGAGATTCGAGTCAAGGTGCAGGCGTGCTGGAGGGAGAGAAGTTATTCTTCTCCCTATTAAAAAATGTGCTGGGCACAATGGTACGGGGTCCTGGCTTTCATCACTCATGTAAGTGATGGGTCTAGAGTTTATATTGCCTTCTATTTCAGCTACTATGGTGGACAGTTCGTTGTAATTTAACGATGTTTTGCCTAGCGTTTTTCGTAGGGCTGTTTTAACACTTCGCACCATTCGTTCATAAAAGCCACCCCACCAGGCGGCTCTTTCTACAATATATTTCCACTTTATTTTATGGGAAGCAAAAAATTCTTTCACCTCTGGATGAGCTACTAAGCTCCACAGTCTCTTAAATTCTAGTTCAGCACGTTTAAATGTACGTGCATTGTCGGAATAAATTACGGAGCATAAACCCCGTCTAGCGATGAACCTTCTAAATGCGAGTAAGAAGGCTTGCGTAGATAAACTGTCTACCAGTTCCAAATGAACATTTCTTGTAACAGCACAGGTAAGAAGTAAAATATATTGTTTATTGTTCTTATCTTTTACGAATAAGGGACCGGCGAAGTCGCATCCTAGAATATTAAATGGTGGAGACTGTTCAATACGATCAGGTGGCAACGGAGCTACTGTCTGGTCTCCTGGATTCGCAGAAAATCGTTTGCAGACAACACATTTTTTGAGTAGATCCTTTATCATTTTTCTAGCTTTTAGAAGCCAGAACCTTTCTCTAATTTCGACAAGCGTGTGTGTCACTGAAGAATGATACACTTTCTCATGTGCATTCCAAATAATTAACTCAGCTAATTTAGTTTTGGGCGGCAGAATAATCGGATACTTTTCATTTTCTAGTAAGATGTTAGATTTTGAAAGTCGCCCTGATACACGTAAGATGCCCTCAGCATCCAGAAAAGGATTTAATTTCATTAGATTAGAATCTCTTGGAAGGGGTTTTGCCTTTTCTAAGCATTTAATTTCAACAAAGTATTTTTCATTTTGAATTTGTCGTATCCAATAATTTTCCGCTTCCTGGAGTTCTTCCATAGTTAAAGTGTCTCGATTATCTTGTTTATGCCTAGTCAAATTTATGAAACGCAATACATAGGCTGTTATTCTCAACAATTTATTCAAATTAGAATATCTATTAATGTCGATGATTCTTTCACGAGTAATAACAGTGTTCACGACGATTTTATCTCTGGATTCCATTTCAATGTTAGAAAGGGAACTTTTTACGTTATTGTCAAGTTTTGGCCAAAAATTTTCGGATTTACTTAGCCAATCCGGGCCATGCCACCAGTGCTTATTACTGGCTAATTCTCTAGAGGAGAGTCTTCTAGTGAGCATATCAGCTGGATTATCTTTACTGCTGACATGCCTCCATGCACTGGGATCAGAATTTTCTTGTATTTCTGCCACCCTATTCGCAACAAAGGGCTTCCATTTGGCAGCAGAATTTTTGATCCAGTTCAATGTTATTGTAGAGTCCGTCCAGAATACTACCTTTTGAATATTATTGAAAACTTTTTTTTAGATGGTTGGCTATTCTGGCAGCTATTAATGCACCTAGAAGCTCTAATCTCGGCAAAGTGATTCTTTTTAAAGGGGCCACACGAGCTTTAGAAATTACAAAACAAGTTTTAGAAAAGCCCTCGGAAGTCTGGTATCTGAAGTAGCCCACTGCCCCGTAAGATTTTAACGAAGCATCAGAAAAAAGATGAAGTTGAAATTTATCATCTAAAATATTATCTGTGTTAAAATAATACCTGAGTATCTGAATCTTTTCTAACAGTTTTATTTCGCTATACCATTTTTCATATTTTTCTTTAAATTCTTTAGGAAGTGTGTCGTCCCATTCTAAACCGCGTTCCCATAACTCCTGAAGAAGTAATTTAATTCTAATTAAGAATGGCGATATGAATCCGATAGGATCGAATATTTTGGAAGCGCTGTGCAAAACATGTCTTTTGGTGTATTCCAAATTATCACCATCTGACATAAACGCCTTTAAATCTATTGACAGGATGTCGTTTATATTATCCCAATTAAGTCCCAGAATTTTTAATTTTTAATGACTTTCGTCTGTTTCTATAACTGGGTTACCATTCTTCCATAATTCCCTTAATTCTAAAGAATTTGTATTAAACTTTCTCAAGTTCATATTCGCATCCTTAAGTATTGAGACAGCAGAAGCTGATAAATTGAAAGCTTCTTGGACTGTCGGAGCCCCATATGCCAAATCGTCCACGTATAAAAAATTATCTAACATATTATAAGCAATGGGATTAATTTCTTTGTACTTTCTAATATGTTTCTTAATTGTCGAAGCCAACACGTACGGGGAGCTCGTGACTCCAAAACAATGTCGGTTAAAATGATATAAAGTCACAGGTTTATCTATGTCACAATCATCAAAGTATAAAAAACACAAATAATTCCTGTCCTCTTTAGACACTTCTATTTGCAAGAATGCTCTAGCAATATCGCCCAAAAAAGCAATTTTATGAGACCTGAAATTTAATATTATGTCAATTAAATTAGGATTTAAATTTTCTCCAGCGAAAAGACAATCATTTAGACTTTTTTCATTATTTCTTTTACTGCTAGCATCATAAACAATTCTTGATTTCGTACTAGAAGAATCTGGTCTAAAAATAATTTGGTGTGGCATTACGTAACCAATAAAGCAATCAGTATCGCACTTTTGAATAATACCTTCACTTAATTGTTCTTTCATAATTTCGTTATATTTCTGAAATAAAGATTTATTACCCTTTAATCTCTGTTTCGCAACTTCGTAATTATTTGATAAACTTTGTTTGTTTATTTTAGAAGACCATAAAAGTGGCGCGATATACCTTTGATTCTCGAAAATTATTTCCCTCTGAAATTGCGTAACCACCTCATATTTTTCGTCGTTTTGAATATCAGTAGGAAAGGATAAAAAATTATCTACATCCCACAATTTTCTTAAATCATTGTCTGTTGATGTACAAATGACCTTAAAACAAGAAGCTCCATTAACATTATTGCTATGCATTCGTCCAATTAAAGTTTTTCCAAATATTGTTGGTTGAATAAATAAATATTTATTGATTTTCTCTACCCCTCCCGTGATTGTCGCAAACATATAATCACATCCCAATAATATTTGTACAGTCTTTTCATTAATAAATCTGTCAGCAAACTCATTTTCATCTAAACGGAATTTATTTATGAGCTGTGAATCAATATGCGATTTTACTTGCGTCGCACTAATTATGTCTGATACGAGCGCCTGAACTGTTATCCTTTTATACGGAGGATGACGACTAATTATAGTAATATCCACTAAATCATACTCTTGTTCTATGGCGTTACGATTCGCGAAAGTATAAACTAGCAATTTTTCTCTTTTTACTGGTTTTAGTTTTAAAGCAGTTGCTAAATTCTTTGCAATAAATGTGCGCGAAGATGCAGAATCATATAATAACCTTGTACTTAATTTCTTGGAATCACCCATTACCTGTACGCACGCCGTTTGCAAAATTGTCGAATATTTTTCTGGAAAATTTTGAGTTTTAATAACAGATGATACAACCGCTTGATTTTCTTGATTTTGTACAATTTCTGATTTTTTAGTATTCTCAACGGGACTAATTTCAGAGGATTTCTTAGCGGGGCAAAACAAATAATTATGTTGAAAACTCTTGCATAACTCACACGGTTGTATTTTTGCTTTACATAGAGATAATAGGTGGTTCTTATAAAAACATCGGTAACATCTTCCTTCTTTTTTTAACTTATAACGCTTTTGTTCATCTGTCATTTCCTTACATTTTAAACTATTATGATTCGAATTACAGAATACACAAACATTTTTTACGACCGTGTTCAGCGCAACTGAAGTGGGAAAATTACCCTTTGTTCTGGTAGGAGCATTTTTTTCCCATCGAGATTTTTCTGGACTTTTTAAGGAATTTCCTGATATAACAGTTGCCGCTTCCCTTGAATCAATCTCAAATTTGATAAATTTCATTAATTCATTAACATCCCCCGGCTTTTCGTTATCCTTTTTCCTTTGAAATTCAATTACCAAATTATGAGGTAATTGCCTTAAAATGATAGGGATTAGTAAATACCCAAAATTGTCCGTAGCTACTCCTATCGCCTGCAAATTTCTAATGCTTATTTCGCATTCATCATACAAATCTCTCAACATTTTCGTATTTGAGCATGACCTGATCGGTTCGATTTCTAATAATTTATTTATAAAACCGCTAATTAAAATTTCCGTTTTACCATATCTTTTTTCTAATAAATCTAGCGAGTGATCGTAATTACTTTCTGTTAGGGCTAATCCAGATACCGTTTTATAGGCTTCACCAGACAAAAATGATTTCAAATATATTAATTTTTCTATTTTTGTCAAATTATCATTAACATCAATAGTATTTTTAAAACTATTGATAAATTCAAGAAATGTATTAGGATCGCCTTTAAAATTCGGAATATTTAATTTTGGTAAATTTACAGTAGGCAATCGTGTACTAACATAAGGAACCGTACTAGCGTTTGACAACGAACTAGCATTTCTCGATTCAACATCATTTTTAAATTTCTTCAAATTTGTTTTTATTTTAAATTTCGTTTCATTAATAGTATCATTATAATCGATACTATTTTGAACTTCCGTTTCTAAATTCGTATCATCCGTGATCAATTCTTCGATTTTCAAATTAATTTCCTTTAATTCTAATTGTTTTTCCTCCAAATTTATCAAAAATTCCGAAAGCTTATCAATATTATCTTTATTTTCAAAATCAATATCTTCAATAAACGACTCGACCTTTGTTATAAATTTAGTTACGGTCGTTTTCATAACTTTACGCTTAGCCTTTAATTTTTCAAGATTCATGCTTAGAAATAAAAATTACAGTACCTTTTTTCTGCCGAGATATCGAGCTTCTTTTCGGTAATCTTGAAAACACACTTCTGGATCGGGAATCTATGTTTAATCCATATTAGCTTTGATATTAATGTTCCATTTGCCGGGTATCGGCGCCAGTAATGACACTGCTCATTTCTGGAGAACAGTTTTTAATCCTAGAAGACTCGAGTTATATAAGTTCGTGTTTTTTCTTTAAATAATAATCGATCCACTTGACATTTTTTCTTTTATTTCACACCACACACACATATAGTTGAACAGACATTAACATATACTATTTACATAAAAAAAGATACATATTTTTTACGGGGAAGTAAAATATTCTTCCTCGCATCGAGAATTCGAACAACTTCTACCTTTTTAAACAAAACATTGCGCCACAGGTGGCTTTCCCTTTGGCGACAGCACGGCGCCTTCGGGTTGATTCACACATGATTTGCAACAGCTATTAATAAGTTTATAAATCATGTAGTCTACCCTTCACATCTTGAGAGCAATTAAGTCTACTTCCGGCCCTACTCGTCTATATGTTAAAAAAAAAAAAAAAAAATGCAAGCCTGATTTCGCCCGGCACGAGCCTGTAATAAAGTATTAAGCCCAAGTTACACACAATGTAACTGTCCGATCTCGATCTCTATATTTTATATGTTACATTTCTGTATTGATGTTGTCAAAACAGTATCGGCTTGAAACGCACATCTATATTTATTCTTGTTATAGCCATAGTCTTTGAAATTAGTTCATATTTTATCGTTTCTACTTAAAATTTTATAACGGGCCGTTGGGCCCGCTAAATATTTTAATACACCCGGTCCGACCCGTATGGCCCGTTCAATTTTTTTGCTGGCCCGGCCCGTTTATTTATTTATTTTTTTGTTGGCCCGACCCAGCTCGTTGAAAAAATTATTCAAATTCTGCCGGCCCGGTTGGTTAAGAAAGTAGGAACCATTCCGTCGGCCTGACAAAGCCAGCGGGCCCATGCAGACCTCTAAAAGTCGTATGTATTTTTTTTTTAATTGCATAAATTTTCGAGGTTATAATTTTATAATAACATGTATCTAATGATGGGAGTGAATTTATACTACTTTTGAAGATAAAAGTTAGAAGAAAGAAAACAAAGAGATTATTTAAATTTTTTTGGTGTGTTCTGAAAATGAAATTTTTAGTAGTAAAATTATCTTATAATTTAAAAAGGGTGGTGTTAAAGATATTGTGATTCATTTAAATATTTGGGAAAAAAAAACATTATTTTCATATTCTTAAGCTACAAGAGTAAGTTTATTTTACGATGCTAAAAATTGCCTATCAACAAATTAGCAGAAAATACTTCTTTATTTTTTAAATGCCCAGTCAAGAAAATTTGGGTAAGACTTGGGTGCAATATGCGAAAATTTTTTATATCCTCGCATATTCTATGCAAAATATGCGAGTTTTCTGACCCGTTTCGTTGGAAACTATCTGGCCGATTTTAATGAAATTCGGAATTCATTTTCATTGGATTGTGCTCAAAATTGGCAAAGAGGTTTTTTTTTTTTTTTTTTTTTTTTTATTGTGATTTCTAAAACTTTTTCATTTTAGAGCAATGATGAATTTTCCGAAATTTTACATTTTTTAATGAAACTAATTTATAGTTTAAAAACAGTCTGCCGCATATGATATCATATTTAACATCTAGCACATTTTTTTATCGAAATCGTGCGAGCATTTTAGAAATCTATGGGGTTTATATCTGAAACGTGTCATTTTTCGGAGAGCTAAAAAAATTAGACATTTCTAACTTATGTCAAGTTCAATCAAACACATGAATCAATGTATTGAGTGTGCGTGGCGTCCAGTTGTGCCTTTTATATATATATAACTAACCTTCTTGTATTTAAATTAGTGTATTTTTGACCACAATTTACCCAAAATATATTTAACCAGGAAACACAAATTTTCAACTTATCATTTTATAAAGATGAACACAAAAACCTTTTACAAGAGGGAAAAAACTGAAAAACAGTTTTGAGAAATGACATTTTTTTAGCATTTATTTTATTTTATAAATCAAAGTCTAAGTTTCTTCTAATGACTTTATTTTTAATTTTTTGTATATTCTGCTGTTGTGAAAGAAAAAAATTGAATTATTTTTGAAAAAAATAGGGCCTATTCTTCCATTAAAATTTAAATGATCTGTATGCTTTAGAAGCACTTTTGAAACAAATATACATATTTTAAGGTCAGTTATGATACAGAATAATAAAAAAATGTATAATCTTATCAATATCTTCATAATATTTTTAAAAATGAAAGATGTTGTTTTTTGGCAAAATTTTACACTTACGCTGGCCATCATACGCTCAATCCCACCAAATATATTTCTAATTCCTCTGTATTATATATTACTATTACACTTGTGAACAACTGTGAACTGAGCTGGAAGTCTTGCAATGTCTTCAAAATTGAATAAGATTTTTCAAAACATGTCAAAAATGCTTTATTAAAATTATCTTTTTTTATTTAATATTCGGTAATCTATGAAAGAATTGCATTATCACATAGATCTTAAATTCTAAATCAGAACAAGTGAGTAATATGCAAATCATTATGATAAAAGATCACGAAAATGTCTAAAAACATTTTATGTAATGAAGGTCGCATTTAACTGCATCCCTAGCTATTAAAATAATCATCACACTTTTTACAACGACATCTTTGCATTTTATCACATACAAGTCATATCCACAAGACTTCAAACACCATTAATCCAATAGCATATGTAATTTATTATGTTAGATTAATATTTTTTTTTCATTTTCAGATCGAGTTAATACGTGATAAAACAAATCGTAATGACAAATTATGCTGCATTCAAGTTTTCTGAGGATAATAAATAATTATTTACTAACTAATCAACCCAAGACTACTAACAAACTACCTACTAACAAACCTAAGATAAATCGCTATAATCTGGAAAAAGGCTAAATTTTTTTATAGCTTTCGGGTACATAAAAAAATTATTTAGAAGTGTTAATCAATCTTTCTTAGTAATTTTTATGCGGAAAACGTAAGAAAATGTTGCACAGAAATATTTTTTTACATTTCTGATCGCCATTGTATAACCACTTCCGGTATTTTACTCATTATTTCCTATTTTTAGGTGCGTTCGTAATTATATAATACGTAGCACCTATAGTGGTCGTTCAGTCCGTCCGTCTGTCCGTCCGCATATAACAACGCAAAAACTACCCAACCGAATCGTTTGAAACTTAAAATACATAATTATTATATAATTTTGTCGAGTCATTTCAAATTTTATGAAACTCTGATGCATAGATCAATTACAGGGGCAATCAAAAGTATTCCATTACATTACGGTCAATGGGGAAAAAAGTTTCAAATACATTTTAATCGTTTGAAATTTAAAATACGCAATTGTTACATAATTCTGTTGAGTTATTTCAAATATTTTGATAATCGTGTGCATAGATCAATTACAGGGGCAGTCAAAAGTATTCAATTACATTATGGTCAATTAGGAAAAAGTTTCAAATATATTCTATACGTTTGAAATTTAAAATACATAATTATTACATAATTTTGTCGAGTTATTTCAAATTTTGTGAAAATCGGATGCATAGATCAATTACAGGGGCAATCAAAAGTATTCCATTACATTTCGGTCAATGGGGAAAAAAGTTTCAAATGCATTTTAATCGTTTGAAATTTAAAATACGCAATTAGTTACATAATTCTGTCGAGTTATTTCAAATATTTTGATAATCGTGTGCATAGATCAACTACAGGGGCAGTCAAAAGTATTCAGTTACATTATGGTCAATTAGGAAAAAGTTTCAAATATATTCTATACGTTTGAAATTTAAAATACATAATTATTACATAATTTTGTCGAGTTATTTCAAATTTTATGAAAATCGGATGCATAGATCAATTACAGGGGCAATCAAAAGTATTCCATTACATTACGGTCAATGGAGAAAAAAGTTTCAAATGCATTTTAATCGTTTGAAATTTAAAATACGCAATTTTTACATAATTCTGTCGAGTTATTTCAAATATTTTGATAATCGTGTGCATAGATCAATTACAGGGGCAGTCAAAAGTATTCAATTACATTATGGTCAATTACGAAAAAGTTTCAAATATATTCTATACGTTTGAAATTTAAAATACATAATTATTACATAATTTTGTCGAGTTATTTCAAATTTTATGAAAATCGGATGCATAGATCAATTGCAGGGACAATCAAAAGCATTCCGTTACATTACGGTCAATGGGAAAAAAGTGTGTGAAAAAAAATGTTTCAAATGCATGTTAATCGTGTTATACTCATGCGAACTTAATAAAATTTATATGCAACTATAAAATACATATTATAATATACATCATACATAATTTGGGGTGCAAGGAACATTTGTTATTGATTTACAAGGCCACACAAAAGTATTCCATTACATAATGGTATAGGGAGAACATTGTTTGATGAGCGTTTTAATTGTAATTCACTATTTACAATTTTATGAGCTTGATATATGAAAGTAATATTTTTAAAACCTCATTATCGTACGAACGCACCAAATTTGCTACGCTTCACGTGCAATTTCCAACTTGTTTAAATTTGCCATAAGTCCTTTTCTAATTAATCATAGAACTAAAATTAAATCAGACTTTGAATTGTTGCTCTATCAAATGAAACAGTGAAAACAAAATTCGAAAATTTTCTTGAAAATAATAATCATTATACTGCATTCAGATATCTGAAAGGAAATAATGATAATAATTTTAGATTTTTAAATAATAAAAACTGTTTTTTAAATAATACGACAGCTTCCGGTATTTCATTCAATACTTCTTGTATATTAAATTGAGCACAACGCCTCTTCAATTAATCATAGAAATAAAATTAGAACAGATTTGGAATCGTTAACAATTGATCTTTGAATTAAAACAATAAAAACAAAATTCGAAAAATTTCACGAAAACGGCCATTATAATGTACTGAGATGTCTAAATAACAATAATAACAACAATTTTAGATTTTTAAATAATATTTTTTAAAAATTAAATTAATTATTATTTTATTAAATAAATAGCGTTTAAACCACAATGCACCGATGGTACTTTTGAGTACCACTTAATAAAATTTAATATTAAAATTTATTTACTCTACCTATTAAGAGAAGTTTGTTTTTCCTCTCGCACAAAACACTCTGATCGATCAGATTCAGAAATCGCAGAGAAACAGTGGAAACTAAATATTTTTTAAAATTGGGTATTTTCTTAATCATTTACATAAGTATATTTTTTCTTGAAAAAAGAAATGAAAAGAAAAGTTGCATTCAAAAGTTTCATCTTCAAAAGCCTTTTTATTTATAGATACAATAAAACCTTCCTAAAGCAACCACACTCCGTTCCAATAAAAGCTGGTCGCTTCGAAAGTAGTTCCTTAACCCGGGAGAACTCGCTCACGGTGCCCAATTGCTTTTCTTTTACTTTACATTCAATTATTATCAACTTTTTTGTTTGTCTTACTACTTTTATGCACAAAAGAAGTAAAGTAACCGAAATAATGTTTTGGAATTTTATTAAAATGAAAAATGTTTTTAATAAGAGTGTTAAAAAAATTACGATGGAGAAAGAAAATCTCATGCAGCGAGTTCTCCCGGGTTAATAGAGGCCATGTTTAAATCTAGATTTTAATTGTTGAAAGAAAAGCAACATTGCTGCTAAAACTTATTTTGCATATTACAGAATAATATCTGGTATGTGGCTGGGAAAAAAGTGGGTAGGACTTAAACTGTTAATTAGGTATTTTTTAAAAAAGATTTCGGTATATTTTCAGCTAAAAAGATTCTGCTAAGTAGAGTTACAGGGGTTGGACAAAAATATGGAAACACCTTTTGAAATGCATGTTTGAAAAGAAAGATTGATTATAATGAACTATGTTGATGGCACTGGAGTTTTCGCCTACTGACGCCACCTATACAACTTCGTAAACTCGCTACACCGTTCAGTCGTTGTTGGAGCACTGTTATGTGAGATTATCATTGCATTATGTCAGAGTTGACAGACTTCGAACGTGGACAAATTGTTGGCGCGCGTATGGTGGGTGCTTCCGTAAGCAAGGTAGCCGAGGTTTTTAGTGTTTCAAGAGGTACTGTGTCGAAGATTTATTCCGCATATTTGAAATGGGGAAAAAACATCATCCGCTAAATCACAGCGCGGACGAAAGTGTGTGCTGAGTGATCGTGACAGACGATCATTAAGGAGGATTACCGCGAAAAAAAAGCAGTCCGCAGCTGCAAAAGTTACTGCTGAAATGAATGTTGTGTTACCAAATCCTGTGAGTACCAAAACAATTAGAAGGGAGCTTCATAAATAGGGAATTGCTGGTCGTGTTGCAATTGAAAAGCCATCCATCAGTAATGCTAATGCCTGTAACAGGAAAAAGTGGTGTTTAAGTCATACAGCCTGGACTATAGAGCAGTGGAAGAGCGTAATATGGTCTGATGAGTCTTCTTTCACATTGCTCCCCACTTCTGTCCGAGTTTATGGCTGCAGAACGCCATCTCAAGCCTATAATACAGACTGCTTGTTGCCAAGAGTGAAACTTGGCGGAGGTTCGGTGATGGTTTGGGCAGCCATATCGTGGTTCTCTTCTGGCCCCATGATAACTTTGTAAGGGCGTATTACTGCTCAGACTTATGTGAACATTTTGACCGATCAAGTCTATCCAATGGTACAAGCTTTGTTCCACAGTGATGATGGTATCTTCCAAGACGACAACGTCCCCGTTCACACAGCTCACATTGTCATGGACTGGTTTTCTGAGCACGAGGATGAATTTTCGCATCTCCCCAGGCCACCAAAATCATCAGACTTGAATATTATCGAACCTTTGTGGTCTACATTGGAGCGGAAAGTGCGTTCTCGCTATCCACCGCCAACATCTGAACTTGCCACCGTTTTGCAGGAATAATGGTACAATATTCCCTTGGCAAACATACAGAAACTGTATTTATCCATTCCGTGAAGACTGTAAGCTGTTTTGAATAACAACGGGTACCGTACACAATACTAGGCAAGGAAACGTGTTTTTTTAAGGTGTTTCCATATTTTTGTCCAACCCCTGTATATAGAACATGATTAATAGTTAATTTTTCAGTGAATTTTTTAGTAAATGTTTTAGTTTAAAACACTTATCCTTTACTTCGTATTACTTGGTCGTCAGGTTGCTTGATTGTAGAATTATGGCTGAAAATTCTAGAAATCAAGCGAAACCCGTTATTATGAAAGATTCTCCTTTTCAATAAATGCAATTAACGGATACTTGTGAGACTTGCATTGATAATTTTTCATGAAAGCTTTTAGAATATTACATATTATTTTATCGTTCTATACTGAATTCTACACTAATTGATCAACGGTGGAAGTTGCCCTTACTTTAAATTGTTTATGACTCAGTAAAATGTACTATAGTGTAATGGCGTGTATATTGTTTTCGACAATTTAGTTGGACATTCCAGATAAATGTCCATATTGCTTTTAAAAGCATGATCTAATTCACAAATGTATTTCGTTTGATTCAAAGTTCCTTAAACAAGAAAAACCGACCAGCGTAGCAGACGAAGTCTTCTAGTAAATAATAAAAAAGTATATATATGTATATATATACTTGCCTGCACATCATGAGAAAAAATAATTCTTGGTCTGGCACAAATTCATGTAGAAAAAAATTAATACTGAGTACAATCTGAATTTGCTGAAAAAATAATCACTCTAAGGCGATATTTGAAAATTATTGCTCTATTGCGGAGAAAAAACAAGTTTAAAAAACAGGTTTGGCTTTCGATCTGTTTATTTCTCCTAAGTCGCACTTCATATTTCAATAGCTTACAACACCGATAGTAAATCATGTTGGATTGCTAATATTCTTTGTAATTGTGATTATAAATGTAATTAGCATAAATCGTAGTTAATTTAGCATCCTGACAATGCAGCACTTATATATGCTATTCGGTATTCTCTTCGATTTTAATAAATTCCAAAAATTTTTACTGCCTTTCTGATCACCCTGTATATGATTTTCCTGACTAAACCTCAGCTCTCGAAACATTAAGAAAATAATAATAACAGCATCTTACTCATTTGGTATGTATTTTGTCTTGCAGTTAAAAATAAAAACCCTGATGTAAAAAAAAAATTAATTTTATGAGATTTTGTTAATATGAATAAACTTGTTATCATTTAACTAGTTTCTACAAACTGTTACTTTACATATCTACGCATTTTTATGCATGAATGTTGCATAACCATTGAATAAAATATCGCAGTATAATTGAAGGTATTTTTTTATTAATATTTAAATATTAAAGAAATAATTTGTTTATGTTCATTACATTTTTCTTAGAAAATATTTCAGACTAACTTTTATTATTAAACTTTTAGATAATATACAGGGTAATTTAAAATGAATATAGCTATTACAAACAGCTGTAACTTTTTAATCGCAAGGAATTTATCTATAAGAATTACGCATATATTAAAAGTAAATTCAAAATTTTGTTAAATACTTTATAAATATTCACTTGTGTGTAGATTAATGTAAATAGTCTCTTAAATGTGATTCTCTTTGGTCACACGAACGACATCAAAATATCCCTTGAGTTCAAACAACCGACACCAGATGCGTATGATGTTAGCATTTGGAGGCGCTTTACTAGTAAGTTATTTAAGTCTTCATCGTGAAAGTCGAATGCCTTAGCGAATCCAAAGACATCATAATAAACTATATATATATATATATATATATATATATATATATATATATATATATATATATAAACACATGTTTAAAGTCTTAAAACAGAAATAAGTTTTATAGAATTTAGTCATTTTTAATCCAGTGTCTTTGAAATGTTTCTATTTTGAAGATAACATAATTGAAATTATACATTGATGAAACACAGTGTTTTAAAATGACACAATGTTTTAGCCCGTCTTTATTGAAAGTCAGTAACTTGCAGTGTGCGCCTTCAGATTTGAAGTCTTTGTAAAATGTGTAGGTAACTGTCCCAAAAATCTGTAAGTATTTGGCCCATTCTTCAGATATTTTAAAGTTTATCTTAGAAAATTCTGCAGATATTTTTAAAATAAAACTGAATCAGCAAAATTTTTTTTAATTTCTGTAAAATTTCTGTAGAAAGTAGAGATTTCTTCAGATAATCTTAAGATTATTTTTAGTGGGATATACCGCTTACGAAATCTTCTCTAGACTCTGGTGGCAGAAATGCAGTTGTGAAATTCTAACTCACCGAATACTCCAAAATGCCAAAAATACATGCAGATAATATCACATGTTTGAGCAAAAAGGTTGTTTAGATGTTGTCCGTGTGACTCAGAAGAATCACATAGAGCATTTATAAAGAGTGTAAATAAAAATTTTGAACTTACTTTTAGATTTTGTGTATAAATTCTTTTCGATTAAATATTTATAGACATTTATAATCATTATATTAATTTTGAGTTATCCTGTATATTTCGCCTGTTTCCTCTACAATGATCTTTTCTCTAATAAATGCTACTTTAAATGAAAGGAAAAGCATTTTATTCGAATTTTATTCCGTTCTGGATAAATAAAATTGTCCTTATTCGAATAAATCTAGATGGAAAATCTTCACCATCCAAACTGTGTTTGAAAGCCTCGTGACAGAATTGGATGTTTGCCCAATTAGATTGTCGAAACCAAATCTAATGTTCACAGCTTCAAGGACCAAAATTAAGTGAAACAGCAATAAAAGGGTAAATTTTATGCGTTGAATGAATTGTTCAGAAACATTTGGGAGTAGTGCATACATTTTGATGAAAAGTTTTAATATCCTGGGGTAGGAGTTAAAATATCAACATATTTGAATATATCACTACGAGAAACTACAATTCTGATATAGATAGATTTATTGGAAATTGGAAATCAATGCAGAATGCATAAAAAGTGTAAAACCGCTGTATATTTACGCTGTGTTTTTAACATGATAATTTCTCTAACAAAACTTACATTAAAAGAGAGAAAAATTGTGAGTGGCACACGGGAACTGCCGCGGTAAAGCTATAGCATAGCATTTTTTATCAACTTATGCAAAAATACCGCGTCAATGTCTGCCGAAGTCTACGAAGGATACCGTGCCGAAGTCTGCCGAACTGAAACGCCGTTAGCCGGAGTGTTAGGATTTTTTCTCGTTACGGAATTCCTAGATTCGGTCGCCGCGCTCAAAGCCCGCGATAAAAGCTATGCAATAGCCTAATAAATTACCAAACAAAATTTCGACGCGCTACGAAAATTAGATCGCGAGTTATAAGCATTTTAAATTTTTCGATCTACACGGTGGGGGATCTCCTGTCACCAAAAATTAACACTGTCTCATAATAAATTACCAGACAAAATTTGGCCGCGCTACGAAAAGTAGATCGCGAGTTATAAGCATTTTAAATTTTTTGACCCTCACCGTGGGGGTCTCCTGTCACTAAAAATTAACAATGTCTCATAATAAATTACCAAACAAAGTTTGGCCGCGCTAAGAAAACTAGATCATGAGTTATAAGCATTTTAAATTTTTCGGCCCTCACCGTGGGGGGTCTCTTGTCACCAAAAAATAACACTGTCTCATAATAAATTACCAAACAAAATTTGGCCGCGCTACGAAAATTAGATCGTGTGAGTTATAAGCATTTTAAATGTTTCGACCCTCACCGAGGGTGTCTCCTGTCACCAAAAAGTAACTCTGTCTCATTATAAATTATCAAACAAAATTTGGCCGTGCTAAGAAAATTAGATCGCGAGTTATAAGCATTTTAATTTTTTCGACCCTCACTGTGGGGGGTCTCCCGTCACCAAAAAGTAACACTGCCTCATTATAAATTACCAAACAAAATTTGGCCGCGCTACGAAAATTAGATCGCGAATTATAAGCATTTTAAAATTTTCGACCCTCACCGTGTGGGGGTCTCCTGTCACCAAAAATTAACACTTTCTCATAACAAATTACCAAACAAAATTTGACCGTGCTATGAAAATTAGATCATAAGAAACATAAGTTTGAGACTTGATATCCTAATATCTGAAAAAAATCCGTGCCGAAGTTTGCCGAACTGAAACGATGTTAGCCGAAGTGTTAGTTTTTTTCGTTACGGAAGTGTTATGTTTTCTCGTTACGGAATTTCTAGATTCGGTCACTGCGCTCAAAGCCCACGATAAAAGCTATGCAATAGCTTAAAATCATTTTTTTTAACTTTATTCCGTTCTCAATAAATAATTTCGAACTTTATTCCGTTCTCAATAAATAAAATTCTTATTACACTAATAAATCTGAATGCAAAATTTTCACATTCTAAAGTGTATTTGAATTTCACGGGATAAATGGGATGTTTGCCCAATTAGATTGTAGAAACTAAATTAAACTTTGACAGCTTCAAGGACCAAAATTAAATGAAACAGCGATGAAGGTTTCAATTTTATTTCTTGAATAACTTGTTCAAAAACATTAAGCGTTATAGCCATATTTCGATGAAAGATTTAGTGTCATGGGTTAGGAGTGAATATATCACCATATTTGAATACATAATTGCGAGAAACATTTTAATACATATTTGATATTATTTGAAATCGAAAAATACGGTTGAATACATAAAAAGCATAAAACCTCTGTACATTTCAGCAGTTTCCTCTTACATGATCTTTTCTCTGAAAATTGTTACTTTAAAAGAAAGTATATATATATATATTCGAATCATATTGATGTAAATATCTTTATTTGAAATCGAAAAACATTATTGAATGCATAAAAAGCATAATACCGCTCTATATTTCCATTCTCTCTGTTATATGATCTATTTTCTAAGAAAAATTACCTTAAAAAGAAAAAAATACGGATTTTATTCAGTTCTGGATATTTAAAATTCTCCTTATACGAATCAAACTGAATACTAAAGCTTCATAACCCAAACTGCGTTCGAAAGTCACGTGAAAAACTGGGATGTTTGTCCAATTAGATTGTCGAAACCAAACCAACCGTGGACGACTTCAAAGACCAATATAAAATGAATAAATAAAAAATTGCGATAAAAAATTGAATTTTATTCGTTGAATAAATTTTTCAGAAATGTTGGGCATTATATACACGAAGTGGAACCCGTCGAAATTCGACGAAAGAAAATATTTCAGAAAGAATTGTTTCATTGATTTATAATAAATCTACAAAATTAGTTACAGTAAAAAAATGTATGTTATATTGGTCGGTCTAACTCTCAAACAAATATTGATTTAAGTTAAAACTAACAAAATACCATAAAACTCAATTATCAAAATTATTAAACTAAATAAAACAGCAATTCACTGGATTTAACAAACGATACTTTTAAAAACAGTATACGCATTTTAATTTCTATTTTTTTTTCAATTTTAAGAGAAAATGGAGTGTTTCTGTTGCCACAATTACAACATTTGTACTAAAAATTATGAAAAAAAATTAATATCACAAAATTTAATTGAGGTAAAGCTTTGAAACAAAATGCTTTTAAAAAAGCATTTTTTTCTGTATACGACGGTGTAAAAACTTAAAATGTAAGATGTTTAGAAATGTAAAATTTGCAATAGCGAAAATTGCATGGAAAAGTGTCGTGCATCTTAACTTCTATGTATATATATATATATATATATATTTAAATGTCAAGAGAAACTTGAGTGATTCTGTTGCCACAATTACGAAATTGGTACAAAAAACTATAAAAAAAATGTATATCTCAAAAGTAAATTGAAATACAGCTTTCTAACAAACTGCAATTTAAAGTACATTTTTTCATCTATACAATGGTGTAAAAATCTAAAATGTGCGATATTTAGAAGTGTAAAATCTGCAGTAGCCAAAATTGCAAAATTGAAATTACAGGGTAAAGTGTTGCCATGCGAAAATTGACGTATGCGTTACGCACAGATGCGTTTGGCCTTTATAATACCGATATTCCGAAATATGTTTTTAGTGACATGGGATTGGAGTTAAAATGTTATCATATTGAAACATATATTTGCGCAAAATATTTTCATGTAGATAAGTTTATTTAAAATTGAAAAACGCGGTGGAATGCATAATATCATAACATAGCTGTAAATATTTCTTCTATTTCCCCTGAACATACCTTTTCTCTAATAATAGTTGCTTTAAAATAAAGAAAAAAGACATTTTTTTTCGAGTTTTATTCCGTACTTTTTATACGCATAAATCTAAATGCAAAAGCTTTACAATAAAATAATGTGTCCGAAAACAAAATGAAAAAATGGGATGCTTGCCCAATTAGACTGTCAAAACTAAACCAAACGTTGACAGCTTTAAGGACCACAGTAAAATGAAACAGTGATAAAAAGTTGAATTTTATTCGTTGGATGAATTGTTGAGAAACGTTAGAAATTATATACATATTTTGATGAATGGTTTATAATAATATGGTAAAATATTGCCATATTTGAACAAATAAATGTGTGAGCATGTTTATTAGGAAAAAATAGTATTACGTATTAACCTATAAAAATCTATAAATTAAAAAAACGGAAAAGTCAGCCGGAAAAATTCTTGTTCGATCAGAAAACTGTAAGTTTAGCTGAAAACGAAAGATATTAATCTATAAATATTATGAATTGGGAAAATATTTCTGTAGTTTTTATTAAATAAGAAAAACATCTTAGATCGAAGAAATCCTACAAAATTTTATTCTTAGTCGGATCTATTTCCCCTTGCGCTTTCTAATAAGAAAAAAAAAGATTTAGAACGAAGATAGAGCAGACCTTATGGAAATCTTTAAAGCGAGGCCCGGTGCAAGGATTTTGCGAGGCCCATTCCATTCAGACTCTTAACATAAGCTGATCTATAGTAACAATATTATAGAATGATTTTCACCTATATACTGTGACCCGAGGAACCGGGGTTCCATTCCCTAGCTTTTATAAAGAAGTAGCGTTCGTTTGTGTGTTTGTAGGGATAAGTTCCGGAATTACTGAACCAATTTCAAAAGTAATAGTGGCAAATCGATGGTCAAAGTCCTTCTCCCAACATAGGCTATATTTTAAGTCAAGACCACAATCTTTTCTTAACTAAAATCATAAAATCATATTAAAAATTTTCTAATACAGTTTTTTCTTTTTATTAAAGAAATTTAGCTTTTATAAAGAAGCAGCGTTCGTTTGTGTGTTTGTAGGGATAAGTTCCGGAACTACTGAACCAATTTCAAAAGTAATAGTGGCAAATCGATGGTCAAAGTCCTTCTCCCAACATAGGCTATATTTTAAGTCAAGACCACTATCTTTTCTTAACTAAAATCATAAATTCATATTAAAAATTTTCTAATACAGTTTTTTCTTTTTATTAAAGAAATTTGGCTTTTATAAATAAGCAGCGTTCGTTTATGTGTTTGTAGGGATAAGTTCTGGAACTACCAAATCAATTTCAAAAGTAATGGTGGCAAATTGATGGTCAAAGTCCTTCTCCCAACATAGGCTATATTTTATGTCAAGACCACTATCTTTTCTTAACTAAAATCATAAATTCATATTAAAGTTTTTCTATTATAGCTTTTTCTTTTTATTAAAGAAAATATATTATGTGTCCTGGTGCGAGTCCTCTCTAGGCCCGAGGCCCTGTGTGGCCGCACCTGTTGTACATCCCTAAGGACAGTTCTGAACGAAGAAAACTTAAATTTATTCTTAGCCGGAACTATCCTTAGTTAATTTAACTACAGTAAAACCTCCATAACGGACACTCCCGAATAGCGGACACCTCTATTTAACGGACAGTTTTCCAATCCCCACTCCCAAAATATGAATTTTTGTATGTTTAACCCCTGAATAACGGACATTCCGAATAGCGGACATTATTTTTCGGCGATGAAAAATGAAAAAGGTATTTTTAACGAGAGAAAAAAATGTAAAAAGGCCTCTAAATTTATCAGGACATTGTATCATAAATTTTGTGATCATAGATAAATGTACGTCGTTAGCTGGGATAAATTCCCCCCCCCCCCTCCATGATCTGTGTTGAATTCAGATGGTTGCCCGGGAGAGACATCTCCCAGAACATTGAAATATCCCCCCGGAAAAGTTTGAGATTTTATTCTTTTAACCTCTTGTAGACGAGTGACGCGTAAACGGGCCGCAAGAGGGTTTAAGAATTCTTGTTCATCTCCGCCAGTAAAATTTTACTGCAAAATTTGCCTTATTTAATTGAAACATTTTCTCCACTTAATGAGGCAAAAATTTCTGTATTTAAAAAAACGGTGACAAAACATTAATAATTTCGTAAAAGGCTCCCGTCGCGAAGGAGTTAATGATCTAAAAGTGCAACCCCCCCCCCCCTCTCCGCCCGGAACTCTATAATGTCCAAATAACGTCACATTAAAAAACAAATTACATGTAATCCCAAGAAAAAGTAAACTTTTGTAACAGATGTTTTTTCATAAGAATGTAATAAACAGTGGATAAAGGTGTGCACAATTTTATTTCAGATTTATTGCTTAATTTTTTTAAATTTCTAATTAGATTTCTAATAGATTTCCAATAATCTTTTAGATTTCTAATTTCTGAGTTTTTAGGACATATAAAAGTCAATTAATGAAACATTAAGCATTTCTTAGTGATTTTTGAATCTTTGAGGTTTTCCTAATAGCGGACACCTCCGAATAGCGGACAATTTCTGCGTTCCTGAGGTGTCCGTTATTTAAAGGTTTTACTGTATTTTGTAATTTACTAATTAATTAATATAATTTATTAATTTATAGGATTTTATTTTTCTGATAAAATTATTCAAAAATTTTTTGATTTGTCAAATATTGTGTACTCAGAAACCGCGATATGACGAAAAAAAGATATTTATCTATAAATTCTAGCAATGTTATTTGAAATCGTGATATTTTGAGTGAAACCTTGATATTCCGAATTATTTTCTCTGTGCCTTTTGACTTTGAGGTATCGAAATCCACCAGTATTTATTTACTATCAGAAAATTTTTTGTTTAGTCTCGAAATTTTAATATATACTGATTGAAGTGAAAAAGTTTCTATCTTTTATCTAAACTTTAAATTTAGTTAGAAATGTGTATCACGGAATTTAGGCGGTATCCGATGAAAATTAAAAACTGAAATACAAATAAGGTATTTGTACCCTATATGGACAGGGCTCTCAATATGGACACCCCTAATATTTTTAAAGGTAATAATTTTAATCGAGAGATGGCTCAACATTTTCGCGAAGAAAAGCAGTTGAAAAGATAATTAAGGTTGAAAAGTGTAAAAAAGAGCGCTATTCGCTATTTACGAGGAAACCTGTTGTTTCGAGATGTGCTGATCTTAATTACTTGTAAGCTTAAATTCTTATTAGATATGGTAAAATTACATTAAATGTTGAAAAGTGGAGTATTTTAGAAAGCTAATAAAACATATTTTCGATTGCTATTGCATATTTTGCTTAAAAATATTTTCCTTATTCATTTGTAACTAGATTTAGTAAACTACGCCCGGTTCTCAATATGGACAGCTTATGTCCCCATCGACTACCGCTGTAAGAAAGAAGAAAATTCAACGTTGCCAAGCAATAAATTGAAAAGGCATCAAAGTGATAAAATCTTTGTTCAACAAGATGCCATTTGAACAACCCCCCCCCCCAAAAAAAAACCTTCCTCCAAAAAACCCTTGCAGAAAAATAAAAATAAGTCCCCCCCGCCAGTAGGCTATCTGTTGGCGAAATCATAGGCACCAATGGTATAACTTCCTCAACAAGAGAGAGCTTGTACTGCTTCTTTTGCAGTATTGATGCTTTTTTCATACATGCGGCCATGCATCACATGTGGCAGATATGTTCATGAGGATTATATGGGACTTACTGCCCATGGTGAAAAAGTTTCTATTTGTCCATGCTGTGAGGACTGGGTAATAACAGATGTAAATTCGCAGACAGATGCTATGAAGCTAAGTAAAACCAAAAATATTATTTCATAATATTAGTAACTAAGGGGCTTTGCATGGGTCTTCGTAGGGTAAAAGCTGAAAATGGTCCTCCCCTTTCGAAAATGCATGTTCTAACGATATTTACTGTCCCCCCTCCTCCTCCGAATACTTTAAGATACCTTTTTTTTTATTCCCTCTCCTCTAAAATCCCTTGGAAAAGTGGCTCTTCCATACACACTGTGTAGAAAGTCAAAAAGGAAACACCTGTCCATAATAAGGACAGGTAGTTCCTTATATGGACACTTGTAAACATTTTTTGTTTTTATCATATAAATTAAACCAGAATAATTACAAGGTCATTAATTTTAATAATGATAGTCAATAGTCCAAGGATAGTGGACACACATTTTTGGAGTCCTCTGACTTGTAGATGGGGGTGAAAAAATATATTTTCCTTAAGGTGTCCATATAGGGTAGAGGTACTATATTTGGTATTTTTCCCCATCAAAATCTGGATATTTTCCACTCTATACAAATTTTACCTTATTCTCAAAAATTATTGCATGGATTTTCATGAAACTTTAGATTTAATTAGTACTTGATATAACATGGCCCTGATTACATTTTGGTTCAAATCGCTCAACAGGTGGCACTGCCATGTGCATTATTTGGTATTAATACAATAGCTCAAGAACTAATGCATGGAATTTCACAAATTTTAAATTCTGTTAGACCTTGATATAAACTTGATCTGGTATAGTTTTTGTGTAGGTACTATTTACACCAAAAACATAACAGGTGACGTTGTATTGCTTCGTCATTTACAATTTTCACAATGGTCATATCTCAAGATTTAGAGCATGGATTTTCATAAAACTTAATTTTAGTTATGACTTGATATGAAATGCAGCTGATTACATTTCGGTGCAAATCGCCTAACAGTTGGCGCTGCCATGGTGCATTAATGCACAAAATACACAAAATGACAAATGCACGAATAATTAATCGTGATTATCACAATAGCTCTGTTTCAAGAACTAATGCATGGATTTTTCTGAAACTTCAGATTCAGTTAATCCCTGATACAGATTAGTGTTCATTAGTTTTGGTGTAAATCACCTTACAGATTGCGCTGCTGTGCCGCTTTGTTTTTATGATTTCGCAATAGCTGTATTTCAAGAACTAATACATCGATTTTCATCAAACTTCAGATTGTACTTGATAAAAAATTGATCCTGATTACATTTTAGTGTACATCAGCCAATATGTGACGCTTTTAGCAGGTTTTTTTGTTTTAGATTTTGCTATATCTCTATCTCAAAAACTAATGCATGGCCTTTCATCAAACTTCAGTTTCAAATAAAGTTAACATAAATTTTTGCTGACTAGATTTTGTTGTACCGGTTAGGAGTTGTCGTCCTAACCGGTGTCACTGCTGTGCTGCATTTTTCAGGAAGTATTAACTTGCTTAAGATCGAAGAAAGTTTTGGAATTGTCACATCTGATTAGTTTCTAAAAAAGGACTTGGTGGAATTTTAATTAATTTAAAAAAGTAATGTATGCGTACCTCCCTCCTCCCACCAAAGAATAGTCGGATTTGGCAATCTCAATTTTTTCTTATTATTTAATTTAATCTTATATATGTTAATAGATTGATGAAAGTTCGTGAATTAGTTCCTGAGACAGGTCTATTGCAATAATCATGAATTATGTTTCATAGCAGCGCTACATGTTTCACGATTTAGACTAAAAAATAATCAGAACCGTATTATATCGTGAATTATAGGATTCGGAAATTTCGTGAAAATCCGTCCATTAGCTTTTGAGATATAGCTGTTGCAGAAATCATGAAGAAGGCAGCATAGCAGCGTCACTTGTAGAGCGATATAAACCAAAAATTAATCAGTTAGTTTGTATCAAGATCAAAAATTTTGTAAAATTCCGTGCATTACTTCTTGAGAAAAAGCACCCACAAAATTTTTGTCGCATACAAATTGACACAGTCAGACATTTTGTAAAACCATGTTTTTGGATTCTCTGACGCCCAAAACATGTAAATCCTGGCCAGATCTCCATATTTCATGTTTGGGTGCAGAAAAACAGAATTGTAAACCTACAAGTTAAGCGAAAAATTGGGTTTTCAGGTGTTCTTCACAAGATATGACTCAGCAGGCCGATTGCGTTTTAATATGTGAATCAAGTTTTAACTAATTCTGGAATTTCAGCCGTGAACTCGGTGAGGCGGTTGTCTGTGCTGCCGCCTCCCGGTATAGTAACATTTCGAGCTTCTTAAAAAATAGTCAAAACATGATTAGAAACTTTTGTATTGTTTAGAGAAAAAAAAAATTTAACAAATATTTTTAACAAATTTTAACAAATTTTAACAAATTTTAATAATTTGAACAAACCATTTTAACAAATAAAATAGAAAAATAGAAATCATCTCATGTAAAAAATATTTAATGTAAATTTATTTAATGCAAAAGCGGATTATAATAATAAAAACAGACTTTATCACAAAATGACTTTCACAGAGATATTTTTTAAATACAATTATTTGCAGTTTTTTAATTAGAAACATATATTTTAAATGTGTTGTTTTAAGTATTATTATCCTTTCATCGATGGTTCTTCACTTGGAAAATCTAGATAAGCTGTAAGGACTGACATCTAAAAAGGGTTCCACTCCCCGAGCAAGTTCACTCAGCAGTCTGCCAACAGCAGGAGATGTTTTAAAGCCAGTACCTGCAACAAAAATAAATAAGTAAACACAGTAGACTATCTCTAATCCGAACAATTCATGGGACCGAACAAAAATGTTCAGATTATGGGGGTGCTCATTATAAAGGGAGAATGCGAAATGCTTCACTATTAGTACTATGTATTGAGTTTACGATAAAAAATGTTTAGCCTGGTTAGCCATACCATTGTGCAATTTCAAACTAAATTTAGTCAGTCTTGTACTGTACCATCTTGTTATATATTGGGTTGGGAAAAAAGTAATTTTGCTTTTTTTCATATTTTTCAAAGTGAATTTATTTATATAAATTTAAAAGTTAATCAATAATATATATGCCGTTTTGCTCGATGACCTTTTGTCATTTTTTTGGTAAAACAATAATCCCGTCACTGTAGAACTTCTGAGATTTCTGGGCGAAAAACTGAACAAGATGATTTTCAGATGCCTCTTTTGAAGCCAGCTTAACATCATTAAGAGAGTTCTGCAGAGAGCGGAAAAAATGGTCATCGGTCGGTGTTTGGTCCAGAATATACGGTGGGTGCATCAAAACCTTTCAGCAAAGCTCTGTCAGTTTTTGTCGAGTGACTAAAGATGTGTGTGGTTTAGCGGTGTCGAGATGGAAGACAACACCTTTCTTATTGATCAATTCTGGCCGAATTTTTTTAATCGCCTGCTTCAATAGCATTAGTTGTTCACAATAGATAGTTGAATTAATGGTCTGGCCAGGTTCGAGCAGCTCATGATGGACAATTCCTTTCCAATCCCCCCAAACACTCAGCATCACCTTCCTTGGTGTCTGTCCGGGCTTTCACACAGTCTGTGAAGCTTCTCTAGGCTTAGACCATGATCTTTTTCACACATTGTTGTCGTACGTGATCCATTTTTCATCACCCGTAATCATTCGTTTCAAAAATGGCTCGATTTCGTTCCAAATTAGTAGCGATTCAGAAATGGAAACTCTGTCCTTTAAACTTTTCACTGTCAACCCAAATATCGAGTTTTTTCTGGTATCTAGTCTTATGTAAATGGTTCAAAACTGTTTTATGGTCAATGTTTAGTTCCGTAGCAATGTCTCGGGAAGAAATATATCGGTCTACCACTATTTTTTTTTAAATTTCATCGACTATTTCAACGATTGACCGTCCAAGGCTTTAACATCGAAATTTCCGGAACGAAAACAAGCAGGCCAATTCTGACACTGGCGTTTACTTAACCATTGATCACCATAAACACCACATAATTTTCGATGAGCCTGCACTGCATTTTTCCTTTTTCGGAGTAAAAAACCAAAATGTGACGAAAACGATCTTCTGGAATCTCCATTTTTAAAACGCAACAACATTTGACTGATTAAACAGACAAAGCTATCTTTATATCTAAACTTTTTTAGAAACTTTTACCTTTCAAACGCTGTATAGTATGGCTAAATTGAGTAAGTAGAACTCGAGATATGTGACTTTAAAGCTGTCTATTGGGAAAAAACGAAAATACTTTTTCCCCAACCCAATATATATATATTAAAAAAACATACACTTGCATTACAATACATCCCTTGAAAACATAATCGGTACATTACTTAAACAAGCAATTTTAATCTGTTTTTGCATTTTGTGTGCTCATGCAATATACATAATATCTAAACTTTTAAAAGTGGAAAAGCTTTGAGATGGTGTTCAGACCGATTGTTCAACAAGTCTTGAATGAGTCTTCTGGCCATATTACTTGAAGATAATCATCGTTCATTTTATTTCGCCACACTCTTTCAGTTCTGCTTCTCCTTGACTTTCATCTTTCTCTTCAAAAATGTTATTCTTGCTAACCGTAAGGATTTCATGGGTTTCGAGATAAGCTCCATGTTCAGTTTAAGTATGAACTTTTGAAGAATTTACCCTAAGTCACTCATAGCTTCTGCTTCTTGGTCTCCCAATCTTGATTGCCCATTCATATATAGGAATCCAACTTTGTAGAAGAATCTTTGAATGGTTTAGGAGGTTGCTTCATTCTATGCTGTCGATTCCCAATACAGCATCCACGACATTAACATTTTACTGCCAAATTTGCCACCTTCATCATCACAGACAAAATTTCTTCAGAAAATGGATTCGAAGTGAATTTGAATGGTCTTGATAATTTTATCATCCAGTGGCTGGAAATTTTTGCATGTGATTTTCCATTATCATCATCAACAACAACAAAAACTACAAGAAAGAATTTTTCTTCCTTCTCTCTTCAACATCTCGATAATTCTCTCCAACCACTAGGAGAAAATTGTAACTATCATCCACACTTTTCGATCTGATTTATAGTGCACAGGAAATGATGCAATTTTCACATTTTTAAAACTTCATGGTTTTTTTCTGTTTCCTGATTACAAGTGATTTGAGCTTCTCATCCATAAAACAAGTACAGAGCATTATGACAAGTCTTTTTTTTCCCCACCTACGCGCTTTTTGATTTTTTCTGATAGAGTTTTGTTTGGAAGAACTACGAAAAGCAGGACGGTTTCAACGGCATTAAAAATCTATTCTTCATTATGTTTAGAAATTTATTTTCTATTACACCTCTGTGTCGATATTTAAATCTTCAGCTTCACCATCGGTTACTTTGAGTTTAATGTCATGCTGACTTTTCAAATGCGTCAACCATCTTTCCGATGCTTTGAATTCTGCAATTTTCTGCTTTTCTGAAAAATCCGAAGTGAATGTGGATGATTTTTAGTTCTCATCTGGCAAAAAATCTTCCGAATTTAAATTTTTATGATCTTCTTTCCCGTTTTCTATTCCAAAGTTCTGTACTTGTCAAAGTTCGTTGAATCTTTTTATTCTTCTGCAGCAGTTTCGCTAAATTTCCATGATGAGGGAATTTCCTGAATTCCGATTGCAAACACATGTTCAATTTACAGAGACATGAGGTAGAAATGAAAATAAAAAGTAGCGTTCATAATAGTGGGATGTTCAAAATACAGAGAGTTTATCTTATGTTAAGTCTATGAAGTTTCGACGGGACCATCGAAATATGTTTGTAATACAGGGGTGTTCACATTAAAGAATATTCAGATAGAGAGAGTCCACTGAATATAAATGTATTCATGATTAAAGAAATGATTATTTCAATACGTAAGTTATTTCGATTAAAAATAGTTTTTTTTAGTATTATTTTTTCCCAAACGTAAAAAAAATCATAAGTTACACTAATAGTATTTGTATATTGTGTACACAAATTTTAAAGATTACTATTACAGCCATTGCAAATTGATAGGGAGTAAATCATTTCTCGTTCGCTATGGAAATATTAAAAAAATTAATGTATAATATTCCAATTAACATCAAAGCAATAGTTTACAAAAATTGTATATATATATTTAAATCTATTTTAAAATATCTATTTTTCTAAACTTACAATGGCGGAAAATGAGAAGAACGTTGTAAATATTTGAAAACACGGCTTGTGACTGGTGAATATTTTCGTATATCATTTAAGAAACTACACTAATCACACAAAAAGACCCGGATGAACATGTTAAATCTAGAGGGGCATTATTTTCAAATATAATACTCAATTTTTAATATTTTCATTAATTATTTTCATTTATTAATTTATTTATTCGGCACAGGATAGCTGAGAAGGATCTACAACCGGACTGGTTTCTACTTTTTCAATTTTTGTTTAAGATTTTAAATAAAAGATTACTTTAATTTTCGGAGCCGGTTGGAACTGGGTGTGAAATTGAGACTATCTATACATATATAAAATAGTTTATCCTGACAGACTGATAATAATCATCGCACTGCCGAAAGTACGGAACGTAGAAACATGGAAATTAGAAAATATATGCTTCTTATGATTTAAGCGTGCATTAAGATGGGATTTTTGAAAATCCCCGCCCCTAAGGAGGGCAAACGGGGTGTCGAAAATTTTGGAACATCTTCCTACACCTCAGCAGCCATTTAAAGTAACAGCGTGAAGTTCCAGAACAAAAATTACCAAAACCATAATAAAACACGCATTTCAACGATTTAAGAAAATACCTTCCTGAGGGGGATAAAAAATGTTCGAACAATTTAGAACATTTGGCTCATCTCTGAAGTCGTTTTAAGTAAAAGCATGAAACGGTAGAAAATAAATATATTAAAAAATAATTAAAGACCTGTTTCTACGATTCTAAAATTTTTACCCCCGAAGGGGGTTAAAATAAGGGTAGTAAAGTTCCAAACTTGCTTTGGACCCATTATGTGATAGACGGACAGGCAAGCAGACAAACCCATGGACGAAAGAGAGAGATGGAGTACGGTGAAAAGTGGTTTGCAATATGATGTGCGTTATCGCTCAAATTTAAATGTCCTCTTTTGGCTCAAACAAAACACTCACGTGGAAAGGGACCGAGTTTTTCGACATAAGCCTTGCATCTTTTCTCGAAATGAAAATGATCTGCTTATTTAAGCATTTTTAAGTAATAGTTCATCGTTGTTTGGTTTAAAAACTGCATTACTAAATGTTTTTGTTCTTATTTTACGAAAGCACGCGGTTGTGTTTGGGTGTTATGTAGCGGATTTTTAGATTATGTTTGTAGCATTACTCCCAGCCACCATACTCCATCTCTATTCTTTTTTGTTATTCTATGGACAAACTGAATTCATGAAAGTGTCAAAAATAGGGAATGTGCATTATAGACGAGTTTGCGTACAGTATGAATACATTAAAGAAAAAAATCCAAATGTACATATATGTATATGCGTTTTCCTGCATACATAAAAATCATCAACTTTAAAGAAAAAATAAATAAATGAACAAGATACTTATTTTCTTTTAAAAAAATCTTTCTTTTTATCTAATAAGAGGGAAATTCTTTCGTGTTATGAATAAATATCAATAATTTCATTTTTATAAAATGATAGATAATCAAAATACATATCATTAAAAAAAGAGGAGAAAGAACCAAAAATTATCATAAAACCAAAATTCAGTAGCAAAATTTAAAGGAGAGAAGTTTGCTGAAATTTTCAGAAATAATTATTGCCAGTAGTCAGTGTTCTAATATTCCATCTGACTCTGTGTAGGAACCCTTTTAAATTTATTTAGGACTTACAGGTGACACCACAAAACAGAAAGGGTCACAAAAACATTGATCACGGAGCTGTTCCACTGAAGAAAATAATTAAGGCTCCTACAAAACGGGCTGAATCATGCCTCCATTAAGTTTCCAAAATGGTTGCCTGACTTGGCGTCTTATCGCGTAGATAGCGAGGCGAACAAATTTAGTTAATCTCTTTCACGGGAAAATATGAGACTAGAACATTCGAAGAACCGGTTTGTTGTGTACAAGCGATTAGGTTGGCGCGATATTTGGCGAAGTTCTCCAATCCAGATTTATTTTTTTAAGCCCTTATAGACAAATTATTCCATTTTTCTTCATTTATATGGAATTTAAATACTCCAAAGCCATTCCTGAACATGTCAGAATAATTTTTTGCTCAACAACCGTCCGTTTTTAATGATTTTGTAGCTTTAAAATTATTCAAATGTTTCTCGCCTCATAGGAATCAATGGGAAACAAACGGTGACTGGGAAACAAGATGCTTTATGATTCAGCCTGAGTTATAGGAGTCCTAAAAATAATCTTCATGGCACATTGAAAATAAAAGGATAGTCTGAAGTGCTGACTTTTAACAATTTTGAACTTTTGAACACGTACATCATTAGGGGCGTAGTCCTGCTGCAGACAAGATTTTTTTTAAACTGGGAAGCTTTTAAAGTCTCATGTTCTATCTCTTTTTATGAAAACTATTTTATTCTGTAGTCAAATCTATTTAATCAAGAATTTTGTACATTGATTATAATTTTTTATGTAATTCTTTTAGCAGTATCAAATCGGATATGTATTATGCATAAAAGTAGTCTATCTAAGTGGAGCGTCCAACATGTTTCAACGCACACCTGGTGAATTAGAAGATGATGTGCCAGTGAAAGGTGAACTGAATATTTTTAGTTACCTATATATATATTTAAAGTGGTTTACTGTAATAAATTAGGGTAAAAACATTTATTGAACTATAAACTGTATTGTGAGGTATGATCAACGAACTCCGACCTTCAATTATAAACAAATTATTTAACATTAGTGATACATTAAAACTTCTATATTGTAATTATAGTTTGTTAAAATATGCCAAAAATGTAGATATTTTTAAAAGACGCGTATAATGTTTTGAGCTTAATTACCTGAAAAACCGCTTCCAATAACTATGTTCTTGTGTCCCGGCAATCTGTCAATTAAAAATATTTCATCTGGTGTACACTGGAAAGAACATAAAAATAAAACTAACATTTTGCATGATTATATTTTAGGTAACAAGAAAAAAATAAATATACATTTTACATATGATTATGATTATGCTGTAAATAATCAGTTTGGACAAAATTGTTTTGAGAAAAAAAGTTTCGAATAGCTTTGAAATTATTTGTTGAATGGAAGTAAGACACTTTTCTGATTTTAGACACCGAAATGAGCAAGACAAAATGTTTTCTCCTATGTAAAAATTTTAGAAAAGATTAAAATCTGAGAGTTTTACGTTTTTATATCCAGGAACGTGATTATTTGAAACTCAGTGATGCTGTAACATAAGGCATATCACACATTGAGCAGAAGAAAGCGAAAAAGCTTAAGACATGAGACAAATTCGAGTTTCAAACCGGTTGTTCCTTTGTTAACCGAGAGAAATGTCTCCTGACTCACGGTTTTTGTCGCAAGTGTGATACACTGTTAAAATTCTTGTCCTAGTTCGCACCAAATTTTGGTGCTCTATAGCCTGTTGAAACTTAGTTCGAATAGTTGAAAAAGGTTGGAAATAGGAAGCTACAAATGTTGATACGTGATTTCATCATATTATGGTAGCAATCACTGAGCACCAAAATTTGGTTCAAACTAGCGTACCATTTTTAACACTGTATGCCTACAATATAGAAAAACATGGAACTTGCAATTCGAAATACACATAATCGCAACTGAAATCTAACCATAAAACAGATTACTGCCTCATCGGCAATCGGAAATTTTTTTTTTTTTAAACTGCGAAGCATTTAAAACAAAAGTAATATTTAACAATAAACATGTATTTCTGACAGTGGGTTATTGCCCGTATATATACAATAAAATAGTTAATAGTTGCGTAAAAATATACCCTTTGTATCATTAAGTTGCATATCTGCACCATAATTAAAATAATAATATTTTATATAAATCACCTTAAAACCAAAACAGCACGCAGTGGAAAAAAATAACAGCACGTCATCAGCTACTGCTGCCCCACCAGTGGCCGGAGGTTCTGACCTCCAACCTGGTAGACGGTAGATGCTGGGTTCAAACCCAATCGCGACCGTCGGTCTAACCGTTCGGAGTTTTCTGTAGTTTTCTTCTAACCATGCGTAAATACGGGTTTGGTTCCCTTAAAATGACCCCCACGCAGGCCATTCCACCCCTTAGGGCCTATATCCCATTGTGTAGATAATTGGCCGGCATAAATACAAACAAACATCAGCTACTGCTGACAAGTGTGCGCAAGGGAACAGAAAGGATAAAGAGGAGATATTAACAACAGTATGATAGGTGGCGTTATCTGTAAGGTCAACACTAACCTTACAAGGAAGGTCTCTACACTGGGCATAATCAGAATATTTTTGAATAAAAATTACTAACTTAACTTCTCATGTATCTAATAAAGGATCAATCAAATTTAGCGGCCAAATTAAAGTAAGAAACCTATTTAAAAAAAAAAAAATACTTTCGAGTATTTAGCGCAAAAAGATGAAAGTGTCAAGCGATTTGGTGAGCAGCACTTTCCACTGCAAAAAGGAAACGATTTTAACGCATCTGAAAATTGTTTTGTAATTGACTTTTTGAATGCATGTAAACAGTATTTAATGAATTTAACTTTAAACAATGAAAGGGTTTAATACACACAAACACACACACACATATGTATATATGTATGCATTATATATTCAATAGCCACTCCTGGCGACCAATTACTTTTATTCATAATTTGGGAAGAGTTCCATATCCTATTTCCCCTCCCCCCACCTTTTTTATTAGCACTTTCCAACAAAGTTGAAGAGTGCTTATGCATTCCATTTGTCTGTCCGTCTGTCCGCCCATATAGCACAAAAGCTCCTGAATACCTCCCCAGGAGCTCCAAGTCATCCCATATTCGTCCTAATACTAAAATGACAAGATCAGGACGTCCCGGGGAAGAGTCTTTTACGGTGTCCTCAGGAGTAAGCTCCCAGAAGTGTCCCACGGAGCAACTTCCCAGGGACGCTACTCCTGAGGAAGTACCTGGGAAGTCATTCCTGGGGAAGTACCCGGTTAATGTTTCCTGGGGAAGTGCCGAGGAAGTCACAGTGCAGGCGCCATCTCGTGAGTGATTCTGAAGTACAATATTTAGTTTATTTTTATTGAAATATCAAATTCCATTTGATCGGTCTAAATTTTTAATGAGTTAATTTTATTTTATCAATCATTCGATTTCTTATTTTTTTAGCAAGTTAGATAATTGTTATTAAATTGTAATTGTTATTTTTAATTATTGCTATAACTTTTAACCTTTTTTAGTTAAATTAAAAATTTTAATTTATTATTTCAGTAATTCCTATTTTTATATACTAATTACTATTATATATCTTTTAAACCAAATTTTGTTAACATTTATCAATATTTCATTAATTATTTCATTAATATTTCATTAATTATTAATCAATAACCTGTTGCATTTTGCTTTTTTGTTATTATTACTTTTTTATTAATTAGCAAATTAATTTAACTTGTTTAAATTAACTAAATAGTAATTATTTATAGTCTAAATTAAACTGAAATCTCTAAATAGAAGACAATTCTGGATCATATATTTTTTCTGATATTTAGAGGTAAAGATATTTATGCAAAGAAAAAAGAAAGAGATTCTTAAAGTAAGTTTGTTCATAAGTACCCGTTTAAAACTTTGAAACGAAACTAAACATTTTTATCACAGCACATAACACTAATTCAAAGATAGAACAGTTCCCTTTAAAATGGTACCTTTGGATTTAAAATATATAAATATTGAGATGACCTCTCCCCCTCCCCAAATGCATACCAATACGTGGTTTATTTAAAAAGATTTTCTGTTTAAAAATTTTACATTCCTATAAAATCAGTTAAAAATTATAAATTCATGCAAATTTAATGTTTTAGGGTTTTTATCAATTACCTAGCCAATGTAATTAATTATATATGTGTTGAAGATACAAAAATGTTAGCTAAACAGAAGCATAAATTTAAGTGTCTTTCTGATCTGTGGCGCCAACTTATATGGCGCATGGGGCGCAAGCCCACAGAATAATTTGTTATCTCTATCCAGCCATTATTAATTGAGCCCACTAAATATTTATGTATTTGTTCAAAATGTTTTTGAGCATACTCAATATTTTTCAAAAGTTGGCGCCATTGTTTCTGGTTCTGATTCTTAAAACCTATTTTCTTTTATTTATCATTAATTATTTTTTTTAATTTAAGATTGTCTTATTTACAAATTATTTTTCTAATATCTTTTATAGATTAGCAAACATAATATCATTATTATTATTTAAATTATGATAGATAAAATGAAATCTTTATTTTGAAAACTTCAGAAATATAAATATTTTTTGGTTCTGAAATTACAGATAAATATTTATCTATATTTCCTTAATAACAAATATTTTATCACAATTTTCAACTGAAAAAAAATCGCTTTACTTAAAACCTTCATTTAACAAACCGATTTCATATTATATTTCTTTGGATATCTATAAAGCATGGAATTTCCTGTTTTACCATGCACATATTCTTAGGTGACAATGAAAGTATTTTAAAGTAACTGCAAACAATGCTCTGAAGCAGGAATCACCGTCCCGACCTTCCATCAATTACAAGATTACTATTAGGCTCGCAATAAGCTACCCGCCCCCTCCAACCAGTTTTGCCAGCTGTGAATGTTGTAAATATCGCGGGAATCACTAAGGAGAGAAAAAGAAAAAAAAAAAGAGTGTAGTTCTAAGAATTGGAAATCAGACTATTTTTTGACATAGTAAGAAAAGGTGTTACAATCAAATTTGTTCTTATGTGTAATAGAAAATATATATTAGTTTGGGATTTTTAAGATCGTTGATAAAAACATCTTATATTTTAAATAAAGACATTAGTTCATTTAGGCTTTTAAAATTGCCTAAAATCTTAGTTACTAAAAATACATTTCAAGAAATCAACAAATATATTTCCCGTCGTTGATTAAATGGAAAAAGGTGCATATTGAATTTTTTATGCACATAAAGATTTCAAATTTTTAAAGACTATTAAATGGAGATTTAACTGAAAAGTAATTTTATTTATAACAATAAGAAAATAAAATGATTTTGTTAACAGATTCAAATTTTATTAATAGTTTCTATTTTATGTGACTCAAGCAATGTTTCAATGTAATGATAGAATTTTACAAATGATTTTTACACCAAATTCTGATATAACAAAATTCTACAAATTTGTACAATGGTGTGTTATTAATGAAAATGCAGAATTTTAATATTTTTACAATGTTATAAAATAATACAGGGGTTTTACAGTATTTTTTAATCCCGCAACAAGTGGTAAATCTCCAAACATCTGTAATTCGTATCGTACAATATGAAAATTTCATAAGTAACGGATATAATTATTCGTTAATAAATACTCGCCAAAATATACCTAATCACTTTAAAACGGGTTCGTTGATTGGTTGCATTTATGACGGCCAATTATCAACATGAGGGACATATCAAGGCAGGGAGGGGTTGCCCTCAATGAAGGTCTTTCTAAAGGAACCTAAGCCATATTTATGCAAGGAAATCCAAGATTCGAAGAAAACCCCGGGAAACTCCGAACAATCGGGCCGACGGGCGCAATTGGGTACAAACTGAGCTCATCCCACCTACCAGCTTCGAGAGCTGAATCTCTTGACCGCTGGTGGGGCCCAGTATGAAACTGCAACAATGAAATATTTCAAAGAGTAAAAAGTAGGAAAGAAAAAACTAAACAAATTTAAATATTTTTTTCATAAATTCATATAATAAGAGCACCTTTAACCAAGCGTAAAAAGGAAAAAAAATCGATAAAAATTTCTGTAAAAAAAGTAAGAGCGAGAGAGAGCAAAAAAGTTTCATTTTTGAAAGGATTTACTTAGATTTTATTTGCCAATCATTAAAAAAAAGAAAAAAAAAATAAGGAACTCATCAAGGGAGGAGGGTTGCCTTCCGGAGGGTCTTTCTAAAGGAACCTAAAGCGTATTTACGCAAGGAAGTTTAAGATTCGAAGAAAAGAGCGGAAAACTCCGAACGATTAGACCGACGGGTGCGATTGGGTACAAACTCAGCGCCTCCCATCTACCAGCTTCGAGAGCAGAATCACTTGGCCGCTGGTGGGGTTCGCTATGAAACTGCAAAAATGAAATATTTCAAAGAGTAAAAATTAGGAAAGAAAAGACTAATTAAATATATATATATACATATATTTCATAAATTCATTTAATAAGAGCACCAAGAGAAAAATGAAAAAAAAATCTATTAAAATTTCTGTAAAAAAAAAGTAAGAGAGAAAAAGAGCAAAAAAGTTTTATTTTTGAAAGGATTCACTTAGTCTTTATTTCTCAATCATTTAAAAAAAATTCATAATTTTAAAGAAACTATGTGTTTTAACCTCTTGCTATTTTAATCTCTGGAAATAATATTTTTACTAACTAAAATTAAATTTTATAGGGGTTATCATCAGAAACGTTTTGCATCATTCATTGTGTGCCAAAATATATAGTTCATAATCAATTTTCTAACTACAGAAAGATTTTAATGGATTTTAAGTATTAAAAGCTAAAAGGATACTTTTATCATTTAAAAATACAATTTCATTAAAAAAAATTTTTAATTCGAAGACATTTATGTTATAACAAATAATTATTGATAATTTATTTAGGGTTATTAATTTAAATTTATGTCGAATGTATGCAAAAGGCACAAAAAACGAGGACATTTCCTAGTTTTAAGTTTCAAAAGCGGAGTAAAAATGCATGTATACCTTAGAAGCCTTTATTCCTTACTGACCCAACAGCATAACGGCTAGAGTGCGCGTCCAGAATACCAAGGTACTCAGGTTCAAATCCAGCAGGAAAAATGAAGGTAAGAAATTTGTTACTGAATAATCTCTGTATATGTAAATCCGTCTGAATAATAGAAAAAAAAACAACATTCGCGTTTTCTTCTAAAAAATTTAAATTAAATCATAGCTTTATTTTTTTAAGCATATTAGTGACCTTGAAGTTTCCCAAAGTCCTCCTATATGACTTCCTCAAATCTTCCCCAGAACCTCCTGGGGAGGACCCTCAAGGATGTCCTGGGGAGCGCGCCAGGATGCTGTAAAGCGGACATTTTCGGTTCCTGAGGACCTCCTGGTGACAATTTTCTGCATCCTCAGGGATGCCTGGGGGATGACGGTCCTGGGATGTGAATCCTCCCCAGGACATCCTGGGGAGGCAAGTGTGCTATATGGGCGTATGGCTGTCTGTTCGCGCTCTAACTCTCGTAAATAAACTAGGAATCCCATGAAATTTTTGGACGTTAATGACGCTTACCCGAGCACGAGCCCTATTTAAAATGAAGGTTCTGCCATGATGAGCTCACTTACAGGGATAGTCAAAAGTTTTCCATTACATTACGGCCTATGGAGAAAAATCGTTTCAAACGAATTTCAAAGATGTTACACCCTGTCAAACATCTTCAAATTTATATGCATCTACAAAGTGCACTAAAATATTTATTTTATAAAGTATGCAGCGAAAGGAAAGGTTATTATTCATTTACAGGGCCATACAAAAGAATTCCAATGCATAACAATAAAAGGGGGAATTGTTTGCGACACATTTTAATTATGGTAAACGATTTCATATGCAATCAAATTGATATACGTTGATGAGGATTAATATGAATTATTTCATCCATAATGCTAGTGTATAGGACTTACAGAGACACACAAAAGATTTCATATAGTATATTCTATCCGAAGTCCTGTATATTGTGGAAGATGGCTGTTAAATGGATAAAATGCATTTTTAATCATGATATACGCTTTTAAGTTTCACTAGATGTATGCATATTATATAGTTTATATAAATGCTAATTGTTACACAATTTATTTATACAGGGTTACACAAAAGATCTCGGAAAGGTTACTGAATATCAGTGTAATTTACTTAAAGTTTTTTTTAAATATTAAAGGTTTTTAAATATGTTATGCCTTTTTTACGATGAACTCCATTCAGTTTACTAAGAAATATATGTAGAATATTGATAAAATGATATACAAGATCATGCAAGCAACTGGATACATGGTCGCCTTTGAATGATAATTTTTAGAAATTTGATTTAAGTAGTTTAAAGATAATTTATTTGTATACTATACTTTAGCAAAATATTTTCGTGTGTTAAAGGTACTATTTATTTTACGGGGCTAAACAAAAGTATTCAAGTATGTTTCCATCTATTAGAATAAATTACTGAAAGGAGAATTTCAACCACTTAGGTGTTTTCTTCCTAAACTAAATTTTACCATTATATAGTCTATATATTAACGGAAAGATCAAATATAGTGCTTTTCAAAAGTATTGGAATACATATTTGGATATGAACAATAATAAGTTATTTCCTTGGATAACGAAGTTTTGTTAAAGAATTGTTGGAAAGTGCTTCAAAATCTATGCTTAACGCATGATTTTTCGTACTTGTTTATTTTATTTTATTTCTTTTTTTATGATAAATGTTTTAATGTAACTTTTGGGGTTTGACGTTTGACTTTTAACATGCTACTGGATAAACTTTTTTATGTTTTGAGATTTTTTATCCTACATTTATCTTTTTTATAACGTTTATTAAATAAATGTATGTTTATAATTATCAAAGGCAAGAGTTTCCTATCCTGTTTTGGCTGGTACGATTTTCGTAAAAAAATGAAAATGGCAACAAAAAGCCATGGTACACACCACACACCACCTTTGCGTGACTGCAAAAAAATGGCGCTTTATGCCTCACATGGTAACCCGGATGTTGTTGCTTATTTATTAATAAACTTTTTATTTATTTTTATTTTCTTTTTTAAAAGGATATAAATCGTTTTATTCCATAATTATTAACTAAGCTTTTTTAATTTATTATTATTTCCTTTTTAAAATAATAGTGATTAATTTAAAAACATATATGTATCTGGTATTTGAAAATGAAGTTTTACCAGAATTGGCGTCTGAAAAGAATCGCGCCAATGTGGTGCGTATATGACATCTGTGCCAAAGCCATTTTAGTAACTTATCAGATTTCTCAAAGGGCAGAAAAAAATAATTTTAAATTAATTTATAAATATTATATTTATTTAGTAAATGTTATATATGTCATATCTAAAACATATATATATACTATTTCTATATAAATATGTTTATGCATATACATTTTAGATATCTTTCAGTACATAAGTAATTATACACAGATATATACATATATAAATACATAATGTATACACGTATAAATAAATACATTATATTTATATATATATATTTAGGGTTTTATATATTTCATATATTTATTATGCATGTCAAATTAAAACAAAGGCTATAAAGTTTTCTGAAAAAATATGCTAAATGCAAAAAAATATACAAAAAGCAAACGAATAAAGTTTATTTCAGTAGTAAAAAAACAATCCCAAAAGCTGGAGAAAACAATCACGTCGATTCATTTAATGTCCCCACCTCCCTACCCCCAAAAAACAGGATATAGATTTTTTTTTTTAAATTAAAAAATCGTGATTTACCGTCATAAAAAAAATTATAAAAAGCTGAAAAGTTTTTTTTTTTTTTTTTTTTTTTTTTTGCGCTATTTTGGATTTTTTCGCCAATTGCGTCAACCAAAACAGGATACGGAACTCTTCCCCATAATTTAATTCTTGCTCATTCTTTTCGAAAACAGAAAATTCTGCAAGATGAATCAAGAACGCGCCATATTTATACTAGCTGGGCCCAGGTTATAAATTGCCAATTTTGTGTTCATGATAACTTTTTCGTATGGCATTGATTTCATTATTTAAAATATAATCCTTTCACTCATTTCATTTATAGTACATAACTTTAATTTTCGAATGAAACGTTTAAAATTCATGACTGGTATTTATTTATTTTTATAATCGAAAACAAGGGATAAAACAAAAATAAAGATATGAACTCCAAAATTGCAGAGAAAGAACGAAGCTTAAATAAAACCAATTTCTCGAACTAAATCCTGCCAAAGGTATTTATAGTATAAGCAATGAGACGTGTTTCAGTTGGGTTTTGCCATTAAACAATTAACAAATAGTCGCGATTTCTGTGCCACGTACTTTAGCGTAAATATATATATATATATATATATATATATATATTGATTATGCTTATTGCTGTATTTATTCAAATTTATCACTGTAAAGGTATTTTAATTTATAAAAAAAAATTCCACATTGAATGATATATTTTAAAATATTTATGCGCATTCCAAAATAAAGGCCAGATAAAAGACACAGAAGTTATATATTCAAAAAGTTTTTGTTTCCATAGTAATAAATTGTGTATACAGTGCACAAATAGACTTAATTTTTACGTTGAAACAATTTTAATTCATTTAAAATTTATTTTGATTCAAAAAATTTCACAATTACTTTCACTATATATATATATATATAAGACAAAACTACGGTTAAAGCAAACTAAAACTGACGAAATAAAGTTACTTAAATAAAATTTAAGGTACCCTGGGTTAATAACGCTAAGTGCTTATATTTTGCATAATTATGAAATAATCACGTAAATGACACCCATGTGCTCTGCGCAGTAGGGTTTTGAGTCATATAAATCGCAAAAAACAGCTTCAAGTTAATTTGTTTCATTTTTAGGTCTTATTGTTTTTACAAGCAACTAAAATTAACGCTTGATCTAAAATTTGCGAGATAAGGTTTTTGATGTGAAGACTGTATTTTTTATCCGAAAATACTTTGATTATTACATAAATTTGTAGTGTATTTCATGTACTTTCAAACTGTTGTAGAAGATTTTGGATATCTTCTCGAGATAATTTGTAGTTTAGGATTTACTGCGCAATAAGTATTCCGGGGTAATAACGTCAGGGAATGGCGTTATTACCCCGGTTGATTCCCAACAGTGGCCGAACTATATACGAAGGGGGTTTATATATTAATATGGGACAACATTATCATCATTGTTGAAATGGTAATATTAAGGGGGAGGTGCCCAATGCTTAAAAATAATCTCTCTGTTTTATTTTTTATTTTTTATTATATTATTATTATTATTATTATTTTATTAATGTAAACAATAATTTTTAACTCTTGTAAATAAAACTATACCAAAATGTTTTCGAGATTCAAATTCGAACATCTTCAAAATCAGGTTTCTATTAAATTTCCACTAAATTGTTCAATTGAGTTCGAAATTTTAACTCTCCACTTTCTCAGCGTTCGGTTTTTCAAAACTTTATAAATTTAACCTTTAACTGATGTGACAGAAGTTGTAACATATGAATGTGATGCGGTTTGTGAGACCGCAAAATTGAAAGATGAATAAAAGGCGGGAATAACTCATAGGATTGTGTTTTTGTACTAAAATGTTTATACAAGAGTATTATACTTAATATTCACCTATTTAGTATCTGATGATAGTATTAAAGTTCCAAATGAAACAAAATTTCGGTAGTGTTTGCTATTAAACTGAAAATTACAAGTTAAACTAAAAAATTAAAAGAAAAATAGTGGTCTACGAGACCGGTAACATTAGTTAAAAGTTAAAAGGCGATCCATGATTAAAAATCATAGAATACTGTTCCTGCGCTAAACTTTTTGTACAAAATTAATTCTAATTAAATTCAATCTATTCAAATATTTCTAACAATATTACGAGAACTCCAAACGAAAGCGAATTTCAGTTGTAACTATAGTTAAACGGGAAAATACAAGTTAAACGCTATTTTTTTTGGGGGGGAGGGGGTACAGTGTTTAGTCAGATTGCTAACAACAGTTAAAGGTTAATTTTGTTGCTAATATAGAGATAATGATGTATAACTATATGATTTATGGATAAAATTGAATAAGAGATCTCTTTGGGATAATATTTTTTAATAAAAATTTTTATTCAATTTATTAAAAATTTATTAAAGCATGTTCTTTAAAACGTCGACAATATAACTGTAGGGTTGGAGAATCCGCATTAGTGTGGAGTTATGGGTTAAAAACTATTTACTAGATTACTATAATAGTATTAACCCTTAACTGCTGTGACAAAAATTGTCGCATAACATACTGTGAGCGGCCTGTCTGATCGCTTAATCTAACGATGAATAAAATGTTAAATTAATTTTTAGAATATTATTTTTGTATTGAACTATATATACAGGACTATTATAAATAAAATTCAGCTATTCAAAAGTCTCTAGAGATAGTAACAGGACTCCAAATGAAACAAAATTTTCCCAGTATTTATAGTTAAACTAAAAATTGCAAGTTAAACTCTGAAACTTGAAAAACTCTGCGGTATGTGAGACACTAACAGCAGTTAAGGTTTAACAAAAATATTTATTACATATAACTCTAAATATTATAAAACTTCACATGATTAAAATATTACATTATGAATGGTTAAAACCATTCAATGTTTCTTATAATCATATTTAAGCGGGACTTTTTAAGCAAAGAGACACAGGATGTTATATTCTGTTGAAGCTCCCCCTCACTTCTTTTTCTTTCACTTTCACAAAAAAATCAATAATTTATGTCTCATAGAATGCATACATGGGAATATAAATACTGATTCAAATAATCCGTGCAATGTTTCTAATAATTCTATTTAAATGGTCATTTTTAAGCAAAACGTAGCTTAGAATCTGATATTCTTTTGCCTCCTCCCCCCGGCACCACCACACCTTTCTTTTTCTTTCAGAGTCACAAAAAATTGTACATTTTCAATAGCTTAGATTGCAATTTGTCAATTTCTAGAGCTGTAGAGTTTGTATTTTTAGAATTGGGCAATCTACATGCCATTATTCCATCTTATTTTATAGTTTTGTTTGCATGGCGTTATTACCCATATAGGTGGGTATTAACGCCAAATAGCATTGGCCAAGAAAAAACGCCATTACATTTTATGAATACATATCTGTTAAATTATTTTATTTTATATTGATAGTCAATGAGTTGCTGTATCAGATCCTATATTTGTTTGAAAAATACAATCTAAAACTAAACCGTGAAAATTGGTAGAACCTTAACGTGGCGTTATTACCCCAGGGTACCTTATTTAAATAAAATTGAACATCAAGTATTTTTACCTTAGAGTATTTCACATAGAATATTTTCTGAAATATAATTCCATCGCCAACCGGTTATAAATAATCTAATAAATAAAATTTTCATTTATTACTTTACAAATATTCTATCGGGGCTCCACCGAAATTGTTATTATAAAGGTATATATATTCATGAGAAAAAGATTTTGTAATTTTTTTTAGATTTTTCGCAGTATGCTCGTATGGAAACATTCCTTGTTCGTTTTTTCTAACCTTCAGCATAGGGACTGAATTTTTAGTCTTATCCCCTTAAGTTGTCATTAGATAGGTGTGATTTTGGGTGTTTAATTTTTGGAATCATTTTCTTGTTAGACAATATACGTTTCCAATTACATGGCATGTTACATGCATGGTTTTTTTCGTAAGGCTGTTCTAAAATCTAAAAGGGCTACTTTATGACATACGTTTTAATCTATTTTTGTAGAGAAATGCATGTGCTGTTGTTCAGAAACTATGTAATCGAACTGTTTTTTTTTTTTTTTTCAGTATATTTGCAGACACTATAGATATTCCAGAAACTAATGTAAAATTGGGCATTTTGAACCAAATTTTAAGGCGAAAGAAGAATAACCACCCAAAAAAGGCTTAAAACGTGTTTTTCACGGGATTAAAATCTCTTATGACTCAATAGGTAATTTATTGATTAAAAAATGAAAAACACAGTTCGATTCCAAAATCAGAAATTTCATTTTTATTTGTTTCAGTTAAAAAATGAATTTGTTAATGTGTCAAAACCTTTTACGGTTTTTGAGCAGAGCGGTTGAGCCTTAAACCTTGATTCTTTACTATCTCTTCGTGCAGCCGACAATTGGCACTTGTCTAGGACTGCTGTTCTCATAGTCTAGTTATAAAATAGAAGGTTTCTTAATTATTTAAGGACTAGCTGGTACATTTAGCACGTATGACATATTAGACTGTAATTCATATGCTCTTTCCGTAATTTGTACACTGTACAAAAAAACAGGTAAATTCACGGCAAAAACTGCTGGCAGCAAAGTTGTCAGCAATTTTTGCCGTAAAAATTGCAGTAAAATTAGCTGTAGTAAAAAACAATTGTATTTAATTTTACTGCATTTTTAAGGCAAAAATTGCTGACAACTTTGCTGCCAGCAGTTTTTTAACAATCCAACCGTAAATTTAATGGATTTTTTTTAGTGTGTGTTAATAAGAATATCAAAAATCATCAGGTATTGTGGATCTGCAATCACTGTCTTAAAACGGCTCTTTCCCACATTTTACAAATGTATAGTGTCAATAAAATATGCCCTCAGGTACCATCCCCATCTCTTTCTTTTAGCATATTGAATCTTAATTCTATTTTTTAAATGCTTAATAAAGTTAATTTATTAAATTAATTTTTGATAGTGTTTTTACTTTATTCTACTATTTCAAGAAGAAAAAGTTGGACTCGTGAAAATTTCCGAATTCCACTTTTCGACAGATTACATGTTTTAAGGGTCAGTGATCACGAATAACGTGTTTTTACAAAATGCCTTTCTGTGAGTATGTGTGTATCTGTGTATGCCACAAAGTTTGGGGCGTCGTACTTCAAAAGCTAATGCACGGCATTTAATAAAATTTATATTCAACTAATAATTGATATTAGTTAGTGATTATTAGTATTAGGCGTAAATCGCTCAACAGGTGGCTGTACAATGCCGCATTTTTCAAGATTTACGAAATGGCGCTATCTCCAGAACAAATAGACAGATTTTTATCAAACTTCAGATTCAGTTAATCCTTGATATAATCTGATACCTTCTTGATTTTGGCTATAATCACCAACAAATTGCACTGCTATACCGTATTTTCCACGATTTCCGAAAAGGTTTAATATCTAATACTAATGCACGGATTTTCATCAAACTTCAGTTTCCATTAGTCCTTGACATAATTTAACATGTTTTACATTTCGGTGTAAACCCTGAACAGGTGGCGCTGCTACATTGCATATTTAGACGATTTACGCAATAGCTCTATCTCCAGAATTAACGCATGAAACTTCCTGAAATTTTAGATTGAGTTAGTCCTTGCCATGAATTGACGATTCTTTTTACGTTTTGGTGTAAATCGCTCAACAAGTATCACTGCTAAAGTACATTTTTTTACAATTGCCGCAATAATTCTATCTCAAGAAGTAATGGACAAATTTTTATTTAACTTAGGATTTAGTTGGACGTAGACGCAAGTTGTAGCTGATTATGTTTTGATGTTTATCGCTCAATGAATGGCGCTGCTGCGTTGCATTTTGTAGGATTTATACGAATTTATCTATAATCGTATTTCAAGACATAATGCACGGTATATCATATCTTTAGAATCCCCATTATGGAAATAGACTATCGCGTTACCTCGCATTGTGAGGGCGAATTTTGAACTATTGACTTGTAAGAGATAGAAGAAAGTTTCGGCCACATCCATCTAGTTTAATGTGCCAGAATTTTATGTTTTTTTGTGATCTACTTAAGCGAATTAAAATCATCAAACTAGACTCGTAACAATCTTAATGATCACAAAATAGATTTAAAAATAAATTCTTTCATATTACACAACAATATTTTAGAAACACGTTAAAGAATTACATTTTATTACGATCAGAAGTTTAATAAAAAAGTTGAAAAAACGAATATTTTTCTTTTTAGATGGTTTATTTTTAGTTAAACACTGGGAAATTTATATCAAAAGTCAGAATTCAACATATGTATACCAAACTTTTACATATGACAATAACTTATTAATATTATTATTTATTAGATAAATAGTTTAAGTTTTTAAATGGATATACATACAGTTCATTAACGTTAATGATAATTAAGAATTTTTCAGCACTGGAAATATGTACACATTTGTAGCATTAAAAAATACATTTTAGAATTTTAACTCTTAGTAAAGTATCAATCCAAAAAAATTATGTTCTTAAAATGATGAAATAATTGACTAACGACAGAATTTACAACAAATTTTTCCAAATAAGTGAAAGCCTTTTTTATTATATTTTTAATTTAAAAGCAAAATTTTATTAAAGTGTTCTTGGAGTCGAGTGAAAAATTTGGAATTAAAATGAGATAGTTACGCAGTGTGACCACTGTCTTTGAAAGTTTATTAGTGTTGAGTACGATAAATGGAGATGATACTCCAATACTTGTAAGAGTTTTGATAAATCGCTCTATAATTTGACTATGTTATTTTTAAATACAATTAAAAGATAAAATGAAGACGAATTTTGTTAGTACCTTTCTTTATTAGTGAAAGTGAAGTTAGTATTTTCTGTAAACAAAATAAAATAAAATGAAAGAAATCTTTAATTGCTATCTTCAAATAATAATGATTGAATTCTTTTTAGCAAAACATATTAAAATATTACGAGGAATAATTCACATACCAAAGATTGAATCGGTGTTGACATGTATTTACATATCAAAACATAATGCATGTGCACTCTAAAAAAATTCTGTACTTCTACAGATGCCTGACGAAAAACTGTATTAAAATAGCATATAAAACCTTTGTGCACAAATGTTTAAAGATAGAAAACCTACGATTATAAATTCACAAATAAAGTATGAGAAGGTAGCAAATAGCTATTTCGAATCTACTATCGAGATTCTTCATCAGTGCAAAACTCAGCTAGATAAAAATAGCAAAACGGAGCTAAGCATTTATAATCGTTGGTTTTCTATCTTTGAAAAACTGTATGTTTACTAGAATTTTATCTGTACACTATGCAAAAAAAGGTATAATTATATTAGTCTAGTTTTGTAAAGCTGCAGAAACCAGTACCTTTACATAAATATCTATTAAATTTACAGCAAGCTTACTAAAATTTTATCTTTAATTCATATTGCAGTTACATGTAAAGTTCTAGACCTCACAGTTTCTTAAGAAATTCTTAGTAATCTTGCACATTTTTGAATTTACAATCCAAACATATATCCGTTACATATTTTTTATTGTGTCTTTTATATACAAAATTTTAGGAATTTCAGTTTCCCAGAAGAACTTTACAAGCTTTTTTTATAGTGTGATACATGTAATTGAAGATTCAAGTTTTTTTCGGTTCTGGATTTTAATTTTGGAAATTAGAAATGATTAAAATGATCATGGTATACTGTCAAACAATTACAATGTAAGCACTGACTATTGCAAATTCAGAAAAATTATATCATTAGATCAATCCAGTACATCTGGGTCAGAATAAATATGTTCTGAATCTAATTCTAGCAAAACACGGAATAAAATAAATATTTCGAATTTTATATAAGTAAAATATAGCATGTTCACAAAGAAATCTTTATACTTTTATTAAACTACTCTTGCACATCTCCGAAAAAAATCAATTTATGCCATTTTATGTAGATACATTAATTTTTATTTTCTCCCATATATTATTCAAGTAAAATCTAAATGTATATGAATATATTTATAGTGTGAAAATGTCGGGGGAAAAATATTTCACGAGTTTTCTACAAAATTTGAAATTTTATCGCTTAGAAAAATGGCACATAATTATAAGAAATTTCTTACAAAATAGATATTATCTGTATTTACATGTGTGACAGTTTATATGAATCTTTTGAACATAGAAACATACTGCAAGTGCAGGATTAGAAAGTATGTGATACTGTATACCTACCGTATACATGCACATTTCAGTAATGGCTGGTTCCGTTTCCAAGAGAGGAAAATGTTTCTTAATGTAATCAACTACGATTTCATCACTTTCTTTGCCGACAATTGTTTTATCTCTTTCATCAGGATTGGCTGGTACACCAAGATGAGGACACACCTGCAGAAATAAATGTAAAACTACATGAAAAAAAATTAAATGATTTAAGGTGAATTTTGTAGACCGTGAAAAAATATTTTTAATTTTTTAATTTTAATTTTTTATTTTTTGTTATTTTTTTATTTTTAGGGGGGGGGAATAGAAATAAGATTTTAAATTCTGGATTTACTTCATATTATTTAGCATCATTAAAAAACATCTTTTAACCCTTACAGACGTTAAATAATTTATACCAGAATTTACAAACGAATTCATTAAAAAAAAAAAAAATTCTTATTTTCAGGCATGTTATGAAATAAATTTTGAATTGGATATTCTGTGTGCCAGTAAAATAAAAATTACGCATCCTTTTTTAAGGACACTGCTCTTGAAAGATTTAAATTGCTATAACTCGAATTGCGTGTCTGGATATCCTAGCTTGCGCATTAAGAATTTCCAACAAGGGCGGGTCCGAAATATCACCAAAGTCGCTTGAAATCCGTTTACCTTAAGTATTATAAAAGTAAACAGGCAGTTTGATGGCAAACATTTGAAAATCAACCAAGTAGAAATTATTAAAAACGAAATATCGATATGTGACTTCTTTTTTCTCACTTTAATATGCACATAGATACCTCTAAACACATATAACTGTTATAAAAAGCGATGGAAAATGGTACAAGGTCCATTAAATTTTATTCAGTTTAAATTGAAAAAAAAAAAAAAAAGCAAAATCGATTTAATAATTTTTGAAATCTGATACCGACTAGTGTTAAACAAGTTGGAAATTGCACGTGAAGCGCAGCAAATGAGGTGGGTTCGTACTAACGAATATTCCGAAAAAATATTCCGATCTTGCTGTTATACTAGACAGTACTTCAGATATCATATAGTGGTCCAAATCTTGTTTGTGTTCCTGTGAATATACAGGAATAAACTTTTATTACACGTCAGCAACGTATATCATTTTCATAAAATGTGAAATAGTTTAATATAATTAACACACGCCCCAAACAATGTTTTCCCTTATAGCATTATGTAGTGTAATACTGTTGTCTGACCCTGTAATTTAATAATAAATATTCTTTGCATCACATGTTATACAGAATGTATATTTTAATATATATATATATATATATATATATATATATATATATATATATATACTTCATAGGTTCATGTGTTCTATTATATTTAAATGAGTGTAACACCTTTAAAATACATTTGAATCATTTTTCCCCATTGACCTTAATGAAACGGAATACTTTTAATTGTCCTTTAATTGATCTATGCATCAATTTTCATAAAATTTGAAATGACTCGCTAAAATTATGTTATAATTATATATTTAAAATTTCAAACGATTAAAATGCATATGAAACATTTTTCCTCATTGATCGTAATGTAACGAAGTACCTTTGATTGTCCCTGTAATTGATCTATGCATCCGATTTTCATAAAATTTTAAATGACTCGACAAAATTATGTAATAATTGTATATTTTGAATTTCAAATGATTAAAATGCATTTGAAACATTTTTCCTCATTGACCGTAATGTAACGAAGTACTTTTGATTGTCCCTGTAACTGATCTATGCATCTGATTTTCATAAAATTTTAAATGACTCGACAAAATTATGTAATAAGTATATATTTTAAATTTCAAATGATTCGGTTGGGTAGTTTTTGCGTTATTATATGCTGACTGACAGACTGACGGACAGACGGACGGACTGAACGACAACTATAGGTGCTACGTATTTACATAAGTATGAACGCAACTAAAAAGTCATTTTTCGAAATAGGCGTTTATAGTGTTCAGATAAGCGTAAGGCCACAGACATGTTCCGATAAAGCCCAATTCATCTGCGAAGGAATGACAAATCTGAGCAATTTTTTACAGAAAATATGTACAAACTAGCAAAAAAAAAAAAATCGATATTTTACTTTTAATTTGAAAAAAATTCTAATATAGCGATTCCTGGAAGACACGTGAAAAAATTCGTTTAAATACCGATATTTAAATGAAGAATGATTCTCAACTTTCAAGGGCACACCGGTAACTGTGCTGTGTTCTCTTTTTTTAACTATTTGAAAAATAGTTGTTGTCCTCGGTAGAGAACTGGGAAATCTGAAGTATATCTAAATCTTTTTATTGGTTTAATTCCACAACTTATTTTATTTTATTCGTTTCCTGTTTGGTCAATGTTTAATGCCCAAAAATGGAATACTTCTGTTTCCACAATAACAAAAAAGATAATAACAACTTAAAAAATAATACCAATTTGAAAACAAATTGTGATAAAGATTCCAAACAAATTTCATTTAAAAGTGCATTTTTTTCTCGACGCAACGGTGTAAAAAGTTAAAATGTGCGATGCTTAGAAGTTTAAAAATTTTCAGTTCCGAAATTTGTAAAACGAAAGTTATTTCATTTAAAATTTGTTTATTATGAGTCCAGGAATGTTAATGTTTAATCGATGTCTTATGTAATATGAGGCGTTCAGAAGTCAATCTGATTAACTCCATCCAATAAAAATGCACATTTTAAACAGTTAAAGCTGTGTATCTATAATCTACTGATTTTTTTTTTATCATTGGTCTAGGAATATTAATGTTTAATGCATGGCGTACGTAATATATGACCCTCTATGATCACCATAACAAAGATTTTTAATATTATTACTTTTAATTTAAATATAGAATTTATTTATAGGTCTTTAAAATTTTAGCCTTTGAAGATATTTGAAATTTTTATCAGTGGTCTAGGATTATTAATGTTTAATGCATGGCCTACGTAATATATGACTCCCTATAATCATCATAACAATGATTTTTAATATTATTATCATTAATTTAAATATAGATTTTATTTAAAAGTTTTTAAAATTTTAGTTTTTGAAAATAATTAAAATTTTTATCATTAGTTTAGGAATATTAATGTTTGATGCATGGAGTACGTAATATATGACTCGCTATGATCACCATAACAAAGATTTTTAATATTATTTTTTAAATTTAAATATAGAATTTATTTATAGATCTTTTAAATTTTAGTCTTTGGCAATATCATTTTACAAATTGTCGCTGTAATTTGTTAAATTATAATTTTTTTTCTTTAACTTGCTTTTTTAAAAATTAGCAAAATTAAAGAAATCATAAATATTTTATTGGTTTATTTATTGAGAGAGTGTAGTTAGAATTATTCTGTTAAACATACCTTCATTAGGCCAGGATACTCAAAGGATGGGAGTGCATAAACAGTTGGATGAGCTAAGGAAATTACTGATGGAAAACCAGATGATGCGCTGTAAACCCCCTTTTTCTTTTCTTTCCAATAGTATACTTTCACTGCCTGTGGCTAAAACAAAAATAAACCCAAAATGTGAGTACAGTTTGAATATTTCAAACCTGAAAAAATGAATAGTATGAACTTTAAAATGTTCAGGCTCACTTAAAAGGCGATTGAATAATCAACTATAGATGTTAAAAGCTAATTTTACTTAAAAACATCTAAGTACTTTAAAACCTTCTCCAAACAGGCTCTTCCTCAGAGAATATTTTCTTTTATAAATACAAATATTTAAAAAAAATTCTTTTATAAATACAATATTTGTATTTATAAAAGAAAATATTCTCTGAGGAAGAACCTGTTTAGAAAAGGTTTGAAAGTACTAAGATGTTTTTAAATAAAATTAACTTTTAACATCTATAGTTGATTATTTAATGGCCTGTTAAGTAAGCCTGAACATTTTAAAGTTCATACTATTCATTTTATGTTAATAACAAGGCGAAATTTTCATTCTGTCATATATTTTATATTTATTTCCTGAAAAAATGTTTTACTTTCAAAAGTTTTTTTTTCTGATTTATAGATTGCACTAATTATTATAATTAGAATGAAGTATAAACATGGATAAACATGGAAAAGTTAGGCAGAGAAGGACCATCATGGAGCTAAATAAATCTACAGAAAAAATGAGAAACTTGAAATCCGAGTTATATCCCAACATATTTTAAACTGCTGAATGAAAATAATTCAGACTAAACGCAAAATAGTTTAGAATGCAGACATTTTACAACATGTGTAACATTATAAAAGAAAAAATATATGTAAAAAAATGATGCTCGAAATTTTTAAGACAGCTTAGAAAGAACATTTTATCTGTGCGGATGTGATCTGAATTGATTTTCTCAGTGTTCGAGAATTATGCGAAGTAACTTTAAATTTGATAAAAAAAATCAGTTGTAAAACAGTTATCCAAAATAATGCTTTCAGAATTAAGAAATCATGTTTATTTATATATTTATTTATTTATATACTAACTGATAGTCATCCTAAATAGAACAAATAAGATTTTTCTAGCTTATTCAAGAATTATATAAAATAGAAAGCTATATACTGGAAACTATTTATAATGAATGGATATATCATGTCAGACTCTTAGAGAAAATGATTCTTCTAAGTTCAAAGGCAATGCATATTTTAAAGTAACATTTTCATTTCATTATTACTCCTTCATATTCTTTCCAAATAAATTTTGATCTCACATTTCGATCTGAAAATTGTTTATATGATCCGGTCTGATTCTACCATTAGTTGGGATTAAACAAAAAGGATTAGACTCATTATGTAATTATAAGTATCACTATAAAAACTTTTTATGGGATAGAAATGTACAAATGTACATGACCACGGTATAGCGATTGCTTTATTAAGTATGCATCTCAGTTAAACATATACGTATATGTATCCTTGTGATCACGATATTCAAAATTCATGGGTTAGAATTCGGACAAAGTCGAAGTTCCGCATTCAAAGTCAGCGAGTCCTTTATAAATCCTTAAAAACTTTATATGATCTATAAAAATCTGTCCAATAGAAGTTTTTAAAAAAGCATATCTTTCATGATCGGATTCACCTGATAATAGAACTTTCATATAATTCAAAAACTAAATAACGCAGAGCAGTGTGCGATATACTAAAATCATCCCTTAAAAATTAACAAATTGTAAAAAGCTCATAAAAAACCGCCCCGTATAACTTGAAGGCTAATCTTTCAGAATCTAATTTGCCTGATTGTGGAACTTTTGCCATAATTCAGAAACTTGGCAGCGAAAAACGACATGTTATGTAGAAAAAAGCTTATCTAACTATCAAAGCTATTCCCATCAAAATCTGCTCAGCAAAAATGAAGTCATACGCGGACGTGACGAAATTCTCATTTATGTTACACATATACAAGCTGACCCAGAAATAATGGAAAAAACTTTAAAGGGAAGTAAGGGACCTAACAAGGATTCAGATTTAGATAGCAACCAATGGTCTCAAACGTTTTCCTGTAGCAGTATTGAAGACAAAAATCCAAGTCAGACAGAACACGAATAAGGAGAGCAAACATTTTTATTAACCTTAGTTCAGTAGAAAACTAAGTAAAAAGAACATTAAAGAGACAACGGTCGTCAACAAAATAGGTGTTTGAAATTACGATCCCGAATCGCGACGCACGGAGACGCATTTACGGTGCATGGAAGATATAATGTTCCTAGAAAATCCGCAAATGTCCCGAACTTCTTTAGCAGCTGCCACGACGCGTGCAACAAGCTCCTCAGCACTTCCCTTCGTTGTCTCAGAATTTTTTCAGCACTAAAAATAATAAACATACTTTCTCTCCCTGTTCGTGTCCTTTCTTTCTTGTGTTTTTTGTCGTCACTACCGCGCCAGGAAAACGTTTCTGACCATGGATTGCTATACAAATATAAACCGTTGTGATGTCTCCTACCTCCTGTTAAAATTTGTCTTAATATATCTGCGACACCCTGTGTAAGCCGATATCATTTAACAGAAAAAAAAATATATCTTTTTTACAGCATTACAACCACTTTTCTGATAATACTTTTCAATTACAGAAACAGAGTATTATGTAATGTTAAATTCTTATCGAAAGGTGATGTTTTATCTTTCCGTATGACTCAGATTTTCCAAATAATTCTTTGTTATCTATAGATAAATATCTTGAAATAACAAGGTCGAAAAATCCCAAGTTCATAACTGTAGAATAATATCAGTGTTTCTTGATAAGAGCTTATTTCAATAAAAATTCCGATTAAATAGAAATCAGTAGAAAATCCAAAATTGTTCTCCGCAACTAATATCATCCGATTTCTTAAGTAAACAGTTTTTGAGAATTTTAGAAGAAGAGTTTTATAGTATCATACGTAATCTCTAAATATTATGAAACTACCAAAGTAAAATAATCACAACTTTTATAATATTAAAATGAATTTTTTTCTGACAATTTTTAGAAATGTAAATGTAAACACACTTTCACTTTTTCAAACAGGTACATCTTCACTATTAAATATTAATTCAAATTTAATATAATTTTCTACTTTGCAAAACGAGAATATTTTATTTAATGTAAACTAGACTTCCAGGACGAAATATCGAGAGTAATATAACACATAATAACACACAGATCACTATAGACATTTTAAGGAGCAATAAAAGTTTTAATTACAGTTGATAACTGCATGCATTGAAAAACTGGAAATCAACAGCATAAAACAGTAGCATTTGTTTCTTAAACTCATGTTTACTATCAGATTCAAATATATGATTTTGTCAACCGCAAGGAGCAAACAAATGTAGAGTTTCAAAGTCTGACTGTAATTATTGGTAATTCACTGCGAAATTAAAGTACTTATTACAATGCAAAAGTACTTGCGACAGCACATTATAAATAAATAAAAAACGATGTTTAAAACACCAAAACACTTCATTTCTTCTTACAAAGTAGTTTCGGTAATCATTATCAGTGCAAAATATGATTGCTCAAAAAAGAAAATAGCAGAAAGAATTTAAGTGCAGAAAGAAGAAATTAAAAAAAAAAAATTGCCTCTGCTAAACATTGCTGGAAAATAAATCACATTTTTCACTTTTGTTCTGCTAAAATTATCTCAAACCCACTTCCAACTATGATCATTTTTTAAATTTTATTTAAAAGTATTATACACATGATTGACAGTAAACTTTTGTAAGGCATCCTTGTAATTAGAAATTTTGCATCGTAATAAAAGTACGAAGATTTATTCAAACTGATCACTTTTTAATTTAAAAAGTACATTTTTAAATATTTTTAGGTGCTTTGAAAAACTAGCATATACGCTAAATGGCCAAAAATGACCGGCCACTTGCGATTTTAGACTTTTTGTTAAATATCAAGAAAAATACATGAGGAATTATCCTGAAACTTCAAGTGTTTAAAGATAATAGAACACGTCATGCATTTCCGTGAAAATTTTGTGAAAGTATTATGTACTTACCGTGAAAATACAGTGCCGAAATTCTATAGGGGACCGTCAACAAATTGAAAAAGAACGAATACCTTTTAGATAACCCTGTCAAAACTAATGGGGCAAAAGCGTTTAAACTGTAGATTATGATTAAGTGGCTTATTGTAATAAAATGCAGAAAAATTGAGGTTTTTATTAAAAACAGTCCCAAAAATTTCAATCAAAGTTTTTTTATATATAATTTTCAGATTTCTTAGTACAGTAAAACCTCCATAACGGACACTTCCGAATAGCGGACACCTCTATTTAGCGGACAGTTTACCGATCCCCACTCCCAAAATCTAAATTTCTGTTTGTTTAACCTCTGAATAACGGACATTCCAAATAGCGGACAGTAATTTTGGCGATAAAGTATGGAAAATTGTTTTTTATCTAAGGAAAAAAAGTAAAAAGCCTCTAAATTTGTCAGGGCAATGTGTCAAAACTTTGTGATCACAGATAAATGTAGACAGTGGGCCGGGGAAAATCTTCCTTCCCACGTCCAGTATTAAATTCAGGAAATGGTCCGGAGGGACATTATCTCCCGGAGCATCACAATGTCCCCCCCTCCCAATACCCTCCGTAAGATTTCAGATTTTATGCTTTTAAGAAGTGACAAAATACAGTAAACAGTTACATTTTATTATTATTTTTTTTAATGAATGAAAAAAATCAAAACAATTGACAAGGTTAAAATTTCACATTGAACAAAAAAAAAAAAAAAAAAAAAAAAAAAAAATGACATGGACTCTTTAAATGCAAGAGGAAACTTTTTAAATACATATTTTTCATAAGTATATAATAAACAGTGTACCGTTTTACTTAAATTTTATTGCTTAAAAAATTATTTTAATTTCTGATTAATCATATAGTAGAATTTTAGGACATATACAAGTCAATTAATGCAACTTTAAGCATTTCTTAGCAATTTTTTAATCTCCAAGGTATTTCCCAATAGCGGACACCTCCGAATAGCGGACAGTTTACGCGCTCCCGAGGTGTCCGCTTTTTGGAGGTTTTACTGTATAAAAAAAAGTTTTTTTTTTTCGAAAAAAGGACAAACAACATTGTAAATATTACCGTCTAATCAAAATAAAAAAAAATATATATAAAATGCATGAAAAATGAGCAGGTTTACAAATAATTTTTTATTGGTCATACGTGAACACTATAAAAATCTCTATTGCGTATTATATTAGTTACATGTATAGAACAACTTTTGTAAAAATCTCAAAAACATAGCTTGAAAATTCTAAAAGTGATTGTTGGAAGAATAAGCTAAAAATCCATTATAACCAAAATTAAACAAAAAAAAAAAAAAAAATGAGGTATTGTATCAAAATATAGTAGTGCTTACCATATTGTATATTCGATATTGACACTAATCAATGGATAAATGGATACAACCCCTTATCTTTCTGCTTAATTTTTGGAATAACGGATTTTGAGCTTATACAATTGACGACCACTTTATTAATATCACATATATCGCATATATTAAGAACGCTGCAAAATATAAACTATAATCTTAGAAAAATATGGGGCTGTTTTTATAAAAAAAAATCTTAATTTCTCAACAAGTATACATGCTATCCGCTTAAAGATGAACACCGTGTATTACAATAAGCACCTTAATTATAATCTAAAGTTTCCAAGCTTTTGCTACATTAGTTTTGACAGGGTTATGGAAAAGATAGTCGTACTTTTTCAATTTGTTGACGGTCTCCTACAGAGTTTCGGGAGAAATGTATCAACTGTATTATTATGTTTACACACATAGAGTTTCAGAATAATTCCCCTTTCTTTCTTTTTAACCGATGACCAGGCCCCTACCTGCCTATTTAACTCAGCTTAACGGGTTAGATATCTGGTATCGGGGCAGGTAACCACCTCATTGCCGTGTAACACAAGATAATTCCTTATGTATTTTTCTAGATATTTAACAAAATGTTTGAAACAAGTAACCGGTCACCTCTGGCCATATAGTGTAAATACATATACGCATAAATATTAATAAGCTAAATTATGTATATACAATTTTCATTCTTTGTAACAGTTATAAAATACATCATCTTTTCTTTTCTCTTTTTTTTGGATAACGTGGCCGCGGCTTTGTATACAACCATGAATTTCGCCATCAGTTGTAAATGAGTTTTACATACCTGTTGTAAATAAACAATATATATATTTAACAACACATTATTGGCAATTAAGTAGTAACTCTCAATAATTTATATGTATTTAATTATATTTTAAATAGAATATATTATAATTTAATTTTTTCTCTAATCAGTTTTTCGCGTAAACCATTAAGTAACGGATATCGTGTTATCTTATAAATGAATCATAAATGCTTTGAAAACCATATTCTATAAAATGCTGCATTTCATAAATGTATATCGATTTCATTATTTCATAAATGGTGCAATATAAATAAAATGCACTTGAACGATTTTTTACCATTGACAGACAAGGAAATTTACATGAAATCCGGCAGTAAACAAACAATTCAAAAATATAAATGCGGTATAATCATTTGTTAAGTGCTAACATAGACAAAATAGATAAAAAGCCAAAGTGGAAGAATATTTCTTTTATATAGTAATATTTTTACTTATCTTAATTTGTTTAAAACATAATGAGTACAGCTTTTCTATATGTAGAAATATGCAAATCTATTGCCTATTTTTTTAAATGCATCTGACACCTTTTATAAATTACTAATATTTTTATTACTTCTGTAAAAGTATGAATTATTAAACAAGATTCCTTCAATTAATACATCTGGAACAATTTTACACATAGGCTGTAAAAAACAGTTGTTGATTTAACTGGGTAACACTGGCAGCTGAGTTGCCAGTATTATGCTATAAAATTAAGAGTAATAAATCATAAAAATACAGTAGTATATCGTTTTATAAATGTAAATACGGAAATACATTGTATATTGCTACTATGCGATATATTACTATTTTTTTGGATTTATAATTGTTGTTTAACAGTATAATTGTTGATTTTACCTTATAATACGAGTACCTGTGTTGCTAATAGTATCCTGTACAATTAACAGAAATAAATTGCAAATATACAGTAGTATTCCGATTTAAAAATGAAAATGCAAAAACATATCGTATATTATTATTTACCGGTATATTTTTATTTAATGTTGAGGTTTATTATTGTTATTTTAAAATATAATTGTTCGTTTTGCTGTAATATACTGCATCCTTACCGTAAAATTAGCAATTTTTTTTTTTTTTTTTTTTTTTTTTTTTTTTTTTTTTTTTTTTTGCAGGGTATGAGCAATATATATATATATATATATATATTGCTGCACTACAATCAAATCGACAAACTATTTTCTGAACAATTATTTATCAACTGTTTCACTAAGGACATTTAGTAAAACACAATAACTGCTATTTAAGACTTACTTGCAGGGGAAGAGATGACGCTAAATTACTCAACAGTTGTTTCGTCCAAGGCCCAGCTGTGACAACTAATGATTTAGCGATTACATCATTCTTACATGTCTTCACTAAAATTTTATCACCTTGCGGAACGATATCAGTAACTTTGCAGTTGTCCCAAAATAATCCTCCAGAGTTTTGGAACCAGTTCTAAAATAAAAAAAAGAGATGTATATAAGAGTGTGAAACTCCACCTAAATTTATCTGTAGGCATCAGATTTAATGGCTTTAGCTATACTCATACTTTCAGTTTAATTCTTACGCCTACATTTAAAAAAACACTTCTAGGAATTTTCTTTGGTATGAATTTCATATTATTTAGTTTTCAGCTTTGTGGAATTGTAATCATAAAAGTCATGGTCTCTTATCATAAGGAATTGAAATTTTCATGTTTATGTTCATCATCAAAATTTTACTGTGCCCTTTGGTTTTTAATAACAATTTTAATAATATTTTTTTCTTTGATTTTAATAACACGGGTTGAAAAATATTTCGTAAAGCTGATAAAATAATATAAGTAAAATAATAACTATTAAAATTATCTATAAGAGATATATCTTTTAAACCAAATTCTGACTTAATGTTTTTGGTTGATTATACATTGAAGAATCATAATTTAAAAAATGAGATTTTTCTCAATTTTGAAAAGTATCTGCAGCAGTTTTATTTCGTATGTAAGGTGTTTTAAAAGTTTGATGTGAAACTAAAATGCGATCAACAAAAGATCTATGCGTTGGTTAGACAGACAGTTTCAGATAAATATCCAGTGTGGTACAGGACTTTTTTTTGAAACACACACAAAAAAGAAAAATAATAATTCTAAATCTCGACAATAGAGGAAGCTATTTCAAATAAATCCATCGAATATTTCCAGCTTGCTCACACAAATAAAAATTTGGTGAAACTACCTTAGAGAATACTATATGTACACTTTCTTGTATTCAAATATTACGTTGTGTGAGCAATATATATTTATCTGCAGCCTATTATCGATAATCTGAGCCCTTTATTTTTGGTGTGTGTGTCATACAAAACCTTGTACTACTCTCAATATTTATCGCCCCACCAGTGGCCGCGAAGTTCTGACCTCCAAACTGGTAGACGGTAGGTGCTGGGTTCGAACCCAATCGCGACGTCACCCTAACCGTTCAGAGTTTTCCGTGATTTTCTTCGAACCTTGCGTAAATAAGTGTTAGGTTCCCTTAGAAAGACCCACACGGAGGGGATCCCACCCCACAGGGCCTATATCCCATAGCGTAGATAATTGGCCGACATACATACAAACAAACTCAATATTTATCTGCAAATCACATGTCTCTCCGGAGAAAAGATTTTTTTAAAAGCATTTTACTGTCGCTCTGGACTTTTGAAACATCCTGTATATGAAAATAAACTACAGCAGATACTTTTCAGAATTAAGGAAAATCTAAATTTAGAAATTATTTGGTAACATATTCCCTGCTTTCTAAATAACTTTCCTTCAGACCAGCGGAAGATAGAGGCGGAAGATAATCACCTCATCGAGTGTACAGCTGAAATTCCAGAATTAAAACTCGATTCGTATGTTAAAATGCAATCCGCCTGCCATGCCATAATTGGGTTTTAAATGCCTGAAAGCTAGTTTTAAACAATTGATTCGTCGGTTTACCATCGTGTTTCCCTACATTCAAGGGCATAAAAACATGAAGGAACTGGAGCAGGTACTATGGTAAACTTACGAGTCAACCGCTAAAATAAGATTTTTAGGTGTTTTTCACCAAGCTATAATTTGACATGCCAATTAAATTTCAACTAATTGAGTTTTAATAAATTCTGGAATTTCAGCCATAAACAAAATATACATGTATATTTATAATAACATTTTATGTTTAAAAAAGAAATGACATTTAAATCATAAGATAAAATTAAAATTAGAAATTTCGATTAAATATTGGAATTTTTTATGGAATAATTTCCGTATAATAGTACTAAATGGTGCATAAATATATATTTGTGTAAATGTGTGTATGCATTCAACAAAGGTTTAGTAAAATTTAAAAAGACACTAAAAAATTGTAAGATATTATTACATAAAAAAATTCCATTTCTAAATACATTCAAACATTAACTATACCTGAATTGTCCTCACAGCTTTATGGGCGAACACAATTCCTCCACTTTTATCAAAAACAACCCCGGTGTTGTCATCATACGTTAAAGTTTCAGGATACTTTGACTTAATATCAGATCCTTTAAGTTCAACCAAGTTTTCTGGGCACAGTCTTTTCATATTGTTAATGAGTTCAATGAGATCTTTATTGTCAGGGGAATCTGCTACACAAAGTGTGCCTGTCGTTCTAATTAAAAATAATATTATTAGAAATTAAAATTAGAATCAAATTAATAATGTTTCGGAAAAACATGACAGCATAGAAAAAATTACTATATTAAATTAAAACATTTAATAATGGCATGTTATCACGTATAAGTTTCGGGATAGGTTGATTTAATACCAGAGCTGTTAAGTTCATCAAAGTTTCTTGGGCACAATCTTTACATATTGTTAATGTGTTTGATAAGTACTTTGTTGTAAGAGGAAACTGTCATTCGAAGTATGCCTATAGATCTAAATAAAAATAATTTTATAATAATTTAAAATATAAAATAAGTTGTATATGTTTAGTGGTAACATCGAAATGGCAATCAAAGTCATTATTACATGATTATATATATATGTTATTAATAAAGTATAACATTAAAGTTTCGTGATGCTTTTAATTAATATTAGACCGTTTAATTTTAACTTAGTTTCTGCACACAGTTTTCTCATATTGTTAATGAGTTCAACAAGATATTTGTTGTCCAAATTTGCTATACAAAGTGTGCCTGTCGTTCTAAATAAAAAATGCCATAAATTAAAATTAAAGACAACTTAAATATATTTAATGCTAACATCGCAGCATCGAAGTTCTTAATATACTAAATAAATAAAAGTATAATATTAACAAAGTATCACCTTAAAGTATCATGATACATTGATTTATTATCAGGCCTTTAGAGTTCAACCAAGCTGTTTTGGAATGGTCTTTTCATATTTTTAACTAGCTGAGTAGCCTGGCTTTGCCAGGCCCGTAAAAATATTCTTAAACGAACCTAAAATATGCACTGCAAAATCTCATATAAAGGACCCAAACTGGAACTTAGCGCGAATCTTGAACTGGATCCCCGCTGCCTACGACACCATATGCCAAGAGCGCTGTCAAGAAAAAAAAAAACCTCGAATTTTAAGTTTTACATTTCTTTACCAGCGAGCGAACTCTGTTCTTAAAAAAATTTTCAAACCATCTTTCCAAGGAAATAAAAATATTTTTTTTGCAAATCTATTTTTTGACTTATTGAACCGCAGTGAAATAATTTTTTGACTTTCTGAAATGGGATTGTTTTAGCGTCTAGCTGTATCGAATTCCCGACTTATTAGGCCCGATAGAATTTAAGATGTAACCCTTTATAAAAAAAAAAAAGTCCAGTACAATTATCGTAGAGGTCTTCAAGGGCAGGGCCTGGCCGGCAAAAAAGAAATTAACGGGCCATACGGGCCAGACCGATAAAAAAAATGTAATGGCCCTACCGGCCCATTAAAAAGCTTTCGGAAAAAACGATAAAATATAAGATATTTTCAAAAATATGGCTTTAACGAGAGAAAGTATGACTGTGCTTCACGAGGCGATACTAGTTTGACAACATCAATGCAGTTTATGCAGTGTAGAGATCGGCATTGTACAGTTATTTATCTGTGTCTAACCCGGGCCTAATATTTTTTAGCAGACTCGTGCCGGGCCGAGATCAAGCTTATATTCTTTTTATACGTGTAGTCGAGCCGGATTGGAACTAGACTTAATTGTTCTCAAGATGTAAAGGTCAAACAACATGATTTGTAAATATGTTGATAACAATAAAGAATTTATGCATACTTAGCTTTGGAAATATACTTCTTGGTGGTTCTTAAATTCACTTCTTGACAACACGAAAGTTTGACACATTTTCTGACTAATGTTTAATTGTAAAGGTATAAAATTGAAAAGCCTGACTATTGAAGAGATTTGGAATCGAATAGTTTTTTCGATTTTTGGTAAATAAGATTCCTGTACTTACTTGTTGAGATATAAAATATTCTTGTCATGTGAGTGCAAATTTTTCTCCCTTCCCATGTTGTCGCTTCTGGAAATTGGATTCAAAACGCTAACATTCACAGTATTTTCTTAAATTGCTTGTGTCAAAAAAGGATAACGCCATTCGATTAAATAGTTTTTGAATAAAAACACCTGAAAATCTTATGCGTTTCCGAAAAAAAATTAATTCAGAAATGCATCAGAAAATAGGGGAATTTGGGGAAATTTTTGGTAAAATGTTATATAAATGTTTTCATAAATCTACCTTTTATTGTACAGCTTTAAAAGTTACGATAATTTTGATTTTCTTATTTTTTTCGAAATCATGTTAATTTTTTAATGAAGCTTGAAAATCTAAGATTCTAAGTAATGATTAAGGTTGCTATTGTGTATTTCCTGTAAAATATACTGTAAAATGACCCTATCAATATGAATGCAATATTCTTTAAAGAAATCTTAATTATATGACAAAAGTCAGAATTTTTATAGAAATAGCAGAAATTGTGTCCAGCCAGAATGGGCTGGGCCTGTTTTCTCTGATTTCTGTATTGGCCGGGCCAAACTTTTCAGTTTTACACCGGGCCGCGTCTGGAAAGTCCGGCTTAAGCAGACCTCTAATTTATCGTTATAGCAACACTTTCTTTACATTAGCCACTTTCAATCTCTTACACTTTTCAAGGGAATATTCTGCGATTTGATAAAAATCTATGCTTTTAATGAATTATGAATACATTTTTATATTTCTAATTTAGGAGTTTTCATTAATATCTCTGAAGTTTTTCTAAAAAATTCTCTAATTTTTCTAAATTTTTCAAATTTTTCTAAAAAATTGTGAATGTCAGATGCATCAAAGGACTCTTTGGGAAAGTGTAAAAAAAAGTTTGGGCGTCGCACGTGTCATAGATTTCGCTAAACATCGAAGATAGAGCAGAGACACACAGAGGCAGAGCAAAACTTTTTTTATTAGTGTAGATAAGTTAAAAAAGATCTTTGTTGTTCGACGAATCTGCCATGCAAAGTGTGCTTGTCTTTCTAAATAAAAAGCAATTTTATTATGAAATAAAATTAAAAACAACTTTATTATGTTTAATGGGAACATCGTAGAATAGAAAATATTATTGCATTAAATAATAATAATAATAAATAGAGTAACAGTAAAATGCTACACTTATCTGTCAAATATTTAAAAGTATAATATTTCTGAAAAGAATTGATTTTCAAATCCTGATTCACTTCTGTTTGATCCTTCATGTCCTGGTAGTACATTAAAGAATCACTGGAAACATGCTATAACATTCGCATAAAACATCGATTGACAGTAACCTAATTTTCTATACGTTCTAAATACTTAACTTCAATACAATCCAAATATGGTATTTTTTGAACAAAATAAAAATCTGTATTATAAAGTAAGGTAATGCCCGTGAATAATATGTCATTACATTGATGGTAGCAACTCCTGGGAAATAAACTTCACTATTACATCAAGTTTGAAATTTCTTAATGACGCAAAATTTATGCAGAAGAAAAATAAGGACGTTCTTTTAACACGTTTACTGCCACTTACGTGAAGATGTGAAGATAGTTAATGCCGCACTGTAGAAGTGGGTTTTTCCTAGAAGCCGATTTACTTTTTATAACAAAGAATCAGTGATCAGTGATTCTTCCCGCGTCAGCGCGTGACTGGCTATTGGAGATCACCCAATATCACGCGCTTTCGCGTGAGCGGCAGCGAACGTGTTAAATGCAATTTGATTGAAAATTTTATTGCATCTTACTAATTTTATACAGTTTTTAAAATAATTTTCAGCACTATACATATTTTTAAATTCTACATCTACAGCGTGAAGCACAATTGCAAAATATAAACCTATTGTACTTAACAGAAATAAATAGTTTAGTGTACACTGTAAAAAAAAAAAAAAAAAAAAACGGACAATTTTACGGATGTAATTCTGGTAATCTGGACTCCAGTACAATTTACTATTTTTTAACGTAAAAATTCCCGTAAATTCCAGAAAATACGCAAAATTTTCTGTAATTTACGGAAATTTTTCCGATAAAATACTATATATTATATTGGCGTTCAGATTAACAGTAGTACTTCCATAAGATCGTCCTTTTTTTACAGTGTATGTTTAAGAATAATATTCGTAGCAGAATTAAAACTTAAATTAAAAAAATATATTATGACTTCACCAATAAATAAATCAAATAATAAAATTCTGTATTTGAAAAACAAATTTCACGGACATATATGGAACTACGCGTTTGATGCAATCAAATTAGCTTAATCAAATGGCTACTTAAAGTAACGAAATCTTGGAGATTTCATTGGCTACTAACCTCTGGCATTCGATTAGTACGAAAGTACGTTTTTAATAAATTTTATGACTTCATTTCAATGAAAATTGATATTTTTCATTAAAAAATGCTTTTTTCATAGTATAAAAAGTTTATTAAATCCAATAGATTTTTTAAATCACCAGATTTTAAAAGATTCACCTTTTATATAAACATTTTAATTTTTTTTAAAATTTTGCTTATGAAAGATGTTATAATAATTAAAAATAAATGACATTGACATGTTTCGGATCCGTCTAATAAGATCCATAATCATGATAAAAATAAAAATAAGATTTCAAAACATTTCACGGTCAATACAAATGACACGCGACAATGAGATAAAAACAACAAAACAAAAACAAAAATCACGCTCTCTATTGTAAAAAAAATTAAATTAAAATAGACCACGATCTAAAAGAATTTCCAACATGGTACATCCCATTCAAGCTCTCACGAGAATTTATTCATTAATTCTAACCATAACTTAGGAATAATAAAAGAAACGGTATCATTACAAACAAAATTTTTACGCGTATAAATTTCAATGGACTCTCTTATAATAGACTTACGACAACAATTTGATATGAAACATAATTTGCTTTCACTAAACAATATTTTTATTATAATTAATTATGATAAACATTTAAATATATTCTAGGTAAGGCAGTGTTTGTACGTCCAAAATTAATATCAGATTCATGCTCCCCTTTTCTAATTCCAAGCTTTCTCCCAATCATGCCTATGTAATAATTTAGGTCAGATTTTTCTGTAATATGTAGTAATATATGTATAATATTCTTTCTTAAGTAAAATAAAATTTTTATTAAAATGTTTTTTCATATTGCTAATGAGAACTCTCTCTCTCTCTTTATATATGTATATATATATATATTTGTGTGTGTGTCATGAAAAAAAACTCTTAAGAGTTTTCATTTAAAACAATAGAAATGAAATTTCAAATATCTAATATCTAAATCTTTTTGTCTTGAAGTTTATTAATCTCAAAATTTCAATTTGGAGGTTTCTATTTCAATGTCGTAAGATTGCGTAAAAAATCCTCTAATCTAAGGCATATTTCAGTTTTTTTTTTCTAATTCTATAAAATAATAAAACAATGTTTTAAAAAGATAATTGCTACAGAGTTGTACGCAATTCTGCAAAATCCATACGAAAATTGATTTATTGTATAAATTTTAATGCACGGAATTTTTTAAAGAAATATTTAATGATTGTAAAATGTTCTAAAATATTTTCAAGAAAAAAAAATGAAATGCTTTTAAAAATAGAATATATATATATATATATATACAAAAATACTTTATGTGCTGAAGCCTAAAGGTTTTTTTTTTTGGCAAAGTTAAACACGAAAAAAATAATATTAAGTACATAATTAAAAGTTTCATTAATTTCGTAAAAGCACTTCATATAAGAAAGATGCTTTCTTTTTCTTTTTTGTTAAACATACTAAACAAATGCTGAGTAAATTTAAATATATCGCAATTTTTTTGATTAATAAGTAAACAAAATATTGGATTTTTCGATATTTCAGATTAATCTGATATTTCTTGCAATAGAATTATAACAAATATTTCTTAAGGAAATTTTGATAGAAAGGCTATGCAATTTTTTTCAGTCTCTAGCATGGTAGAACATGGATTGATAAATATTATAACAGATGTAAATTTTACCGATTAAATATTCGTGTTTAAAATTAATTGATAAATACTGTTTTTCTGTATGGATTGAAACTTTCATCTTTACATTGCACCACAAAAGAAAAATTCTTTTGCATATAAATTTTATCCGAAATTCTTAGAAATGTTGTGCGAATGGAAATAAGATAGAATTCTCAGTTGATCGCTTTTTATATAACGGTTAAGTAGAAATATTGTGCTTGCATTAAGTTGAAGTACATCAAGAATTTCAATTTAATATATCTCCTGTGTTTTTAAATTATTTTAAATTAGTAACGTAAATTTAATGTGAACGTATGAAGACATAGATTCTTAAAGGTTAAAAATCTATGTTTTTTCCTTTTTTTTGTAAAGGTAAATTAATAAATTACTTCTATGGTTACTTTTTATTATGTTTATTAAAAAATATAATGTTAATGCTACATGTATTGGTGAAATAATCAGTTTGTGACTAATAAAATATCATAATTACGACTGCAATGTTAAACTTTTTTTTTAAAAGATATGCAAAACATGCTTCATATAAGAAAGCTGCTTTTTTTTCTTTTTTATTAAACATCTAAATAAATGCTAAGGATAATTAAATAGATCCTAATTTTTCGATTGATAAATAAATAAAATAGTGTTATCTTATTTTTCAGATTAATCTCATAGTTCTTGTATTAAAATTATAAAAATATTTCTTAAGGTAATTTTGATACAATTTGACTTTCAACCATAAAATATTTCATTGTATTCTAAGATTTTAGAGATATTTTTTCTACACTGCAGAAAACAAAGCTTTAAATTTTCTAAGAATTTTCTACAAATCTGTGGTGCATAGAGCTTTTATGTAATTTAAAAAAAATCTATTTAATACCTTTATATTTACACTGTAAAATTAATTAATTAATTAATTAATAAGCAAAATCTAAAAATCACACCTATTTAGTATTGTGTTTTGATGAAGCATTTTGTACAAATAAATAGTAAAATATACATATAAATAAATAATATACATTAAAAAAGTCGTTTAGTGACATGTTTTTTTTTCTAACGCAATTTTCTAAATATCGCATCAGCAGAACGTATTTCCTTCCATGGGCATTGTAAAGTAAAATTAGTACAGAAGGAAGTTACATTTTTATCTCGCAATTGAAAGTCTATGCAATTTTTCTTACTCCCCACAGGACAGAACTTGGATTGATCTCTATTTAATGAAATATTCATCCTTGCATTTCTTCAGAAATGGAAAATTCTTTTGCGAGTGAATTCAATTCCAATTATAAAGAAAGGTTACGCGAATTCAAATAAAATGGAAATCTCAGTTGAATTGATTTTTGCAAAATGGCCAAGTATAAATATCGTGCTTGCATTAAGGGAGACCCGTAAGAAAAAAACCAACATTTTTATTATTGATTTTAAAGTAATGAATTTTGGTGTACTATTTAAGAATCTTCTTGTAAGGAATAATTAGCAAAAAAATTCACTTTTTATTAAAAAATATATTTTTTATGGGGATTTTTGTGATTTTTTTTTTTTTTTTTTTTTTTGGTCGAAAAATACATTTTTTAAAATTACTACTCCTCATTCAATTTTCAATATTTTGGTATTACTAAAATTTCTTAAATAGTACTATAGTATATAGAACAGAACTAAGGAGAGATATTTTTAATTTTCTATTTTAATCGGCTAAAAAAATAAATAAAAATACGCATGGTAAATTTCCTTAAATTCGTTATAATTTTCATGTTTTCCAATAATTTATGTAAAATTTTCAGAAATAGTTAAAAAATATATATATCCTTACTTTAGTTGCAAATTTTTTTTTAAGATTCTAAAAACATAAACACTTTGATTCTAAATCATTTTACCACTGAGCCTTAGTACTTTGAACTTAGGCAAAATATGAAAAAAGTCATTTTCAGGAAAACACGTTTTAAATGGCCGCTAGTCCTTTAAACTCTATAGTGAGTACAGTTTAAAAAGCTCATTTTCTACCTGTTCCAAGTGTCCCCGAGTTCTGAAATGTTGCATGGATATTCGCAAATATGTATTTTATCGTTTTCTGAAAAGAAAAAAAAAAGAACTTTTGATGCTTTTTGGCCGAAAACGGCGTTCGGGACTTCCTTAACTTGAAATACGTCTGGAATTTTAATTTAATATATCTCCTGTGTTTTTAAATTATTTTAATAAAATAAAATAAATCGAATGTCTACGTATGAATGCAGATATTCATAAAGGTCGAAAGACTATGACTTTTTCTTTTCTTTTTTGTAAGGGTAAATTAATAAATTATACTTCTAAGGTTATTTTTTGTAATTTTTATAAAAATATATTTTTAATGTTAATGCTTTATGTTTTGATGAATTAATCAGATTGTGATTTATAATTTTAAGAAATGTCATAATTATGCCTGCATTGTTGTGCATTTTTCTTTAGAAAAACGCTTTAAACAACACTTTGTATAAAAAAAAAGATGCTTTCTTTTTCTGTTTTGTTAAACATATTAAATAAATGCTAAGGATAATTAAACATATCGTAATTTTCCGATTTATAAATAAACAAAATAATATAATTATTTGATTATTCAGATCAATCTAATATTTCTACAGTTAAAATTATAAAAAAATCTCTCAAGCAAACTATGATATAATTTCTAATTCAACAATTTCAAGATTTTTTAAGAGTTTTTTTTCGACACTGTAATATACATTAAAAAATTTCTACAAAACAGGGATACAGGAACATTTTATGTAACTGCTGTGAAAAAAATCCATGTAATAATTTCCCATTTACACTGCAAAATATTATAAAATTCTAAAAATCGACCTGTTCAGTAATGTGTTTGATGAAGGACTTTTGATGTTTCCATGCTTTTATATAAATGAATGAATAATACATACTGAAACAATGATTGGAACAGATGTCATATACCCACCACATTTGCACGTGTTTTTCTCCCCCCCCCAATTTCGCATTGCAAATCAGTTCCAAGGAGAAGATATGTTTAATAGCTTTACAACAGTTGTTACGGAAATAAAATGAGAAAAATTACATATTTCAGTGAAATGTGCTGATTAAATTATACAACTGCATGCATTTAACATGGCTATAAATATTGAGGACTACGATTTATTGTCAAAAATTATAAAATACTAAGTTTATTAATTATAACTGTTTATTTATAGTTTGCTTTTGTTTTGTTTTTTTTGGTTAAGTTTATGTTTATTTACTGTTATTTTTCATTTTAACTCTTTAAGTTATTTTTATTATATACTATATGAGTAATTATTTATATCAAGCTATAATTTATTTATTTTTATTCCCTTTTTTAAAATACTAGAATCTGTTTCATTTTTTTCATGTTATTTTATTATTATATTCCAATGAAAAAGTCCTTCCGGCAGTGCTGGGAAGAAAAGGTAGCTTTCATATACTTATTTATTTATTTTAAATTCAGTTATATAAATCAAATATACGAAACTCAAAATAGTGGAACACGATTATGTAACATTGAATACTAGTTTTTGTCAATGCTGAATATTAATAGGAATTTTTAGAAATTAGTCATCTTTTATTCAACCTGGGTTTATTTTAAGCGATTTATAGGGTCGCCAAATTCCACGATATCCATTTTAAAGCAGCATGATGGATAAAAAAACTCCAATGAGCTTGATCGAAATCTTAATTCAGGTGAACATGCGCACTCACATCGAAATCGATTAATATATACGAGTACTGTCAAATTGACTTTTTAAAAAAATGTCACCCACATTAAAAATTCAAACTGCTTCATCCCAGACGTTTTTTAAGGTAAAGACAAAGCAAAAAATACTCCGGAATTCATTATTAAGATAAATAGTTTAAAAAGAACCTTTTTTCAATTTCTAATTTTTTGTTTATGCATCATTATACATTTAAAAGATTTTTGACAAATTTAAATGGCCCACATTTTGAAACAAGATGGCGGATAAAATTGGCACGTGAACTCGGTCAAGACATTGGTATGTACCATAAACACACGGAGTTATATTGAAGTCGGTTTATAAATACGCATACTAAAGCGTGACAATTTTCAGACAGTTTCAAAATGTCAGTCACACTGGAAATTGAAAGTGCTAAAACTCAGCCATTTGTTAAGATATAGATGAAACAAAAAATGCCATGGAATCTTTGTATCAAGGTCAAAACACAAAAGAAAAATATTTTTCAATTTCTTAATTTTTTCACCTAATTTTAAAATTTAAATTAAAAAAAATAATATTCCGCCATTTTGAAACAAGACGGCCGGCGGTTGGAACTGGCCAACGAACTCGGTCCAGGCATCAGTATGTCCTATATATGTACCAAGTTTCATCCAAATCGGTGTATAAATACGCGTGTTATCACGTGACGAAATCCAGATCATTTAAAAATGTGAGCAACACTAGAAATTAAAAGTACTATAACTCAGTCATTTTTTAATATACAGGAGAAACAAAAAATGCTTTGAAATATTTGTATCAAGGTTAAATGCATAAAAGAAAAATCTTTTTCAATTTCTCACTTTTTTGTACCTAATTTCAAATTTTAAAATTAAAAAAAAATAAATTGCTGCCATTTTTAAACAAGATGGCGGATGGAACTTGTTAACGAACTCGGTCCAAGCTTTATTATGTACAATGTGCACACCAAGTTACAACCAAATCGATTTATAAATACGAGTGTTTTCACGTGACAAAACTCAGATCGTTTCAAAATGTCAGCCATAGGAAAAATTATAAGTGCTATAACTCAATCATTTTTTAAGATATAGACAAAGTAAAAAGTGTTCTAGAATCGGTGTTTTAGGATCTAACACATAAAATAAAAATATTTTTCAACTTTTAATTTTTTCGCATTAATTTTAAATTTTAATTTTTTTTAAATATTTAAATGGCCGCCATTTTAAAATAAGATGGCGGATGATGCTGGCTAACGAACTCGGTCGAGATATTTGTATGTACTATGTACATACTAAGTTTCATTTAAATCGGTTCATAAATACGTTAGTTATATCATGACAAAAATAAGATCGTTTCAAAATGTCAGCCATAAAAAAATTCAGAGTGCTATAACTCAATCATTTTTTAAGATATAGACAAAGTAAAAAGTGTTTTGGATTTGGTGTTTTAAGATCTAACACATAAAATAAAAATAGTTTTCAACTTTTAATTTTTTCGCATGTAATTTTAAATTTAAAATTTTTTTAATTTTTTTAAATGGCCACCATTTTAATACAAGATGGCGGATGATGCTGGCCAACGAACTCGGTCGAGATATTTGTATGTACTATGCACATACCAAGTTTCATTCAAATCGGTTCATAAATACGTTAGTTATCGCATGACAAAAATCAGATATATATATATATATATATATCAACATTTGAACGGAGGGTGGTTTGGGGGTCTGGGCATCATGATCGGTGAAAATATACCAAAATTTTCTGGAAGGGCTTTCCTCCGGACGGCTGCAATAGGTAGCTTTTTACTTTTTGTAATGAAAGCTACCTAAAACTACTATAACTCTGTCATTTTTTAAGGTACAGACGGAACAAAAAGTGCTTTGGAATCTTTGTATCAAGGTCAAATGCATAAAAGAAAAATCTTTTTCAATTTCTTACATTTTTTAATCTAATTTTAAATTTTATTTTTTTTAATTTAAATGGCCGCCATTTTTAAACAAGATGGCGGATGGAACTGGTTAACGAACTCGGTCCAGGCTTTATTAAGTACTATGTACACACCAAATTACATCCAAATCTATTTATAAATACGAGTGTTATCACGTGACAAAAATCAGATCGTTTCAAAATGTCAGCCATAAGAAAAATTCAAAGTGCTATAACTCAATCATTTTTTAAGATATAGATAAATTAAACAGTGTTCTAGAATTGGTGTTTTAGGATCTAACACATAAAATAAAAATATTTTTAAACTTTTAATTTTTTCGCATCTATTTTTAAATTTAAATTTTTTTAAATGGCTGCCATTTTGAAACAAGATGGCGGATGATGCTGGCCAACGAATTCGGTCGAGATATTTGTAAGAACTATGTACATACCAAGTTTCATTCAAATCGGTTCATAAATACGTTAGTTATAGCATGACAAATATCAGATCGTTTCAAAATGTCAGCCACAAGAAAAATTCAAAATGTTATAACTCAATCATTTTTTAAGATACAGACAAAGTAAAAAGTTTTCTGGATATGGTGTTTTAAGATCTAACTTATAAAATAAAAAATTTTTTCACCTTTTAATTTTTTCGCATTTAATTTTAAAGTTTAAAATTTTTTTAATTAAATGGCCGCCTTTTCGAAACAAGATGGTGGATGATGCTGGCCAACGAACTCGGTTGAGATATTTGTATGTACTATGTACATACCAAGTTTCATTCAAATCGGTTCATAAATTCGTTAGTTATAGCATGACAAAAAATCAGATCGTATTAAAATGTCAGCCATAAGAAAAATTCAAAGTGACTCAATCATTTTCTAAGATATAGACAAAATAAAATGTGGTCTGGAATTGGTGTTTTAAGTTCTAACACATAAAAGAAAAATATTTTTCAACTTTTAATTTTTTCGCATTTAATTTTAAATTTTAAATTAAAAAAAAATTTAAATGGCCGCCATTTTTAAAAAAAGGCGGATGATGCTGGCCGACGAACTCGGTCGAGATATTTGTATGTAGTATGTACATACCATAAATATCAAATCGGTTCATAAATACGATAGTTATCGCATGACAAACATCAGATATATATATATATATATGTATATATATATATCTATATATGTATATATATATATATATATATATATATATATATATATATATATATATATATCAACATTTGAACGGAGGGTGGTTTTTGGGTGTGGGGGTCATGATCGGTGAAAATATGCCAAAATTTTGTGGAAGTGCTATCCTCCGGACGGCTGTAATAGGTAGCTTTTTACTTTTTGTAATGAAAGCTACCTAAAACGAATTAGTGTTATTGCATGCAATTTGTAACTTATATTCAAAAAGAAAATTTTCGCCAAATTGGCGGGAGAAAAAATACGTGCAAATGTGGTGCGTATATGACATCAGTGCCCAATGATATAATCCCATTAGAATATTCCTAATGAAATTAATTTAAAAAATTTGTTCTTTTTTCGAATACTTAATTCTTTTATTATAACAGGAGGCCCTTCCCCCTACGAGCTACTTTCGTCTGCCGTTTGGACATCCCAGAATTTTAAAAGTATGCTATCTTCGTCAGCTTTAAATATTTGAATTACGTAGAAAAAACTGTCAATCTTTGTATAAACAAGTTTCAATTCATTTTTCTTTGATTAGAGATTTTTAAAGCCAAATCAGTCAAATTAAAAGATGCAATGTCTGTGTTCGTCTTTAATTAAAAGTAAATTAGTAAAAAAATTAAAAATAAGCTAATTTAACGTGAATTAAGTAGATAGAGTCTTTAACTTTAGATTTTTTTCAGAATGCTTTAAGAAATTTCTTTTAAAAAAGACATTTTAAATAAACCATTTTAAATCTGATGTTGTATTCACCAAAATTTTCTTTTTCTTTTTAATCTATTTTTAAAGAAGAAGATGAATGTTAACCCTTTTAGTGCCAAGGGGCATAGTCGCGCTGCTCTAAAAAGTGCCAAGGAGCGCCGTCGCCTTGCTCTGTCGTCGTACTGTATCTGAAAATTCACTTGTGTCCGACATTTTGAAATCAAAATTAGAAATATTAAAAGAATAATAATAACGATGTTTATTTAACAAATATGCGACCGGAGATAGTTAGAATGCAACATAATAATTAAAAATACGAACACGGTAACACGGCTATCACTATGTTTATCCAATGTTCGAAATTATATCACAGCATGAAAAACAAAGATATTTTTTCACAGCTTAGAAAAAACTGCAGAAATAAAATGATAATGTCTTTCATTTACAGTTTATCATTTGCAATTAGAAAACTTCTTACATTTTGATATTTCTGTTGCTACGCGACAATAAATTAAATAAATTTAAATAGCACTTTATCAAACACTGCACGAGCCAAAAGTGAACTGTCAAAAGGAGCGCTATCGCGACGTGTCTCGAAATGTCTCGTTTAAATATATTTTTAAACTGTTGTAGCGTTTCAAATTTGACTTAATTGCCACTTAACTTTCTTTCTCTTTTGAATATTTAACTGGAAGTACATTTGTTATCAAAAAGGAAATAGTATTTGAGCTACCTTAAAATTCACAAAAGTACTTAAAGGATTATCTCAAAATATCAAATAAATGTCTCCCGCAAATATATTTTTAATTTAATGCTGTTTTGCCAACTTTTAAATATGTGCTCATTTTAAAAATGAAAATTTCCTCTATTTGCGACTTTTAACGCATATTAATGCATTATTTATAATTTTTCTTTGTCTTTTAAAATTCACGTGTAAATATAGTTTTTTTTAAATAATTTTCTATATTTTTCCGATTTTAACATGGAATCATTTAACTATTATTTGAAAGACATTTTTTCTAATTATAATAACCACTTATAAATGATTTGTTTAATTTGAAGAAAATATTATTTTTGTGCTGCTTTTAAATTGGCAAAAATTTTAAATAATATCCTTTAAAAAATATGTTAAAATATCTCTGGAAATACTGAAAATTTAAATTTAAAATAGAAATAAATCCTCAAAAAATGAGTCAAAATAAAAAATAAATATAATCTGCTCACCGGAAACTTTATAAAATGATTCAAAAAATGTTTAAATTCCTATCTACAGCTTTTGCTCCCAAAATAACAATAATAATGTTACGAATTTGTAAATAGTTAGTGTTTGTACTGTAAAATAATGTAAATAATCTTATTAAGCTCCATTCCTTTACTAATATTAGTTTTTGTTACATTGTCTCTGTTATCAAGTAAACTTGTCCATTATTTTCAGTGTATGTCTACGGCAGATTGGCGAAATAATAAAGATATCGCCAAGTTGGCGTCACTTTTGGCGACTAATTTTGGTCGCCAAATTTGGCGATATATCGCCAAGTTGGCGATAAACTTGGCGATTGTTGGCGATGGTAACCCTTCCCTCTCAATGGTAACCCCACTTTTAGATATACTGATACATTGTTTGTTGTTCCGTGGATTTTTCGAGTAGGTTCTAGAAATTTCCAGCACATGCTACGAGCCTATATAAGAAGAGAAGCGATGCGAGCTGTTGTTATTATTTACCAGTCAGTCATTGAGTGAACAAGGCGTTTGTTAGCAAGTTTGCTTGAGTTTCATTTATGTTGTTTTAAGTGTTATTAAGTGTTGAGACGTTGTATAAAGAGTCTCTGGGATCCAAAGCTATACATGTACGATAGATTTGAGCAGTTATTTTTGAATATCCAATAATATTTGTGAGTTTCGAAGACTCTGTTGTTCTGAAGATCTGTAAATAAATTATTTTCTACTTTTCTAAGAGACAAGAGTTTGAAGTTTTCTAACCATAAGATCGGAAGAACCCCATATACGCTGTAACAATAATAATAATAACAATAATAATAATGTAACATTTTTGACCAGCGTTAACATTGAATAGTTCTTAAAATATTTATTCGATTCAAAAACTGTCTGCATTAGCATGTTTATCAAACATTTCTCTGTAATATCAACAGCTTGCAAATTTTTTCATGAAAAGTTTTTTAAATATTAACGAAGAAAAACCTCCAGCTACAAAAACTTCATTTTCAGCTTTAGTTACTTTAAGAATATAAAAAAAACCAAAAACAGGAACGGAGAAAAAAAAAATACAAATTACGATTGGAAACATTGTGCAGTATTTATTAGTTCGCAGAAAAGTATACGATTTATTTTGAACTATTCTGTTTTTTTTTTTCTCGAGCCTTTTGTGAGGGAGTGACCTTTAGTCATAAAGGCACTCTAGTGTTTCTGAGATCGTGACGTCAATAATTTAACATTTTGTAGGCGTAAAAGTGACATCTATCCTCTCTTTTACTTTAACTTTCTAGAGTGTGTGTGCTCTTTCGAATTCCGCAGTTAGCTCGCGGTTATTAGTATTATGTTAATGAGAAGTATCTCAGTTTGCCGCGTATAAAAGCTTGGGTGTGAGTTTGTGGTCTGTGTGTTTCTGGCCTTAGCCAGCGTCTGTGTGTTTCTGGCCTTAGCCAGCAGCCAGCGTCTGTGTGTTCCTGGCAGTAGCCAGCAGCCAGCAGCCTCTGTGTGTGTTCCGCCATTGGACAACGAAGTTGATGATTGTTTAGTAAGGTGCTGACGATTAGAGAATAGCTACGGCCTCCAGTAAAGCGAAAAGGAGTTCAGATAGTGGATTAAAGATTCGGCCTTGGTAAGAAAGTTTAGAATCGTTCCGTTTTGATTATTTGAGCAAATAAAGAAATATCCACAGCCACGGGCTGTGAAATTAAGATTTGTTTAGTAGATCAGCCAGGAAATAGTGTCAAGTGCTAGACGGTGCCCCGACTGAGCTAGACCGAAGCCTGTGAGTATGATTTAGCTTTTCATAGTGTTCTCAGTGAGTGAAATTATAGACTTGCTCCACTTTCCTTTAGCCCTTATCATTTTAATAAACTGTGTTGTTTTAACCTAAATTAATGAGTATGTCTGCATATAATGTGATAAATGACACCCAGCATGAGTATACCGTCACACTTTGATTTTTTATCGTTGAATTTCACAGTCAAAGGAAATATCTTTCCAGAAAATCTTGAATTATATTGCGAATTTTTAAAAACATTCTGGGAATGTAAATAAAATCGAATACTCAGCTGAAATGGTTTTGCAAATCTATTCAGAACAGACATTTTTGTATGCAAAATATTTTTATTTACAACTTTATATAGTTTCGGCCCTTTTAAAATATATCATTTAAATAAAAAAACATGTGTACATTGAATCTTAACACCATTCTTATTATTCAATATTTTGATTTAATATTTTTAAAATACCCATATCATAAATGCATGTAAGTAATAACACACTATTTGAGCAAATTTAAAAACAAGTCGTTGGGGACCACCGTAATACTAACCCATCATGGAAATGCATAATATAATAAAAAACTTGAATGAATAAAAAACTTGACTAATGAAAATAAAACTTTTGTAAACTATTTATAAAATGCATTTCGATTCTAAAATAACATTTAAACGTTTATTTAAATATTTTTAATACATAGTCATGCTCTATTACGGAATGATTGTACTACTTGATTATCTTATTAGTCTTTACATAATCAAAAAATGACGATCTGAGTAAAAAATGTATCTTTATAACTAAAAAAATTATTATTACATTAATTGCCACTTTACTGTGTTAAATTAAGTGTCTCATTTTCAATTAAAATATATCCTTGAATTAAAATTTGAATAAAATACAGAGTCATGAACATTCGAATAGTATGGAAAATAGAATTTGAAATATCTCGTTAACTAATTATTCGATCGACTTTAGTCTTTGTGCAAAATTTATGTTTTTTTAATAGTCTTTTACGTCAACTCCTGAAAAAAAAAATCGAAAATTTTTATACACCTTTAATCAGAACAAATATCTCAAGATTCCGAAAACATGGCTCGGGATAATCAAGGCTATTGATTTTCAATACGCTTCTTTCCAATCTTACTTACTAAGTTCATACCAAATTTCAAATCTCTATCTAAATTCTTTATTGAGATAGAGCGTTTATAATCATACAGACGAACAGACACACTGGCAGACGGATACCAATTATATATATATATATATTTTTTTTTTTTTTGAAAACATGTTTTTCGGAATCTCCAGTGTCTGAAACATGTAAATCCGTCAAAAAAAAATCGATTTTCAAAAGATTGCAAGCTTTATCCTATGACTATCCTACTACTTATGATGGGTAAATAAAAAGAATATTAATTATTTTTTACATATCCATTCTTACGTCAGATATAACTGATACTAACAGAATTAATTTTAAAAAAATGTTTTCAACTGAATTAGTTTAAAATTTCTATTTTTATTAAATTGGAGTATTTTTAAAACTAAACGTATTATGTCTTTTCGATTCGAATATTCTCGAAAATTTTGAGCAAAAGAATTATTGATATACATGCACGTTAAGGAAATTCGATAAGAACAAGTAATAGGTAATATTAAGAAATAAGAAAATAATAAATGTATCATAAACTTGAATTGTGTAATAAATCTTGCATAGTAATTTCTTTTAAATAAAATTAACATAACATTAGATTTGCTTTATTAAAATACATTATACACCACATCGTAAACACGAATGGTTTCATACAAAGTGAATGTCAATTCTGAACTTCATGAATAGTATGAAAAATCAAAAATCCTTTTAGACGGATATTTTTTCACATCAGGAAGGTACAAAAAATTCTTTTCAAACTTGTAAAAGAAAAATTTATTAATCGCACCCAGCAAAGAGAAACATCATCTTAAGGGGGCTCAGGAATTGAAAACTTTTCAAAAAATCGATTTTTTTTATGATCTAGTTTGATTATTCAATTAATTCTTAACTTAATGCAAAAAAACGCATAAAAATATTTGAATTTTTAACGGAGTTATAAGCATTTATGTATCAACACTTTCATAGCCGCACCCATATAATTTGAACTTTAAGTCACGTTTTCTCAAAACTTGATTTTTAACGACTAACAACAAGATTAAAAAAAAAACTATTTGATGGAATGGCTTAAATTTTTTTTGTATGCATATAACACCATTATCTATAGAATGAATTAAGGATGTAACTATCACTTAAAAAAAATTATTAAAAAATCTTTCAAATTTGAAAATTTAAAAATCCCCTAAAAAATACAACTTTTTTTTCATTAAAAATGCTCAAAATATTAAACTATCTAAAATATATTAATTCATTCTATAGATAATGATGTTATATGCATGCAAAAATAATAATAAATTCCATCGAATAGTTTGTTTCAAATCTTGGAGTTAGTCGTCAAAAATCAAGTTTTGAGAAAACGTGACTTAAAGTTGAAATTATATGAATTATATGGGCGCGGATATGAAAGTGTTGATACATAAATGCTTATAACTCCGTTAAAAATGCAAATATTTTTATGCGGTTTTTTGCATTGAGTGAAGAATTAATTGAATAATCAAACTAGATCATAAAAAAATCGATTTTTCGAAAAGTTTTCAACCCCTAAGCTCCCTTAAGCAGAAAAAATAATGATTGTAGGAAAATTATTTTACATAAGGAAAATATGTATGTACAGTGGCTGTCAAAAGTTTCCGGCCAGTTAGTTTCTTCAATTTATTTACCAAAAGGTTTCAGCAAAGAAGAAGCAAAATTGCTTCAAAAGTTAGGAATATGTGAATGACCTCTGACCACGTGATCATTTTGATTGGATACTAAAGATGCTTCATGCAAAGGGACAAAATTCGAAGTTCACATGTGCAAAAGTTTCCGGCCACTTATCATTATTTAGTTTTTTTTTTCTATCGGTAAACTGTTTTTTGGTTGTGTTTATGAATGAAACAACGTGTATAGCATAGTCTAAATTCAAAATTGAAAAGTTCAACAATTATTGTTTGTAATTGAGTGATACGTTTGACGCTAAAAGGCCAATCTTCTCGAGATACTGCGGCAAAGTTATCGATCGGTAAATCGACCGTAAACGATACTTAAAAATTATATAAAGATGGCCGTGGCCTTTAGGACTTTCAGAGGTCCAAGAGATCCCGGAAAATTACTATTCCTGTGGACAGAATTATCAGGAGAAAAACAATTGATAATCCGCATAAAAATTCCGCTACAATATACTGCGATTTACGGAATGCAAATATTGCTGAAATAAGTCCGTATACCGTATCAACAAGCTGACGTGATGCATAACTTTATGGAAGAGTCGGTGTTAAAAATTTTTCAGAGTTAAAAAAAAATACAAACGTACCCGACTGGCGTTTTCCAAAAAACACAAAGTCTGGTCAAGTGAAATCTGGAAAAAAATTCTATTTTTATATCAATTTAATTCGAAACAGTTTTAGAAGTGATAGCATACACTACGTCCCATGACCTAACAACAAAAGATATGCTTCGACCTTTGTTATTCCTACAATGAAGCATGGCGGCCGACACGTTATGCCGTGGGGAGTATTTTCTTCAAAAAGTGTCGGTCCGTAATTTGAAATCCACAGCCAGGTGAATGATACAATATATAAGGATATCTTGGAAGACTGTTTTCTACCTTATTAGAGAAAAAAATTGGTCGCAACTATTTTTCTTAACATGATAACGACATAAATAATGTTTGCAAACCTCGATAAGCAATGGTTTTCGCACAAAACAATTTGTTTTTGAAATGATCGGGCCAAGCGCCCATCATGAATCCAATCGAAAATCTTTGAAAAGAAGTTGACAAAAGTCTGAAAAACTATAAATATTCCAACTCAGCCGAAATTTCGCCAAAATTGCAAGAAATGTGGGAAAAATGTACCATAGACGATCTTTAACCGTTGATTATCTGAATTTCGCGTTGCTGCGCCGCAGTACTTATTACTAAAGCTAAGAAAATAGTAATACGATAAAATACTAATTGTAAATGTTTTTGATCGCACTGTAATTTTCTATTACAATACCACTTTTTTACAAACTTATGAAGGTGGCCGGAAACTTTTGAGAACATGCGTTTTCCTATATACTTAATTTTCTCACTTAAATTTATTGATATTTACATATTCTTCTATAAGTAAGTTCCTAACTATCATGTCAATAACATGTATAAATATAACTTTGAAATTCCTCTTCATATGGGTATATTTACAAATTAACTGAAAATTTTTTGCTGGCCGGAAACTTTTAACCGCCACTGTATGTACTTAGGAATTACTCAATTAGTTTCTCATTTGTCTCTGCTTCAGCCTGTCGCCACATTTTAAATGCATGAGGCATCAACTCAGCAAAACAGTTTTCGGTGTAACCAGAGCGAATTAGTCTTGATTGGCCATGAGAACTTCCACGAGTATGTGGTTCCCGAAACTGAAATAAAACAATACTTGTATTTAGAACATTTGGCAAATAATTTACACGAAAGCACAGATACTACCTCATACACTACAATATTAAGAAAATATTGGCTGAATCTTAGTGCAGTGCATGATCCTGCATAAACGAATAGGATTAAATGTTCACGTCTGTTATTATTTTTATCTGAGAGAAATTAAATTTTAGAGGATTTGCAATTCGAAATAACTATTGCATCGATTTATTTTAAATGCTTCAAGTGATCAACTAAAAATAACACAAAAACTTTATAGTTTTACATGTTTCATTGCTCTTACGGCAACATTTTCAAAAACAAATGATAAAAAGAAATTTTTCGAAATAAACAGAAAAACATAAATCACGTGAACATGGGCATAGAAAAATAAAACTGGAAATAAAACTGAATAAAAATAATTGTGAACGTCAAATATTACAAATTATTGTCTTAAAAACCTTTGAAGCATTTCCTTCCAAATTTCAGGTAGCTCTATGGAGGCAAATTTGCCTCCATAGATTTATGTTTTTCTGTTTATTTCGAAAAATTTCTTTTTATCATCTATTTGTTTCTAAAAATGTTGCCGTAAGAGCAATGAAACATGTAAAACTATAAAGTTTTTGTGTTATTTTTAGTTGATCACTTAAAGCATTTAAAATAAATTGATACTTTAAAGTGATGGTTTATATTATATGTAACTATTACATCGGTATATATAAACTGTTAGCAGTTGGTGATCAACCACTAACAAAAGTTGAGTTTGTTACCTTTGAAAGGGAATAAAAAATTAATTACATGATGTAATACGCGAATGTTCTTTAAAAATTTTATTGAATATGGAGAAATGGAAGAAAAAGATGATTGGAAATACATGTTCAATGTGATGAGAGATAAGGAAAAGATTAATGTATATATATTACTAATTGTTCATTTACTTGTACAAACAGCCTATATATCCAAATTATCTCGTAAAGTTTTACATACATTTATCAATTACTGATGTAACATTGTGATTCTTTGAAACGCAAGTTGTAGAAATATTCACCAGTAAATAATTCCAATTTTCACTAATGTTCTTTAAATAGCTGTTAGTGCTATTGGTTAAATGTTTTTATCTTACTGTTGTTGCTATAATATTAGTATTTTGTAAATAATTTTCATACAAACGTATAAAATGACTTTGGCACAGTATTATTCTTTCTTATTACTGGTATAATATTTAGAAATTGCAGTTTGTATATTTTATTTTCTAAGAAAAGGAGCAAACTTATGAACTCAATGTCCCATCTGATTACTAAGTAACTGAAGTGGACTGAAAATGTAGCCAAATAACAACATATTTCAATATAATGTTTTTCATTGATTATTGCCGCTGAATATCTCAATGCGATTTCAGATGCGTAAAATTTATAACTATACATACAGAGACAGAAACAATAATAATGACATTTATTAAAATAGCAGGAAATAAGCAGTCTTAACATAATATACAATTAATAATTTATTTTCCAATTCTGTTTTGAAAGATTTATTTTAACAACTACCTATCTAGTGTTAATATCTAGTGTTAATCTAGTGTATCTATCTAGTTTGTCTAATAGCCTACCAATCTATCTAACTACCCCTTGAGACCTGATGTATTTTATAAGACATACATTTAAAAAAAATTCACGCACAAAAAAAGTATAACAAAAAGAGAAAAAGGAACCTAAAAAATAACAAAACTAAACAAAATAGCAATTTGTTTCTTATAAGGTATTTGTACCCTATATGGACAGGGATCTCAATATGGACACCCCTAATATTTTTAAAGGTAATAATTTTGATCGAGAGATTTTTGCGAAGAAAAGCTGTATAAAAGATAATTAAGGCTGGAAAGTGTAAAAAAAAAGCGCGCTGTTCGCCGTTTAGGAGGAAACTTGTTGTTTCGAGATGTGCTGATCTTAATTACTCGTAAGCTTAAATTCTTATTAGATATGGTAAAATTACATTAAATGTTAAAAAGTGGACTGTTTTAGAAAGATAATAAAACATATTTTCGATTGCTATTGCATATTTTGCTTAAAAATATTTTCCTCATTGATATGTTGCAAGATTTAGTAAAACTACGCCCGGTTCCCAATATGGACAGCTTATGTCCCCATTGACTACAACTGTAAGAAAGAAGAAAATTCAACGTTGCCAAGCAATAAATTGAAAAGGCATCAAAGTGGAAAAATCTTTGTTCAACAAGATGCCATTTCATCAATCCCCCAAACGCCTTCCTCCAAAAAAACCCTTGCAGAAAAATAAAAAAAAGCCCCCCCCCCCCCCAGTAGGATATCTGTTGGCGAAATCGTAGGTACCAATGGTATGACTTCCTCAACAAAGGAGAGCTGGTGCTGCTTCTTTTGCAGTATTGATGCTTTTTCAAACATGCGGCCATGCATCACATGTGGCAGGTATGTTCATGAGGATTATGTGGGACTTACTGCCCATGGTGAAAAAGTTTCTATTTGTCCATACTGTGAGGACTGAGTAATAACAGATGCAATAAAGCTAAGCAAAACCAACAATATTATTTCATAATATTTACTACCTAAGGGGCTTTGCATGGGTCTTCGAAGGGTAAAAACAGAGAATGACCCCCCCCCTTTCTAAAATACATGTTTAGAAGATATTTAGTGTCCCCCTCCACCTCCGAATACTTTAAGATACATTTTTTTTATTCCCTCTTCTCTAAAATCCCTTGAAAATGTGGCTCTTCGATACACACTGTGTAGAAAGTCAATAAGGAAACACCTGTCCATAATAGGGACAGGTAGTTCCTTATATGGTCACTTGTAAACATTTTTTGTTTTTATCATTTAAATTAAATTAGAATAATTACAAGGTCGCTAATTTTAATAATGATAGCCAATAGTCCAAGGCTAGTGGTCACATATTTTTGGAGTTCTATTACTTGTACATGGGGGTGAAATAAATACATTTTCCTTAGGCTGTCCATATTGGGTACAGGTACCTTAGTTCCTTTTTAGCGAGATACGTTTGCTATAAAAATGACAAATGCGAAAAATATACAAAAATGGAAATGTAAATAATTTTACTGTTTGTTGAGATACCATTTGTACAATCCTTTAATAATAAAATCCCACTAAATATATATTTACTTTATGTTTTGCAATGTTTTTTCCAACGCAAAAAGTAAAATAAAATGAAGTAAACCCTAAGTAATTAGTAATTGTCAAAAAATGTACTTTTTGAATTCCTATGTATAATCGAATCTCATGTACAAAAAATAAGTTTTAGTTTCTTTCACTGTTCAAACTTTCTTAGTTATCAGTTTGTCAATATAAATACATAACTGAAATTTGAAAAAGTACAAAAAATAAAAATAAAAATAAATAAATCCTGAGGTCTTAAGATGAGACAATTTACAATAATTTAATAATAAAAATACATACTTTGTTGCCATTATTCTTACTTCTAAAAAGTCCCTGTTTGATTAGAACTAAATAACTACAAATGCAATTCAAGAATCTTTCATAATTGAATGCTTCTTAAGAATAATTTTTAAATGAATAAAAATAACATCTACTTTCACATATTTTAAAATGTGTTTAAGAAATGGAAAATGCAAACACCTTTCTAGAATTTCTGGGGAACCAGTTGACGTAAGACAATGATACCTTTTTTTTAAATATAGAATTTGACGAGACGAATAAAATGATACCATTCAAAAAATTATTGTACTTTGTTTTAGTTGTTTATTTAACTTTAAACGAAAAAAATGAAGACGCAAAATTTAACAAACTGTAGCTAACGATCCCGTAGAATGATTAGCTTCGTTATTGTTTTATTTTTATCATTTTGATAGAACTTAATTTTACTTTTTATTATTTTTTTTTCATCTTTGTATGAATGACAGCCAATGAGAAAATCGAAATTGTGTCTTAGAGTTCCAGTTAAACATTATTTGTTGTAGTAGCTGGTTTATATTCATTGCCACCAAGTTTAAATAAATTTAAAAATTGTTTGCAAAATAATTCATTCAAATTAAAGAAATCACATGAAAAACATACTTATTTCTTTTTTTATTTTCAAACATCATTTGTATCATTTATTTTGATACGCAAATATTTTCTTTATTATTAAATCATATTTATTTTAAATCACTATTATCCTCTGGCGACCAGTTTAGCCTTCCTTAAATGTATGCTAAACTTTGCTATATGCTACTTTTATTCATAATTTATTTTCCAGCCTACGTTCACTAAATCTGAAGATTGTGATAGAAAAATTAGCACAGATGTCATATATGCAAACACATTGGTAATTTTTTTTCTTGCGCCAATTTAGCGAAAACTTATGTATATCAGTTACATATACATAAATTTAAGTATTTTCTATTTATTTAAAAAGCAAATAATAAAAAAAATAAAGTTTAGGTAATAGTTACAAAACAAAACTATTTATATAACTTTAATATTGAAAATAAAAGTAAATAGACAGTGTATTAATTAACAAACAACAACAGCCGGGTTACCATATAACGCATAAAATTGCCTTTTTGTTGCAATCGCGCCAATGTGTTCTTTAAATGACATCTGTGCCAAGAAATCAAGAAATCTAAGTAATTCGGGCAGCATTTTCTTCTATATATAAAAATAATAACGATTTGGGAATGAGTGAATGAACATCTGTGTGGATACCGATGGACGAATGAAATCTAAGTAGATACCACGAAACCGCAGAGAAGGGGAGGGTTACTATCGAGGAGACCCAGTTCTTTCGAATATGTTGCCAAGTTTATTGCCAATTTGGCGGCTGAAATTATTCGCCTAAAGTGAAGATAATTTGGGCTATTTTCGGTATTTCACCAAATTCCCACAGACTCCCGTTGTAATGCAATAGGTCCCTTTTTGTTTTCGTTTTTAAGTTTTTTTAGCAGTAAGAATTTGTCCCATCAAAAACTTGTTGCTATAAAACAAGATATAATTGTAGAGAACATTGAGAATATTCATAGTAAATTTAATTGGATTTGATACATGAATTGACGAAGTTAGGAATCTTTTTCTTCCTAAATCAGTTGCTTCCCTTTGAGCCCATTTTTAAATTTATCAAAAATCTATCATATGTAAATATTTGGCCTTTTTTCTAGAAGTACTAATAACTTAAAAAATTGATATCTATTGTAATCAAGAAGCTATGGGGATTTTTTGATTTTCACAAAACCCCTTAAAATTTCCACTTCTTTAATATGATTTTGCACATAAACGAGCTTGATCGAGATTTTCTGTCCCTTTATTTTATGTATCAGTTTGGAAGAGATTTGTGAAAAATTATAGTAATTATCATGTCCATAAAAAAATGATAGATATAGAAAGATAGATAGATAAAGTTTTTAATAGTGGGTGGTTTTGAAGTCCAGGGTTCATGATCAGTTTAGATTTGCGAATTTGTTTCAAAAATACCAACAAAGAGGAGAATTTACTAAAAAGTATTTCTTACAAAATTTACCTAAAATGTCAAAAGTTTAGTTCCCATTATTTTCGAATAGTAATTTCTTCAAATATCTTCTGAGTTGAGAGCGCCAACCCGTCTAGTAATATATCTAATGAGAGGTTGTTTAACGGAGTTTCAGACACACACAGTTTTGTTATAAATAGAGTGAGCTCCTTGGTGGTGAAATGTAGGAGGCGTTTAGGTAGAACGCGTTTTAGCCAACCTTAGGAAGTGTAACGAGATGATCTGTTTTAAACTTTGAAATAGTTTATAACACAAAATAAAATATTATAAAAAAATGGCACAACATATTTCGTAGGGGTGGGAGGGGCGCAAACAAAATTAGGATATATAATAACAAGGATAATTTATAACACAAATTAAAAATTTTAAAAATTACTGCGCGTAAAGAATTGCGGAAGGCAATAGAGCTTTTTTACCAATCTAAAAAATAGAACATAGAGAAACTAAGGTATCACGAAGCAATCCAAAATGGAAATGCGTAATAATTGTGTCTAGATTTGACTAAAGAAATAATGATGACTTCACGATACCGAGCGAATTGATCGCAAAGCGTTTCTGCAAGGGTTAGTTAGCATAGCGGACTTTTTCTAGTATTTTCGAAGTCTAGACTTTTTTCATTCGAGGAAATACCTTGAATGTATTTAAATTTTAGTTCTTTGAATAAACTTGTGTAAACACTGTAATTTTTTAATTCGACTCCTTAGATTATTTTTCATATATCATGCACTTCATATGACAATGCAATGACTTTCTTGATTATTATAATAAAACAATAATACACCTAAAATATATTCTAATACACCTGAAAGGATAAAAGACAAGAAAAAATTTCCCCACTTAATGCAAAATTGAAGTAATTTGGAGGATTAACATAAACAAAACATTGTTGAATGCAATGACATAAGATATTTTTGATAATCTTGATCTTTAGGTCAAGGTTGATCTTCACAGTTCTTTTTTTTTACTCCAGCTACATCGTTTAGATATTCACTGAAACCTGCTTAAGATACGAATCAACGGACCGAGGATATTTCATCTTAAGTAGGATATATCGTATCCGGGTAATTTAATTCAGGGTTCTTTTTCAAGAGGTCACAGATAATTTGTATCTTAACCTCCTGAGTCCTGATGTCGCCTGTAGGAGACAATAATACACAACTCTATAAATGAACTTAAATTTATCCAGAATTGTTTAAATTACTTCTAGAGTTTTTTAATTAATAAGTGCCTGTCATAAGCATCGATATATAGACTTCTACATGTATTGAGATGTTTCATAATAATTTTACTCGACTTTGTAGCCATTTTTAATATTTATTTCTTGCTAAAAGTGGTTATGCGGGATCGTATCTTAAACGACTTTCACCGAATGACTGTATTTGCAAAAAAGTTTTTCTTAGTTCAACATAATTTTTACTTTTGTGATAACAAAAAAAAAAAAATTAATATTTTCAAAACCAAAAAATGGCAATATTTCTTCCATTAAAATAACATAGTACATAAAGTAAAAAAAAAACAGTAGCCTGATGAGATAAGAATTGTAGAAAATTCATAAAAAATGACACAGGAATATAAACTAAAAGATAATGTAATTTGACTTTGTGTAGCTTTTAACTACTTGAAATAAAAAGTTTATAGAGTTTTAAATGTGATTATCACCAAACAAATAGATTATTCTCTTTCTTAATTTAAAAGAAAAAGAAAAGAAATAAAAAGAAAAGTAAAAAACAGAAAAAAAGAAAAGGAAAGAAAGATTTCTTTAAAATTTTTACAAATTTTAAATTGTAAATTTATAGGTTGCTTACATACTAACTCCAACAGAATGATGTTCTATTTGTTTGGCTTAAAATGCATACGATTTTTGTGATTTACTTTTGAATACAAAGAATAAATATATCATTTTTATTCACGATTCACTTAAGTATTGAAAGTTTTATGTGTAAAAGAAATTAATAATGTCTTGTGAGATGGGTAGTGCTAAAATTTGTGGCCCATGAGGCGAAATTGTGAAATAGCATTCAGTGCTCTTAAGCTAAATACATATGTATGCATATTTTTACAATTTTAGTGAGTTACGCAAAAGGAATATTAGGTAATGGATACTATATAAAAACTTTAAATGTATATTTACACATGAAAAATTAAAGTTTTAAGTTTTGAATAAAAGAGTGCTGTCGGATTCAGCGAAAGGTCTATGGTTCGAATTTTGGCCTGGTCACTTTTTCGCGCAATTAGCAAAAATTACAATTTTAATTATTCATAAGTAAATACTTTTCTGGCTTTTTTTCTGGAGATATTTTAACCTCATTTTTATGAATATTATTACGTGATCAATATATTTTGGACTTTTCATTACCTGTGATTTATTCTACGTAACTGATTTTCATATCAGATCAGATGTTATAGTGAGTCACAAAATGTTTGGGTGAATTATGTATCCGTCGAGTTTGCGAGGTGTAGCTCATTAGACCGGGAGGCGACAGCACAGAATTTATCATCCAATTTATCGAATGTTATAAAGTTCATGAAAATCTAAGATTAGTTAAATTCCGATTCACATATTAAAACACAATCGATCTTCTAAGTAAAGTCCATATACCCGTTTTCTTAGAGACTCTTATACTTTATGTCTCAAATTACAATCCGCTGTCCCACATGTTTCTTGCTTCCCTGTCCCACTTTTTACGCTACTCAATCTGGCAACGTCACTCAGCGTATAGATCAGAGTTTCTTGGTCATAGGTGAGCCCCCTGAATATAAGAAAGTAAGTGAAAAAGCGATTTCAAAACTCCACATGTTCATGCAAAAGCTAAATTAAATAAAAGAGTTCAAAAATATAATTACATAAATAAAATCTACAAACTATTAAAAAAACAATAAAGTTATCCACAAACTGCAAGCATTAAAAATAATCTACAATGCAAAGAAAATACATAAAAATTAAAACACCCGCTTTCATACTCATAACACTTTATTCATTCTTATATATATATTTTCCATGATGTAAATATTTAACTCTTGCCCAACTTCATACCAAGATTTCATTGAAAAAAATCTACTAATTTTACTTTTACTCAATTAATATACACATACTTAAAGTATGTTTCTATTCAGCAAAAAAGAAATTTTTTTGTCTCAGGACTGAAAGGAAAAAAATGTAATTTAACAAATTACAACGACTATTTGAAAAATAATATCTTCCAAAACTAAACTTTTAAATTTATTAATAAATATTATATCTAAAAAAATGATCATGATAAACATTATTTTTTTATGATGATCAAAACATGGCTTACATAATATCAGAGACCTATGTTAAGTACGCGATGTATTAAACATTAATATTCGTGGACCAATCATAAACAAATTTTAAATGAAATTTCAGTTTTACACTTTTCGGTACTGCAAAAGTTTAAACTTGTAAAAATCGCACAGTTTCAATTTTTACACCGTCGTATAGTGAAAAAATGAACCCTTAAGTGTAATTTGTTAGAAAGCTGTATCTCAATTTGCTTTTGAGTTATTAACTTTTTTTTTTAGCTTTTAGTGCATTTTTTTTTCATCATGGCAACAGAAGTATTCCAGACATTAAACATGGACCAATCAGAAAATGAATAAAATCCGTTCATTAACAAGGATTCAAATACGTCTCAGATATCTCTAGACCGACAGCAATGACTATTTTCCAAATAGTTAAAAAAAAGATTAAAAATACTGTTTTTTAATTTATCCAAAGTTTAAATTATGTGAGAAAAATTATAAAAAAAAATAAATAATAATCATTCAGTTGTTGCAATCTTTATTTGAGGCTCACTTTTACATTTTCCAATAAATCAAAGACTTTCCAAAAATTTAACATGCTTATTCATCATTAGGAAGCATTGCTCACTGAACTGATCCCGTTTCTCAAAAGAAGTTTATTAATTTGGCATTTTAAAAAAATAATTGGGAACTTTGTCTGTGATGTCATTCTACATTACTTAAAGCAGCACGAGAGCATTTTTGCTATAATATTTTCTGTTGTATCAGATAAAATTTAGGGTGTTAGGGGCTAAATCTATTCGTTGATGCTTTGAAATAAAAATATGCAAAAAATAGAACGATATGCAATATACTAAAACCAACCATGAAAAATTATCTAACTAACAAAGCAAGTCTCATCAAAATTCGACCAGTAAGACTCTTTAAAAAAGCTAATCTTTTATAATTGAATTTAACTGATACTATAACTCTCCTCCGCATAACTCTCTAAAGAAGAAACATAAAACTAGGAGCATTATAAAGTTCCGAGGTAGAAATCGCCCTTTTTACTAATTGGAAAAAAACTCTGAAATCTTCCGGGGTAGTGACACCTCATTGCTCCGGCGTTCCCCGGTACTGCCCTCAGAATTCAGCACTGGTTCAGCTTGGCCTTAATATGATAAGGGCAGGTTTTACTGACCCCTGGCCCTCCGTTGTAACTTCTTGAACCCTTTCTAGATATTTTAAACTTTGAATAATAAAATGTTGCATTTTGTTATAGTGGAAATTTAACACTATGTTATATACAATTTTTTTTTAATTATGACCAGTGGTTTAATTCTAAAAAAACAGAAGTTAAATGTTCTAGGCAGAGGGTATACGCTCAAGGCAGAGAGCATACACTCTATAGATAATGTACATATTTGTAAACAAACTGTCTTATTTCGCGACAGCTCAACTTGTGGTGGGCAAAAATTCGAATTAAACTGCATTAGAAAATTTTAAACTAAATGTAATTTTCGATATAATAAATTACATTTTATCGTATTATACGGAGGAAATAATACGTTATAAATTACTAACTCTTTAAGAATTATTTATTTATTCATTTATTTTTGCCCACCACCAGTTGAGAAGTACATCCTTTTTCGTCTGCGTGACGCCACATGCACATTATCTATACTATATAAGAAACGGAGGATATGCGGTGTTCCTAAAAAAAATCCAGAAGGTATACGGCGTATACCATCGTATACCCTCCACTACAACCCTGATTAATACAGGAAAAGAGGCGGCTTCTACTTCAGACTGTTGATTAATTTTTATTGCATCAGGAAGCGACAAAAAAAACCTGTGTATTATACCTCACAAAAATTATCAAAAATCTCTATGTTTACGGATCGTTACGGGCCTGGGGTGAAAACATTTTCATATACAAAAATTTCTTTTAAAAAAAGCGAAAATATGAAGAAGAAAAGAAAAAAAAATATTACTTACTTGTTCAAGTAACAAAACTTTTCCATATTTCGTTAGTTCTCTTGCTGTCCATGATCCGACAATACCAGCGCCAACTACCACAAAGTCAAATTCTAAATCCGACATGACTTATTACTTCTGTGCTACACTCTGTTTCAATTTGCTACGCCCTAAAAGTGGAAGCGAAATTATAAGACAAGAATTTCTATCACTAGATAGCGGAGTTGTCATCACGATCATTTTTATCAATCAAATTGGAATGTGTCAAGATAATTGACAAAACAAGGTTAGCTAACTTGTTATCTTTTTTTCTAAACGTTCGGCTACTCTATCTAAATTTAGTTTTTGTCTTTTTTTGTGTGTATGTGTGTGTATGTAAAAAACAAAGCTTTCTAAGAGTTTATTATATTTTCTATACGAGATGAATGAAACAAAAAAAAAAAAAAAATCTTTTATTTTCTTTTGGAAATTTTGGATATATTTAACGCTGGGTTATATAATAGAAAAAAATTGAACAAAAATCTTGTAAATATCATTCTGATCACGGATTATTGAGAAGAATTTTAAATTATAACTATCTTAATCATGTCCGCAACTGAACATCAATATATATATATATATATGTTACAGGCCAAACCCGATTTTAGTCCAAACTAGATTGGCCTAGGCCAAACCGGTCTATCCTAATGCCCATCGGATAAACTAGTTTTTCCTAGGCCAAACCGGTCTATCCTAACGCCCATCGGATAAACTAGTTTTTCCTAGGCCAAACCGGTTTATCCTAACGCCCATCGGACAAACTAGTTTTTCCTAGGACAAACTAGTCTATCCTAAGGCTCATAGGACAAACTAGTTTGGCCTAACTCTTATAGGATAAACTAGTTTAGCCTGCTGTTTATTGGTCTGAACTAGTTTATCCTAGGCCAATCTAGATTATCCTAGGCGAATTCAATTTACCGTAATTTTATTGAATTCAATGACCGCCGCGGCGCCAACATTCTAGTTTGTCCTAGGCTGATCTAGTTCATCCTAGGCCAATGTATTTTACGTGTTTTTAGTTCACAGGCGTCAAAGCCTGAGAAATAATGGGCTCGCAAGTTCTGTACGTATACATGTATGTACGTACGTATGTACGTAACACGATAACTCTTGATAGAACTAATGTAATTTGACGTGTTGTTATCTCATCAGACTACCAAAGCCTGAGAAATAATGTGCCCGTGGATTCTGTATCTATGTATGTACGTAAGTACGTAACGCAAAAATTCTTGATAGAAATACCCGATTTGCATCAAACTTTCAATACAGGTTTATTCTTATGAGGAATTTTTCTGTTTAATTTTGGGAGGTCATTGGAGAATAATAAGGGGGAGGAAGATCGAGAGACTGATTCGCCCCTTTCCTTAAATCAAATATATGGGTTTCCATGCATTATTAGCATAATTTATAATAAAAAAATTAGATCTAGAAGCATTCTGATGAGGCGCCTTCATGATTAGTTGTGGATGTTCATTATTTTGAGTATAAAGAGAGGGGGAAATATAGGTAACGCCCCATAATTTATGTAAATGCTTTTTTCAAGCAGAATTTGCTGATTTGCTTAAATTTTTGAAATAGATTCATTCTGGTAAGGTGCTTCCCTAATTAGTTTGAAGTTAATTGGTTAAGAACAAATGGAAGAAAGGGGGACTCCTGCCTAATTTTGCCAAATGGGTTTTTCACGCAGAATTAACCGATTTGCTGCAAATCTTTGATTTGTTCATTCTGATGAAGCGCTTCACTGATTAATTTTGGTGGTTCTTTGGTTAAGTATAAAAGGGAAGCGTACAATTTATTTCCTTAAATTAGATAAATTAGATAAATTAGTTATAATACAGAATTATCCAATTTTCTTAAAATTTTGGACATGAATTGATTTTGATCAGACGCTTCTTTAATTAATTTTTCTTTTGGTTAAGTATAATGGGGTAGTGGACGATTTATTGTCTTCCTTAAATTAAATAAATGGGTTTTTAAGCAGATTTATCTGATTTGCCGATTAAATTTTGAACATAGTTTTTTCATAAGGCGAATCCCTGAATAGTTTTGAGGGTTTAATGATTAAGTATAAAAGGAGGAATATAGGATTACACTCCTTAAATCAGATGAATGAATTTTGAGCAGAATTATCTGATTTGCTTCAAATTTTGGATAATTGTTCAATTTTATAAAGCGTATCTGTGATTAGTTTTGGGGTTCAATGGTTAACTGTAATTAGGGTAAATGGGAAATGTAATATCCCTTACTTGTTTTTTCGAGGGTGATATTAAAAAAAACGCCTGTAATACACAATTAGTGTAAACAGCCTGTGAACGCAAAGCCATTACTTTAACAGGGCAATATTCTTTTTAATATTAACGCCAACTACTGCTCGCTAACCTTGTGCAAAGTGGTTTTGCTATCACCCCTGTATAATGTATTTTATTTGAAGGGTAGTAGAATACTGTTACAGGTTTGCACGGGCCGGAATTTCGAAGCCCGGTATAAAAATTAAAAATTCAGCCCGAGCCCTGCCTGTAAAAAAATCAGTGAAAAGGGATTCAGTCCGGCTCGACCTGGCCCTACTCAATTTCTGCAAAAAATTCAGATTTTAATTCACATACATTAAAGATTCCTTTAAAAAATACTGCATACATATTTATGGATAAATTTACAATGTATTTTTAAATTACGATGTGTTCACTAAATGGAAAATACACAATGTATTGTTGATTATTTAGATTCTTAGTCCTTCAATATTCAAATAGGAATTCATTAAATAGTTAAAATAAAAGAAAAAAAGGAGTGTTATAAACATCATAACTTTTGAATATGTTTAGTAAAAATTAGATTTGTAAATATATTTTTCTGTCATTCCTTAAGGGTTTTCTCAAATCCAAAAGAGCTACATCTTAACACATTTATTAATTAATTCCTTTTCGGAAATGCATAAGATTAACAGGCATTCTCACTCAGAAAATATGTAATCGAATGGCGGTAATCATTTTTTTCATAAAAGCGATGTATCTTTGAGAAAATACTATTAAAGCTACGTTTTGAATCGAATTTCCAGTTGCGACTTTACGGAAAAGAAAAACTTGACTCCGTGACAAAAATAGCTATATGTCGACAGGTAATTAATTTCTCAAAAATGGAAAACGCTGTTCGATTCCAAATTATGTTCAGCTCTGCCCTAGCTCGAATATGTAATAATAATAATAATAATACTAATAATAATAAATGCAAGTCTGAACTCAGATGGCACGTGTCTGCGATGTGGCTCGAATAATAATAATAATAAAAGCAAGCTTATCACAGTATGATCTGAGTCTGCAGAAAGAAAAATAAAAATAAGCAAACACCATGTCCAATGTATCATGTCTCTACGGTGACATGTTAAATTTCTGTATTGATGTTACAAGCAATGACTCTTGACACACATTTATGCTTATTCTAGTGAAAGATATGTTTTTACCGGCCAAACGCAATTTTGAGCCAAATTATATTAGCCTAGACCAAACTTTTTAATCCTAACGCAAATTGGATAAACTAGTTTTCCTATGCCAAACTTTTTTCTCTAAATGTCCATAGGATAAACTAGTTTTTCCTATGAAAGTTGGTAATCCTTCAATTTTTCTTTCATACTTAACCATTAAACTCCCCAAAACTATTCAAAGAATCGCTTATCAGAAAGAACATACATCCAAATTTGACGCAAATCTGTAAATTCTGCATCAAAACCAGTTATCTAAATTATTGGGGGTTTACCTACATTGCCCTTTGTTTTACACTTAAACGATAAACATCCACAACTAATCACGGAGGCATCTTGTCAGAATGATCCTATACCTAAAATTTTAAATGAAAACTGATAATTCTGCATGAAAAATCCATTTCTCTGAATTAACAATGGAGTATTAGCCTCCCGTTAACCCCCATTTAATCTTATCCAATAAATTCCCAAAACTAATCAGAAAAGTACCTTATCAAAATGAAACTACTTCCAAAATTTTAAGCAAATCAAATATTTCTAACAAAATATTTCTAATTATATTTCTAATATATCGCATTACGTACATATGTACGTACATACGTACAATCATGCGTACATGCATGCGTACATACATAAATACCGAACCTGCGAGCTCATTATTTCTCGGGCTTTGACGCCTGTGAGCTAAAAACAAGTAAAATTAAATTGGCCTAGGATAAACTAGGTTAGCCTAGGACAAACTAGATCAGCCTAGGACAAACTAGAATGTTGGCGCCGAGGCGGTCATTGAATTCAATAAAATCACGCCACGCCAATTTGAATTGGCCTAGGATAATCTAGATTGGCCTAGGATAAACTAGTTCAGACCAATAAACAGCAGGCTAAACTAGTTTATCCTATAAGAGTTAGGCGAAGCTAGTTTGGTCTAGGAAAAACTAGTTTGTCCTATGGGCCTTAGGATAGACTAGTTTGGCCTAGGAAAAACTAGTTTGTCCGATGGGCGTTAGGATAAACCGGTTTGGCCTAGGAAAAACTAGTTTATCCGATGGGCGTTAGGATAGACCGATTTGGCCTAGGAAAAACTAGTTTATCCGATGGGCGTTAGGATAGTTCGGTTTGGCCTAAAATCAGGTTTGGCCTGTAACATATATATATATATATATATATATATATATATATATATAAATTTTTTTTTAGATATTTCTTTCAAATTGCATAGATCATACCTTTGAAGGTCAGTTTTAGCGAAAATGCTGTAGAATTTTAATATGAAATCTTCTGTTAAAAAATGGGTGTTAATTTTGCGGACCATGTATAGTCCCGCTTATGCTATAGTAAAAAAAATCAAAAAGTCTACGTCAAACGTAACAAATGAGATACGTTCGTCTGAAAACTACTTTTATAAATATCCAGATTGTGGTGCAATAGCTGTTGCACTCATTTTCAGAAATTCATATATGGGTGATACTCAAAATAGGGGACAATTTATGTCTTTGGGCATACAAAAAAAATTGAGAGGTTTTCTGTCATGTTTTTACATTTAGATATGTTTTTCTTAATATTATTCATTATTTGCCCTCAAGAATTATTCACTTTTTAGTTAAAAACACCTTAAAATAACAGAATAAAGATTCAAAATATCATTAGCATGGATGTCCACAGCAGCTGTGCCTTGTGTATACTAGCATTTTTCAAGAGTTAATATCATGTTTATAAAATAAACAAATGTTATTCTTTCTTTATATTAATCAAGGAGAAGATTTATCCAATAAATTTCTTTTGAAAAATAAAATTATAGTATATAAAAAAATAATTAAAATTTGTCCTCCATATTCGGTTTTCAAAACAAGGTCATACTATAACAGCTGATTATTAATCAAAATTTCATTTTCACATATGACAATAGTTTGAAAATATAAAGTTTCTCCATGGCAACAAGTAGCCACTTCATCCCAGCCAGAAAATAGAAGCATGTATTGTATTTTAAGAATAGAAGTTGAATATTAGGGGCGTACATGACTTGTATGTCATTAGAATGGATAATAATTTTCATGTTTATTTTATAGTTAAAATGTTTATTTTATTTATTTGCATAGAACTTTTGTGTTTTAAAAAGCCCCAGAAAGGACTATTGCATTGTGATTATATTATGGCTCATAATCTTATTTAAATTAAAATTTGTCATTAGCATGGACAGATATCAGTGTCAGTGTATATTAGCATGTTTTTTCTGTCCATGCTAAAGACTCCTATGTGCATAAATGTAACCAGTGCTTATATTGTATCCTTTATGAAGTTTAGTTTTACGTATAAATTTAAGTATTACATTTATTATCCCTAAAATATGTATTAAATCTGTAGGAAAATCACTAAGACAGCTTCTTACATTGTTAGTGTCGGAATGTTGTTCATGTAGCAAAGTTTGCTCTTTGGTAATGTTTTTATTCTCCTTATATGTATATATGTAAAAATGGAAACCATTTGCTGAAAAGGAAGGCTAATAAATATAGAAAAAAAATATTTAAACATGAAGAAAATAAAAATTTCATAATATATTTATTCCATGCAATTTGTTTTGTCATTAGCATGGCTCAAAAAATACTAATTATTTTTTAAGTTAATTTTTAAATATTTAGCTCTGCTGACTACATGGAAAGTATACCTAATACTATATTAACAACACCTATTTTTTTCAGAAATTTTGCTAACAGTAATTTTTTTAGGATGTCATTTTTGAAATAGTCCCCTATTTTGAGAATCACCCATATCCGTATTAAATTTAAGACGATTACATACATTAAATTCAGAAATACGAAAATAGTACGAATCCATTTTTAATAGGACTTAATCACCACATCATCCTTGAGTCATTTCCGATTATGTGATGTCACTTACTTAGCCCTTTATATACCAAATTATGAATTTGTGAAAATTTTACATTTTAAAATCATTTTACGTAAATTTTTTAAACTGAATTAAAAGATTTACATAATCATTCAATAAATAATTGAAGGATTTTAGTGGATTGGAGGATTTAGAAGGAATAATTAAATTTGAATTTACAGGGATTTTCTGCAATATTTATAGCCCCACTCAAATCTTTAGCTTTAAGTTGTTTTCTTAGTATTTTGTAGAATTATAAAATGTACAAATATGGTGTTCTTACAATATAAATATGGAATTATTTTCGAATTGAAAAATTCCCTCCCCCCTCTCTCTCTCAGCGCCACGAAAGCTGAAAAGATACTGTTCCGCTTCTGTATTCTGATCTTGTAACATCGCCTTGGCGACAAACACAGCCCACGCCAATTATACGCCAATCGGCAATTTAGTGTAACCCCTGCTCACGTGTTGTGTGACGCAGTGGATTGAGAGAAACGGTCTCTTAGCAACAAGCTCAAAAATGCTGCAACAAGCGGCGACTCTTAAGAAAAAAACATTCCCTTTAATTTACAGTCTACTTGCTTTTTCTCTTTAATTTAGTTTTTCTTTTTAATTTAGTACACCTCTGTACATTTTGGTCCTAGCGACCCGGAGGTATAAACGAGCCAGTGCCTTTTCTATTGAATTAAATATTGAATTTATCGAATTTCGTCAACAAGATGAATAATGTCGGAAAGTGAAATAACATCGTTAAACAGAAGGCGAGGGAATATCAAGGCCCAAGTAACTAGAATATTTAACGCAACGGATGGAAAAACTTTTAATTTATCCGAATGGAAAGCCCACCTGGACTTACTGTCGAAATTAGAAGAAAAGTTTGAAGCTCTTAAACTAGAGTATTACAGAATAATAGAGGAAGAAAAGTTGGAAGAAACGGAAAAAATCCTCTCGCAACTGGACGAAGATATTCTAAAACTAGAGGTAAGCTTAAAATCCTCTATTCATGCTTATTATGAAAATACTGATTCTAATAAAAAATCCATTGAACAGGACCAAGCTAAAACGTCTAGCATTAAGCTACCTAGGGTCATATTGCCGGTTTTTAGTGGCAGAATTGAAGAATGGTCCGTATTTAAAAGTACTTTTAATGAGCTTATTAATGATAATTCAAATTTAAAAGATAATGAAAAATTATTTTATTTGCGTTCTGCTTTGACTGGTGAAGCGAGGAGTTTGCTTACACCAGATGAAAATTATGTTTCACTTTTCAATGCGTTAGAACAAAGATACGAGAATAAAAGAGTTATGGTAGATTGTCATATAAAGAATATTTTAAATCTTTGTGTAATTAAACAGGAATCCGCTAAGGATCTCCGCATTTTACTGGATAACGTGAAGAAAAATTTAAGGGCTTTAAAGATCTTAAAGTATGATAGAGATAATTTCTCGAACGCAATTTTGCTGAATATTATTCTAAATAAACTAGATAACGAAACTCGTAAACAATACGAACTAACATTAAAGGATAATGAAGTGCCTAATTTTGATGAATTTTTAGAATTTCTTGAGCGAAGATGTCAAATCTTAAATAGTATAAGTTCTAACGTATCCTCTAAATATACTGCAAAATCCTTATTCATAAAAACAAACAAACCTCAAAGTAAATGTTGTGTAATTTGTAAAACCGAAAACCACCCCTTATATCATTGTGTTAAATATAAAAACATGAAGTTAAGTGAGCGAATTAGCCTTGTTAAGAAAAATAAACTTTGCTTCAATTGTTTAAGTTCAGCCCACCTCATTAATTATTGTAATTCAAAAAGCACTTGTCATGTTTGCAAGAGCACAAGCCATCATTCATCATTACATAACTATACAACACCAGTAAACAATCCTATAAACAATCTCCCAATACATGAAACAATAAATAGCAATTTTGTTTCGGAAGATTTATCACAAAACGAAACTACTGCTCATTCATTTTTTTCATATGAAAATGATAATAATAAATCTGTTTTAATTAACACTGCAATAATTTATTTGACAGATGTAAATGGGATCAAAATTCCTTTCAGGGCAATATTGGATTCCGCATCGCAGAATTGTTTTTGTACATTTAAAGCAGCACAAATATTAGGCTTGAAAAAAGAGAAAATAAATATTCCTGTAAGTGGAATAAATAAATTGCCTATTTACATTAAATCTAGAATCAAATCAAAGTTGTCAAATAAAATGAATAGTACCAGTTATGATATTGAGTTATTAAGCGTTCCAAGCAATTGTGACTTCACGCCCTCGAAAAAGATAAACATATCAGATTTAAAAATTCCAGCAAATATTTGTTTAGCGGATAAAAAATTTAACATTCCAAGCAGTGTGGAGATAATTATCGGTGCTGAACTGTATTTTTCTCTTTTAAATGAAGAAAAATTAAAGTTAGGCAATAATTTATATTTGCAATCAAGTATTTTCGGTTATATTGTATCTGGTTGTATTTATGACAAAACAGTAAATAATAATAATACTAATTATTGTTTCTTAACAAAAAATCTTGAAATACTTAATGACACTTTGAAGTCTTTCTGGGAAATTGAAGAAGTACAAAATTTAAAACCCTGTAACATTGAAGAATTAGAATATTGTAATGATCACTTCGATAAAACGCACTTCAGAAAACCGGATGGTAGATTTGTGATCACGATGCCGTTTAAACCACAGGTTTTAGAACCCGATTTGGGAAATTCCAAAAATCTTGCTTTGAAAAGATTAAACTCTCTGCGGCAACGTTTAGATCGAGATCCTGTTATGAAAAACTTATACACAGAATTTATTAAAGAATATAGAGATTTAAATCACATGCATGAAATAAAAGAAAACACGAACTTTAATGATGGCTGTTACTTACCACATCACGGAGTTTTACGACCCTCTAGTAAAACCACAAAACTACGCGTCGTTTTTGACGGTAGTGCCAAGTCAACCAACGGAAAATCTTTGAACGATTTATTATGTAAGGGTGGAGTTCTGCAAGATGATCTTTTTTCGATATTAATTAGATTTAGAAAGCATATTTATGCTTTTACTGCGGATATTAAACAAATGTTTAGGATGATAGAAATAAATTCATCCAAGTACAAATATTTAAAAATTTTGTGGAAAGACAGTATGTCATCCCCGGTTAAGGTATTTCAGCTAACAACAGTTTCGTATGGAACATCTTGTGCTCCCTACTTAGCCACCAAAGTATTACAACAATTAGCTCCAGATGAGAAAAAGGAATTCCCGTTAGCATCGAAAATTGTTTTGAAGGACTTTTATATGGATGATTGCCTATCGGGCTCATCCAATTTAGAAGAATTCAGATTAATGAAATCACAATTAACAGAACTCCTCCTAAAGGGAGGGATGGTTTTACACAAATGGTGTACCAATGAGGTCCAATCTACTGATAATCACATGTTTCCCCTGGACAGAAATTCTGAAGAAATAACTGTTAAAACATTAGGGATGTTGTGGAACAGTTTCAATGATACGTTTAGGTATAAAGTTAATATCAACACAAAGAGTGATTTCACAAAAAGAGATGTACTTTCGAAAATTGCCCGCATTTATGATCCTCTCGGTCTCTTAGGGCCAGTGATTGCGAAAGCAAAAGTATTCATGCAAGAGTTGTGGCTTCTTAAAATAGAGTGGAATAGACTAGTAGTAAAATAGACTAGTTTTTCCTAGGCCAAACCAGCCTATCCTAAGGCCCATAGGACAAACTAGATTTTCCTAGGCCAAACTAATTTAGCCTAAATCTTATAGGATATACTAGTTTAGACTGCTCTTTATTGGTCTGAACTAGTTTTTCCAATCAACTCTAGTTTATCCTAGGTCAATTCAATTTGGCGTGATTTTATTGAATTCAATGACCGCCTCAACGCCAACATTCTTGTTTGTCCTAGGCTGATCTAGTTTATCCTAGGCCAATGTAGTTTTACGCGTTTTTAGCTGACGGGCGTGAAAGCCAGAGAAATAATGGGCTTACAGGTTCTATATATGTATGTACACATGTATGTGCGCATGTATGTGCGTATGTGCGTACGTATGAACGGAACGCGATAACTCTTGATAGAGATGTCCGATTTGCTTCAAATTTTGGATTTAGGTTTATTCTGATGAGGTGCTTTTCTGATTAATTTTGGGAATTCATTGTATAAAAATAAAGGGGGCGAACTGGAGGCTAATCCCCCACCGTTAATTTAGAGAAATGCACGTATGTACGTGCATTTCTCTTGCAGATTTATCCATGCAGAATTATAAGTTTTCATTTAAAATTTTAGTTATAGGATCATTGTGACAAGGCGCCTCCGTGATTAGTTGTGGATGTTTATTGTTTAAGTCTAAAAGAAAGGGCAATGTAGGTAACACACATAATTTAGATAAATGGTTTTTGACGCAGAATTGACGAATTTGCTTCAAATTTTGGATGTAGGTTCTTTCTGATACGGTGATTCTATCAATAGTTTTGGGGGTTTAATGGTATGAAGGAAAAAATGAAGGACTGCCCTCTTACCTAGGAAAAACTTATTTATCCTATGGACATTTAGATAAACAAGTTTGGCGTAAGAAAAACTAGTTTATCCTATCGGCGTTAGGATAAAATAGTTTGGCCTATTCAAATCTAATTTGGCTCGAAATTGAGTTGGGCTGGTAAAAAACATGTCTTTCACAAGAATAAGTATAAATGTGTGTAAAGAGTCATTGCTTATAACATGAACACAGAAATTTAACATGTCCACAGTAGAGACATAAAGCATTGGACATCATGTTTACTTATTTATTATTATTATTATTATTATTATTATTATTATTATTATTATTATTGTTATTATTATTATTATTTTTTTTTTTGCAGATTCGTGCCAACTGAGATCAGACTTGCATTTATTATTATTATTATTATTATTATTATTATTATTATTATTATTGGATATTCCAGCCAGATCAGAGCTGAACATAATTTGGAATCGAACAGCGTTTTCCATTTTTGAGAAATTAATTACCTGTCCACAAGTAAGCTATTCTTGTCATTACTTACACAATCAAAAATCATAAAAACATAGACTATCAGAGACATGGTCTCCAAACTAAGGTAGGAAAACATGCCAAATTTGATAAACTCATTAGAAAAATAAGAAACAAATACATAAAAGAACTCAACAAAGTGACAACAGAAGACCAACTGGACAACATTACACTGAGACTGCAAAATGAAATCACAACTATAGCTTTCACGTGCTACAAAAAGAAGAAAACACCAGTGATCACTGCTCCACCGTGGTGGACGGACGAAATCAAAACAGCCAGGAACAAGGTTTGGGCTCTTACGAGGAGGTATCAAAAGCAAACTGACGAAAACCTAAAACTACAACAACACACAGTTTTCAAAAAAGAAAGGGCCAAACTCAAAAAACTGATAAATAAAACCAAATCAAAAACATGGAAGGATTATTGCAGTAAAACAACGGACACCTACGGAACGCACTACAAACACGCAAGCAACAAAACCACGGGACCAGTGAAACTCATTGACATACTAAAACAAGATGGCACAACAACCATAAAAGAAACATTAACACATTTCCTAGACAACCTGTACCTAACAGACAGTTCAACACCACATACTATCAAGGCAGACAAAAATCCATTGGAATACGCAAAAGCACCAGTAATAACTAAAGCGGAACTCAATAGAATAATAAGAAACATCAAACAAAACAAGGCACCAGGGTACGACTACATAGACTATAACCTAATTAAAAGAATACACACAGCAGCTCCACAACTCCTACTAACTCTGTTTAACACATGTCAAAAACTAGAATACTTTCCCAAATCATTTAAATTAGGCGTTGTCGTACTCTTCGAGAAACCAGGCAAAGACCCAACAAACCCAAAAATTTATCGACCAATCTGCCTACTACCAGCGTTAGGGAAAATGCTAGAGCGAATAATCCATGGGAGAATTAACTACCACCTATACAAAGAAAAATATTGGAGTAACAAACAATACGGGTTCAAACAGGGGACCTCAACAGAGCATGTACTAGATAACCTATTAAAACCAGTTAAAGAAGACGGCAATAACAATTATCAAACACTCCTAATAGCCATGGACATCAAAGGGGCCTTTGACAACATAAGATGGCCAATTCTAATAAATAATTTAAAACAGTCTCCCTGTCCGGATTACTTAGTGAACTGGGTAGTGAGTTTCCTCCAACAAAGATTTGTTTCATTAGAAGAAAACGGCATCAAGGTAACAAGACAAACTTATGGCGGTTGCCCCCAAGGCAGTTGTCTTGGCCCGCTTCTGTGGCTACTAATCGCGGAAACAGCTCTCAAAAAACGCTGAAGGAAAAATGTAAGAATACAAGCCTTTGCAGATGATTTCATAATAATTCTCAGGGGTAGGTCAAAAGACAAATTAAAAAGACTAGCAAACAGAATATTAAAAGAATTCAACGACTGGATAGAGGAAAACTACCTAACACTAAACAAAGAAAAAACAGCATTACTATACCTAAACAGGGGCCATTCTTGGAACCTTCTAACAGCAGATCCAAACATCATAGAGGGAATAGAGTTAAATGGTCAGGAACTACATGTCAAAGAACAAATTAAATACCTAGGGGTCTTACTCCATAAAAACCTAAACTGGGAACCACACTGTCAAACACAAGCCCACAAGGTTAGACACAACTTCAAAAACCTAGCATACATGGCAGCTAAAAGATGGTGTCTTACACCTAACATAATGAAAATTTGGTACAACACGGTAGTTGAGAAGACGCTAACCTACGCGGCCCCGATTTGGGGGCACAGCCTTACGAAGAGGTGTAAAGAAATCCTCTTGAGCTGCCAAAGACACTTCGCACTGGCCATAGTCAGGGCCTATAGAACGGCCCCTACCTCGGTCCTATTGGTACTTGCTGGCCTGATTCCAATTCACCTTAAAGTAAACTATGAAGCGGCATACGGCACAGTGTCAAGATTAAGGAAGAATGCAACAATACACAACAAAATCATCTTTCACAGAGAATACACTCAGAAAGTAAACATATGGCAAAACCACCCGGCAGAAACAATTGAACCACGTATAGGCCACAACCCAAAAGATACATGCATTTATACAGACGGCTCAAAATTGGAATCAGGTGCTACAGGTTCGGCTTTTGTAGCTTTCAAAAATAATAAAAAAATAAAGACTTGGTCAGTGCCTCTAAGAAGTTGTAACAGCGTCTTCCAAGCCGAACTACTGGCTATACATAAAGCAGCGGAATGGGGCAATTCATTTTGTGAGCCATACAGCATTAGGTCGGACTGCCAATCAGCAATAGATTCATTAAGCAAACCATTCAACATCAGTGACACAGACAACAAAATACACAACCTAATCAAAGATTCAAGAAACAATTTTAAAATCAGCTGGGTCAAGGCGCATGTCGGCATCCAAGGAAACGAAGAGGCCGATGTGTTAGCCAAACACGCAGCATTAAACCAGAACAATGAACGTGCATACTACCTGGAAAAACCTAATTCAAAACTAAAAGGAACACTAAAAGACTTAACAACTGAACAGTGGCAGTTCGAATGGGACTATGGGGACACAGGCAGGGAAACTTACCAGTACTTTCCAAAAGTAGACGAAAATAGATTAGTTAGCGACTACCTACTCTCACAACTTTACACAGCTCATGGAGCATTCCCAGAATACCTCCACAGATTTAAGAAGGCGCACACACCGGACTGTGATTGCGGTTCGGAGGGTACGCCTAAACATTACCTGCTGCAATGCCCACTCACACAAGCAGATCATCTAGCAAACATAACAACAGAAAACGAAAAATTATGGCATAAACAATTAGCAAAAAACAAACACGTACAGAGAAAGGCAAAAATCATAATCAGGTGGCTCCAAGACAACTGCGACAACATCACGTCACTCATACAGCAGAATACATAGACAAATGACCACACATATACAAAAAAACCTCGCAATCCTTTACTACAGCCACTAATCCTTCATGTAATCGCGCGAATTTTTGTGTTATATGTTATTATATGTAAAAAAAAAAAAAAATTAAAAAACTTATAAAACGGCTCTGGGATTCCTATCGCCAAAAAAAAATTATAAAATAGTGCATTTTGTCTTATGTCCCAGCAGTGTGCGGTAGTCGTGCGATATTAGCAGTATCCAAGGCCCGAAACAGGTGCTCCGCAGGACCTTCCTGCATGCACGTCGCAAGACATCACGGATCTGCAAGTCGCACACCATGACATAGTAAAAAGCTTCATCCGCCTCCGGCACTGCTTGTCCGTCCTATATGTTATTAAAGGAAAAATGGCCTAGGTCTAAAAACCTACGGTCAACAATAAAAAATCATAAAATGTTAAAATAATTATTTGTCTTATGATCACAGCAGTAAGCGGTAGTCGTGCAGTAACAGCAGTATCCACGGCCCGAAACAGGTGCCCCGCAATAATACTATTGCAAGCACGTCGAAAGACATCTCGGATCTGCAAGCTTCTCATTGCGACAAATCAAAAAGCTTCATCCGCCCTCGCCTAACTGCTTGTCCGTCCAGATCTAATAACATAAGATATAAATTACAAAAATAAATAAATAAATAAATAAATAAACAAATCAAAGGGGAATTTACGGGGAGTGCTTGGGTTAAGTGAACTATCTGGTTAATTTTAAACAATAGAAATGTTACTAACCCATTTACCTTCCAGGATTCCCTCCCCTAGGACTTGGCTCCCGAAAATTTCAAGTTGACCTAATCGACGCAGGGACTCAAGGAACCCTGTGCGGTCCGAAGAGATTCGGGAGCACCAATCAAGTCCACTGCATCAGATCCGTACAGGTTGACCTGTAGACGCAGAGACTCAAAGGACTCTGGCCGGTCCGACATCGTTCTGGAACCCCTCCTTAGTTGGCTAACGCCTCTCAGGCTTTCAAGTTGACATCATTCACGCAGGGACTCACGGGACCCTGAGCGGTCCGAAGAGCAATGGGAAGTAACCTACTAGTCCACTTACCCCGAACCGCACTCGTTGACCTCATCGACGCAGAGACTCAAGGGACTCTGTGCGGTCCGAAACGTGTTCGGGGTTTTCCTTTTTCGTTTTTTCCCTTGTTTTTTTTCTAGTGACAGTATGCCTCCTTATTAGGTGCATTTGGACTCTGTCCGCACGAGCTACCGGACCCGCTCCAATGGGACAGCCCATGGAGCATCTTTTTTTTTCTTTCTCTGTTTCTTTTTTTTGGGTACGGTAGAAAGGAGGGTTCTCGTCACCATCAGCAGCGATTCGACTGCCTTGCTTTTCGGTCCTAAAATTCTCCCTTTTCTGGCACTACTTAGCATTTCGACCTTTTTAGTTTTGGTTATTTACTTTTCTAAATTTCCCTCAAAATTTTCTCCCCTGTTGTCTGCTAAGAACATGCCACCGTTTCGGTTCAAAAAATAATTTTAGCTCCAGCCCCATTTTACCTGGCACGGCGAGTGGGAGTGATGTGCGGCACCAAACTCAGTACATTCACAAAGGCAATAAACTACGTACTCAGTCCAGCAACCGTTAGCCACAATCAGCCGACCTCGGCACTTGTCTGCGTAGATCGTCCCCACTTTGCCGGCTAAAATTCCATCATGTACGCTAATGGCGCCTGGTGCATGTAAAATCCGTCGTGGGTGCAAAGTCCTCCAAGTTACCTGTGAATTATACCTCTGGAGGTGCCTTGCCAGGTGAAGGTCTCGTCATCTGATCAAGGCTCTAAATTACGAGACCATCTTGCGAAGCCATTTGCAGTTCAAACATCAGGATGTACCATTAATTAACAAGCGAAACAAAGTATGCTCAACGACAAGCAAATACTGCAGAAATGATGGCATGCGAAGCAAAGTTTATTGCCACTACGTGGCAATTAGGCGGTCGTCCGCCCCGATACCAGGTATCTAACTCGTTAAGCTGAGAAAACTCGGCAGGTAGGGGCCTGGTCATCGGTTAGAAAGAAAGCTATTCTTATCACAGTGTCAAGTTTTTCTTTTCCGTAAAGTCGTAAGCGGATATTCGAGTCAAAACGTAGTTTTAATAGTATTTTCTAAAAGCTACATCGCTTTTATGAAAAAATTGCTAACGCCATTCGATTACATATTTTCTGAGTGAGAATGCCTGCTAATCTTATGCATTTCCGAAAATGAATTAGTTCTTAAATGTGTTAGGATGTAGCTCTTTTGGATTTGAGAAAAGCCTTAAGGAATGACAGAGAAACATATTCACAAATCTACTTTTTACTGAACAGATTCAATAATGATATTTATAACTCTTCTTTTTCTTTTTTTGTTCTAAACTACATTAATTATTTAATGAATCCGTATTTGAATATTGAAAGGTTTCAGAATCTAAATAATCAATAATACACTGCGTATTAACCATTCTGTGAACGCATCGTAATTTATAAATACATTGTAAATTTATCCAATAAATATGTATGCAGTATTTTTTAAAGGAATCCTAATTGAATGTTAAGTAAAATCTGAATTTTTTGCAGAAATTGAGTAGGGCCAGATTGAGCCGGACTGAGTCTCTTTTCACGAATTTTTGTACAGGCAGGGCTCGGGCTGAACTTTTAATTTTTACACCGGGTCACGTCAAAATAACTTTCCTTCGAAAAGGGCCGGCCCGGGCCTCGAAATTTGCCGTGCGAATCTCTGACAGTATTCTACAACCCTTCGAATAAATTGCATTATATAAGGGTGGTGACAAAACCACTTTGCACAAGGTTAGCAATGGAGCAGTATTCGGGATCAATATTAAAAAGAATATTGCCCAATTAAAACGATGGCTTTGTATACACAGGCCGTTTACACTAGTTGTGTATTACAGCCTTATTTATTTAAAGAATGACAGCCTCGAAAAATAAAGTAAGTTGGATTACTTTTTCCCATTTTACCTAATTATACTTAACCCTTGAATCCCCAAAACTAATCAGAGATATGCTTTATAAAATTAAACAATTATCCAAAATTTGAATAAAATCAGATAATTCTGCTCAAAAAAATCATTCATCTTATTTAAGGACAGTAATCCCCATCCCTTAATTTATACTTAATCATTAAGCCCTCAAAACAATTCAGGGATTTGCCTTTTAAAGATAAAAAACTATATTCAAAATTTACGGCAAATCGGATAAAACTGCATAAAAACCCATCTATCTAATTTAAGGAAGGTGATAAAATGTCCACTAGCCCATTATACTTAACCAAATGGAATAACCCATAGTAATTAAAGAAACGCCTGATCAAATGAATTCATGTCCAAAATTTTAAACAAATTGGATAATTCTGTATTATAACCAACTTATCTAATATAAACAAGGAAATAAATTTTAAGTTTCCCCCTTATATTTAGCCGAAGAACTACAAAAAATAATCAGTGAAGCACTTCATCAGAATGAACAAATCCAAGATTTGCAACAAATCTGTTAATTCTGCATGAAAAATCCATTTGCCAAAATTAGGTAGGATCCCATCGTTCTTCCCGTTGTTCTTATTCAATTAACCCCCAAAACTAATTAGGGAAGCGCTTTACCAGAATGAATCTATTTCAAAAATTTGAAGCAAATCAGTAAATTCTACGTGAAAAAAGCATTTACATAAATTATGGGGCGTTACCCCTATCTCCGTCTCCATTTATACTTAAAAAATGAACACCCGCAACTGATCATGGAGGCGCCTTAAGAGAATTCTCCTATATCTAAAATTTTAATAAAATATGCTAATAATGCAATAATGCTAATAATGCCAATAATGGAAACCCACTATTTGAATTGAGGGAAGGGGCGAATCAGCCTCTCACCCCCCCCCCCCCTTATTCTTCTCCATTGACCTCCCAAAATTAATCAGAAAAGCTCCTCATAGGAATAAAGCTATATTGAAAGTTTGATGCAAATCGAGTATTTCTAACAAGAATTATTGCTTTACGTACTTACGTACATACATAGATACAGAACCTACGGCCTCATTAATTCTCAGGCTTTGGTAGCCTGGTGAGATAGAAACACGTCAAATTACATTATTTCTATCAAGAGTTATCGCGTTACGCACATACGTACGTACATACGTACATACATGCGTACATACTTACATATAGAACCTGTGAGGTCATTATTTCCCTGGCTTTGACGCCTGTGAGCTAAAAACACGTAAAACTACATTGGCCTAGGATAAACTAGGTCAGCCTAGGACAAACAAAAATGTTGGCGTTGAGGGGGTCATTGAATTCAATAAAATCACGCCAAATTGAATTGGCCTAGGATAAACTAAATCGGTCTAGGATAAACTAATTCAGACCAATAAAAAACAGTCTAAACTAGTTTATCCTATAAGAGTTAGATCAAACTAGTTTGGACTAGGAAAATCTAGTTTGTCATATTTCCTTAGGATAGACTAGTTTGGCCTAGGAAAAACTAGTCTATCCGATGGACGTTAGGATAGACCGGTTTGGCCTAGGAAAAATTAGTTTATCCGATGGACGTTAGGATAGACCGGTTTGGCCTAAAATCGGGTTTGGCTTGTAACATATATATATATATATATATATATATATATATGTCAACATTTGAACGGAGGGTGGTTTTGGGGTCTGGGGGTCATGATCGGTGAAAATATACCAAAATTTTTTGAAATTGCTTTCCTCCGGACGGCTCCAACAGGTAGCTTTTTACTTTTTGTAAAGAAAGCTACCTAAAAGGTAGAATACAAGATTTGGTGAAAGTCGTTAGAACCATTTTAGGTGTGTTCGTAATTATGTAAAGACGTAGCACCTATAGTTGTCGTTCAATCCGTCCGTGTGTCCGCCAGTCCGTCTCTCTAGTTGTCCGTCCGCATATAACAACTGAAAAACTATCCAACCGAATCATTTGAAATTTTAAATATGCAATTAATAGATAATTTCTTCGAGTCATTTCAAGTTTTATGAAAATCGGATGCGTGGTTCAATTACAGGGACAATCAAAAGGAGTCCAATACATCACGGTCAATGGGGAAAAAGTTTCAACAGCATTTTAATGGTCTTCGAGCATAATAAAATTGATATGCATCAATGAAGTATAGACTACACTATACATTACGTACAATCTGCGGTGCAAAGGATATTTGTTATTGATTTACAGAGCCACAAATCAGTATTCCATTACCTAATGATATATTGATACATTGTTTGGTACTCGTTTTAATTTTATTAAACTATTTAACATTTTATGAAATTGATATACGTTGCTGAGGATTACTACAAGTTATTTCCTGTATAATCGAAAGCAGGTAGCATTTACAGGGACACATAAAAGATTTCGGTTACTATACTTTATCTGAAATATTGTATACTATTACACCAAGATCTGAATATTTTAAGGTGTGTTCGTAATTATATAAATACGTAGCACCTATAGTCATCGTTCAGTCTGTCCACCCGTCCGTCTGTCAGTCCACATATAACAGATTAAAAACTACCCAACCAAATCGTTTAAGATTTAAATATAGAAGTGTTGCATAATTTTGTCGAGTCACTTGAAATTTTATGAAAATCGGATGTATAGTTTAATTACAGGGTCAATCAAATGTATTCCATGACATTACGGTCAATAACAAAAAATAGTTTGAAATACATTTTAATAATGTTACATTCTTTCAAATATTATAGAATTGACATGAATCTGCCAAGTAGATACAAAAATATACATTCTATGCAATCTATGATACAAAGAATATTTATCATTAATTTACAGGGCTGCTAAAAAGTATTCCACTGCATTATAGTGTCCGGGGAAATATTGTTTGGAGCATGTTTAATTATATTAAACTATTTCATATTTTATGAAATTGATATACGCTGCTGCAGTTTAATATATATTAATTCCTGTATAATAGAAAGTACCGTAATTTCGGGTGTATAAGCCGCGGATCAAACAATTCTCTTTTGGACCCAGAAATCTTATTTAGTGATTGAAGACAAATATTTACTGCGATCTAACTAGTTATATTTGTTTCTTAAAAAATTCTGGGTCGAAAAAGAATTGTTTGAGCTGCGGCTTATATACCCGAAATTACGGTAGAACTATTTACAGGAATACACAATATATTTCGATCACTATACTGTATCCGAAGTACTGTACATTATAACACTATGAATATTTTAAAATTTTGTTAAAGTACGAAAGAACCTCATTTTCTACGCTACACGTGCAATTTCCAACTTGTTTAGATAAAATTGGTTTGATCCTCAATGACCCAAACGTAAACCATTAATCGAAATTTCTCGAACATGTGACCTAGCCTAATTGTTTTTCGTACCAGAAAAATGTTGTATACAAATTTCGTTAAAATCGATCCAGCCTTTCTTTAGATATAGCTTGACCATGACCCATTATGATCCCTCATGACCCGCAAATGACCCTTATAACAGAAATCTCTTTGAACATTTTACTTTGCCAATTAGTTTTCCCGAGTCAAAAAACTGTTACATACAAAAGTACGTTAAAATCGATCTTGACGTTTCTAAAATATAAATAGCTTGACCCAGACACATTATGACCATTCATGACACATTAGTCGGAATTTTCTCGAAAATGTCATCTAGACCAATTATTTTCTCGTGCCCGAAAACGATATAATGCAACATTTAGTCAAAATTGCGTGAGACGCTCTCTAGATAAAATAAGCGTGTCCCACAATGACCCCCAAATTACCCGCTAATCCATATTCCTCTAACACGTAACTTAACCCAATGGCCATAATCCAAAACAATAGATAACAGAATTTGGTCAAAATTGTTCAAGCCGTTTTTTAGATAAAATTGGTTTGACCCAAAATGATCCAAAAATGACCCACTAATCGAAAATTTTCGAAGATGTGACCTAACCCAATAGTTTTTTCGTGCCAAAAATCTGTCGGATACAAAATTTTCTTAAAATCGGTCCAGCCGTTCTTTAGATATAAATAGCTTGATCCTGCAACATTATTACTCAAATGACCCACTAATTGAATTTTCTCGAATGTGTGACATAGCCCAATATTTTTCTCGTGCCAGAAAATGGTAAAATACAAAATTTTATCAAAATCGTTAAATCCGTTTTTGAGATAAAATTTACAGACACACACATACAATTTTTGCTCGCATTGTAATATAAGGTAGATCAAAAGCATCATCACATAAAAGAAATCACAAGAATAAGCGTGAATTGATTAAAGCTTGATTAAAGGTGATTTTTATTTTAATCTGAATTATGCATTTCTAAACTCAGCTACATTTTGTATAATAAGAAAATTTTGTAATATTAAGAAAAAAGTCATATACTTATCTATACAAAATTCTGGATACACAGACAGTCGCATATGCATAGTAATTCCTAGAAATGTGATTTCAAAAGTTTTAACCAGGTTTTTGATTGAATTAAGTTTAAATTAAATGAGTATTACGCATAAAAAACTGTATGTGATGTACCTGTGCTAAAGAAATAAAGCACGTTTCTGTCTGTTTGTAGAAATTTCTAAAGACGAACTTTCATATTTGCTATGCATTTTCAAATTAAACTAAATTTTGGCATATTAAGAATGTATACAAACGCAATAGATCATGTATATAGCTGCACAAAAGAATGGGACGTTGAAGTTTTGTTAACATATTCTATGAGTTTAAGATAGTTTTTAATTAACTAGGCTAGAAATATGATTTCTCTTTCATTGATATGAAATTCTTAAGTACATTATAACATGATTTCTGTGAACTATGGAATGAGTTACAGTGATTGTATCATATAAGAAGTTGAAATTTCGTTTTCGTGATTGTTCGTATTATCTGGTACAAAATTATCCTTTTTTTCGTATTAGGTTTGTAAAAGCCACTATATGAATAAGAAGTAGCATATTGTCCCCCATAAAATGTTACAAAATGGGTACTAATTACATATTTCTCTATTCTTAAAAAAAATTAAAAAATAAATAAAAACTTTACAGTGTCACTACCACGGAGAAAGAATTGTTTGTAATCTGGGATATTTTCCCGCTCATATGAAGAAATCTACTGCACACAAGAGTATAAAAATTAGCGATATTATAGAAAAATATTTCATAAACACACTGATACAAGCCGTGTATAGATTGAATAATTGTGTTAAAAGATAAGTAAGATATTTAAAATTGGTCATTATCAGTCTATTAAAAAAGTTTTAAAGAAGCAAAAACTATGCATACACTATACTATATACATAGGAATTTAAATATTTTTAGATCAATTTATACATAAGATGTTCCCTGCATACAGATTGGTTTAATTTTTTTTTCGACTTATTTTATGAGGATTTTTTTTTTCATTTTAGATTCGTATTTACAGCATTTTGAGAGACCATTTTCTACATATTTTAGAAAAGTTTATTATTTTAAATTGTTGCCAAATGATCAAAGAATATTTCCGTCAAATCAAATATATATATACGCAACTATCACAAAGAAAAAAAAACCTTTCAAATGAGAATTTAATAATTAAGTGTTAAAGGTGGAACAGTATTAGAAATTACGTCATCAAATTACATTTATTTGGGAACATTAAAAGATAAAGAAAATTTTAAGATTATGTATTCTTTAAAATGCTCTAACGGAAGTAATTGAAAAGCACATTACGTCGTATTTTAAATAGTCAAACACGAAATTTAAAAGACTAGGCTGTTTTCAATGTTTCATACTTATAAAGTGAAAACGGAACCATTATAAAACCACTCCTGTGTCTGCTTGTCCTTCTCTCAGAGACATTTTACTCATAAATTATGACGCGTGGAAAACCCAAACTAGGAAATTTAAAAAATAATATTGACCCACATATTTACAGATTATTAAACATTTAGAAATGTATTTAAGAGGATAGTAGGGGGGAGGGGGTAATTAAGTTACATGAAGAAAAAAATCTGTACTAGCGTGCACATTTGAAGCTAACATAATGATTAATATTGAACTCGTTGTACACTAGAATTTTTCATCAGCATTTTATTCTCTTAGCATAAAATGAAGTTATTACAACAGTTTAATATGAAGCATAGTAACTAAAGTATGAATATGCATTAATTTATATTTCTCCGTCAGAGAGTGGAAAAATATAACCCACCCCAACATTTTCTTGATCCTCCACCCTATTACTCATTTCTAGTCTTTGCAAAATCGGAAAGATTTAAAAACATTATCGCCATATCTCTATTTCCACTGTATACAGGGTGATTCACAAAAGATGGGCAGAACTTTAAGGGGTTATAGTACACTTAAAGACAAATAATATTAAATAGGAGATGTTCCGCTTCTGTATTGTGATCTTGTAACATCGCCTTGGCGACAAACACAGCCCACGCCAATTATACGCCAATCGGCAATTTAGTGTAACCCCTGCTCACGTGTTGTGTGACGCAGTGGATTGAGAGAAACGGTCTCTTAGCAACAAGCTCTAATGCTGCAACAAGCAGCGACTCTTAGAAAATAAACATTCCATTAAATTTACAGTCTACTTGCTTTTTCTTTTTAATTTAGTTTTTCTTTTTAATTTAGTACACCTCCGTACATTTGGTCCTAGCGACCCGGAGGTATGAACGAGCCAGTGTCTTTTCTATTGAGTAAAATATTGAATTTATCGAATTTCGTCAACAAGATGAATAATGTCGGAAAGTGAAATAACATCGTTAAACAGAAGGCGAGGGAATATCAAGGCCCAAGTCACTAGAATATTTAACGCAACGGATGGAAAAACATTTAATTTATCCGAATGGAAAGCTCACCTGGACTTACTGTCGAAAACAGAAGAAAAGTTTGAAGCTCTTAAACTAGAATATTATAGAATAATAAAGGAATAAAAGTTGGAAGAAACAGAAAAAATCCTCTCGCAACTGGACGAAGATATTCTAAAACTAGAGGTAAGCTTAAAATCCTCTATTAATGCTTATTATGAAAATACTGATTCTAATAAAAAATCCATTGAACAGGACCAAGCTAAAACGTCTAGCATTAAGCTACCTAGGGTCATATTGCCGGTTTTTAGTGGCAGAATTGAAGAATGGTCCGTATTTAAAAGTACTTTTAATGAGCTTATTAATGATAATTCAAATTTAAAAGATAATGAAAAATTATTTTATTTGCGTTCTGCTTTGACTGGTGAAGCGAGGAGTTTGTTTACACCAGATGAAAATTATGTTTCACTTTTCAATGCGTTAGAACAAAGATACGAGAATAAAAGGGTTATGGTAGATTGTCATATAAAGAATATTTTAAATCTTTATGTAATTAAACAGGAGTCCGCTAAGGATCTCCGCATTTTATTAGATATTGTAAAGAAAAATTTAAGGGCTTTAAAGATCTTAAAGTATGATAGAGATAATTTCTCGAACGCAATTTTGCTGAATATTATTCTAAATAAACTAGATAACGAAACTCGTAAACAATACGAACTAACATTAAAGGAAATTGAAGTGCCTAATTTTGATGAATTTTTAGAATTTCTTGAGCGAAGATGTCAAATCTTAAATAGTATAAGTTCTAACGTATCCTCTACATATACTGCAAAATCCTTATTCATAAAAACAAACAAACCTCAAAGTAAATGATGCGTAATTTGTAAAACCGAAAACCACCCCTTATATCATTGTGTTAAATATAAAAACATGAAGTTAAGTAAGCGAATTAACCTTGTTAAGAAAAATAAACTTTGCTTCAATTATTTAAGTTCAGCCCACCTCATTAATTATTGTAATTCAAAAAGCACTTGTCATGTTTGCAAGAGCGCAAGCCATCATTCATCATTACATAACTATACAACACCAGTAAACAATCCTATAAACAATCTCTCAATACATGAAACAATAAATAGCAATTTTGTTTCGGAAGATTTATCACAAAACGAAACTACTGCTCATTCATTTTTTTCGTATGAAAAGGATAATAATAAATCTGTTTTAATTAGCACTGCAATAATTTATTTGACAGATGTAAATGGCATCAAAATTCCTTTCAGGGCAATGTTAGATTCCGCATTGCAGAATTGTTTTTGTACATTTAAAGCAGCACAAATATTAGGCTTGAAAAAGGAGAAAATAAATATTCCTGTAAGTGGAATAAATAAATTGCCTATTTACATTAAATCTAGAATCAAATCAAAGTTGTCAAATAAAATGAATAGTACCAGTTATGATATTGAGTTATTAACCGTTCCAAGCATTTGTGACTTCACGCCCTCGAAAAAGATAAACATATCAGATTTAAAAATTCCAGCAAATATTTGTTTAGCGGATAAAAAATTTAATATTCCAAGCAGTGTGGAGATAATTATCGGTGCTGAACTGTATTTTTCTCTTTTAAATGAAGAAAAAATAAAGTTAGGCAATAATTTATACTTGCAATCAAGCATTTTCGGTTATATTGTATCTGGTTGTATTTATGACAAAACAGTAAATAATAATAATACTAATTATTGTTTCTTAACAAAAAATCTTGAATTACTTAATGACACTTTGAAGTCTTTCTGGGAAATTGAAGAAGTAGAAAATTTAAAAACCCTATAAGAGTGAAGAATTAGAATATTGTAATGATCACTTCGATAAAACGCACTTCAGAAAACCGGATGGTAGGTTTGTGGTCACGATGCCGTTTAAACCACAGGTTTTAGAACTAAATTTGCGAATTTCCAAAAATCTTGCTTTGAAAAGATTAAACTCTCTGTGGTAACGTTTAGATCGAGATCCTGTTATGAAAAACTTATACACAGAATTTATTAAAGAATATAGAGATTTAAATCACATGCATGAAATAAAAGAAAACACGAACTTTAATGATGGCTATTACTTACCACATTACTGCGTTTTACGACCCTCTAGTAAAACCACAAAACTACGCGTCGTTTTTGACGCTAGTGCCAAGTCAACCAACGGACAATCTTTGAACGATTTACTATGTAAGGGTGGAGTTCTGCAAGATGACTCTCCCAATCTCTTAGGGCCAGTGATTGCTAAAGCAAAAATATTCATGCAGGAGCTACGGCTTCTTAAAATAGACTGGAATGAGAAGCTGCCCTCTCATGTTGCCAAACAATGGGAAACCTTCCTGGAAAGTCTTAAAGAACTGGAATCCATTGAAGTGCCAAGATGCTTCCTAGCTGTGAACCAATCAGTGGTTCTAAATGGTTTCGCAGATGCGTCTTCCAAGGCTTATGGTGCAGTGATATACATGCAAACATCTAATTCTAGTGAAACCATCAGTCACTTATTATGTAGTAAATCCCGCGTGTGTCCAACCAAAGTAATAACAGTGCCATGTCTCGAACTGTCAGCATGTCTTCTTCTGGCTAAACTCACTAACAAGGTCTTAAATTCATTAGACAAACAAGTAGCTTCAGTTAATTTGTTTTCTGATTCAACTATTGCTTTAGCTTGGATAGACACTGCTCCTCATCTCCTGAAAACGTTTGTGGGAAACCGCGTTGTGCAAATTAAGGAACAAACTAAGAACTTTCCATGGTTTCATATTCCGTCAGAACACAATCCAGCTGACTTGATATCAAGAGGTGCAAGTGTGGAAAACCTTTCTTCTAACCAGTTGTGGTGGCATGGCCCGCCTCTTTCAATTCTTGAAGAAACAATAGCAAAAACTGACTCTAATATAAGTGACATTAAAGATGAACATTATTCTAGTGAGCTTAAAGCTCCTAGCAACTTGACATTCGCTATTCATACTGACTCTAATTTCTGTGATAATTTAATTAATCTTAGCAATAATTTCCAAAAATTAATTAGAATTTTAGCTTATATTTTCAGATTCATACATAAATGTAAAAAAGCAACATCTGCAACCGGCCCTCTGTTGCTGGAGGAATTAAGAAAGGCAGAGGTTTATTTAATAAAAAATGAACAGGTAAAGTATTTCAAAAATGAAATTTCGGCCCTCCAAGCGGGATCTTCGGTTCATCGCGCAAGTAAGTTAAAATTCTTAAATCCCTTTTTAGATGGAGATAGCTTATTGAGGGTGGAAGGAAGACTAGCAAAATCAAATTTGAATTTTGACCATAAACACCCCATTATACTTCCGGCGAGCTGTCGCTTGACGAAAATAATTTTTCAATATTATCATAAACGAGATTTTCATGTAGGACCCCAAGCTCTTTTGAACACAGTGCGTCAAAAATATTGGCCGCTTGGTGGCAGAAATATTGCGCGTAAAATTGTACATGAGTGTTTACAATGCTTTAAAATTAAACCTATAACGGCTAGTCAAATGATGGGGGATCTCCCTCCTGAAAGAATAGTGCCCAGTTCCCCATTTTCAAATGTGGGATTAGATTTAAGTGGGCCTTTTGAAATAAAATATAAAGGTCAAAGAAAGGGTACTTTTAAGAAAATCTATGTTGCCATATTTGTATGTATGGTCACTAAAGCTGTGCACTTGGATTTTGTCTCAGATTTGACATCCGAGGCTATAATAGCGACTCTAAAAAGATTCTTCGCTCGTCGTGGGAAAAGCTCTGTAATCTTTAGCGACAATGCTACAAATTTCGTTGGGGCTTCAGCAGAACTAAAACGTTTACGCAGACTTGTTACGAGTGATGAAGTTTCGAACTTTTTAGCTTCTGAAGGTATTAACTGGAAGTTCTTCCCTCCTAGGGCGCCAAATTTTGGTGGTCTTTGGGAGTCAGGAGTCAAATCTTTCAAATACCACTTAAAAAGAGCAGTGGGCTCAGCTCATCTCACGATCGAGGAATTCCTGACAGTTACCACACAGATAGAGGCTATTTTAAATTCGCGACCACTTTGTCCTTTGTCAACAGATCCTGACGATCTTCAGGTGTTGACTCCTGGTCACTTCCTCATAGGAAAGCCTCTTAATTTAATTCCAGAACCCAATTTAAGTGAGGTCAAAGATAATTTGCTAAATAAATGGCAAAGGACTCAAAAATTAACGCAGTTAATATGGAAACGTTGGCAGAATAATTATCTGAGCCAGTTACAAGAAAGAAACAAGTGGCTATTTAAAAGGCCTAATATTCTGCCAGGAATGCTAGTTTTGCTTAAGGACTCACAACTACCCATTTGCATTTGGTCACTAGGCCGCATTAATAAGGTTTTCCCAGGCGCGGACGGGATAGTCAGGGTAGTTGAAGTTCGTACCGCTAAGGGTAATTTTAAACGACCTATTTCAAAAATAAGTATATTACCCATTGAGGACAACATCATAGATCCTAAACTTTAAATGTGCTTTATTATGTATTAATTTTTCATGTATTATTTGTGTTTATTTATTTTATTTATTTATTTTTGCTTATAATCTGTATCATGTTGTGTTATTACTTGTATTGCATATGTATCTTGAAATATAAAAATATTTCAACGCCGGGCGGGATGTTCCGCTTCTGTATTGTGATCTTGTAACATCGCCTTGGCGACAAACACAGCCCACGCCAATTATACGCCAATCGGCAATTTAGTGTAACCCCTGCTCACGTGTTGTGTGACGCAGTGGATTGAGAGAAACGGTCTCTTAGCAACAAGCTCAAAAATGCTGCAACAAGCGGCGACTAAAAAGAAAAACTAAATTAAAGAGAAAAAGCAAGTAGACTGTAAATTTAATGGAATGTTTTTTTTCTTAAGAGTCGCCGCTTGTTGCAACATTTTTGAGCTTGTTGCTAAGAGACCGTTTCTCTCAATCCACTGCGTCACACAACACGTGAGCAGGGGTTACACTAAATTGCCGATTGGCGTATAATTGGCGTGGGCTGTGTTTGTCGCCAAGGCGATGTTACAAGATCACAATACAGAAGCGGAACAGATACAAAGGCAAAATAAATCATTCTTTTAAACATATCTTTGTTTTGTGTAACCAATAATGCTTCTGGAACAAAATAAATTAATGTATCTATAACTCTTTCTAAATAGTATTACAATTAATTGACGTATTAAAAGAATTTTATAATGAGTACTTTTTAATGGTACTTATAAGTATCGTCGGTAGATAAAGGGTTAATTACATATGATAATATTTAATAAAAAGAATCTTAATTTATTAGACCTATTATCTATCAGGGAATATAACTGAATTAATTACATATGATATTCAATTGAATGAAATTTTATTAATATCTTTTTAAGTTTTCATTCAAATTTAATAAAATTTGAAATGACTCGACAAAATTATGACACCCATCTATATATTGAATTTCAAATCATTTGGTTGGAATTTTACTGCGGTGTTATATGCGAACAGACGGGCTGACCAGGCGACTACTAACTTAGGTGCTGCACTTCAGGTTACAATCCAATGCGTAGTGCAGTGAGGTGGGTGGGCGACCACATACACATACCACAGAAGAGAAATCCCATTTACCTATGTCATAAAGATATTTCTGGAGAGGGCCATGATTTGTGAAAAAAAAAAGGTAAGAATTATTTACGATAGATTGAATGGGGATTTTCTGTAGTAAGGTATGTTTGTATCGGCCGAAAATTTTATTTCAAAATTGCTCCATTAAAAAATTGAATATATGTGAAAGGAAAATTCACCTCTGCTGAGTTAGCGGGAATTTTTATCGAGAGTAACTCAATAATCATGCATGAAGCTTGATAAAATAAATTACAATCATTTTCCTGCTGTATCTCAAAAGAAATTCTGTGCGTACAATAGCAACAGTTTCTATAGCACTGTCAGTAAAACCATACCCAACTACATAGTATATAATGCCTGCGCATTTCGCTAAAGACCACTTGACGCAAACCCTGCCCAAATTAGCATTGAGTAAGCTGTTTTCTATTCGGTGCATATGGCTCGGCACATGGTCATTGTTTTGGTCCAGGGTTTGCACGATTGGTCAGAATAACTTGGACAAGGTATCAGAATCCTCTTGAAGGAGACTTAATACATTAATCTCAAATAGATGGGCCTATCGATCTAGTTGGCCATGGTAAAACATCCATTTTCAATCAAGACGACTCGGGATCAGATCACGAGCCGACTAAGAATAAATAACGTAAAAGTTAAATGATACAACAGTTCAAATTCACTCGAGGAAATACAATTCATCCAAGTTCAAAAAATCCAAGCTTAAAAATAAATTAAATTATTATCGTTGAGAATAAATAAACATAAAAAAATTACTGAATAATTCTCTGTTACTATAATATTTGTAATTTTACACAAGGCATTAAATAGTGGTATGGTAGTAGACTCTATGTAATTTGACAGAAATGTTTTAATGGGGAACTTCATGAGACATTTTTTCAACTGGTTAATTTATTCACACTTTATATTTTCATCTTCTTTAGATAATTTAAAAAGTATGAGAATAGATATATAGATAGAGTTGCAAAACAAATAAAAAGGATTTAATTTCTAGATAGAGAAAAATAATAATAACATAATAATAATTCTTCGTAAAATGACCTTTTCCATAATTTCAAAATTCAGTGTTGATACCAAACTATAGGTGATAAGTGACTTGTCACCATATAATCACCATCATAATAAGTATTATTACCACTGTAATAATATTTATTATGAAATAATTATTATTTTTACAAATCTTGTTGACAGGATTTTTAGCTGGTAAAATTATTGAACCCAATTATATATTCTTGTTTCTCTTAAAGCATTTTTCTATTCTGCTCTTAGATATTTCAATAAAATCTATAAATAATGAGAATAATAATAATTTTTTTAATGATTTACTAAATTGTATTCATGATTTATTTCATTAGTATATTGATTTTTTTCACTATAGTTTTGTAGTGCATTGTTATAATTAATTGCAATATGTCATAAAATAATATTTCAATATATTTTTACTAGTAAATGCATAAAAATATAAACAAAGTTAATTTACCTTAAAATTCCAGCATTTTTTGTGATTATTCATAGTACAATGGTAAATGTTCTCTATTATTAAATATAATCTACTACATATAAATTATTATCATAAATAGAATAAACATTTTTAAACAATTAGTATCACAATTTGTATTGTATATTATTTATAAGTTATCTAAGATAACGCTCTTTTGTAGAAAATGTTATAAAACAAAATGTTCTTTGTGGAAAATTGCCTAAAAGCTTTATCGACACCATTTAAGTAATTTCATTAATTATTTTTCACGTAGTTACTTAACTCCTATGCTCACGAGATTAAAACTTCATTTTTCCGATTTTACGACAGATTTGTTTTGGGACAAATTGAAAAATCTTAGAAAGAGACAAAATAAAAAAGTAAAAATGTTCGCATCGTTATCAGATTAAGTATTTTTCTTGGACGAAATTTTAGTTATTAATTATAAACGCTATTTAAATGTCTAAACAAATAAAATATTGTTTTATCTAAGTAAAATAATTTAATAACACTTTTAATTTAATTTTTGATAAGATGTTTTGCATTATCCTAATTGCTGCAAATGGCAAAAAAAATGTATATCTATAAAATCCTTATTTACATTAATGTTACATGTGAAAGCTTCTTTCTAAATAGAATTTATTGTATTAAAAAAACTGTCACCTTTCAGGATATGTTAACTAAATCTATTTAAATTATTTTTAACCTAGGAAATTTATAGATAGAAAAGAAAGCCCTAATTATTAATAAACAACAACAACAACAAAATCTCAGAGGTTAACCCTTTAGAGTCTTATATCTTATTAATAGTACACATCTTTTAATTGAACATTATTTTGTTTTATAAAACACTTTTTTTATTGCTTATGTGTAGTGATGTTTGTATGTGACTTTGCATTTAATATATGAATCCATCAACGTTTAGGCATTTAATAATAATAATATTAATAAATATTTGCTTATTCTCTTTGCAAGTTTTGCGATTCTTTTTATTTTAAACATACATTTCACTCTTTAAATTTAAAATAAAGATTACTTTTTTGAAAGATTCGTATGTAATAAAGCGCAGAAAATTGCATTACCAGCTAAATCTTGTTGTAATATAATATTTTTTTAAATATCTCCAAAAATTCTTCCTTAGCTCATTATCATAGAATACGAATTGAATAATGCGCTAAACAACAACTTTCGTTACGTTACAGATATTCGTTAAACCCTAATTAATTTATTTAGATATAGTCCAAGAGCCGACCGCACAAAACCCTATGTCATGGAGCACAAGACAAATCCCTTTTTTTATGGAAGAATAGTAAAAGGGGATCTAAACATCCATGTCTGCCGGAAGCGAAGTGGTGCATAAGCCAAAAATAAATACCACTAGTGGTTGATTCGTTGGTTTAGCATTGTGCTTTCCTCCGCCCATTTCTCCATGTTTTCAAACTCTCTATTCTAGGACAAATACAATGCTAAACCTCCGAGTCGGCCACTAGTGGTATAAATTTTTGGCTTATGAACCCCTTCACTTCCAGCACACATGGGTCATTAGATTTCTCTATTACTACTCTTCCATAAAATAAAGGATTTCTTCTTGTGCTCGATGACACAGGGTTTTTCGCAGTCGGCTCTTCCACTAATAGCTAGTGTTAATTTTATTAAAGCAAAAGTATTCTTTTTTTTTATTAAAAAAATGATCCGAAAAGGTTAAAAGTGACTTTTTAATTCGTAATATCTTACATTCATAGTAAATTATAGTTACATTATACCATGAAATTTTCAAATCAGTTAGTTAAAAATATGATTTTGCAGCATGATCAGGGCTTTCGCTGGATTTTTGAGCAACATTAGCGACTTAGCAATTAAGAAAAAAAAAGTCGCCAAATAAAAAGAAACGTTAGCAAAAATAGATTCTGTGTGAAACAATGAAAAATATATCTTTAACTTCTTACTGTTTCCCTTTTTTTCCAAATATTCTAAAATAACCTATTTTTTTTGTAAATGCTAATAAAATAAAAATTCGACTATCTACTACAGAAACTATTATAAATGAGTACATTCTAAATGTCTCCTAGTCTTAATGAATAAATGTTCCAGACATTTTTTTAGCAGTCTATATAAAAGTTTAAAACTATTGTTGATTTACTGTTGTAAAAATATACACTAAACAATACTATGAGATTTCAATTCGAGAGAAAAGATTTGACCGGCCTATGATTACTTTCTATGCAACTAATAAATAGTATGGTAAATGGCTAATTTCAGCACCGTATTACTGCAAAACTTTTCTCTGTTTGGTGTTTGATGCGAGTAATTTTGATTGTGTTTTCATCCGTACCATGCCAGTGGTAGAGATAGTGATTAACTGACAATAGATAAACATATACAGCAGAATCTTTTCTGTCTCGCTAAACAGAATTGGTGTTGTGTCAAAATTTCTATAAACAAAGAAATTTGGCGTGATTGATTGTTCTTTTACTCGCCGAATGGAGGCTTTTGTAGCTATTTGGCGCAATGGCGATCAGCAGTGAGAACCCTGAGCATGACTATAATATCATACATGTTAAATTATTTTACGATTCGAGTGAGGATTAAATTTTGGATTAATATTGATATTAGTATAGATAGTATTAGTATAGTAAGAGAGAACACTGAGTCATTCAATAATTCTTGAAGGACTAGCGAGCTACGCCCGCTAGCTGGGCCACTTTTTCCAAACGAACCTCGATATTAAGCAGTATATAATAAGCAAAAAAATTCATTTAATAAGCAAGTCTTGGTGTTCGAATCCTCAAGCACAAAATAAGTAAATTAAAGAGCTATGGTTGTTATGCGCCCATTATCCCGTTAAAAATATGTGATTTCGCACAGTGGGCGCTACATGCCCGCCGTGCAAAGGCGGCCCACCGGCCTACCACCCACCGGCGCTACGCGCCATGGTCGCCATCGTCCCGTTAAAAATATTTGGTTATGCCCAGTTGGCGCTGCGCGCCCATAAGACATTTTCTCGTATTTTTTTGGTTCATCAGAAGCAGACTTTTACGCAGATTCTGAATATGTAATCAGTTTTATCTACTTTAAAAACTGTCTGGATGATGGTTTAAGAAAAAACGTGCAAAAAAGTTTCGGTATTAAAAATTGCAAAAGACTGCTATTAAAAAAAAATAAGTAATTTCATTAATATCACAAACAACATAACTAACAAAAAATTTTGGCAGCTAGTTTTCCGTTTGTACTAACAAAAATTAGTATTAATCGCGTAAATCTTAGGTTACACAATATTCGTGTATGCTACCAAAAAAAAAAGTATGAAAAAAAACCGTGTTTACCATTTTTTACCAATTAGTTCTTTTTCAAAGAACCGAAACGAAAGAAAAAGTCGTTTTCCCGGGAGAAAAAAGAGGTTTTCGGCTGCTTCTTCTTTTAGCCAAAGGGGAAAGTTCAGGTCGTTCACCGCAAGGTGGCGCAGTGTTCTGTCTCAGAGCTCCGTTTGGGAAATTAGACGTTTTCCGTTCCGATTCCCGACAAGTTTTTAATTCATAACTTTTTTAATTTTGGTCCTACGGTCTCGAAAATGCCCGAAATGACTTTCCCGGAATTTTTCGAATCGAAAGACACCTCTCGCGACTTCCAACTCGCCCGCGTTACGAACTGTAATCGTCTTCAAGCAGACAGACAGACAGAGGCGCACGGATTTTATTAGTATAGACTAGCGTGCTACGCCCGCTAGCTGGGCCACTTTTTTCAAACGAACCTCGGTATTAAGCAGTATATAATAAGCAAAAAAATTCATTTAATAAGCAAGTCTTGGTGTTCGAATCCTCAAGCACAAAAAAAAGTAAATTAAAGAGCCATGGTCCCGTTAAAAATATGTGATTTCGCACTGTGGGCCACGTGCACTTGAAAAAAAAAGATTGTGGATCGGAACTATGGTCGCTTCGCGCCCATAGTCCCCTTAAAAATATTTGGTTTTGCACGGTGGGCACTACGCGCCCTTAAGACATTTTTCCGTATTTTTTAGTTCATCAGAAGCAGATTTTTACGTAGATTCTGAATATGTAATCAGTTTTTTTCTACTTTAAAAACTGTCTGCATGATGGTTTAAGAAAAAACGCGCAAAAAAAAAAGTTTCGATAGTCCTGTTTTATTTCTAAGTTCAATATTTTAGCGAAAACTACGGTAAATATTCTACGGCAAGTCAAAAAAATTGATGCGGAAAAAAACGCAATTAGCGCCGGTGGAAAAGAGGTTTTCGGCTGTTTCTTCTTTTAGCCAAAGGGGAAAAATTCATGTTCTTCACCGCAAGGTGGCGCAGTGTTCTGCTTTGGAGCTCCGTTTGGGAATTGTGACATTTTTCATTCCGATTCCCAAGGGGTTTTTAATTCATAACTTTTTTAATTTTGGTCCCACGGTCTCGAAAATGCCCGAAATGACTTCCCCGGAATTTTTCCAATCGAAAGACACCTCTCGCGACTTCCAACTCGCCCGCGTTACGAACTGTAATCGTCTTCAAGCAGACAGACAGACAGAGGCGCACGGATTTTATTAGTATAGACTAGCGTGCTACGCCCGCTAGCTGGGCCACTTTTTTCAAACGAACCTCGGTATTAAGCAGTATATAATAAGCAAAAAAAAATCATTTAATAAGCAAGTCTTGGTGTTCGAATCCTCAAGCACAAAAAAAAGTAAATTAAAGAGCCATGGTCCCGTTAAAAATATGTGATTTCGCACTGTGGGCCACGTGCACTTGAAAAAAAAAGATTGTGGATCGGAACTATGGTCGCTTCGCGCCCATAGTCCCCTTAAAAATATTTGGTTTTGCACGGTGGGCACTACGCGCCCTTAAGACATTTTTCCGTATTTTTTAGTTCATCAGAAGGAGATTTTTACGTAGATTCTGAATATGTAATCAGTTTTTTTCTACTTTAAAAACTGTCTGCATGATGGTTTAAGAAAAAACGCGCAAAAAAAAAGTTTCGATAGTCCTGTTTTATTTCTAAGTTCAATATTTTAGCGAAAACTACGGTAAATATTCTACGGCAAGTCAAAAAAATTGATGCGGAAAAAAACGCAATTAGCGCCGGTGGAAATGAGGTTTTCGGCTGCTTCTTCTTTTAGCCAAAGGGGAAAAATTCATGTTCTTCACCGCAAGGTGGCGCAGTGTTCTGCTTTGGAGCTCCGTTTGGGAATTGTGACATTTTTCATTCCGATTCCCAAGGGGTTTTTAATTCATAACTTTTTTAATTTTGGTCCCACGGTCTCGAAAATGCCCGAAATGACTTCCCCGGAATTTTTCCAATCGAAAGACACCTCTCGCGACTTCCAACTCGCCCGCGTTACGAACTGTAATCGGCTTCGTTGCGAACTGTAATCGGCTTCAAGCAGACAGACAGACAGAGGCGCACGGATTTTATTAGTATAGATACCTTTTCAATAAAGAAATTTGCCAACCCTATATATTTTTTTTTTACGTAAATTATTAAATCGAATGAGAACAGGTAAATCAAGGTACAACGCGAGTAAAAATGTTTTAATTGCTAAGTTTAATAAAATAATTAGGTAGTCTTCATAAAACGGCAAATTTCAATAATTATTTCAATATAAATAATAGAATATTTCAGACAGAAGTGTAACTCACATTTAAGAAACAGATGGATATCATTGCATATATAAGGGTAAGCTTTATATTTTCTTCTTACATCAACTCATTAAAACAAATAAGAATGAAAAAGATACAGCAAAATACGAATCGAGTGAAAAGTTTTAATTTCCCAAATAAAAAAAAATATTTTTCATGATACGACAGGTTTTAAGAATTGTTTTAATATAAATAATGCAATATTTCAGACATAAGTGTCACTTGCATTCAGGAAACAGATAAATTTAGGACACAGCTCATTTTCAAATTTTAGAATAATTGAGAAAAAATAATAAGGAAATATTAATTTTCATTTATTTATATTTTATACTTAGTAAATGCAAATAAATTTCTTTAATATGTAAAGCGAATTCTATCTAATCCTGAAATTCCAGCTATCAATTCAATGAGATGATGGTCTTTGAAGCCGTCTTTCGGTCTAATAGCTATGATAAAAGTGCTGTTATAATTAACAATTGATTTGCTTTTTGGAAAAAATCAATATTTAATAACCCCCAACGCTAAATGACACCACATCAATCTGACTTGTTACATGTTTTTTTTTTTTTTTTTTTTTTTTTTTTTTTTGTGCGTATGTGTGTAATAAAGTCAGTAAAACAAAACTGCTTAGAATTGTCACTGGGGCTATTTTCTGGGCTGTTGTCTTAGAATATCAAGCTTATTTTAAAGAAAACATTGCGTCCCTTATGGCCATATAAAACGGATTAAAAAACTATAAGAAACAAATAACAAATCATATGCGATCTCAGCTTTTTTTAAAAATTAAATTGCATAACCAATAAATCTTCGCTGCCATTTGAAGAGATAATCTGTTACATGTTGCACAAAAGGGTACAACGTGGGTTACAAAAAAAAAAAAAAAAAAAAAATACGCATATCATTCTAAGATTTATACTTACTGATTCATGGACATGTAAACATGGTAAGCGAGAAAGGGAAGGAATGTGCTAACAACTAATTACTCATGATAACATTAATATCTGTATTTTACACAACTTTGGAATTTATTGGCAGCCATTTTCGTTTTCATCCTAGGTTTTGACATAGTTGAAAATATTGTCAGCGTGCCTAAAGCAAGGCTTTTTTAAATAATGTTATTTTGTATTTGACTAAAAATATACTTTATAAATGATTATAGCATATTTTTTTTAATTTAGAAATATATAGTACACAGAATACAAAGCGCGAAAAATTTTGGTAAGTAAAGTAGAGTAAACATTTTATACTGCTATAAAAAAGGCTCACAAACACCTCACCGGGATCCTAACCAATAGGTTTATGGATTGTTACGAAAATTATTTATGTATTATAAACTTATGGGAAATTACTACCGCCATGCAACGAACACACACACACACAAAAACGGAAACAGCCCAGAAACCAAATATCTGATACTGACAAAAAATAAATAAATAAATAAAAAATACAAACATATAAACAGTAATCTGTTTTGAAGAAATAACATATACAGCAAATAGGCAACATCTCCAATTGCTAAGTCGACAAAATATTATAAATAATAATTTAACTAAAATTAAACATCATCAGCATTGCTTACAGCCGCTCTCAATGCACTGAAATAAGACTAAAAGAATATGAGTGCAAATTAACAAGGAATTACAACAATAATAATGATAGTTAAAGATGAAAATATAACCGGATCATTTACAAAGGGTGTTTTAATGAAAGTGACTCCGGTTATCGTTTTTGAGCACGAATATACCTGATAGCTTTTACAACCACACTGTAATAAATGATAATAATAATAAATAAATAAATAATAGTCGAGTTTGGTGTGAATCATTGCACTAGCTAGGAAATACAGTGTTTTTGTAACTTCAGTATTGATTTACAACAAACTATTATTGTATTAAAACTGTTCCGACAACATTCTGAATGAGACATCCACAGACAGAGACAAGTTAAAGCAGCTATAATTAGCTTAGTGTCGTGCGATGAGCGTGTATTTCTGAACATGTGCTAATTACTGCAGTAGAAATTGGAGCTTTTGGATACATAAACATGAAACTGGATATTCTATTTTTAACAATTAAACGGTAAGTTTAATTTTTGTGTTGATTTGAAACGTTGATTTAACAACTATTAAACAGCCAGTTCTATTACATAATGTAAAACATAAAATTTCGTATTTGCCCACATATATACAAACATTGAGTAGCAATAGCTTTCGAATCGTTTATATAAACATTAAGTATTCTGTCTTAAATTATAACAAAGAACATTTTTCCAATTTATTATTTATTTTTTTCATAAAAGACTTTGTTGTTATTTATCCTTATTTGTCTGAACACCAGATTAAAAAAAAATCTTATATTATTAGATGTTTTTTGTTTTGATATTATATGTTATTCAAAATTTCAGTTCATACATCTGTTTGTATGTACTGATATAAATCATATTTACCCTACATATATATAAAACCATAATGAACCGAATTTATGAATGACTGATTAAACTTCTGATTTTTTTAAGGCGATTTCTCTAAAAACATTGAATATTTTGCAAAAAAATTAACACAAAAAATCATCATTGGTCCGCAGATCTCAAAACTAATATTAGATTTTTAAGAATTGAGTTAGTTTTAGAGATATTATATTTTTCTAATTTGAATAACATTTTTCTAATGATGGCCACTATATTATTGCATTTTTGTGAATATAAACCGGAAAATGGATAACGATAGGGATTATTAGATTCTTTTTTCGTCTCTAATTTTGAAATTTAAATCGAAAATAACTTTTATTTCAATCAATAGTGAAGACAATGTTATATTTAAATTATATTTTTCAAAAATATCTGACAAAAAAACCCCTTATTTTTACTTATTCGATCTCGAGATATCATTTTATTTCAGAAAACAAAAAATCGTCTATGATTTTAATCGTTGAAATAAATTCCATTGACTTAAAAATCATTAAGGAAACAGGTAGAAAGAGAAGCAGTATGCCGTATAGTTTGCAATATGATGACATTACCACTAAATTTAAATGCCTCAAATCGTCCAAAACAAAACAGGGACCAAATTCTCTGACATCATCCGTGCTTTTTTCTTTAAACAGAAAACATGTGCTTATAGTTAAGCATTCTAAAGTAGCATTTCATTGTATTAGATTTCAAAATAGTATCATTAAATGTTTTCTTCTTTTTATGAAAGCACGTGTTTGTGTCTGGGCCGAATGTAGTAGAGTGTTACTCTTTTCGAGTCACTTCAGCCAAAACACTTCATCTCTTTTCTTTCTCTTTACGCTAAGCATGAAAAAAAAAAATAGTTTCGCCGTAGATTTTTTTCAATTGACAATAGTGTATAAACCCGAAATGGTTTCAACAGAAAATATACACTTTTCTAAGCATTTATTTTAATTCTTATACTGGAAATATCTCGAATTATCTTCAAAATGGCGGCTTTTACGTAAAAGCTAAAGAAAAGGGAAAAAGAAAAAATAATAGGGATAATTACTTATAGATATGATTTTGTCATTAAAAAAAATTTAAACCTGTATTCCCGCAAGATGTGAAAACAATTTACGGCGGATTGCGAAGTCACTTAAAATCACTCATTCGTATCCTGTGCATTTTCAATCTGGCGAAAAGTACTGTTCTGATTAAACGAATTTATAGAAGCGCATATGTGAACAAACGGTTGGAATAACAATGTATAGTATTCCTGCGATGTCACAATTGGTAAAGTGACCATTTTTATAGCCTCGAACGAGAAAAAAGAATAGGGTCCGATTCTTTATTAGGAATTATTAGCTGGCAATAAATGCTAAACTACTGACATTCTTTTAAGTGTAAACGAAAATTTCTCTTGTTGTCTGTATGCGGCAAGTTCAATCAGCAGTATTCGTATGAGTCACAATTAGTAAAACGGAGATTATTTTTAGCCTCGAACCGAACGGAATAATACGGTCCATTGCTCAAATGGATATAATTTCTCGCTTGGTTTTCTATACAATTTTAAAGAGAAAATGGCACTAATAATGCTAATTTGTATTTTTAACAATGATGACATAATTAACAATACAAATTTTTCTTGGAGCTATGAGAGAAATGTCATTAAAATTTGAAACAAAAAAAATCTTTCAATAATATTACTTTTTTAATATTTTACATTTAGAAGTTCTAAAAGTTATCAAATTTCTTTTGGAACTGTTCAGATATCTGAAACGAATAAATGAAATAATAATCGCCAAAATGACTGCAAAGAAAAAAAATTGTCCTTTGGTTTTTCTTTTCAATTTTACTACGAAAATGACATCAGAAATGCAAAAATGACACAATCTGCCCTTTTCTCTTAAGCATTTGCAGCAATGCTTTTAAAATCAAAAATGAATATTCCAATGACATGATTGAATTACATACACACAGAAAAAGAAATAGATTAAAACTACAAAATATATTTTGTCGAGTACATTTTGGTTGTTTTAAGCGATTTTTTTTTAAATTAATGTAAACAAGCAAGAAAAATCATGCGTTAAGCATAGATTATGAAGCACTTTCCAACGCTTCAAGAAATCTTTAACTTAACTTGATTATTTAGGTAAATAAGAATATAAAGCCAAATATATATTCCAGTACTAGTGAACAGTCCTGTATTTGATTTGTCAGCTAATATACATACTATATAATGGGGAAATTTAGTTTAGCGAAAGATGTCTAGTAGCTTGAAATTTCTCTTTCAGCAATTTATACTAATTGATGAAAACATACTTGAATACTTTGTTAAACTTTGTAGTTTGCCTGGTACCTTTATTACACATCAGTCTTAAGATAAAATTTATTTTAAACTAAAACACTCTTAAAACAACTGAAATTACTTTCTTATAAATTATCATTCATAGGCTCTATGTACCCAATTCTGGCCCTGTATATCATTTTATCTATATTCTGCAAACATATCTTAGTAAATTTAATGCAGTTCAGAGTAAAAATGCACAATTTATTTAAGAATCAGCTTTTAGTAATTTATGCTCATATTCAGTAACGTTGACGAGCTCTTTTGGATAGCCCTGTATATTAACTGTAGCATTTATACACACCATATAATATGTATAAATTTAGTGAAACTTATACGCGCATATAATAATTAAAATTCATTTCATCTATCCACCAGCTATCATCGGATACATATACAGTACTTAGGAAAGAATGTACTATTTGGAATCTTTTGTGTGTCCCTTACTATGTACTAAATACTGTGTACTTTATATTAGGGAAGGCAGTATCGTTTAATTTATACTAAGCCTCACTGACATGAATCAATTTTATTATACATGAAACAGCTTAATATATTTAAAATATGTCACACACGATTTCCCCTTTTACCATTATCTAATGGAATTCTTTTGTGTGGCCCTGTAAATAAATAATAGCTACATTTTCACCTTATATTTTATAGAATGTATATTTTAATATGTTTGACAGGGTATAACATCTTTAAAATTCCTTTGAAGCGATTTTTCCCCATAAGCCGTAATGTAATAGAAAACTTTTGATTCGCCCTGTAGATAAACTAATCATGGTATAAACTTCATTTTCGATAGGACTTGTGCTAGGGTAAACGTCAATTATGTCCTAAAATTTCATGGCAATCCGAGTATATTAACGATTTTTCCCCATGGGCCGTAATGTAGTGGAAAACTTTTGATTCGCCCTGTAGATAAACTAATCATAATAGAAACTTCATTTTCAATAGGTTCGTGCTAGGGTAAACGTCAATAACGTCCTAAAATTTCATGGCATTCCGAGTATATCAACGATTTTTCCTCATAGGCCGTAATGTAATGTGAAACTTTTGATTCTCTCTGTAGATAAACTAATCATGGTAGATACTTCATTTTCAGTAGGGTTTGTGCTAGGGTAAACCTCAATAACGTGCTAAAATTTCATGGCAATCCGAGTATATCAACGATTTTTCCTCATAGGCCGTAATGTAATGTGAAACTTTTGATTCTCTCTGTAGATAAACTAATCATGGTAGATACTTCATTTTCAGTAGGGTTTGTGCTAGGGTAAACCTCAATAACGTGCTAAAATTTCATGGCAATCCGAGTATATTAACGATTTTTCCCCATAGGCCGTAATGTAATGGGAAACTTTTGATTCGCCCTGTAGATAAACTAATCATAATAGAAACTTCATTTTCAATAGGTTCGTGCTAGGGTAAACGTCAATAACGTCCTAAAATTTCATGGCATTCCGAGTATATCAACGATTTTTCCTCATAGGCCGTAATGTAATGTGAAACTTTTGATTCTCTCTGTAGATAAACTAATCATGGTAGATACTTCATTTTCAGTAGGGTTTGTGCTAGGGTAAACCTCAATAACGTGCTAAAATTTCATGGCAATCCGAGTATATTAACGATTTTTCCCCATAGGCCGTAATGTAATGGGAAACTTTTGATTCGCCCTGTAGATAAACTAATCATGGTAGAAACTTCATTTTCAATAGGACTTGTGCTATGGTAAACGTCAATAACGTCCTAAAATTTCATGGCAACCCGAGTATATTAACGATTTTTCCCCATAGGCCGTAATGTAAAGGGAAACTTTTGATTGTCTCTGTAGATAAACTAATCATGGTAGATACTTCATTTTCAGTAGGGTTCGTGCTAGGGTAAACCTCAATAACGTATAAAAATTTCATAGCAATCCGAGTATATTTACGGGAGTTAGATCGCGGACAGACGGCCATCCGGCCAGACGGACAGACGGACAGACGGCCAGACAAACCGAATGCATAAGCACTTTTCAACTTTGTTGGAAAGTACTAAAAATCGGTTTTGTTGCTCAGTATAAAAAAAAATATTTTTTACACTCTTATAAAATTTTCACAAAATTTCATCGATTTTATTTGGGTCTTACTAAAATATTGCATTTTCAATTTGTAATTCCAACAAAGTTTTGTTATTTTTGCAAAATTTAAATTCGTGTTCAGTAGCTATAACCCTTTCACGTAATTTTGTTTAGTTGATTTATAGCTAAAAAGGATTTACATAATTTTTGGATAGTAAAATATTTTCAAATTGAGACGGATTAACGACGTTATTATTACATTATTGTGTATTTCGGAAGAAAATTGTGGACTGAAAGTTGTAAAGAAAAAAAATCAACTTTTTTTTTTTTTTTTAATTCAAAACATTTCCATTGACCCAGTAAACGTAAACGAAAATATTTGTTGGACCAAACAAAGCTTTTGTTCAACAAAACTTTTTTCTGGGTGTATTTACTTGCAAAGCTGAAGGAGAAAAACATCCTTAGAAATAATGAAATTATTTCACGCAAATCATATTTCAGCTAAAAATTAAGCCATTAATTAAAATGATGGATTTAAACCGATTTATTTATGGATAATATTCATTTTACATGACATTGGGAATCTCATGGTGTAAATTAAGCACTGCTAACAAATTTGTTTATATATATGTCATGGAAACAAATGAGGCAGATATGCACCATAAATGAATAAGCTTACATCGCAGGTAGCATAAATGCAGATTGTCTGTGTCAAATATTTTTAAATTTTTCTGAAAAAATAACTATTCGATACTTTTTAGAAATTTCGAAAATAGCTTAATAAATAAAATAAACTTTTTAAATAAATAAAGAAAATATGTATGAGAATGTATTGAAATAGAAAAAATAATAAAAAGCTGTTAATCTAAAAGTTGATCAAAACATAATATATAAGTGCATTATATCTATACTAATAAAAGAACAAAACGCTCTGTCTGTCTGTGTATGTGTCTGTGTATGTGTGTGTGTCTGTGTGTCTGCGATGGCTAGCAAAATCTACAGCACGTACGAAGCTCAAAATTTTTTTGAGAGTAGCCCAATGTCTCTCCTGATCCACCTGAGGCTAAGAATTTCAAAATTCTATTTATTAACTGAGTAATTAATTAAATTCCAAAGCTCACTCTCATAAAAAATCGCCTTTTTTCGCTTTTTTTCCATTTCATTTTCTTATAGTTGATTGGTTGCATAAAATTTTCGCAGAAATAATTAAAAAAGCTGGGACAGACCTTTAAAATTCATAGACTGGCAAACTGTCAGTTTAAATGAGGATTTTTTTTTTAAATCACAGCTGCTCTACACCATGGAGAAAAAAATAGGTGGAGGCGAAGTAAACCGAAAAAAGGTTTGCAACACGGAGTAAGAAGTGTCTTACTCCGTGGTTTGCAATATTAAACCATTTATCGCTGAAATTTTAATGTCTCAAACAAAAGCACGAGGAAGGAATTTTGTATTAATAAAACGAATTGAAAGAAACGAATTACAGCTGAAGCATATTTTACGAAGAAATAGTAATTTTTTTAAATGTTTTTTCTATTATATTATTTAGGTTAAAGTTAGGTTAAAGTTAAATTGCATTTATGTTACGGTTAGAATAAGGATATGTTACAATAAAGTGAATACATTTAGGCTAGGTTACATTTCTGTTATATTTAATTTACGGTAGGGTACTGTTAAGTCGCTGTTAGGTTACAGACAGGTTCTGGTTAGGGTATAAAAGTTTAAGGTTAGGAATTTATACACAGAGTGAACCTATGCGCAAGATTTGATTAAAAATAACACTTACTTTTGTTAAATAGCTCTGAAATTATTGTACTATATACCAACCTTTTAGCTACCATCGTGTATCGATTTCATTCATGGTATAGTCGGATTTAAGAGTGATATAATTAGTTTGAAATTCAAAATATTTCACTTGGGATTTGTATGTGAAAATAATAATTAGTTACGTGACTTAACAGTGATTTTTACGGGTAAATATCAACATTTTTACACGAAAATCATGGAATCGTTGGATACATATACCCTCCCGCGTTTTTCATTGCTCATTTTGAGTATTTTTAGAGCTTAATATTAGTTGTTTTTAAAACCGATTTTTCACACAGTCAGTGGCTACGTATTTCAGACAATGGATTTCTGCATGTAACGAGTTAATGATAAAATCATACAAATTTAAAGTTCGTTTAATATTGTTAATACGGACCCGGGCAACGCCGGGCGGGTCAGCTAGTATCTATACTAATAAAAGAACAAAACGCTCTGTCTGTCTGTGTGTGTGTCTGTGTGTCTGCGATGGCTAGCAAAATCTATGGGACGTACGAAGTTCAAAATTTTTATGAGAGTAGCCCAATATCTCTTCTGATGCACCTGAAGCTCAGAATTTCAAAATTCTATTTATTAACGGAGTTATTAATTAAATTCCAAAGCTCACTCTCATAAAAAATCGCCTTTTTTTACTTTTTTTTCTTTCTTTCATTTTCTTATGGTTGGTTGGTTGCATAAAATTTTCGCTGAAATAATTTAAAAAGCTGGGATAAACCTTTAAAATTCATAGACTGGGAAACTGTCAGTTTAAATGAGGATTTTTTTTTTTTTTTTTTTTTTTTTTTTTTTTTATCACAGCTGCTGTACGCCATGGAGGAAAAAAGATAGGTGGAGGTGAAGCAATCCAAAAAAAAAAAAAAAAAAAAAAGTTTGCAATATGAAACCATTTATCGCTGAAATTTTAATGTCTCAAACAAAAGCACGAGGAAGGAATTTTGTATTAATAAGACGAATTGAAAGAAATGAATTACAGCTAAAGCATATTTTACGAAAAAATAGTAATTTATTAAAACGTTTATTTTCTATTATATTATTTATTAAAATAAATGTTTGCTTTTAAAATAATTGAAATTGGAAAATTAGAAATAATTAAATGTCAAAATAAATTTAAATAAAATATTGAAAACCTTTGATTTGAACTAAAAACTGTATTACTAAAAGTTTTCTTTTAATTCAGAACTTTTTAATTCTTCATAACTTAGATGAAAAATGTTTATGATTTAACAACATATTAATAATTCCATGTCAATATATAAAATATATTGATGAAAACCTTCTTTTAAAATCATGCATGAAATTTCCGTGAACATGAACGAGATCCGAACCTAAAAATTCTGTTTGAAAAAATACCTGAAATTTGAATCGAACCAAATCTGAACTTGACAAAAATATTCTAAAAAACATTAACCGGATCGGAAGAAGACAAAAAATTTCCATGCACATGAACCGAATCTGAACCTAAAAAAATTCTTTGAAAAAAATCTCGAAATCTGAAATGAACTAAATCTGAACTTGACAAAAATATTCCATTGAAGCATGTTCTTATGTTACACGCAAGTTACACGCCAGAGAACCCGAACACAAAAATTACATTTGAAAAAAAAGCCGACATCTGAATTAAACCAAGTGTGAACTTGACAAAAATATACCAGTGAAGCATGTCTTTATTCGAATCAGACAGAGAAATTTCCGTAGACACGCAGGAAGACCTGAACCCAAAAATTCCATTTGAAGAAAATGCCGAAATCTGAATTGAACCAAATCTGTTCCCGACAAAAATATTTCACAGAACCATAATTGAATCCGAGCTAGGCAAAATAATTTCCATGGACCTGAATCCGACACGAACATTTTAAATCGAATTTCAAAAAATACCTGAAATCTGAATCGAACCAAATCTGAACCCGACGAAAATATTCTAATGAATCATAACCAAGATCCGAACAAGACAAAATAATTTCCATGGAAATGAACCCAATATATGGTTAGGTAACATTTGGGTTGCAATTAGGTTGCAATTACATTAAGGTAAGTCTTTGATTTTATTTAATTTCACGTTAGGTTACAGTTAGATCACGGTTAATTTAAAGTTAGGTTAAAGTTAAATTGCATTTATGTTATGGTTAGAATAAGGATAGGTTGCAATAAAGTGACGGCTAGGTTACATTTATGTTACATTTAAGTTACGGTAGGGTACTGTTAAGTCGTAGTTAGGTTACAGACAGGTTATGGTTACGGTACAAAAGTTTACAGTTAGAAATTTGTCCACAGAGTGAACATTACCCTTGTTCTGATTAAAAATATGCACTTACTTTTGTTAAATGGCTCTGAAATTATAATACTATATACCAATCTTTTATCATCGAGTATCGATTTCATTCACGGTATAATCGGATTTAAGAGTGATATAATTAGTTTGAAATTCAAACTATTTCACTTGGGACTTCTATGTTAAAAAAATAATTAGTTACGTGACCTAACAGTGATTTTTACGGGTAAATATCAACACTCTAACACGAAAATAACGCAATCGTTGGATACATGTTCCTTCCCGCGTTTCTCATTGCTCATTTTAAGTATTTTTTAGAGCTTAATATTAGTTCTTTTTTAAACCGATTTTTCTCTCACTCAGCTGCCACGTATTTCAGACAATGCATTTCTGCATGCTTCAAGTTAATGATAAAATCATACTAATTTCAAGTTCGTTTAATATTGTCAATACGGAGCCGGGCGGGTCAGCTAGTAATATGTAATATATATGCAAATGCACAGTGCAAAACATAATATATAAGTGCATTTAAGTACATTTTATAGTTTTAAATATTATTCCCTAGCATGTGGTGTTTTTTAGTCTTTTAATCAAAATGAAGAATATTGTCTATGGCGTCGTTATAATAGACTGATAGACAGCGTAATTTTAAGATTAATATATGGGTTCGGACAGCCTCTAGGTAAATATTAAACTCAACCAGTCTATTTGTGCGGATATTCAAATATGTAACAGATTTTAATTATCAATTTCCAAAGAAAGCGCCATCTGACACATCAGCACATCGATTAAATCTTGGTAACCGAAAAATGCTTTATTCCAAACTGAAGAGTCTTAAAGAGGACAACAAAAAAATATCGTTTTTCGTGACGTAATTTGGTAGTTTATTTTTTATTTTTTTTAAGAACAGACAAATTAGCATGTTTTTCAGATCTGAACGGTGAGTGGATGGCGTAGCTCGTAGGAGGCAGAGCCCTCTAGTATACATATATATATATATATATATATATATATATATACCGGGTGTCCCAAAAATGACTGATGGATTTTAAAATTCAATAACATGCAAACGGTAACAGCTATTTTAAAAATTTTTGCATGGGGTTTATGTATAATGTCAGAAGTTTTTTTTTTTTTTTTTTTTTTTTTTTTTTTTTTTTTTTTTACCAGAAATTTGATTTTTGTTCGAATTTCAAACAATAGATGGATCTGAGGGCAATTGAAGCCCAGGTCTACGCCGAAACAGATCTCACTCAGCACAGATCACCTGGCCTTCATTCGCGCCCTCTATTGTTTGATATTCGAACTAAAATAAAAAATTATGGTAAAAAACTCCTGACATTATACATAACTCCCCTGCATTTTTTTTTTCTGTCACCGTTTGCAAGTTATTGAGTTTTAAAATCCATCAGTCATTTTTGGGACACCCGGTATATACATAAGTATGTGAGTGCATATATACACATATGCATACGCATCGACTGTTATAGTATTTTTCTAAATACTTCATGATTTTTAAAAATAGTTAATTTAAATGACATACTTTATTCGAGAGAATGAAATTTGTTACTCTATCACGAGACTTGATTAAAAAAAAGTAATTAATTTTTTAGAAAATTATAAATTAGGAGAAATATGGCAAAAAAAAATTCAAACGTTCTCAAAAATGATTTCAAGTGATTTGAAATAGAATAAGGTACCCTGGGGTAATAACGCCACGTTAAGGTTTTACCAATTTTTACGGCTTAGTTTTAGATTGTATTTTTCAAACAAATATAGGATCTCATTATATAGCAACTCATTGACTATCTATATAAAATAAAATAATTTAACAGATATGTATTCATAAAATGTAATGGCGTTTTTTCTTGACCAATGCTATTTGGCGTTATTACCCACCTATATGGGTAATAACGCCATGCAAGCAAAACTATAAAATAAGATGGAATAATTGCATGTGGATAGCCCAATTCTAAAAATACAAACTCTACAAACTTAGAAATTGACAAATTGCATTCTAAGCTATTGAAAATGTTCATTTTTTGTGAAAGTTTAAGAAAAATAAAGGTGTGGTGTGGGAGGGGGGGATGAGGCAAAAGAATATCAGACCGTGAGCTTCTTTTTGCTTAAAAAGGACCGCTTAAATATAAATATGAGAAACATTGCACAGTTTTAACTGTGTTTATTTGAATCAGTATTTAGGATGTAGCTCGGCCACTGTAGGGAATCAACCGGGGTATTAATGCCAAGGACTGGCGTTATTACCCCGTTATAGTTATTGCGCTGTACATTTTAAATTACAAATTATCTCGAGAAGATATCCAAAATCTTCAACATTATTTTGAAAGTCCATGAAATGTACTACAAATTTGTGTAATAAACAAAGAATTTCCGGATAAAGAAAATAGTCTTCACATCAAAAAACATATCTCGCAAATTTTAGATCAAGCGTTGATTTTAGTTGCTTGTAAAAACAATAAGACCTAAAAATGAAACAAATTAACTTGAAGCTGTTTTTTGCGATTTATATGACTCAAAACCCTTCTGTGCAGAGCACATGGGTGTCATTTACCTGATTATTTCATAATTATGCAAAATATAAGCACTTGGCGTTATTACCCCGCCTGGCGTTATTACCCCAGGGTACCTTATGAAGAATAATTTTCTCATCAATTTTTGTTGATAAATATTGTTTTCCTATATTTATAGAAAATAATTAGTATCTCATTCTACACATTTTCAATCAGTTTAAGAGGACATTAATGGTTCTGAATAAATTCTTTATTTAATCATTCAGTTTATTCCATAATTAAATGCAGCTTTACGTTAACAAAAAAATTAAACTTAATTATGTTTTTAAGCTTACATTATGGGAATGAAAAAGATAAATAGTTTGGCCCTAGTCAATTAATAAAACATTGATAAAAGTATTAAAGTAAAAATATTGATACAAAAATTATTTTCCTTAGATTTAGTTGAGAGTTTTTTTCTTGTTACTGCACTGAATGTGTTTTTATTAACAAACCATGTGTGATAGAAAATTTCTTAAAATGCTTTTCAAAATTTAATTTTTTTGATAAAGTCTGACGTGAAAATATTTTTTGTATATGTATTTAAATAAAGAATGAAAAATAAAATTTTTCTTTCAATATTGACTTTCTTTCTTTGTATACATTGAAAAAGATAAATTTTTACCAAATTTTTTATTATGGCGAGTTATTGTTTTTACAATAGTATCAAAATAGTGCAAAGGGAAATGTTTTTTTCTCTTTTTTATAATTTTGTAAAACCTAATACATTATGATACATTATTTTTCCAGTGTAGGGATACGTATTCTATCTAATAAAAACTTTTCTTCTTTCATATTTCTGAAAAAAAAATGATAGACCTCTATTTGAATTAATTCGATCGAATCAATTTAACTTAAATAATTTAATCGTCAGAGTTTATTTGATCTTAAAAAATACATGCAATTAAAAATATAGATTAAAGAATTATTCTTCTTAATTTTTTTTTTTTAAACAAAATTATAAAACGAGAAAACAATAATTAAAGCAGAAATATTGATTCAAAAATTATTTTTTGTAAATTCTATTTGTTTAAGAAAGCGAAAAATCAAATCAAACAATGGAACTCGATTTGACTTAATTTGTTATAACCAATTTATTCGAAATATTTTTATCATTCGAATTCAATCAGACATAATAATCACGATTCTAAAATAAAATTATATGTTCAAAATTTATTTATCTTAATTTTTTATGAGTCGTGTGCATTATATAATTTCTTATTTTTCTTTGTAAAATGTAGTTTTTAACAAAACTTTTTATAAAAATGTCATGTATTTCTGCTTAATTGAAGAATAAAACACAACTTTTTATTGCACTTTCTGTCTTCGCTTATATTGATAAATATATATTTATATATATTAATTAATATATTAATTAATATATATTAATATATATCTATATATATTTATCTCGCAGTTATTTTGAATAAAATGTTCCAAGTTTTTCCTGAATAAATGCAATAGTATAAAAGCTTCACTGTAAAAAAATCCGTTAAATTTACGACAAAAAACGTTGCCAGCTGTTTTTTCATGAGGCAAAAGTTGCTGGCAGCAATTTTTGCCGTAAATTTAACGATTTTTTTTATTTTAATTAAGAAAATATTTTTGAGAATTCGCAATATTTTAAAACCTTATATAGATTATTTTTCAGGTGTAGACGTTTTTATTTGATCTAATAGACATTTTCTCCTCCATTTTGCAAAAATTTAACTGTACAAAAAGCGACAAAATATATGTATAGAACTGGCTGCAAGAAGTTTCATTTGTAGAAAAGTGTATTGAATTTTAAAAAGTCTAGACAGATTGATAGTTTTTTTTAACGTCTATCTGATAGTTTCTTTCATTGGTTGAATGAAAAAAAAAAAAAAAGTCAAATGAGTAAAAGTTTCTTTGTTGAAAGAGGGATTCTCAAAATCAGTAAAAACAGCTTAAGTTAATGGATATCCTTTAGTATTTAAACATCTTCAAGAAGAAAACTGTATGTATAAAAATACAAAGAAATCAAATCTGTAAGATTTTCTATGTTGAAAAAAAAAAATCAAAAGTCTATGTTTTGAATAATAAATAATTCTAAATAATTTGTCGCACTTATATAAGAAGGGATCAAATTAAAGCGAAACAGTGATTAAAATTTGACTTATTTTAACATGGTTGTACCGAAACTTTGTCTAAATATAGAGTGGGATGTCAGGAAAGCAACCCTTATTGCGGAAATGGATTTATATTACATTCTAAAAAGTATGTAATTCTACAGGTGTAAAGTTGCAGAAATCTGCATGCTAACTAAAATATTATTTGTACACTGTACAAAACAACGTTGTAAATCGACAAAACTAGCTTTTGTAAAGCTACAGAATTCTGTAGCTTGACAAATGAATCTACTAAGATGACAGTAATGTTGCAAAAATTCTATCTGTAATCCAGGTTGCAGTAACGCAAGAAGTCTTAATCATACTGTTTTCTAAAAAATTCTTAGTAACCTTACAGATTTTTAAATTTACAGTGCAAATCTGTATCTGTTACATGCATTTTTGCTGTTGCTGTTACTTAAAAAATACTCGAAATCCCAGTTTCCTAGAAAAGTGTTAATACCTTTACAAATTTTTTTAGAGTGTAGGTAGACACGCCGCAAAATGTAATATGCGCAGATGGTCTGCGAAAAATATCGCCTTGCAAGCAGTACACTGTAAAAAAAAAATCTGCAAAGGTACTAAACTTTTTTTTGGAAACTGGGATTCCAAGAACTTTTCCTGTAACAGTAACAGCAAAAATTCAAGTTTCAGACTCGATTACATGAATTTTTCCTGTTATCGTTACATGAAAAGTTCTTGGAATCCCAGTTTCCTAGAAAATGTTTAGTACCTTCACAGATTTTTTTTACAGTGTAGAAACTTGTTTATCATCTGGGTTTGCGAGATCTGTGTGAGTCAAAAAGAGTAACATAGTGTTATTCGTTATTTGGTAGCAGAATAAGATGGATTTATTGTAATACCTCAAATATTGAAGGCAGCGTATTGGGGGAACATGCTCTGTCGCTGACTCGTGTGCAGGATTGACTTCAGGAATTTCGGCAGGGAATCTGATAAAGTGTCGGCATACAGTGTTCAAATACACGCTGCTTAGTCTGGATTTTCACCATATGATTTTCACAGATCTGTTTCTCTGAAAAGACAATGTCGGTACGCTGCTTTTATATGATAAAGACAACGGTGTCATTGAGAATGTTCGAAACTGGTTCCGAGTTCATATAAAGGACTTCTGTGCATAAGGTATACACCACTTGTTAAAGGACTTGAATAATTACTTCTTTCGCTTTGAAAATTATGTTTGGAAAAAACTTTGTACACTGGAATGATTCGTGGAATCTAATACGCCAAAGTACAATTTCAAAATGCTTTGAAAAATCTGGCTTTTCGCAAATAATTTTTGAAAAAAATAAGTGATCCATCGTCTGCAAATGATGACAATATTCTTTCCAATATTCGAAATCTTATACATCAATTGCCTTTTGAAGATGAACCAGTGAATACTGAATTATTTATGAATTTTGACAATCACATCCCATCATGCAATACTTCAATTGATCAAGAAATTTTGAAACAACCTGCCTAAAGTGACCAACCTCGGGACAGGCAAAAATGGTCACTATATAGAGGTGGTCACTTTATGAAATGTCTATAAGAAATGGCACGTTTTTTGTGATCCTCAAAAAATGAAAAATAGAAATGGAGAAATGCACTATGCTAAGTAGTGAATGAATTAATTAACAAATATAATAATTGATTTACTAATTTAACCCTTTCAAAGGAAAGCATTTCCATTTTGTAAAATCTTGAAGTGAATGACACCAGAATTTATATACAAATCTATTTGAAGGTAATAAGAAGCTGTATTTCGCATACATTATAAACGGGGAAAATAGTATACATTAAATTATAGCGTATATTAATATAAATTATACTAAAAGTCTGATTTTATTGTGTCATTTGAAAATTAAATTAAAGAGGTTTCATAAATATACCAACGGCCTTGAAAGGATTAAAATATACTAGAAGATAATTGACTTAAAATTCACCTTATTTCTTTTGAATTCATTTGTATAAATTTGGTACCCCTTAAATTTTTGTGCCAGGGGAAACCGCGCCCCCCCCTTTTTGCACGGCGCTGCGCATAACCATAAGGTGCACTGTAATTACTAGGCATTTTTATTTTGTTTGTAATTGCTTAACGATAAGATTTCTATAACTGGCAGTAATAAACTATTCATTAAAAAAAAAATTCAAACTATTATAAAATTTCATTTACAGCAAAAAATCAGAAATTTTTCCTTGCTTAAAATACTTTTTTTCAACAATTATATATTCAGTCATACTTTCAAGTTCTCTCAATAAATACAGCATTTCTGGTCAGTTATTTAGGCCATACTTTTTCATTTTTTTTGCACATCTTTAACATTTCTGCGTCGGAAATTTCATCATTTTTTTTCGATTACTTCCTCTTCACTAACACAATCTTCTTCACTTTCCTTTTCATTTTAAAACATATCGCAAATTTCTTGTTTCAAAATTTCTTGATCAATTGAAGTATTTGCATGTTGGGATGTGATTGTCAAAATTCATAAATAATTCAGCATTCACTGGTTCATCTTCAAAAGGCAATTGATGTATAAGATTTTGAATATTCGAAAGATTATTGTCATCCTTTGCAGACGAAGAATCACTGATATTTTCAAAAATTATTTGCGAAAAGCCAGATTTTTCAAAGCATTTTGAAATTGTACTTTAGCGTACTAGATTCCACGAATCATTAACCCACTTCATGTCATTAAGGACGTTTATACATGAAGAAATTTCATTTACTGATTTACATTCTTCTGCTCTGGGAATTATAGCCTGGAGCAAGAATTTTCTATAATCTAGCTTGAATGCTTGAATTATTCCTTAACCTAGCGGCTGTAAATGCGATGTGGTATTAGGTGGTAGAAATTTTACTTTCACATTTGAAGACGACAAATCTCTTGGAAGGACTGGACAGTTATCTAGAAATAATAAAATATCTCTTTTTCTTTGCTTCATCTGCTTGTTTAATTGTATAAGCCATTCAGTAAAAAATGGAGGATGTCATCCAGGATTTTCTGTTTCCATACCACGAGACTCGTAAATTCTTGATGTTAATCTTTTTGAAACAGCGGGGTTTTCTGGCTCTTCTTATCAGAAGAGATTTTAGTTTCTCTCCTGTTGGATTGCAAGCAAGGAAAGTGGGAATTCTCTCCATAGAAATCTTTCTATCTTTACATTTATCTCCAGCCATTGCTAACGTTTTGTTTGTCATTGCTCGATAAAGCAAACCACATTCATCAGCGTTGAATATGTCTTCTTTCTTGTAATTCTTCAGTAAATCGGAAATCTGTCTTTTAAAGGAATCAACAGTTTCCATGTCAACATCATGAGACTCTCCACACGAAATTTTCTGAGAAATGTTATTTCTTTTCTTGAAAAAATCCAACCAGCCATTAGAAGCATTAAAATTTCTACATTGAGTGTTTTTTGAAAACTCTAAAGCCACTTCTTGTAACAAAGGTAAAAAAAACAGGAGCATTCATCTCACGCATTTTTTAAACCATTCAAAAATTGCTTAATTTACTTCGAAAGAATTAGTTTTTCAAATTTTTTAAATCCTAAGCTCATTTTCTTTTTCTTCAAATCTTTGTAGATATTCCGATTTTCTTTTTAAAATATTGTTCACACAAGTTTTACTCATTTGGAATTTTTTAACTACCGCTCTTTAACTATTATTTTTTAGAAAATTAATAACTTCGATTTTATTTTTTTAACACAGCTCTTTATACTGTTTAGATTTTTTTAATTTAGTTTCTTTATTCTCCATACTTTAAGAAGAGAGATAGTTGCATTAAAATTTTCTGAAAATTACAACAAAGGAACGCTTTTTAAAAGAAACCCAAACAATCGCAAAGTCGTCGCCTCAGAAAAATGTATTACTAACACACGGCTTAATTAGCCAATGAGTAACAAGATTTCTATCCTACGATCCATTAATATGTGTGTGTGGTGGGGGGAGGGGCAACAATCTTCATTCCTTTCACACCTCCAGAAAAAAATGGGAAGGCTTGACATGTGCAAATATCATTACAATAATGCAAACTGTATATGAGGAGTCCAGAAGCAAAGGGGTACAAGTGACAAAATTTAGATTTCGAGTAAATTGAGTTCAAAGTTAAACATCAATTGTAATTGAATGAATTGAGATATGAAACTTTTGCTTATATCTTAATGATCTTTGAACTCTTATTTCAATAACTGTTTTAAAAAAAGTGGAATACAATTTTTCTTTTTATTTATAACTAAGCAATGTTTATCATCATTTGGCACTTGTATCCCTTGGCTTCCAAGCAGTAATGAAAAGTGCTTGGAAGCTAAAGGGTACAAGTGCCGAATGAGCACAAGGAGTGAAAAATTATGAAATAAAAAATTGTATTTATGAAAAAATTAAGAACAATGTTGATACACATAAATGAAAAGACAATTTTTTTTAATATAAATTCTAAAAACGGAAAAATTATGAAATAAAAAATGAATTTAAGAAAAAAAATTGTGAACGATGTTGATGTAAATGAATGAAAGAAAATTTTTTTGTTCTAATGTAAGTTTTAAACTTTTATTGTAAATTTTGAAACATCGGAATTTTATATTTTTTATACACTTTCCAACAAAGTTGAAAAGTGAATAAGATTTTAGTTTGTCTGCCCGTGGTCCGTGCCTTAACTCTCGTAAATATATTCGGATTGCCCTGAAATTTTTGAGAATTATTCACGTTTATCTCAACACGAACCTATTGCAAATGAAGTTTCTAACACGATTAGTTTATTTACAGGGACAATCAAAAGTTCTCCGTTAAATTACGGGTTATGGGAAAAATCGTTTCAAATGGATTTTAAACATGTTATAACCTATCAAACATATTAAAATTTATATGCATTTACGAATTGCATTAAAATAAACGTTCTGTAATATATGAGATGAAAAGAATAGATATTTTTTATTTACAGGGCTACACAAAAGATTTACATTACTTAATGATAAAGAGGGAACTTTTTACAACATATTTTGATTATATTACAATTTTCATGTATAACAAAATTGATATACATTGCAGACGCTTAATATAAGTTATTTCGCGCATAATACGAAGTACTCAGTATTTACAGGGACTCAAAAAAGTTTTCAAACCGTATATTCTATCCGAAGTACTGTACATAACCGATGATGATTGAAGGATGGACGAAATGCCTTTTTAATTATGATTTGCGCTTTTAAGTTTCACTAAATTTATACATATTAATATCTATGCTATAGTTCATATAAATACTATATAGTTCATACAAAAGATTTCGTAAAGGTTACTGAATATGAGCGTAATTTACTTAAAGATTACTTTTAAATAATTCATATATTTCTATGCTGAACTGCCTTCCGTTTACTAAGAAATGCTTGCAAAATATAAATAAAATGATATAGAGGGTCATGCACAAAATTTTATACAAATTCATCATCTATGGATGATAATTTCTGGAAATGTGATTTCATTAGTCTTAAGAGTGTTTTAGTTTGAACTAAATTTTAGCTAAATACTGGCACATAATAATGGTTCAAGGTAAACTACAGGATAAACAAAAGTATACAAGTGTGTTTCCATCTATTAGTAAAAACTGCTGAAACAGAAATTTCAAACTGTTATGCGTTTTCTTTCTAAACTAAATTTTCCCATTATGCAGTATATATCAACCGACAGATAAAACATAGGGCTGTCCAAAATTATTAGAATACATATTTGGCTATGTTCAGTAACACACTATTACCCTAAATAACAAAGATTTTTACAGAGAGTATTGGAAAGTGTTTCATAATCTACACTTAAAGCATGATTTTCTTACATGTTAACAGTTAAAATGCATTTATTTAATGTATTAAAAAGCAAATGGCCTTGTATGTCGTTGGTCACACTTCTGCTGTAGACGTTAATGGATACAATTGCACTTAAACCCTTTGGCCTCCACGCGTTTCACAGTTTTGGGAAAGAGGTTAAGTAACTGACCCCTAAAACACAGTATATAATTAAAAAATCACTCGTAACTTCTTACCTACAAATAAATAGACATATTTCGGGATAGTCTGTGCACTTAACTCATATTTTTCAAATTTGTCACTTATACCTCTTGGCTTCTGGGCTCCTCATATAATACAATGTAATATGTAACACAAACTGTACATTAAGAAGGTTGTTACAAAAAGATGAATTCCGGTACTTTTTTATGGATGAAAATAAATATGGAAAATGGTCACTTTGATTTATTAGTTTAAAACTTTTCAGCATGCAGAAAAATTGATGGTTACATTTTGCTGGTTCAAATAACGTTGACAATGACAGGCTATCTGGTCACTTTACACTGTAGTCAGGGGGTCACATTATCGAACAATTCTCATATTATTTTATTTGAGTTCGGGTAAAATTTTGCAAAAGCGGTCACCTTAGCCAGATGGCCATTTTACCAAGATGGTCACTTTAGCAGTTTCCACTATAATCTATTTTTATATTTCCTGTTCCTTTTTCATTTGTTTCACCTTCAAATTTGTATTTATTTTTTATTTAAAATAAACTCTAAAAGAAAGAAAAAATACAAAGGTTTGATTAATTTATGAAAATCTAATATAACTATGAATGAAAATTTAATGTAAAATCTCTTACGAGTTTACTACTATTCCAAAAAGCGTCCTTTATCTTTAGAAACCTCGGAAACCAATATAATTTTCAGTCTTTAAAGAAATTTTTATAAAGAAAAAGTTTATTTTGGTTCTAATAATTTTTGAGAATGTTTTTCAGAAGATTTTATAGAAAATTGCAAAACTACGGTGTCTCCTATGATAAATGTTTAAAGATTTTTACGATAGGAGTCCAATTGTGTCCAAAGTAAACTTATTCAATAATGCGAGCGTGGTTTGCAGCAATATTAGTTTTATTTGCGTAGTACACATACTTTTAAGCAATAATCTCCGATTTTAAGTTAAATTTTTGGTTGTTGACTCGATTATTGAATGTTTGTTTTATGCTTTTTTTTGTAATGAAAATTAAAAGCATAACTTATATTCTATATTGTAGAAAATCTGTCAATTTTTTCAATATTCCACAGGAGATAATGCATGATTTGTTTCTTTTAATTCTTTTTGTCATTGTAACTGCGTGTTCGAGCAAATATCCTGCACTCTCGGATTTTATTTTCTGTTACACTGTAAAAAAACTTAAAAGCTGCTAAAATTTTTCTAGGAAACTGGGATTTCAAGAACTTTTTCATGTAACGGTAACAGCAAAAATTAAAGTAAAAGAACCAGTTGCATGAATTTTTCCTGTACCCTTTACGTGAAATATTCTTGAAATCCAAGTTTCCTAGAAAAAGTTTAGTAACTTTACAATTTTTTTACAGAGTAACGGAATTAATTCTCATACCACTGTTACCAAAAATTGAGAAAATTTCCGTTCAAAGAATAAAAACTTTCGTAAAGTGAAAAAAGGAACTTTTTAAAAAGGGGCTCTGTGTCCCTATTTCTTTCAAGTATCCAATTGGTTATGAACTTGAAAACGCTTGTCTGAAAAAAAAATCCAATCTCTTCTGCCAGCAGGAACTTGATTGAGCAAATCGGAGCACATTTAAAATGAAAATGCGCGTTTTGCTGAAATGGTGGATTGGTAATGCTTGGTAGGGAAAACTCTGAAACTTAAATTTAATTGCACGGACACATCGCGAATGATTGATACTTCAATAGCTATAGAACAGCAGAGGATAAAAACTATTACATAGCTCACATCCTTTTATTACACTATATGGCCAAAGATGGCTGTCCACTTGCAATTTTTGACTTTTTGTTAAATATCTAGAAAAACACTTGAGGAATTATCCTGAAACCTTTAATGTGTAAGCATAATAGTACAGGTCATATATTTCCGTGAATGTTTTCTCCCGAAACTCCACAGGGGACCGTCAACAAATTGAGAAAGAACGAAAATCTTTTGGATAACCCTGTCAAAACTAATGTATCATGAGCGTTCAAACTGTAGGTTATGATAAAGTAGCTTATTGTAATAAACCTTTTTTTTTATTTTTATGCGGATAGTATGGATACTCGTAGAGATATTAAGGTTTTTATAAAAGCAGTCCCAAATTTTTTCATATTTTTTTGCTTATAATTTGCAGAATTCTTAACATAAAATATTGTTCTTTTCCAAAAATATCACAAAAATCATTTATTTATTTATTTATTTATGCCTAAGTGGGACAAGATCACCAGATCGCTAGGATCCGGTGTAGACCCTATTTGTCCCACCCGGAATGTTCCCCGGCATGTGGGGATTCATTACAATAACTTCAACAAGAAAAAAAAAAAAAAAAAAAATACATAATATACAGGCTGTATACAACATCAACACAGTGGTATGCGCGCCGGAGACCTGCTCCATCGCGACAAGTGGCGCTACGACTGCCAAACGCTCAACAAAGGCTCTAACGCGACAGCGGGCAGTCTTAGGAGAGAACGGTTAAGTGGTAAGATTGGCCAGGTCCATAAGGAAGTGATAAATTTGTGCCAATTGACGGAGTAGTTTTGGGCGGGTTAAGATATTTGTGAGCCAGGTATCTGGGCGGGAATAAGGGTTCTTAAGGTGCCAGGCCTCTGTGAGTGTGCAGAAGAAATAGTAGTGGTCTGGAGACCCTATGGCCCCACACTCACAGAGGTCCGTATCTGAGCGTTTAAAATAATTTAGGTATGTTCTGAATGGACCATGGCCGGAGAGGAATGCTGATGTGGGAGGGGAGAAAGCTAAGAGATTGTATGAGACTTTTGGGATAAGGGAATAGGTGTGCCTGCCTTTGCTTGAGGCATCCCAGTAGAGTTGCCAGTCAGAAAGAATGTTTCTTTTGAGGAAGTGGCGAACATGAGACGGGGGAACAGGAAGGGGGATATCTATGTTTGGACGTGAGGTGGCCTCCTTGGCCAGTGCGTCAGCTAGCTCATTGCCAGCTATGCCGATGTGAGCGGTGACATGGCCGAGAGAGACCCTATGGACGAGAGTTTTTAAGATAACTTTTATCTTAAGCACTAAAGGGTGTTTAGTTCTATGGGCGAATATTTCTTGTAGGCTTGAAAGGCTGTCACTATAAAGGTGAAAAAAAGTAGTATGAGGATAGAGAACAATCCATTCCAAAGCCCGCAGGATTGCGAAGAGTTCTGCTTGGAACACCGAATTGTTATCTCCAATCCTGCAAGCCCACTGATGAATAACAACACTGTCTTTGAAAACACAGAAGGATGATGCTACTCCCGTCTCCGTGTGTGAACCATCGGTGAAAATGGCTGGATTTTTCGAGGGGCTGTAAGAATGCTTATTAACATTAACTTGAAGATAGGATGTCTCATCCGCCGGATGCATAGTCCAGCTGTGGACTTTTCTTTGTAAGAGCAAGTTCGGGAAAAGTGCTGACTGTGTTGGTTCGTGTTCTAAGTGTAGTATTCTGTTTTTCTGAAATTCGTAAGCGAGAGTTAAGTGTATGGGTGGAATACCAGTAAGTACTGTAAGTGCATCCGTTGAGATAGTTCTATAACCTCTAACCATTTGCAGAAGGAATATGCGCTGGATAGAGGCAAGTTTTTGCTTAGCCACTTTGGTTAGCGAACCTCCCCAAACGCCCACACAGTAAAAGATGATGCGTTAAATGATTATGTGGTACCATGTTTTTAACATATTGGGCTTGATGCCCCATGTTTTTGATGTTAATTTACAGGAATTATGGTAGTAATTTAAAAGTTTAATTTTTAGTGCTTTGATATGTGGAATCCAGCTCTGATGTTTATCAATAATTACACCTAATAATTTAAGAGTATGAACGTGGTGGACGCTAACCCCATTGACTCGCATCACGGGCTTGCGTTTGAGTTCTCTTGGTTTAATGAAGGTTAAAGCTTGGGATTTTCCTGGTGAAAGCTGGAGATGAAGGCGAGCCAACAACTGGCAAAAAGCAGGGAAAGCTCTTGCCGCTTGCAGTTCGAGATCCAGACGACGACGGCCCGAAAAAACAAAGTTGAAGTCATCTGCGAAGGAGTAAAGATTGAAGCCTAATTTCTCCAATTCTTTTAGCAAGACATTGGCAATAAGCAGCCAAAGGATTGGGCCCAAGCACGAACCTTGGGGGCAACCCTTTTCTAATGGGTGAACTGAAGTTCCTGAACCCCAGTTGATAAGAATGCTACGAAATTTAAGATATGTTGCAATGGTTCCAGCTATGTTTCTCGGGCAGCCGATTTCACGTAATTGTAATAAGATGTCCCGCCACTCTACATTGTCGAAAGCACCTTTAATATCTAAGGAGACAAGAGTTGTGTAATTTCCTTCAGCTATGCTATGAGCACAGGAGGTAAGAATTGCAAACAAAGCCTTTTCACATGATCTGCCTTCTCTGAATCCGTATTGTCTGTGATGAAGTAAGTTATTAGATTCAAGAAAGTGGTTAAGCCGAAATACAAGTAATTTTTCTAATAATTTGCCTAAGGATGGTAGTAGGCAGATTGGGCGGTAAGAAGAAGGTTCTGAGGAGTATTTCCCTTGCTTCAGGAAATATACTACTTCCCCTTGTCTCAGAGTGAGCGGGAAGTAATGGTGAGTGAGATTCTGCTTATTCTATTGACGAACTCTCAGAATTTTCAAGACATGTTTTTGAGGCTTTTAAAAAGTTCCTATATACATTTAGGTAACACAATATGCAAAAGAAATTTTGATAACGCTGACGCATGCGCAGTGAAAATATATTTAGTAAACCTGCTCATTTTTCTTACAAGTTTTATTATTTTGTAATTCTGATTAGAGGGTATTGTGTACAATGTTTTTTGTCATATTTTCGAAAAAGAACATTATTATATAATAAGAAATTTGCAAATTACAAGCAAAAAACTTGAAGAAATTTGTGGCTGTCTTATAAAAACCTTATTATATCTACGAGTATGCAAGCTATCCGCATAAAAATGAAAACACTTTATTAAAATAAGCTACTTATTCATAATCTATAGTTTGAACACTTTTGCTACATTAGTTTTGACAGGGCTATCCAAAAGATATTCGTTCTTTTTCAAATTGTTGACGGTCCCCTATGGAGTTTCCGGAAAAAATCTTCACAGAAATGTATGACCTAAACTATTATGTTTACACACTTATTGATTCAGGATAGTTCCTTATCAATTTTTCTAGATATTGAAAACAATTTCTAAAATCGCAAGTGGACGGTAATCCTTTGCCATATACTGTAGTACATAATTTGATTGTTAGGAATAAAATATATTGCATTAAGTATTTATTGTATTAAGTATTATTATATTTTGTATTAAGATCGAGAAGAAATGTTTCATTTTTTTAAATAAAATTGATTATTTTTAAATTGATTGAAATACTATACATTTTTACTTTCTTCTATCTGTACAAGAAGAAAGTAATTTATTCTCGAAAATTTTCAACATTCGGTTTTCGACGGATTTGTGCGTTTTACAAGGTTTTGAATACGACTTGATGGTTCTTAAAATATATCTGTCTGTCTACATGTGACAAAATTTTTTTAGGGGGGCTCTATTTCGAGAACTCATGCAAGAAATTAGTTCGCATGTTGAAACACAATTGGTCTACCAAGTCATATCTTGGTGGAAAACACCTAAAAAACCGATTTTAGAAGCTGACTCATCAGTTTACAATTACGTTTTTCTATTCACAATCCTTCGTGTTTTTATACTTTTAGGTGCAGGAAAGCATAATGGTAAAACTATGAATCAACAGCTAAAAGTTGATTTTTACTAGCTTTCCACGAAGATATGACTTGGCAGACCGATTGCGTTTTAATATGCGAATCGATATTTAACTTATCCTAGATTTTCATCCGGGAACTCGATGAGGTGATTTTCTGTGCTACTTCCTCCCAGTTTATTATAGAGGTCATTCAACAATTTCCATACTGATATTAGATACATCTTTATATTTACAGAAATTAAGTGGATCATACAGCATCTTTTTTATTCAAAGGTGAATCGCGAATCAATAAAAGTTGGGATCCGGTGTCTTAAATGTAATGCGTAAATTACGTAACCTACTGTTTTGTATTAAGCTTTGGATATGTTAAAATTTAAACAGTGAATAAATTATAAAATATTAAGTAATCAAAAATAAAAAAAATGAGTTTTGTTTAATTTCGTAAATTAGTTCATTATTTCGCCGCCTTCTTTTTTTCTGTTAAAAATTAATTCCTTAGAAACTTTTTTTAAATAAAAAAGTAAAGAATATATTTATAAAAGAAAACCTAAAATAAGTTAAATGATCTATACAAAAAAAAAAAAATGAATAAATAAATGAAATAAAATAAAATAAAATAAAAATAAAAAGTATGAGGAAATTATTTCGATGATTAAAAATTAATTAAATTTAATTAATCGTTTGAAAAATCTTTATAAATTACATTTTCTTAGTAAATTAAAATCGAATTCATTTAAAATAGTATACTAGACAGAATGAGTGTAGTTTTATAACAATTTTTATTTCCTTCTATACTATAGCAATGTTTTCTTCGACAGATTTACACAGTTTTGGGTTAGAGATTGCAAAAAATTGTTTATACAAAATGTCTGTCTGTCCGTGTGTCTCGATTGTGCCATCGAAAAGTGTATGAAATTATGCATAGAATTTAACCAATTTTTTAGGTTGTTGTTAGAAGGTCCTTCTTTTTTTTGGAAACATTCCGCCGAAAGTAGGTACTGTAAAAGTAGAGTTGCAAAAAGTCGGTTTATTCCCGGGTTTATTCCCAGGTTTATTCCCAAGAAACCGAATTATTCCAAAAAATCCCGGGTTTTTTCCAGGTTTATTCCTAAAAACCCGGTTTATTCCCGGGTTTAAAACCGGTTTTTTCTAACCTTTGCAACGCTATGTAAAAGTGATGAATGGGTCATTTTAATTATTTTTTTAATGACTACACTGTAAAAAAAAATATGCAAAGGTACTAAACCTTTTCTAGGAAACTGGGATTCCGAGAACTTTTCCTGTAACGGTAACAGCAAAAATTCAAGTTTCAGAATCGATTACCTGAATTTTTCCTGTTGTCGTTACATGAAAAGTTCTTGGAATCCCAGTTTCCTAGAAAATGTTTAGTACCTTTGCGGATTTTTTTTTACAGTGTATATGGCTATGGCCAGATAGTCTTCCATGAATTTGAAAACAGTCCATTGGAAAGGGTTGTTGTGATAGCAATTTTTGTATAATTTTTTTTGATTTTTTGTAGTTCTGTCGTACAGTACAATAGTAGCTCTTGAAGCAACAGGAATTTGCTAAGCTGAGTATTAGCAAACAGCTGACGTATAACAAAATTACGAAAAACTATTCATATAAATACCATGATCGAGATTGACTTGTTTTAATTTCGATGAATTCACTGAATTTAAGATGAAAATCGAAGTTAATACAGTATTGAACTAATAATATTGAAATATTACCTTTGTAACTACTTTTTGAAATATTAAGTAGAAGAAAGTCTAGAGTTGGCGCATACAACTAATTAATGGAATTTTTCGTTTAGAAAATATTTCCAATTCTAATAAATAAACCAAATAATTGGAAATTTTGCAATTTAAATATTAAATATAAATTTTGTTAAGTTAGCATTACAGACTCTTTGGTAATTGCGCTGAGTGTACACACCTTGATAACACATTCTTATGAAAAAAGTATAATACTTTTCTTATATTGGTGATAATTAAATAAAATAACTACTAATATATGTAAATATAAATAGATACTTACCACTACACAGTGCTGTTGCTTACATGTCTCAGGTTCGAATCTTTCATCTTTTTAATATCCGTAAAATGAATAACAAGCTTACATGAACAACACTGAAAATTTATCAGTGGTGAAAGCATAGATGCCAACATCTCTTAATTATTCCGGAGTCTGATGGAAGATGTATGTTTTCAACTGGTAATTTTATTTAATCAAAAATTTCAAAATGAAATCTAAAATGAACTTCATAGAAAAAACACTCGTTTTCCTATATATTCTTTCCGGTTTCAGAATGCAAATTTTGGGTCAGATTCCGGAATAATTAAGAGATGTTGGCATCTATGGTGAAAGTCGCAAAATTCGAAATGCGATTTCTACGGGCACTAGGACAGTAAATGTTAAAAAAAAAGGTTGCGTGAAGAATTATTATTAAAAAAACTCGAATATCCACTAAAAAAGATGTGAAATGTTTGAGGGTTTTTTTTTTTTTTTTTTTTTTTTTTTTTTTTTTTTTTTTTTGGCAAAAAGAGACCTTCCTACGTCACCCAAAAGTATCAAGAATTATAATTCTTGATTTTAAAAGTAAAGCATTAAACTGAAAATAGTTATAATTGAATTAATATAGAATAATTTTTAACAAGAAATATTTTTTTCGAGTTTCCTACTATACTATAGTTTTCATTTATTAATATTTTTAAATGCAACTGTTATTGAAATATTCTTATTAAAAGAAGTGGAAGAATAACAATTGTTTTTTTCTAAATTTCAGAAAAATCTTAATTATACGTGAAATTTTTAAGAAACGAAATTACCAATAAGACCATTTGAGCAAAAATGAAAGTACGGACGTTAAAAAAGCATCTTCTTAGAGTTTTATTTAGACTATTTTGAAACATCATGTAACAAATTGATGATAAATTAACTTAGCTTTTCCTACAAATGTTCCATATGTGCACCTTAATTACAGGCCACACCATAATTCTCTCTACACTCTGTTTTACCAAGTCCGGAGTAATGGAAACAATAGCAACTTGAATTATGTATTAACCCTGTCAATTCATTGGTTAATAGGGAAGAAAGCAGACACGATCTTTTATAAAGACCCAAAGGAAAAAATGGCCGGTTGTGTAAGATTTTAAAAGAACAAATCCAAGTCTTCAGTTTTGAAAAATGCTGTAATATATGTGGTGGCACAATACTTAGCACTAAAAATGAAATAAGAAAATATAAAAAAATCTTGTCCAACAGTTTATTTTGCTAAAATTTTAATTAATGGAATTAACATTTTTAAAATATCTACAACTTTTACAAATATGAATATTTTTCCATTGATTTTTTCCCACATACATTAGAATATATACTACGTAAAACTCTGTATGGAGTTTTAGATGTATGGGATTTTGTAATTAATATTATTTTTTTCTCTCACGTACAGTAAAAATTGAAGGAAATTCAACAGATTCGCAATTTAATTATTTAAAAAAAAATTATGAACTTGAATGTTAAATCCATGCACAAAAATACTATATACATTATGCGGGACAAGAAAAAAAATATTCAAATGTCTACAATTAACAAAAAAGCTTTAGTATTTTTCGAACAAGCAAGTTATAAAAATATGAACAGGGAGAAAAATTAGTTTAAAGTTTTCATTTGTATGGGTATTTGCGCTGGATCTAGTAATATAATTTACAATATATCGCGATATAATTATCGTATAGATAAAAAAGAGGTGTCAAAATATTTACTATTAAAAAATCTTTCAGTTAATATTAAAAAAAAAAGAAAATCGATAGTCTGACCAATTTCAAGGTGCTCTTTCCCCTTAAATCCTTAGCCGACCAATAAAACTAGTCTTGAGTGTAACGCTTTATACTCAGGAGTCGCTATTTTGTGTTGGTGGCATTTTTAGTGATTAAATAACAAAGGTGTACACGCGCACATGCTTATCTAAAACTGCACGAGTTACCTTTTACTTGTAACATGAAACCAAAAGTCTAAAACAGTTACAGTTGATACTATTAAAATTTAAAACCGAGAGATTATTTTATGGATACTCTCATATACCAGCACAAAATTACATCATCTAACTTTAAATCTTTCAAATTGTTATAGGAAATAAAATAGAAGGAGATAAAGATAATCGTGATTTGTTGTTAGAAAAGCAGTTTTCAGGCTCATTTAAAAATGAAAATAAAAAATTTATTAATATGTATCATTATAAACTATTGATATCAACTTTTATACAACGGATTAAATTTAATAATTTTTCTAAAACTGTATTTCTTTTCACTTCTAGACACTATAGTATCGATAAATTGTATTTAATATTTTTTGTTTTTTGTATGACGTCGCATTTACTTAGTTGGCGTATTTCCATAGTGGGGTGTAAAATGATAGGAACGATACAAAAAAAATCAGTTTGCGTTTGCTATGTAAATGTGGAAACCTTTGTGTTAAAATTAAATATGTTGTGTGTCAATTAATATTAAAGTAATCTTTTACAAAAATTGCAATGTTTAATAATTTTTAGAATATGTATTTTGCTAAATTTACACAGGAACAAAATGATTAGGGCGCAGTCGTTATTTCCAAAACCGCGGAACATGATTATTAGATATTTTCTCATAATATTTAAAAATGTATTTAAAAGATTTTCTGAGCACATTCGCTTAGTTTGCAAAACATTTGGATTACAGGGTGAATCAAAATACTTTGTGACTTCGAAAGAGAGCAAATTCTAACTTGCAACAACATTGGAATGTAGTTTCGAAGAATTTCTTATGCAATTAAACTTTCATAGACTATCATTTTTAATTTCTTATAGAATCCAACTATTTATATAATTACAAAACAAACAGAGACCTCAAAAATTTATTCCAAACGATCCGAAAATATCATTATTCGCACAGTTCCCGGTAAAATAATGATTGTAAATGTATTTGAAAGCCAGATAAAGACGCCAGAATCAGTATAGATCATACGAAGAACATAATAATGCCGTGAGTTCTTTAAAATGTAAAATTACATTGATGTTTTCGTCTAACATCTCACAGTAAAAAAATCCGCTTTCTGTTGGCAGAAACACACCTGAAGCAGAAAACAAATTGGTTTAAAATTATCTTCAGTGCTGAAAGGAAGTTTAATTTCGATATTCCAGAAGGTATTCACCCATATTTGCATGGCCTTCAACATGAACAAGACATATTTTCCAGGCATCATTTAAATGGAAACTTCATAATTGTTTGGGTTACGTTTCCTCGATAGATAAGCTTACAGTTGCTTTTATAGATGGATAAACAAAATTGACACATCTCTATTCTCATGTTAGAATGCCATTTGTTGATCCTGAGTGAAAAAATTACTGATTTTTACGCAATTTTTAACAAGACAGTGCCTTGATTCACTCAGAAAAATACTCAAAAAAGTGGTTTGAAGATAAAGAAGACTCTCAAACTTGATTGGAAAGCCAATGTTCTACACTGTTAAAAATTTCACCGTCAGAAAACGGTCATTTGAACGGCAGCATTCTGTCCGGCATTTTGACCGTATTTCAAGATAACGGTTACTTAAACGTACTACACATATATTGTCATATGACCGTAAAAATACATATATATGGTCATTTGACCGTAGTAGTTTAAAATGGTCATTTGACCGTATAATCATATAAAATGGTCATTTGACCGTAATCGTATAAAATGATCATTTGGCCGTAATCATATAAAATGATCATTTGACCGTAGTCATATAAAATGATCATTTGACCATAGTTATATAAAATGGTCATTTGACCGTATTCGTATAAAATAGTCATTTGACCGTGAAATATACATGGTATGGCTTTTTGACCGTATTTTTAAAAAATGGTTATTTGACCGTATTATGATTTTATTAACGTATGACTGTAAAATATGTAGATATGGTCATTTGATTGCATTATGGATTTATTAATGTATGACCATAAAATATACAGGATGTTACCAAATTTGACTGATAAACTCAGTGGGGCGGAGGTGATAGCAGGCGTAAAAGGATAAAATTTGCCATAGAACATATGGTGATTGCAAGCCATATTAAGAGAGAAATTCACAAAAATAGTTATGAGGGGTATGTTATGTTGAGTAGAATAAATAATAAGTAGACAAACATTAATTTGACCTAAGCAGGATTACAATTTTAGTAGTTTTAGTTTTTTAGTTCAACATTAAAAAGTACATGATAAGGCATTTTTAAGGGATTGTTCAAAGTTGAGGTCATTAAGGTAATTGCACAGCATATATCTACAAAAAGACTGCTGTGCAATGACCTTTGTGCGTGCAACTTCAAACAATTCCTATAAAAATTCTTGTGTCCTTTTATATTGAACTGTACTGCACTGTAATCCTGCTTAGGTCAAATAATTGGTTTTCTACATATTTGTTTTACTTGACATCACACTTTTCATAACTTTTTTTGTTTTTTGTTTTTGTGCAATTTTCTCCTATTTAATGTGGTTTGTGGTCACAGCTGGTTCTATGGCAATTTTTCATCCACTTGATGCCTGCTATCACCACTCTGAATTTCACAATCAAATTCAGCAACATCTTGTATATTTTATGGTCACATACTAATAATTTCATAATGCAATCAAATGATCATACATGCACATTTTACAATCATATGTTAATAAAAGCATAATACAGTTAAATAACCACTATCATCCCTCTGAAATTGTCAGTTAAATTCAGCAACTCCCTGGATATGTTTTTTCATTTGTGAAAAATTTTACTTAAACCATATTTTCAGTTTCTTATATAATCTTATATATATATGATTACTTGACGGTATTAAAAAAAGGGTTCATAGATATATATCTTACAGTTACAAAACTATAAATTAAGAATGTGTGCAATAAATGGAAAATAAAAATTCTGTTTTTTATGTAACATCAGAAATGCATGTAAAAATGTCTCAAATTAGTTAAATCGATTTTATTCTTCACAGATAAATACATATACAGTCTTTAAATATTATAGCAGTTCTTGCATAATAAATAAATAGTATAATATTAAAAAATATATAAAAAGATAATTAGTGCATAACATTGATTATGCTTGACACGGAGCCAACTTCTCTTTTGGTCATATAAATTTTCAAAAATGAAAATGAATTTAATAAAATTGATCAAACTTTTATAATTATTTCTGAGATTCTTGTTACTTGTAAATTAGAAATTTTTCTGTCAATGTACATTTCTATCTAAATTTTCTTATTTCAGTTAACTGTTAAAAATAGTCACTGTTGAAGAAATCATTTAATATATATCTATACTAATATTATAAAGAGGAAAGATTTGATTGTTTGTTTGTTTGAATTGAATAGGCTCCGAAACTACTTGACGGTTTTGAAAAATTCTTTCACCGTTGGAAAGCTACACTATTTCCGTTGAACATAGGCTAATTTTTAATTGATTTATTCAAATATTTTCCTTAATAATTCAAAATTTCATTATTTTTCATACAGAATCAATTAAAATTTTTCCGATAAAAAATAACCATTTTCTTTCCCGTTGCCAAAAAAAAAATAAAAATATGGAAAATAATTTCTGCTCGGCAATTAATTTTTAGTTGAACAGTATCCACGTGAAAAATTAAAATAAAAAAAAATTCAAAGGAAAATAAATATGACGTCATTTATTATATTATCGGAAGTATTGTTTGCACAGATATCATATACACACCGAGGTAACTAATGGACACTAAATTAATGTTATTTTGCCTGGCATGGCAATCCGACTATTGTTATTTAATTATTAATAAAATGTTTTTTTATTTCCTTTCTCTTCTTTAAAATTATGTAAACTGTTTTGTTCTATACTTATTATTTAAATACTAATTGTTATTATTTTTAAATAACAGAAAATAATTTAAATATATATATGAAACTGGTATTCGAAAACGATTTTTCCGCCAAATTAGTCAAAAATTATCGATCATATAATTATCGATCTTTTAGATCATAAATCCGATTACAGAAAATTAGTCAGATTATTTAATTAGAAGTTATTAAATTTATATTTTTTTATTATGAAACAGACGAAGAAAAGAAAATTTACTATTGCTGCCCGACTGGAGAATTAACCTTGATGTTATTTTAAAAAACTATCGAAATGGCGAATTTTTAATTATTTGTTTACGTTTTTTTGTTTATATTATTGCAAACATTTTTCCACTTTTATACACGCATGACCTTGGCGTGATTTTTTTTATGATGCCAATTTGGAGAACACTGCGTTTTCAAATACCAATTACATTTATATTACTCTTATTTATTTTCTATTATTTTAAAAAGGAAATAATAATAATAAACTAAGTCAATAAATAATTATGGAACAAAACAATTTATATAATTTTAAAAGAGAAAAGAAAAATAATGAAAAAATTTACTCAAAAATAGTCAACTGTTACCGGATTACCACGTGAGGCATAAAATCGCAATTTGCTGCAATCGCGCCAACGGGATCCGTAGATGACACCTGCCCTACATATTATACAATTTGTTTATATAATTTGGTAATACTTGATAATCCCATCGACCATTTGACATTAAATTTGTTATACGTAAATTGTTACTTCATCAACCAATTTTAATTCGATGTTTATTTGTATTTCTATTAACAATTTAGTAATTTATTGATTCTTTGGTTATTTAAAATAAAAATTATGTCCATTTGTATAATTTGGCGAAATTGATCGACGGAATAATCAAGTAGTCGAACAAAAAACTATCGTCAAGCTATAACATTAAATGCCAATAATGGATGATCGTAAATTTCACATTTATTTGAGGACAAACATGAAAAAAGTCTGGTACATTTGTAACAATACCGTTTCTAGCACTTCTAATGTTTGACACTAAAAATCATAATGGAATCGATTACAGAAGGTAGAAAGATTTTATTAGATGCAAACTAACGACTTATTTTTCTACAAAATTTAGTCATCAAGATTATTCTGATTTAACGGCTACATGTTAGCAACTGTTTTATAAAAGGAAGAGGCAGTGAAACTGATGTAATTTTAATGTTATTCAAATAATACAGCTTTAAAACATACTTTTTATGCTTCATTGTTCTACTAAATATATAAGTGAAACACCCTTCTTCGTCTGCCACCCCCCACGGAGGACATCCTTTACTTAGGGCTTATATCCCACGTGTAGATAAATGGCCGTCATAAATACAAACAAACAAAAACTTTTCTTTATCTGTCAATAATTCTTTACATTTTTTTACTCTATGTCTTCTTGCTGGAACAGATTAAGGTAGATAGGAAACTACAGTAGACCTACTAGAAGAGGACGTTTATTAAAAAATGTAACATGAAATGACATTGTATGTAGGCTACCAGAACTACACATAGTGCAAGTTCAGATGTCGGGATTTTAAGAACTAAGAAATGATAATGTACAATCCGAAAGTTAATAGAGTTTGATAATCAATCTCACTAATCATTGCAATGCCCTCTAATGTAATAGTGTGATGACTCGAGAACATTTTGATTCCTGTTGTCATAACGGTCTCATGTTCATACGAAACTCTACTATAAATGATAAAATAAAAGAGATGGTGCTTAATTGCCCAAATTTTCGCCAAGACTTACAATAGTACAATATTGCAATGGCGTTGGCATGATTTTCAGCAATACGGAAGAACATTCCAGGGTGGTCTATACTGCTTTAAAATAAAATTTTTAAATCACCATTTTTTTTTTTTTTTTTTTTTTAGTCAAAGTTTGTTTGGAAATATGGACCAGTGAAGCGGGCATAGCCTGCTAGTATATATATATATATATATATATATATATATATATATATATATATATATATATATATATATATATATATATATATATATATATAACTCCTTTTTGTAAAATATCTTTGTTCCTTGTTTAATAATTTGGTTTTTGTGTGATGGTAGTCCCAAATTCGTATTGTTTTGCTTTTTCATGGCAAATACGAAGATGAAACCACACACTCCATTTGTAGTTCCAAAGTATTTGGGACCTGAAGATTCTGCTTTGGTTCTACAAATTTCATTTGTATTCATATTATTCTTTTTTCCTTACATGTTCAATGTGCTATAAGTTATTAAATTCAATGGTTAATTTCAAATGGTTAATATTGTTTACTATAATTCAATTTAATTCTTCGTTTTGGTTTATTGTTTTGTTGATAAAATCCATTGGTGAATCTTGTCTACTTTTAATGGTATTATATATATATATATATATATATATATATATATATATATATATATATATATATATATATATATATATATAATGGAGAAATAGCATTTCATTAAGCTTTGAAACTTAATATACAGTTTAAAATTTAGAATAATAAGAATTTTAGAGACTTTGTATATAGTTAACTTGATACAGATTTTTTAAAAACAATAGGATAATAATCATTGAGAAGTTTATTACAATGTAAGGTTTCAACCCTTTATGTCCCAAATTATGAATTCATGAAAATGTCATCTTCTAAAGCATTTTTAAAACCATATTTGAAGATTTAGACACTCTCTTCAAAAAGAAAACAATCTCCTAGCAAAATTGATCTTTACTTCAAAAATACATCTCAAAAAAAAAAAAAAAAAAAAATCACAGAAATTACTCAAAAGTGTTGTATGAATAGTAAGAAATATCCTATTAAAAAAATATTTTCACTTTAAATTAAAAAGAAAAAAAAGTCTTGAAAGACACTTTGAACATCTTCATAGACACAACTTTAAATGCTTAAATGACATAAGCTCACTTTTAATCTTATGTCTCTTCTGTACAACAATTCAATAACTAACTCCATGTGTTTGAGTCGACAAAATGTCTGATTACTAAATTTTCCAGATCCCTCCCCCCCCAATTATTCTTCCTAAAATTTCTTTGCATAAATCCTGAGAATGTCCAAAAGTTTTAGGAGGAACTGTTTCATGCCTGATGAAATCAGTTATGAATAATAGATTGCAGAATAAGGTATGAATATTTAAAGTTGATGCAGAAAATATATACAAATTATTAGATGTGTTTTTTTAAACAAACTTTTTATATATCTATACATAAAAAAGAAAAATTTTTGAATAACTACACATTCAAAAACTTACAATAGATTTATTTTCCTTTAACAAACTTAATACAAATGCAAAAAACATAAGACAATACCTAAATATTCATAACTTATTCTCCAAATTATTTAATTAGTTGCAGCACAGTTATCAATTATTTCAAGTGTATAAATTTAAATTTGGTACTTAAGTAGAATACAGATTTACTTCATGGGTCTTCACAACTAATTTGTAGACGTTTAGCAGACTATAAAAACTTTTATAACTTACAAGGTCATTCAATAAAATGTCATTTCCTACACCAAAACAAAAAAGAAGGATAAATTAAAATTAATCCAATAAATTATGAATTTTTACTATTTAATAAAACTTCTACATATTAATTAAAAGCCAACTTCATTGAAACAGTTAAAAATGCAATCAATGCTGCATGTGTATTTTAAAAAAAAAATCCACTTAATTTTTTTTTTTTTTTTTTTTTTTTTTTTTTTTTTACTATATTAAAAAACAGAAAGAAGGTTGTGAATCACAAATAATCAAAACAATCAATTAAAATACAGAAATATATTTATTAATTAATAAAAATAATAATATATTAATTTTACAACAAAAAATTGCATTATATTATCATGCATGGTTAGTTATATTTATACAGAATTCATTAAAAAGAGGAATTGCCTTGGCCATGTCATTAATTATGATTGAACGTTCAAAACTGATTCCTTGAACTTTGTTCCACACATAGGGTTGATCAACAATGGATACCTTAAAGAAAAAGTTAAATGCATTAAACTTGGTTATAATATAAGGATAGTTTAATATAATAAATTTATTCAAATACTTTTTCTAAAAAAATACAAAAGTAATTTCTAGAAATTTTTTTATCAAATCAGGCAGTACATTCTCACAAAAAAGAAATGCATAGGATCAAGTGGGATAAAATATGTAGGTTTTGAAATAAAATTTATGAAAAATAAACATTTTTTTAAATTATTTTACCTAATTAGTGGTTAGAATTATGAGAAAATTTACAATGAATAATAAAATATTTCTTGCAATATTATTGTACTTTGTAGTTATTTTTAAATGTTGGATGAGAAAACCAAAAGTTGCAATGATGAGAAAGTAAATAAACTTTAAAGTAAATAAGAACTTATATTCAATTTATTTAACTTATTATTGCATAAAACAGTTAGAATTAACTTTCTGCATCTTCAATACGAAATAAATAAAATTAATTCAAAATAATAAATGGAATAAAATTGTTAAAATGTTAGGCTTAGGAAATAAATAACGATTTTTTATTTTATTTTCTGATAATTTTATTATATTTTCTTATGTAAAATTTGACATTAAAACAATACTGTGTTCTAAAACTATTTAATTTTCTTTAAATCACTTTAATTTGATTAATTAATGTATAGTAAAAGAAAAATATGCAACTTTGAGTTTGATGTTTATTTTGCACTAAATGTAAAACAAGGAACTTTGTAACGTGACATGAAAAAAGAAAAATGTTAGCCTGAAATCACAACTAAAAGCCCTACCAAGTTACTGATGATTTATAAATTTACAAGAAAAAAAATAAAAGTTTAGTTATACAATAGTTAAAGTACTGTTTTGTATGAGCAATTCCACAGATAACTGACTGATATTCACAAACCAAAACAGTAAAAATTTTGTAGCATACAAAAAAAAAAAAAAAAAAAAAAAAAAAAAAAAAGAGGTTTTTTAAATATTTTTTTACTGGTTTATTGACTTTTTTAAAACTAAATCCAATGTTATCGTTGAATTTCTAAAATAATTTGATTAATTAAAAAAATTAGTTTAAAACGAGATAACTGACTGACATTAATGCAACCTACATGAAAAGTAACATAGATTAAATTAGAGATTCTTCTAAAATTATAATGAATTTTAAATAAAGTTACATTAGAGTCACAGAACAAATAATAAGCTTTCAGCGTATGATAATTGAGTAAAAAGAATTGTTAGAACAAAGAACGACAAGAATTTATAACAAATGGTAACTAACATACATCTATAAATATCTTAAAGCAAAACGTTCAAAATTAGAGAGTAAAATCTAATAAAGCTTGCACAAATGGTGAGAAATTAAAGATTTAATTTTTATTCTACTAGCTATTTTTGTTTACATGGGAATTTATTTTGTTATAAGCTTTGAAGATCTTTTTCTCCTTGATAACTTGAAATGGACAAGATCCTTGCAATGTTATAGGGCCATAAAAATAAACTGATATTCTATTTCTTCTACATCATCTGACCTTGGTCACTCACATGTCTGTTTCCCTTTTTAACAAATTTCACTTCGACCATTTCCCCAATATCATTATCTTTCTTCCTATACAATATTGTAGATTATAATAAACTGCATAGTAATTTTATTTATTAACAGTCACTTCATACAGTTTTGAATTTCTTCCTGAAAGAATAAATTTGTACTTTGGCTGTATTAATTATAGAAAATCTTTTTCTCTACTGTTTTGAAATGATGCATTATTTGTATATTAAGATAGGAATGGCCAAAGCGTCATGAAGTCATCTAATTTATTTTTTGAGACATTTACATTTTCTTTAACAAGAATAACTTTCATTTTCTTTCGCTGCATTTAGATGGTTAAAGCAGTATTAATTGATTTTTCACTAGCGCTTGCTTTAAGTTAAATAAAATTAAACATAACATACAAAAGCTATTTCATAATTAAAGAAATATTAAGTTTCAAAATGTGTCCCATATCCCCCCCCACACACACACGAACAGGGAGGTATGGGACACACAGCAATAATTCAAAGCCTATAAGGCACAATTAGTCTAGTTAAATAAGTTAAAAAAAATCATTTTGGAGCACAATTTTTTTTAAAACCTGAATTTTCAGACTAATGACCAATTTTTCAAAACCTTCGGAACAGAACCATTCTGAGAAATATACTGTGTGGACTAAAAATTCCAATTAATGTAAAAAAAAAAAAAAAAAAAAAAAAAAAAACATGCATTTTTTTTTTTTTTTTTTTTTTTTTTTTTTTTTTTTTTTTGCAAAAAATCATAGTTTAAGACCGATTTTCATAGCATCGTAGTTTACACGTTTCAATCATAGCAACTATCATTATTTTGTGACAGTTAGCAGGTCTGCACTTTTTACAAAAGTAAGAAAATCATTTTTGCTTGCCACGAAAGAAAAATTTCAATTTAGGTAAAACACTTTTTAATTTTCCAGAACAATATAGGAACATAATATGCATAAAATATTTTATAACTAAGAAATTTGAAGTTTCAAAATATGCCCCATACTTTCGCACTAAAAGGGAGGTACGGCACAGTAATAAAACTACAAGGCATAAATAATCTAGTGTCAGCTAGATAAACAATCAAACAAAGGTTGTAAATTGATAATGTATGTACCACAATGTAAAATTCCAGTGTTTTCATAATTGGAATGAAAATTCAGGATTGTCAGAAAGGGTGTAGTCGCATAAAAAAAAAAAAAAAAAAAAAAAAAAAAAAAAAAAAAAAAAAAAAAAAAAAAAAAAAAAGACACCAGAGGTTTTATGATCGATACAGAGGGTATACCCTAGAGAATACATGCTATGGGTTTCTTGAGAAACAGAGGGTATATGGTGTTCCTTAAAAAAATCTAGAAGACATACGGAGTATACTCCAGTATATCCTCCACTACACCCCTGATTGTCATTCATAGATGGCATATACAGGGTGTCCGAAAAGTCTGGAAACGGTCGAATAACTCGAAAAATACACATGAGATTGAAAAACGTAAATATACGTATTAAATATTTTTAAATAAGCTACTCAGTGATACGAAATTTGACCTTCGTAACCGACCCCCTGGGGGTCAGAGGGGGTCCAAGTTTGAAATCTTAAATTATAACCCCCATTTTTTATTGCAGATTCGGATTCTACGGACAAAAATACGTAACTTTTGTATTTGATGTTTATTTCGAATCCTCATTTATCACGGTGTAATTGAGCATATTAAATCGATACATATTTCGGCTTTTCCAACGGGATTTTCCCTAATCGCAACTAATTGGGGAGAATTCATAACATCAAATTCCTCGTCTTTTTCAATAATAGCGTTTCCTGAAAATCACCCGTGCCGATTATTTCGGTAGTGCTACACAGTTAAAAATTTGATCCATTTGCTGTAGCGTCACTCCACAGCTTTTATAGAATATCTCTTTCATGACCAATGAGAATGTTCCATAACACAGTAAAGTACACTGTAAAAAAATTGACCCTTTTGCTGCATCGTCACTCCACCGCTTTTATAGAAAACGATTACTTTACTGTGTTATGGAGCATTCTCATTGGTCACAAAAGAGATATTCTATAATAGCTGTGGAGTGACGCTGCAGCAAATGGGTCAAATTTTTAACAGTGTAGCACTATTGAAATAATCGCCACGGGTGATTTTCAGGAAACGCTATTCCTACAAAAGACGAGGAATTTGACGTCAAAAATTCTGCCCAATCAGTTTCGATTAGGGAAAATCCCGTTGGAAAAGCGGGAATATGTATCGATTTAATATGCTCGATTACACCGTGATAAACGAAGATTTGAAATAAACATCAAATACAAAAGTTGAGTATTTTTGTCTGTAGAAACCGAATCTGCAATAAAAAATGGGGGTTATAATTTAAGATTTCAAAGTTGGACCCCCTCTGACCCCCAGGGGGTCGGTTTCGAAGGTCAAATTTGGTATCACAGGGTAGCTTATTTAAAAATATTTAACACGTATATTTACGTTTTTCAATCTCATATGTATTTCTCGAGTTCTTCGGCCGTTTCCAGACTTTTCGGACACCCTGTATATATATATATGTATGTATATATCCAGGGTTGGGGAATTTTTAAAAAATCTTACAAGCCAAGGATTTATTTCACCAGCCCGCAAAATGCAATACAGTCACAGTTGAAAATAATTATGACAAAATCGAACACGATTACAGACAAAAATACTATTACTGCAATGCATTTTCGTAATTCTTTTTTTTTCTATAATATTAAGAAATATGTACAAAAAAGGTAAGCTTAATATAAGATAGAACTTAGTACCATATTTACACTGTGATAATTTGGAAAATTAAAATATTTAGATTAAAAAGTGTCTCTGATAATATCTCTATTGCCTACAGTTTTTCAAAAACCAAAAATGCGCTCGCTTTGCCAAAAAATCCACTCACCACTGGCGAGCAAAATGATGCATTTCCCCACCCCTGTATATATCAGTTCAATTTATATACTTTTTAAAGTAAATGAATAAATTATCAATGATATAAATATCCTCTAAAAATGATTGAATGCCATTAATTCACATTCATCTTGAAAAAAAAAAGGGGGGGGGGGAATTTGACATGTCAAATTTACCTCTTTACTGGCATGTCCCATTTCTCTCCACTTTCTTGATCTATAGTAAACTTCTTGCATAAACAAAAATGTTGCTTTAGGCTTATTTTAAATTATGTATAGTTTATAGTATAATCTTCTCCATCTATGCATAAACAAGTCATCAATATACAAAAAGCATAAAAAGTATATGAAGCAAATTTACTTTTTATTCTTTAAATAATTGCAAGCTTATACAGATAAAAAAAAATTTTTCAATTGAAGATTGGGCTACCATTAGTTTATCTTGAGTGTGATTGATGAAATGTTTAGAATGATACATACAAAGAAAAACCTATTGACCCATTCCCCCTACCCCACTAAGAAGTCAATAAAATATCCCTATTATATAAATATATGAAATGACACTTATGAGTAAGAGTTAAGAAAGTAAAGTAAAGAGTTAAGTAATAATAGCTTTTAGGTACATAGTGCATTCAACAGTAATATTTTTTGCTCTTGCCCCAGCATATACTTGGGAAGGGGCAGGCAGAATTTATCAACAAAACAGGTTGACAACATTTTTTTCTTTACCAGTAAATACAAGAATCATTTCAAATCATACTTCACATCTGTTTTCTCTCACAGATTATATATGCATGTCCTGTCCTTACAACAGAAAAAATCGTAATATGAAGCATTCGAATTATTCCATATTTCACAACTAAATAATTTTATAATAATTTAATATAGAACAATTAATTTTAATAAAAACATTGTACTGTCATAAAAATAGTTAACTGACTATTTTCATGTAAAAAACAAGCTACAAATGAAAAGAAAAAATTTTAATTTGATCAAAAATGACAATTCTAAAGACAAATTCCTACCTTCCCTAAACATATCTTTCAATATATCACATGCCAAAATCCTCCCAGTTCTCCCCTAAAGCAATAACATTACACATGCACAACCCCATATTACTGATTACATGTTAATGATACAATAAATCATATGGAAGCTATTATTATTTTTTTAGTTAAAGACCCAGGTGAAGCAAACAGGAAATTTCTCTTATTCCCGAACCATCTACACTGTAAAAAAAATTTCCGTTAAATAACGGAAATAGTTCTGGTAATCTAGACGTAAGTACTATTTCCGTTATTTAACAGAAAATTTTTTCCGTTTTTTTACAAAATGTTTCCGTTTTCATATTTTTTTTTATATAAAAATTTTCGCTTGAAAGCCAAAAAAGAATTTTCAAGGACAAACTGGCTTTTTTTATTCTTTAGACAAGGACACATCAGATTAGAACACATACATTTAATTTAAACAACTTTGAATAAATGTCACTTACCCTCGATGAGGATCGAACCAAGCACCTGTTCCATGGCAGCTTGTAGTAGTGTAATACCATCACGCCATAGTTACGCATACAGTGCTTGCAAATATCTTTACTTATTTCGAATGATTTTATAAAGCAAAGGCCTTATGTTGAATGCAGCATTAATTTTTATTGAGAATTATTTTCTATATGAGTGTATAGTTCTAAATGTTTAACAGATTTTATTTCCATAATTTCGAATATTTAGTTTTTAATTTCAGTTCTATACAAAATAAATTTTGCACTTTAAAATATTACATGTATTAAGAATTGAATGCATTAAAAAGTTTTTTTTTTTTTTTTTTTTTTTTTTTTTTTTAAGGAGATTTTTAAAAGTTTATTGTAGTATTATTCATATTTATTTACTTATTTATTTTTGAAAGGATATTCTTAAAATAATATTAAAATATGTTAAAATTAAAGTTATTTTATTAATATTTTATTATTACTTTTATTAAAATATATTAAAATTAAAAGCCAAACGTTTTTCCATTATCCAGATTCCAGATTTTTTTTCCATAATTTCGAATATTTAGTTTTTAATTTCAGTTCTATACAAAATAAATTTTAGACTTTAAAATATTACATGTATTAAAAGTTGAATGCATTAATTTTTTTTTTTTTTCATTTTAAGGAGATTTTAAGTTTATTGTAATATTATTCATATTTATTTACTTATTTACTTTTGAAAGGATATTCTAAAGTAATATTAAAATATGTTAAAATTAAAGTTATTTTATTAATATTTTATTATTACTTTTATTAAAATATATTAAAATTAAAAGCCGAACGTTTTTCCATTATCCAGATTCCAGATTTTATTTTCATAATTTCGAATATTTAGTTTTTAATTTCAGTTCTATACAAAATAAATTTTAGACTTTAAAATATTACATGTATTAAGAGTTGAATGCATTAAGTAGTTTTTTTTTTCATTTTAAGGAGATTTTTAAAAGTTTATTGTAATATTATTCATATTTATTTACTTATTTATTTTTGAAAGGATATTCTTAAAGTAATATTAAAATATATTAAAATTAAAATTATTTTATTATTATTTTATTATTACTTTTATTAAAATATATTAAATTTAAAAGTCGAACGTTTTTCCACTATGCTACGCATATTTTAAAAAATAGGCTATAAATGTGGTAAACATTATTTAAAAATGATAATGGAAATAACCTAACTGAAAATAAACTAACTAACTAATCTCAAACTTAAAAGAGATTAATAAAATGTTATAATTTTTATTATTTTTTTAATATTGTAAAAATATGTTAGCTTTATATTATTAAAACAGAAAGAAATAAAGAACATTACTGTACAAAGTTGTTCATGAAACAACTTTATAATGTTTTTGTATCCCAGATATAGATGGCGACACTGGTGTTATTTATGGAATTTATGCTGTTTTAATACAGAACTCCTCCGTTTTCAGAAAATTTTACGGAAAAGTTACTGTTTTTATAATCTCAAAATATCAATAACGGAATTTCTGCTGTTTTTTCGGAAAAACGGAACTATTCCGTAGAATTTTAGGGAACAATTTCTGTATATTAACGGATATTTTTTACAGTGTAAGTATCTCCATACAGGTTTTTAGATTTCTATTTATGGTCTGAAAGTGTAAATCCCACCCTCTTCAAACTCAGAAAAAAACACTTTATGACTTTTCAAGATGTACAAATTCTTTCCAAAAAAGATTTCATTTAAATACTAACGGATATACTCACCTGTAAAATCTACAAGCTCAAATTCAAGTACATTTTATGTATAACAGAGAAATTTAGAATTGACATATAACAATTAAAAGTAAAAGTACCTAAGAGCTCCACAAATGGATTTAAATGAGATCAAATGATGAATATTTTCCAGTTTTTGAAACACAGCATTCTGCTTAGGCACTCTCAAGCATAACCATCAAAGAGTTAATCCATAAATTTTTTACCACCATCTAATGAGCATAAAATAAACAGATTTAGGGTATTTCAAAGAATTATATGCTTATTTGAATTACTCTGAGAAAAAAATGAGGAGGGGGAGATACTTCTAATGTAGAGAAAAATTCATATTTATTTATATATTTTTTATTTCTTTTTGGCGTAAAAAGTAATTATTGCAATTAAAGATCGAATGTACATCAAGAATTTATAAATATTAACTTTTTGCAAGAGTTCATTGCAAACTTTTTCTTTCTGTAAACAGATTACTGTTTAAATAAATTATTATTTATAAAAAATACATGTCAGATTTTAACAATTTAAATTTAGAAAATTTGCTAATCATAAATTGAACTTTGCTATAAAAATTTCTTTTTGTGGAATAGAATTTTGAGAAAGGTCTTTAATTTATTAAATTCTGTGAAAATAATAAAATTGTGTTAAAATCGTCAATTTTTGCTTTGGTCGACCTGTACATATGAGCTGCATTAATCATAGGTGAATCAAAATCTGAATATATTACATTTTTCAGTTATTGTTTGATATACTTCTATTCTTCTAATTATTAATAAATGTTTTCAATGAGATTTTAAAAAGGCTTTTTCGATAGTTAAACTGTAGTTACACATACCTTATGTTTAACTAGCCCTAAAAATTGCCCCCCCCCCCTTCTTTTTTCGAAAATATGCACATATTTTTAAAATACCACTACTCTATCAAATTTCTAAAACTGAGATTTTTAACTTAAATAAGATTCTTATACTGTCTCAAGTGATGAAGGTAAGATTTTTGTCTTGGAATGGCTTTGAATCATTCATGAATTTGTTGAATCAGGCAAAATTTCAGACCTTTTTAGAACGTTAGATAATTCTACTTAATATAATAAGATCTTCACAAAATTCTTCTAAATAAAACTGACCCCAATCACAAAATTCCTTTTAAAATTTACGATTCTTCAAGAAAAGTAATCCTTTAAATAAAATCAGGCCCATTATAAAATTCCATTCCATAAAAACATACTCTTATTACTTTTAGTGAAATTGGTTTGATTAAATATGCAATATTCGTACAATGTGCAATTGTTACTTTTTATTCAGCACAATTTCAGAGTTCTTGTACATACATTTTTTTCAATTGGTTTGTGTGTGTAGTGGGGGGGGTGGAGGAGAGTGTTAAAACCTCTAAATCTTGTTTAGCACTAGGCAGTGCTTATCTCAAATCTGACAACAAAACTTTTACATCATTAATATTATTTTAGCTGTTCTCTTATTAATAATTTTTTTTAAATCTTATTTACAAATATTGAAGTTTATATTTATAAATTTATTTTGAGGAATATTCTAATCTGTTATACATTTTTGTGGAGGTGGGAGGGGGGGGGGGAATCATTATCTCTTTCCCAAGAAAATGACTGATTTATAAAGCATGTGTACAGTATTTATAAAAAAATATATAAATATTAATCATTTTAAAAAGTTGGCAGTTTTAAGTGCAATAAAATTACATAAACATAAGGGAGTTAGAAATTACCTAACTTGAATCTTATAAAACGGTCAAAAATGTATAAAAATTCTAATCTCTTTTCTCAAATAAGTCTAAAAATAATAAATCTTATTCAGAAAGATTGAAGCTTATATTTATAAATTTATTTTGAGGAATATTCTAATCTGTTATACATTTTTGTGGCAGTGGTGGTGGGGGGAGGGGGGGTCATTATCTGTTTCCCAAGAAAATGACTGAATTTTAAACTATGTCTACAAAAATATAAATATATATATAAATATTAATAATTTTAAAAAGTTGGCAGTTAAAGTAAGTGCAATTAAATTGCATAAACATAAGGAAGTCAGAAATTAACTAATTTCAATCCTATAAAAATCTTGTAAAATGGTCATGGTCGAAAATGTATAAAAATCCTATATCTCTTTTCTTAAATAAGCCTAAAAATAATAACAGACTTAGTACAGACACAAATATATTTATTTTGATGCATTATTTTTTTGCCTGCATCAAAATAAACATTTTTAAAGAAAAATAGGAAACCCTTTGAATTCAGAACAGAAGCCTGCAAATGTGCAGTCTGTATTTCAAACTACACATAATAAAAACTAAAAGTAATATTAATGTTTTTTTTTTTTTTTTTTTTTTTTTTAGAAAAAATCTAATGACATTATCTCAATTTTCTTTATAATTTATGTGTTTTATATTATTGGATATAAATAATTTCTACTTTTAACATTTTATTTCAGCAATAAGCATTAGATATAGTGGGTTTAAGTCATTTTTTTATGTATAGGATTAAAATTAGTATGCATTGGGGACATATCTATTGATCTAAAGAAAAAACTTCAAACATGCGAATGGATCAAAGAAAATACAGATTAAAAATATTCAATATTTAGTATAGAATATTTTAATTATTATTTTTTTAAATGGAGATTATGTAACACAATGAATAACATAAAACGATAATCTTTAAGATTTTTCTCAAGCTGTAAATATATATATATATATATATATATATATATATATTAATTGGGAGGTTAACTTGAAGAATTAAAATCAAAATATGAAGTCGAATAAAAGAGTTCTCAAAGATTGTTATTATTACAATACTATAACAAGCACCCAATCTTATTTTTCCCTGTTACCTGCTGAACCTAATGACCAAAAATGTTGACTTCAAATTGTCACTCAAGAAACCAAATCCCAAGAAGTTTGAAATTTATTATTTGAATAACTGTGGAAAAGAATATTATATTATCAAACTGCAATTAAATGTTTATTAGTAATCAAAAGATTGTTTGTAAAGATTTTCAGAGTATCAATGTTTCACTATGCAGAGCAATTTATTCTTTGACCATAAGATTGTTTAAATTAAAAAAAAGGATTTTTTTCAATTTTTACATAAATTCACTGTAATTTAATTATTTAATTTAAATTATTTTTAAATTATGTTACACTGCTTATAATCCAACAATGTCTATTTTTATCAATAAATATGCATGTATATGTAATAAGAAAGATTATTAAAAAAGAAAAAAAAAAGTTAAAAACAGGTTTTTTGCCAACCCTGATAAATACAGATAATGTTATGCAATTTAAGGCAATCCTGGAATAGTTTCAACTAAATTATATCTAAGCAATTAAAAAACAGGCATCACTGTTGGCTACATTTGGCAAGCAAAACTGGTTTGATTAAAATTACTCGGCACATTTGATTGATATATTGTCAAAGTGTTTCAATCAAAGTACTTTTGATTGAGGTTGTTTTGAATTCAAAGATCAATAATTTTAAACATAAATAGGCCATACTTTTTATTTCTATATGCAGTAAATCTCAGATTTAATTACAAGTTAACATACTTATTATATTATAAATATTAATTCTATTATTTCAGTAGTGAAATGAAGTTTTGTAAATATCCCAAGAAAAAAAAATCAATATTTTTAAAATAGCTAACTTATTCTTAATAATAAATTAGTGTTCACGCTAGAAAGAAAAAGGATAAAGTGCTATTCATCTACACTTTTATAAACTAAAAATATTAAAAAATATACTGCATAGCGTTAGTTTGAAAATAAATATCATAGAAAATACCAAACATCTTTATATTTCAAAAGTAAACAACAAATATATGGAAACATAAAAGAAATCTTGATATTTAAAAAATAAATGCACAGTAGACAGTTAAATTATGGATTTAAATTTTGGATAATATACAGTCTACTGTTCTGTAAATAAAGTACTATTACATAATCTATGCATAAAAAAATCATTCATATACAGAAAGCATAAAAAGAACATGAGACACATTTATTTTTGATTCTATAATTTTTTTCTTTATAAAATTGCAAACAAACACAGCTTTTTTTTTTTTTTTTTTTTTTTTTTTCCAAATGAATATTGGGCTATGATTGCTTCATCTTGTGTGTGATTAATGAAATGATTAGAACAAAACATAAAGAGAAAAACCTATTGTCCCATTCCTCCCACTGTCAATCACAGTCTCCCCTACATTTCAACACAGATAGAAAACAGTTCAAATCTGATTGTGTGTTTGAAGGAATGTTATGTCATAATTTTCTTTAGAAGGCAAGGGAATAAGAGAGGGGAAGGATTTATTTTGATATTCTGCACATATATGAGGAATAATTCATATATTATTTTTCTATTATATACTTTCAAAATATGCCAGAAAACTTGTTAATGATAAGTTCTTCTCATTTTGAGAATGTTGCATTAGCAAGAATTCAATGAAATATGTATTAATGATATAATTTTTAATTCCAGTGTTTTAAAAGCTTATTTAATGATAATGTTTCTATTTTAATAAAATGTCAAATTATTTTAATGTTTATATAAATGTTGATTCTTTTTTCTTTTCTTTGAATCTGATGTACGATGATTAATGTCTTCTGAAATATAAATTCTTTGGAAAGGGGGGGGGGGGAGGGAGCTCCTTTTAGACTTCAGAAATTATAACCTTGTATCTTTGTATTTCATATTTACTCCCCGAAAATTGTAAACGATTGCATAGAAGGTATCCTGTGGGTGGGAAGAGGAGGTGATTTTTTTTTCTTTTCAGAGAGGGATAATGCCCATGAAATTTTTAGAATATATATATTTTGCATGTTTTACAAAATTTTGCAGCAAAAAAATAAAAAGTAGAATTTCAAAGAAATAATAACATTTTTACCCTTAATGTAATAATGTTGATCAATAGTGAGTATGTTATAAAGTACGAATTAAAATAATCCCTAATTATTGATTCTCTGGCCCAAAGATGGGATAACTTTGAATTGTATATTAATGTAAATTAAACATTTTTGAGATAAGTTATGAAGCACAATTGTCCTAAAATTTTGGTCCTAAGGCCCTCTAACAGAAAAATCCAAAAAATAGACCCCTTCACAAAATCATACTCTTCATTATTTTTAACTTCTTTATCCTTTAAAATGTTAATTTTGGAAAAAAAAAAAAAAAAAAAAAAAGCAGATAGAGAAATTTTAGCAAGGGTTTCAAGAGTTTATTAATAAATTCATAGTTAACATTTTCTTTAATTACAAAATGTTATTTCTCACATAAGTGCACCAAGAAATTTATATATATATATATATATATATATAAACTGCACTCCCCCCCCTTTTTTTTTCTCACCCTGCTAATGATGGCAACTCAATTTTATCAATTTCTACTATTTTAATTAATGAATAAAATAAAAATAGAAATTTCAAGTAATATTAATACTGCACAATGAAGCAGTTTGGTTAAATATGTTAATTTCAATATAAAGGGATTATTTAGACTATAATATTTTTATTTATACACATATATAATATATTATTAATGTTTAGTAATACTTATTTAAGACTCAGTCACAAAAATCTGTTAATACAGACGTCTTCATGAAATTCCTCTTAATTAATTGGCCCCGATCATAAAATCTTATTCCATACAAAAGAAAAAAAAAAAAAACTTTATAAATTATTTTATTTTTGTTAGGTTTAAAATGCACAATTTGCATACGAAATTCATCAGAAAGGAAAACTTTAACAAAAGTACTTAAAGCATATTTTAATTGCTTGTATCGAATTTGAGTTTCATCTTTTAATACAAAAATATAGTAATTTTTTCAAAAAATTAGCCTTAAGAAATAAAATCCTGCATCAACCCCAGAATATTATACATTAAAAAATGTATAAGAAGAAGAGCTTAAAAAAAAAGTCTTTTCCTCCCCTCGGAGTAGATCAAACCCTCAATCTTTAAAATTAGACACACTTTAATATTCCTAGTGACATGCAAGAAAATTTTACTCTGTTCCAACAGGTGTGCGTGTAGGGGGGGGGGGGTGAAGGTCAGTGTAGGTTATATTTCAAAAGAAAGATGAAAAGGAAATTTGATTGTACACAATGTGTGAAATAGTACAAAAGTACATAATGTGGAGAACAGTGATGTCGATGTGTGCTTTTTTTTTAACGGAGAAATACGAAATAATTTACGATTATGTTGGAAATATATTTCAAGACATTTTTCGAATTGATTTGAAATACATTTTCAGTCATATAAGATAAAGGGAAACAAAGAAATTAAATGGAACAACTTACTCAAATCAAACTGCTTTCTCATTCTCACCATGGAAGAAGGAATATGAACGGGAAGGAAACGAAGCCTCACCCTTAGGAGTAGGGTGATCGTCGATGCCACCGGATTTCTGTGAGGTTCACCCATATCCCAGCATTCCCTGAGGAATGGCAACTGTTTGGCGCATTTATCACTTATTTGGCCTTTCTTACACTCAAAGCGAACAGGGGCGGGTGGGTGCTGATTTCTACGGCGAGAGGTAAAACACATGCCAAGTTATCGCCAATCGAAAAATTCGCCAAGGTTGCCGGCAGTTCAGGGTCACACTTGTCCCAGAATTCTTGGCTTGCCTCGGCTCGCCTCCGTTGACCGGTTTTCCTTCCCGTTTATATTCTTTGTTCCATGATTCTCACCCACGGAAGCACGTTACCGCCAAGGCCATGTTGACAAACAAGTTCTCTGGTGTTGCCATTGGCAGATCTAATAATCCTCCTTTTCGCCGATAAATCCAAATCCAGGCACCAGACTATGTTCTGATTGGACGACAAAGTTTACGATAAATGTAAAATTACGGTCATTCACAAATAATTCATGAAGAATTGTTAAATGATGATTTTTTTTATCACTCGTCCGAGGAAATTTTATAAATTAACGGTGATTCGGAAATTTTCTAGAAAAATTGTAAGATGAGTGTAAAAATACGGTGAATGCATACTTAATTTACAAAAATTTTTAACAGTGTAAACATAAATCAAATGAACAATGTTTGGGGTATTATAGAGCACAATCTATGGTGAAAGATGGTGAAATGATGTAGTATAACTCGAAAGCAGTATTAAAATCTTAAAGTTTGAAGATATGACATGTTTTGTAACCTCAACAAATTTAAAACTATGTAAATTTCTATGCTACAATGTTGCACTGAAATTTCTAAACACAAACGAAGCCCAATTGACATGTAATATTTCTATAATTCAGAAAAATCTGTTTCGTTTTTATCATTTTGCTCCTCATTCATATCTAGTAGAAATGCAACATATTATATTCTATTTAATTCAATTGTTTTGGAATGTTTTCTTTATATTTATATTGAGTATTTCATATGATGCAATAAATTTACTCTCTTAAAAAGTCAGCCACAAAATAGCTCAAGTTGAGCTGAAATCCACTCATCTCGATTTGAAAATGCAGCTTCTCAAAAAAGAGTTGAAATAACTAAAGTTTTAATCAATTTAAATGAAGTTGAGGTATTTAATTAACCAATTTAGATCATGAAGATTTAATCGTTTTAAAAACAACTCTTTTATGATCGAAAAAATTACAGCTCTTTCATGAGAAGCCAAATCAGCTCTTTCGTTTTAAGAGTGTATATGGTTTATACCAGGATTAATATAATTAAATTTTTTATTTGGCAATTACATGATCGTTCCTATCATTTTACACCCCGGTATGCATTCAGAAACTTCTTGATTCATTAATCAATTTTAAAAAAAAATGTATTTTTATTATAAAAATCATACGCCATTTTTACTTGATTTCTATGCATGCTTTGGTATCATATGTATCAAAATAATCTGTTTATTTTCAATATGGCGTCATAAATATTTCCTTTTTAATTCTTGCATTTTTTTTCTCTTTCTATTTCACTTTTTACACTGAAATTACGTAAAAATGTTTAAATTGTACGGAAAATATGTTCATTGAGTGTGTTTACTGCAAGTTACTGAATAGTTAATGTTTCCGGTTATTTCAACTAGACTCTAAGTAGATGGGAGTGTGTTCAATGCAAAGTTAGCCTTTTGGCCAATTAGATAACAGTGTCGTCAAGTAATGGGTGAAATCGGTCACTTTGATTAGTTTTTTGGACGCGCACCAATCTTACCAATTAAAGTAGTGCGATCTGTGAGTTAAAAACTTGTACAACGGAAGTGACGGACTTACCAAAAATATTCCTTGGTTAATTGGGTTAGGCGATCAGTGCCACGTGATGAATTTCATAATAACAAAACATTAATGTTATTACGATAACGCTATTAGAAATGACGAAGCATCACAAGATAAATACGCAGCGGGGAAGGTTGGGGGCAGTAGTAAAGAATATGATCCACATATTTACTGATTTTTAAACATTCATAAATATATTTTAGAAAGATGTAGGGTAGGATGGGGCTAATTAAGTAACTTGAAAAAAAAAATATGTTTGTATATTGAGCAAAAGCTTTTGTAACGCTGTATTCAAGTGCACATTTCTTTCACTAATAGGTATTAAATTTTTAGAGATATCATCGAAAATGTAGAGCAAAAAGAATATCCCCAGCCCTTCGCATCTATTTCTGAATTTATTGAAACTAAAATTCTGAAAAAAATAGAGATAGTATACACTGCAAATAACGGGCTCAGCCGGACGCGAGCTCTCATCATCTGCACAAGCTGGCAAACAGTAGAAGTACGAAGAATGCAGAAAATTATACAAAAATCGCTATCTCAGTGTTCTTTCTCTACGGAATATTTCCAAATTTAAGGAAGATCTTCTGGTCATAGACAAAAACATGCACAATAATTTTTTTTGCAATTCTATGCATAAATTTATCTGTTCTCTTACGGGGCACTTCCATGCGAACTTGTTTGTCTGTTACGTACTACAATTTTTAGCTACCAGTATTTTAAAACGAGAAAATGTGACTTAGTTTATCGAAGATATATCATTAATTGAATAAGGCGAAGCAAACTTTTCGAAAATAACGGTGGCCAACAAGCATAGCGATTTTCAGTTGTGTAACAGACTAACAAATTCGGATGGAAATGCCCTACGGTACAATAAGGAAAATGGCAGAAGCATCGCTATTTCAGTGGCATCCTCAAGCGGAATATTTACGAAATGAAGAACTTCACAATCATAGCCGAAAATATACACAAAAAAATTTGTTCAATTCTGTGTATAACTTTGTACACTTTTCGATCGTATAATAATGAAAATAGACCGGAAATTACTTTTACGATTTTTTTTCAAATTCAGAGAGAACCTACTTGAAATACACTGGTGTCCAAAATTTAAGCATAATTGGTAATTAAGTAATTATTTTTAAGTAATGAAAGAAATATGAATCGGAATGTGCTGAAACTCCAGGTGTGTAAACAAAATAGTACGCGTCACATATTTTCGCGAAGAGTTTTCCCCGAAATCGAACAGGGGACCGTCAACAAATTGAAAAAGAACGAAGATCTTTTGGATAGCCCTGTCAAAACTAATGAATCAAAAGCGTTCAAACTGCACATTATGATTAATTGGCTTATTGTAATGTACTGTGTTAATTTTTACAAGGATAGCGTGTATACTCGTAGAGAAATTAAGGTTTTTATAAAAACAGTCCTAAGTTTTTTGCTTATAATTTGCAGAGTTCTTAATATAAAATAGTGTTCTTTTTTGAAAAAATGACAAACATCATTGTACACAATACCCTGTCATCAGAATTAAAAAATAATAAAAATTGTATGACAAATGAGTAGGTTTACTAAATAATTTTTTACTACGCATGCGTGAACGCTATTAAAATTTCATTTGCATATTATGTTAGTTAAATGTATAGAGCAACTTTTGTGAAAGTCTCAAAAACATAGCTTAAAAATTCTGAAAATTATCGTTGCTAGAATGAGATCAAAATCCTTTATTCCCTAAATGAAGCAAAAAGATGAGGGGCTGTATCCATATTCCATTGTTTAGTGCCTACACAATATTGCACGTACAACTACATTTAGGTAAAACCCCTGATTTTTTTGCTTCCTTTAGGAATAACGGATTTTAAGTTGATTCTATAGGCTACCATTTTCAGAATTTTCAAGCTATGTTTTTGAAACTTTTACAGAAGTTGCTCTATACATTTAGCAAACAGAGTATGCAAATGACATTTTGATATCGTTGACGCATGCGCAATGAAAAATTATTTACTAAACATACTCATTTTTCATACAATTTTTATTACTTTTCAATTTTGATGACAGGGTATTGTGTACAATGATATTTGTCATATTTTCAAAAAAGAACATTATTTTATAATAAGAACTCTGCAAATTATAAGCAAAAAACTTGGAAAAATTTAGGACTGTTTTTATAAAAACCTTAATTTCTCTACGAGTATACATGCTATCCTTGTAAAAATTAACACAGCACATTAAAATAAGCCAATTAATCATAATGTGCAGTTTGAACGCTTTTGCTACATTAGTTTTGACAGGGTTATCCAAAAGATCTTCGTTCTTTTTCAATTTGTTGACGGTCCCCTGTTCGATTTCGGGGAAAACTCTTCGCGAAAATATGTGACGCGTACTATTTTGTTTACACACCTGGAGTTTCAGCACATTCTGATTCATATTTCTTTCATTACTTAAAAATAATTACTTAATTACCAATTATGCTTAAATTTTGGACATCAGTGTAGATAAAAAAAAATATACAAAAAATTTAGATCAAATCTCTAGATAACTTCATACACTTTTTAATTATAAACAAATTGAAATGGCACAAACAACGCGATTATTACATCACCTTTTGACTGAATTATATCAAATTTCAGGAGTATCTGTTGGCCATACTCTGAAACATATACAATAAATTTGGTTCAGTTTCATGCATAAATCCATGCACTTTTCGATGGTGCAGTACTCAAAATGGCACAGACATTGCTATTATAGCGTCTCCTTCCGGCAGATTTTTTTCCAAATTTACGGATAACCTACTAGTGATAGCCAAACACTTACGCAAAAAAATTGGTTTAGTTCTATATGTAACTTTATGCACTTTTCGATAGTACAGTATTGAAAATGCAAAAAAAAAAAAAAAAAAAAAAAAAATCGACATTACAATGCCCTCTTTTGGAGGATTTTTTACTTTCTTCTATCTTCAATAAAAGAAAGTATTGTAATCGAAATTTTTTTTCGACTTCCGGTTTGCGACGGATTTACAAGTTTTAGGGGCCAGAGATTCCAAAAAACATGTTTTTACAAAATGTCAGTCTGTCCGTGTGTCTGTGTGTGTGTCTTGTGTCTGTATGTCGCCATTCTACCATCAAAAAGTGTATGAAGTTATGCATAGAATTGAACCAAATTTTTTGTGAATGTTTTTGGCTGTAGCAAGCAAGTCCTCCTTCAGTTTTGAAATATTCCGCCGGAAGGGGGCGCTGCAATCGCGATTTTTGTTCCATTTTCAATATTGTACCGACCAAAAGTATATGAAGTTATGCATCGAATTGAACCAAATTTTTTGTGTATGTGTATGACTATGGCTAGTTGGTCCTCCCTGAACTTGAAAAAAGTCCGCCGGAAGAGGGCGCTGCAATCGCGATTTTTGTGCCATTTTCAATATTGTACCGACCAAAAGTACATGAAGTTATGCATCGAATTGAACGAAATTTTTTGTGTAAGTGTATGGCTATGGCTAGTTGGATCGCCCTGAATCTGAAAAAAAATCCGCCTGAAGGGGACGTTGCAATACCGAATTTTATGCCATTTTCGATATTGCACCACATAAAAGTGTATGAAGTTAGTTCTAGAACTGAACTAAACATTTTGTACATGATTATTTTTTGGTAAGGCAAGTAGGTCCTCCCTGCCCACGTCAAAATTCATGCTGGTATTTGTTTGCTAGACAAGCATTACTTGCTATATTCCAGCAAGTAAATTAGCACAAACTACGATTACATATTTGCTGATTCTAGCAGAATTACAAGCATGTCATGGTGTGTTTTGGCCCACTTTGATGCTTGGCCAGCATACATAATCCATCATGTGTTGCTTGAATATGTTGTTGGTCTAGCAACAATAAAGACAATCTTTTCCTAGTATTTTCAGCTAGTCTAGCACAATTTTTCTACCATCATTTGCTTTAAAATTTTGCTTTTCTAGCATCAGTTGCTAGTTAAAAAAACGCAGGTGCTGCCATCTATTGACAACACTGGAAGCGTCTACGCATATTGGCGGAAGAAACTGTATCGGACTTTTTCACTCCTGAGGGTTGAACTCACTACCTGTGGTTTAGCAGACGCGCGCGCTACTTACTTTGCCAGCGGTGACCTGTCAATAGACGCCAGTAACTGCTAGTGATTGTTGACGAAGCTAATTCTACTATACGCTAGTATTTTTACAAGGTTAAGAGTGAATTTATCGATGCAACTATTTCCTCAAATTTTCAATGAATAAAATTAACTTATCGTTTTTTTTTCAAATAATTAATGGGTAATTAGAATATGATTACATTAATATAAATCAAGAAATAAACACTTATGAAATGTATTTTTGATAGAATAAATTTCAGGTAAATACTGTTTAAGATGGGGGATTTTAAAACTATAATGCATATTGGAAAGAGGGGAGGAATCAATTATACATATTTTTAAATAGATTGTTATAAACATATTTCTTAAATGAAAAATTGCTTCTTGAATATGAATTTTAAATGACTAAATTTTGTTTTTTACCGATTTTGAAAAACACATTTATTATTTTTTAATAACTTAAGTTAATTAACACTAGCAAAATTTAAAGCTAATAATTTTCGGGTGGACGAAGGAAGTTTTGAATTTACGTTTTATTAGCCCGAAGAGAAGATCTAAAGCGGCTTGATTTTGAAATTTTAAAAACATATTTTTCCTTTATTTTAATAAACACATAAAATTTTTCTTTTGGAGTAACTTAAAAGAATTAAATACAATGAGAAAGTGACGGTGATTTTCTTCCATTTCATGAAGGGGGGGGGAGCCTATAAAAATTAGTTGTTATTATTTTTTGTTAAGTTTGTGTGTAAAAGAATTATCTCAACGAGTTCAAAACGAAGTGTTTTATTCACTTGGCGGTGCTTAGCTATTCTTCTTTTTGCCCAGCTTTTTAAAATTAATGAACATAATTTTATTTTCATCCTGTTCTTAAAGAAATAATAAATTTATAATTTCCATTTAAGTTAAAATAATTCAACACTAAGAAAAAGATGAGTTAAAAGATCAGTTGATCAGTTAATTTTCCGATAGGAGAGGAGAAGAGTTACTATTATAAATTCGCTATAAAAATAAATTCTTTTATATATATATATAAGTTAAAAATTAATCTCAAATCGGTGGTTCAAATAAGGTCAAATAAGGTAATCATGAATTTAATTGATGATAACAATCCTTCTCCAGTATTTTTAATTTTGATAAACGAATTTTTTTCTTTAATTTTCAAAGACATATTTGCATATTGCTATTTTTTCTTTTCGAGTTAAGCTAAAATTTATAAATACTAAGGAAAAGAAGGAATAATTTTTTTCTTTTAATGAATGTGTGGAATATTCTACTAGAAACTTCTCACAGAAGGTAAATTCCTCACAAAATTCCCTATCACCCATAGTTAAACCCCCATAGAAAGAAAGTTCTATTTTGTTGTATGAGAACACCACCGAACAACGTAAAAAATTTGGCGCTACCGGGAGTTCCATTATTCAGGGGTTTTACTGCACAGCCTTTTTTCCCACAAAAATTCATATTTCTTGCAAACGTAGAAAATGCACTTATTTTATTCAAAAATGTGTGCACATATTTTGCAAACATCGAATATGCACTTATATTATGCAAAGAGTGTGACCAATTTCTGAAACATAAAATATGCTCTGATATGAAAGCATAAAAAATTCCGATAGTTTTCACAAAAAATATGCTTTTGCAATATTAAAAAATATTTACTCTTTATGAATTTATTGTATATAATCTCCCATTTTTTGCAAAATTTTGCAGAATATTGCTTATAAAGTTAGATTCTGTTAATCTAGCAGAAATCTTATGTTTATTTGCTGATTAAGCTTTTTTCAAAGCATGCAAAGGTACCTTAACATGCTATAATATGCTATTCTATGCTTTCCAGCATAATATGCTATGTAGCAAGTTTAGGGAGAAATAGCATGACAAGCTATGTACAAGCATCGTTTGCTTATGTGCTATTTAAGCTATTTCCAAAGCAAGCAGAGGTAGGTACCTTAATATGCTATAATATACTATTTTATGATTTCCAGCATAATATGCTATGCAGCAAGTTTTGGGAGAAATAACATGACAAACTATGTACAAGTATCTTTTGCTTATTTGCTATTTAAGCTATTTACAAGCATGCACAATTAGGTACCTTAACATGTTATAATATGATTTTTATGCTTGCCAGCTTAATATACTATGTAGCCAGTTTAGGGAGAAATAGCATAACCAACAGCATAACCAACAAATAATTTTTTGCTGCTATTCTTGTTAGTGAATTAGAATATTTTATTGGCACATGGTGCGTCATGCTGTTTTCCTAGCATATCATTTTAGCAAGCCTGAAAAAGCATGTAATGCTAAAGCATATAATATTCCTACCTCTCCATGCTTTGGAAGAAGATTAAATAGAAAACAAGCATAAAAAGCTTATACATAGCGTGTCATGCTATTTCTCCCTAAACTGGCTACATGGTATATTATGCTGGCAAGCATAAAAATCATTTTATAACATGTTAAGGTACCTAATTGTGCATGCTTGTAAATAGCTTAAATAGCAAATAAGCAAAAGATACTTGTACATAGTTTATCATGCTATTTCTCCCAAAACTTGCTGCATAGCATATTATGCTGGAAATCATAAAATAGTATATTATAGCATATTAAGGTACCTACCTCTGCTTGCTTTGGAAATAGCTTAAATAGCACATAAGCAAATGATGCTTGTACATAGCTTGTCATATGCTATTTCTCCCTAAACTTGCTACATAGCATATTATGCTGGAAAGCATAAAATAGCATATTATAGCATGTTAAGATACCTTTGCATGCTTTGGAAAAAGCTTAATCAGCAAATAAACATAAGATGCTTGTACATAGCTTGCCATGCTATTGCTTTGTAAGCTAGCTATATAGCATGTGATGCTAGCTACCAATTTCAAACATATGATAGCATGTATATCTAGCAGACAAAGCAAAATATAGCAATAACTAGCATATTTTTGTTGCTGGTACTAGCATGAATTTTCACCTGGGTGAATTTGAAAAAAAAATCTGCTTATCATTCTGTTGTCCATCGGCTCGCGCAGAGACTTAAATTCGTTTTTACTCCGATTAATTGATTAAAGCAGAAATTTAAGATGAAAATCAAAGTTGGTAAGGTATTGAATTAAAATTATTAAAGCATTAAAATGAGTAACTATTTTTTTTTAAATACTAAAACGTATGTATGAGATAGAAGAAAGTTTTGGGATTGGCACATCCAACTAGTTTTTAATTCATAGAGGACTTACTAGCCACAGCCAAACACTTACACAAAAAATCAGTTAAATTCTTTACCAAAATTCATTCTTTTTCGATAGTAAAATAGTGAATAAGGCATAAAAATCGCTAGTATTGCAGCCCTTTCCAGCGGAATATTTCAAAATTGAAGAAAGGTTTGCTTGCCACTGCCAAAAATATATACACAATATGTGGTTTACATTCTATGGATGTCTTTATACACTTTTCGATGGTACAATAGTGACATACGGACATAGGGACACACGGATAGACAAACATTTTGTACAAACATGTTTTAAGAATTTCTGATCTCTAAAACGTGTAAATCCGTCAGATATCGAAAGTCGGAGAAAATTTCGATTACAATACTTTCATCTATCCAAGACAGAAGACAGTAAAAATAACAGTCACATTAAATTTCAAAATTTTACCCTTAGCAATTCCACAGATATCATAAAACAATTCAAAAATTCAAAAGTTTTTAGAAAGTTTTTCGCCCTTTTAGCAGCTTTAAATTTTGAACTTTTTAAAAACCGTTTATAGAAATTATTTAGATCTTTAATGTAACCACCACACCATATTTATAATTTCTATTCTTATTGATCTCATACAAGTCTCAATTTCAGAATGTGTTTTGCACCTACAACTATATGCGATATAAAATTTATCCTATATTGGAAAACAATGGTCACCAGTATTATGTCATCATTGTTTTTTTTTTTTCTTTATATGTTTTGAAGTTTGAGAGATTTATGGAGGACTAAGTTAAATTTACCAGGAAGCAATTGAAGCAGAATCTTTTGAAATAATTTCTAATAAAGCAATAGTAGTTTGTAGTAATGCATTTTTATATGACATATAAGGAGTTTGGAAAGAATTGCTACATAATAGATGAAATGTTGTTTTGTTGGAATTTTGAATACATTTTTCACCTTATCTTCTGTACTACACTTAAACTACAAGATGAATAAGCCCAAAAAGGTAAAACAAAATTTAAATAATCACTGATGACTGCCTGTGAATTAGCTGGAAATGTTTTACGTTTTTAATGCATTTTGAAAGTATTTTAATGCATTCTAAAATAATTTTTTTCTAGCTATGCACCTGCAACCAATTTTAGCTTGTGCTTTTATAGGAATTTTAATTAATAAAAGTATCCATTTTTTTCAGGAACAAATGATAAGTGGTAAACTTTTTTTTTTTAATTTGAAACTTTGAAAGTTCAAAGTTTTTTAATCCGTACAAGAATTGATTTTATTTTTAAATTGAATATTTTCATTTTGTAGTGGTGCAATTTTCTAAATAAACGCTTTAATTTTCTGAATAAACGCTTTTTTGGTATTTTGAACAAAATCACTAACATTTTTTTATATTTCCTTTTTTGGTGTATTTGTACATTTTTGGCTAGTTAAAATAGACGACCTATTTCTTAAACAAAAACATTGATTAAAAAATTTATTTGAACTTCTTCTATTGCTGTAGTAGCGGATATATTTTAAGAAAGTATTACTTGCCATTTTAGAAGTTTTAAGGTTTTAAGGACAAAGATACATCCAAATTAGAAAAATGTGAAAAAACTCAGGAATTATTGGACTTAGAAGAATTTACTTAGTACCGTCCTATTCCGGGTGAAAAAACAAATTAATTAAGTTATTAATTTACACATGATTATAATATCTCGTTTTATGGTAATTCTTTCAAAATTTTTTTCACTGTTTTTCATTCTCTCCCATGTGACATTCAAGCCGGAGTCTATGTCATAAGAAAGTAGAGTAAAACCTCCATAACGGACACTCCCGAATAGCGGACACCTCTATTTAACTGACAGTTTTCCAATCCCCACTCTCAAAATCTATATTTATGTATGTTTAACCTCCAAGTAACGGACATTCCGAATAGCTGACAGTAATTTTGGCGATAAATGATGAAAAACTATTTTTTAACGAGAAGAAAAAAAAAAAAAAGTAAAAACTTTTAAATTTAACAGAGCAATGTGTCGCAGATTTTGTGATCACAGATAAATGTAGGGGATGGACTGGGGAAAATCCCCAATAACTCCAGAATTCAGGAGGTAGCCCGGGAGGGACATTCCTGAAGACCTTTGAAAGTTCTCCCCATGAAGATTTGAGATTTTATGCTTTTAATGGTCAAAAAGTGCCATTTCTCCCTAGAACTCTAACATATCCCTTACCCCCGGAGCCACCGAAATTTCTCCTGAAGAAAAATATCTTAGTTCAGCTCTGCATACATACGAGAAAGATTTAGGATTTTTTGCTCATTAATCTCTAGAAGTACAAATTTCTTCATCTGCAGAATTCTATAATACACACACCACTTTCTATTTCGTCTCGAATTCGCGTAAGGTAACTTCGATATACATATTTTTTTTTTTTTTTAGTAAGGATGTAATAAGCAGTGGATAAAGGTATATAAAATTTAAATTCAATTTTATTGCTTAAAGAAATAATTTTAATTTGATTAATCATATAATAGAGAATTTAGGACATATAAAGTCAATTATGAAACATTGAGTTACTTAGAAACTTAGATTTGAGAGACTACTTGCTTGAGAAACTTAGTAGTTTTTGAACCTCTGAGGATTTCCCAATAACGGACACCTCCGAATAGCGGACAGTTTCTGCGCTCCCGAGTTGTCCTTTATTTAGAGGTTTTACTGTATTTTCTAAACAAATTTCATGATTTTAAATTTAGTAGATTAGATTGGGGATTGATTACATCCCCAATCCAAACTTTCTTAGATGTAGAGATAGCATAAGCAACTTTAATTTGTAATTTTTTCCAATTGTACATCATAAGATCGATATTTACAGAATTTTTGAGGGAATTTTCTACTTTTTTCTCCGTTGTGGAATCCAACTTTAAATCCATCCGAATTTCACAAACAATAATAACAAAAATAATAATTATTATTTCGAAATATATTTTTTTTCAATTAATTTTTTTGGTTCTGCTCGCCTAGCATACAAAATAAAAAATAAATCTTAGAAGTGTTTGTATTTTTCAAAAATGGCTAAACAAACAAACAAACCAAAAAATGAAGTCTATGATAAGAAACAAGATAACGAGTTATCTAACCTTGTTGCGTCAGTTATCTTGATTTATTCAAGTTTTATTGATTGTTAAAAATGATTTCGATGATAATTCCGCCAACTAGTTAGCTTAGAAAGGCTCGCATTAAAATTTCGCTTCCACTTTTGGGGCGTTGCAAAATGAAATAGAGTGTGCCCCCTGATATAAACATGTCGAATTTGGAATTTGACTTCGTAGTAGTTGGCGCCGGTATCGTCGGATCATGGACAGCAAAAGAACTGACAAAATTTGGAAAAGTTCTGTTACTTGAACAAGTAAGTATTTTTTTGTTTTATTTATTTATTTTAAAGTTAATTTCAATTAAATATTTTTAATACCAGAGCTACAATCATTTAATAAGATCGATGTGTATGGAGTAAATTTTCTTGGCGGATCTAATTCACAGTTTATTTGTTTTACTCTAGAAATAAAAATAACTTATAGTCAGAATAAATCAAGGGAAAGTCAATCCTTTCAGAAAGCTTTTAGCTGTAAAATCCTTCTAATTTAAAATATAATATGGATGATATTATTATAAAAAATCAGGAAGTTTAAATGGCACCAAGGAGTTGCTGGGGAAATCCTTACGTCGGTCTGGTTTCAGCCCTGATTAACATATATGTATCATTAGCGCATACATGCCTAAAAATTTCTTTCTTACAGAGAGATTAAGAATCTATGTTTGGAATTAGAAATAATACTTTTGCTTAATAGAAGGACAGATGTTTCATGATCAAATACAGTCAACAAATTCCTTTCAAACTTTCTGGTGTGAAATCCAAATTTCTCAGTGAGAAATAAATTTCTGAAAAGCACGCATATTTGTGCTAATTACGAAAATGGGCCGGGTTGGAGCTGTCGCGCGGTTCCTGTCAGATAGTTAGCATGGACTAATGTATACTGCAGTAATGCAGTTATATTCTTGAGTAAAGTTTATTTTTAAATTGCTTATGCTACAAAATAATATATAGCATAAATAATAAAATGTTTAAAAATCATCACAACCTATTTTAAATTTTGTATTTTTTTTTTTTTATCTTTTACGATATTTAAAATATCAATTTTTACATTCACACTTATTTTTAGAATCATCAAATGCAAATGCACGCATTCCGTACGGCAGGGCTGCGGCGTCCGCTGTCGCCATGGCGCCCTTTGGAGATTTTTTGCCCCTTTTGAAGGTTTCCTCTAATTAGACTTTTAAAAATAAAATACTATTATAATGAATGTTTCCTTTAAAATTATTAATATTTACATCAAAAATATTTTCAAAACCTGAGAAAACGCTTTAACGACCAGAAACAGACTTTGGAAAGTTATCACGATTTTCAGTTATTGTTTATGAAGTGTAATTATGGTGGTAAAATTTGGTAATAATTGGAAAAACCTCTTTTTAATACTTAAGAAAAATAAACTAGTTTCACCTTAGACGCGCGTTTACACTAATATTGTACGAAAGTATTGTAGCATGTTTCCAGCGTTCAATAATAGCACCCTTCATTGAGATCCAAGAGCTGAGATGCGCCCCTGGTTACTGAAAGGTTGGACAGGCTTGGACTAAATGATCAAACATGTTTGTAGTATAAATGGTTATTTGACTGATTTTACAACACAATAAACACATTTTTTATACAATAAAACTAGCTGATTTAAGTTGGAGGCATGTTTCCCAACGAGAAACATGTTTGAGATATGGGCAGCATACGGGGTAAACATGCCCGTATGCTGCTGGAAAACCTACCTCGTCGCAGTATTTGAAATTTTGCATTACCTGGAAGAATAACTGTGTAAGTTATTTACGAAAGAAACGCATATTTACACTAAGGAAGAAATCCTTTTGTAGTGCATGCATTGTCAGAATAATAAATCGAAAACCAATACGATTTTTTTTCGTTTTAATAAAAATTCGAAATTTTATTCATCATTGGAAAAATGGAAAAAAAGCTCTCTTGACTAAGTGACAGTAACTAATAAACTGCTGCTTTTTTTTAGATTGCGTGTTCAATGTTGCCACTTCAGCCAGTTTACCCGCTGGCATCTTCAAGTAGCTCCTTTAAAAAATAAACCGAATTGAAAAACCTGCCCCTGTGTAAAATGTGCCCCGGTCTCCTTTACTCAATTTTCCATCGCAAAAATCATTTAAAAACAAATTTAGTAAAAAAAAATGTTATTCAGTTATATACAGTATAAATGATTTTTGGAACTGTATAGACAGACACAAGTACGTTAATAAGATTCAAGTCGCACACCATAGCATAGTAAAAAGCTTCACCCGCCTCTGGCACTGCTTGTCCGTCCTATATCTTATTAAAGGAAAAATGGCCTAGGTCTAAAAACCTACGGTCAACAATAAAAAATCATAAAATGTTAAAATAATGATATATCTTATGATCTCAGCAGTAAGCGGTAGTCGTGCAGTAACAGCAGCATCCACGGCCCGAAACAGGTGTCCCGCAATAATACCATTGCAAGCACGTCGAATGACATCTCGGATCTGCAAGCTGCACATTATGACAAATCAAAAAGCTTCATCCGCCCCCGCCTAACTGCTTGTCCGTCCAGATCTAATCAACATAAGATATATATTTTTAAAAAAATCAAAAGGGAATTCACGGGGAGTGCTTGGGTTAAGTAAATTCACTGGTTAATTTAAGGTTAGTACAAAGATTATCCAAACTGAAGGCAGCTTGTGGCGGGAGTGATAATTAGTGTAATACTAGCTTAGTCACTCAAGACACAAGCTCAACCATCCCCCCACCTATCAACAGCCAAAAAGTTAACTATCTAATCCTCACCTCCATAAAAGCCAAATAGACAGCAGTTACAACTTAAAAAGCTTAACGTTAACAGGTTTCTCAGGTAAGCAGTACAGTAAACAATAGTATTGTTACTAACCCATTTGCCTTCCAGGATTCCCTCCCCTTGGACCTGGCTCCCGAAATTTTCAAGTTGACCTATTCGACGCAGGGACTTAAGGGATCCTGTGCGGTCCGAAGAGATTCGGGAGCACCAATCATGTCCACTGCACCAGAACCGTACAGGTTGACTTCATAGACGCAAAGACTCAAGGGACTCTGCCCGGTCCGACACCGTTCTGGTACCCCCTCCCTAGTGGACTAACGCCTCTCAGGCTTTCAAGTTGACCTCATTAACGCAGGGGCCCACAGGACCCTGTGCGGTCCGATGAGCAACGGGAAGCAACCTACCAGCCCACCTATCCCGAACCGCACACGTTGACCTCATCGACGCAGAAACTCAAGGGACTCTGTGCGGTCCGAAACGTGTTCGGGTCTTTTTCCCTTGTTTTTTTCTAGTGACAGTACGCCTCTTTATTAGGTGCAGTTGGACTCTGTCCGCACGAGCTACCGGACCCGCTCCAATGGGCAACCCATGAAGCATTTTTTTTTCTTTTTTTGGGAGGGTAGGGTAGAAAGGCGGGATCTCGTCACCACCAGCAGCGATTCGACTGCCTTCGATTTCGGCCCGAAAATTCTCCTTTCTCTGGTACAACTTAGCATTTCGGCCGTTTTAGTTTTGGTTATTTATTTTTCTAAATCTCCCTCAAAATTGTCCCCCCTGTTGTCTGCTAAGGACATGCCACCGTCTCGGCTCTAAAATTTTAGCTCCAGCCCCATTTCACTTGGCACGGCAAGTGGGAGTGATGTGCGGCGCCAAACTCAGTACTTTCAAAAAGGCAATAAACTACTAAGTCCAGCAATCGTTAGCCACAATTAGCCGACCTCGGCACTTGTCTGCGGCGATCGCCCCCACTCTGCCAGCTAAAATTCCATCATGTACTCTAATGGCACCTGGTGCATGTAAAATCCGTCGTGGGTGCAAAGTCCTCCAAGTTACCTATGAATTATACCTCTGGAGGTGTTTTGCCAGGTGAAGGTCTCGTCATCTGATCAAGGCTCTAAATTACGAGACCATCTTGCGAAGCCATGTGCAGTTCATCATTTATTGCCGCTTCGCGGCAATAAGGCGGTCGTCCGCCCCGATACCAGGAATCTAACCCGTTAAGCTGAGATTATTAACTCGGCAGGTAGGGGCCTGGTCATCGGTTAGAAAGAAAGAAAGATTCAAACTGGCCCAGAGCCCTGGGCAGATGGTTCTTTTTTACGATGGTTGTGCCGGCTGTAAAAATCGTTTTATGCTGTCATACACTGACTGTGGTTGAATGAATGAAAACGTATTTTGAACTTAAAATTTATTTGAGATGGATTTTGATGAACATATAAGTTTGAATTTTGAAAAGTCTTACATTGCTTACAAAATTAGAAAACAGAAAAAAAAACATTATAACGAGTTATTAAGTAATTTATGAGGCTAACTTAAATTCTGAATAAATTGAAAAAAAAAATTGAAAATTTTTTTATAACTTGCAGATTAAATGGCAAAAATACTTTGAGAAAAATTTTCATGAGACAACAGACATGTTTTCTGAAAGCGGATTTTGGAAATGAATTTTTAAAACGACCCTGTTGTTGTATTTCAAATACACTGTTGAACTTTATATGAAGTTTTTAATTGATAAGAAATTTGATTTAAAATAGTTTTAATATGATTAGACTTCTGCATCTAATAGAGCAACCTTATTTTAAGCAAACTTATCCTTAGCCCATTATTTGTGAGACACTGGAGCAAATTTTATTCGTATCAGTTAACGATTCGGTCTTACTTTGAATGTTTCGGTTTAGATTTAATTTAGGGGACTGGGGGGGGGGGGAGGCAAAACTGACCCAATTCTTTTTTTTTATTTATTCAGGGATATTTTTAGAAATTCAAAAAAGCAACTATATATTGGAAAAGGATGAGTGAATATGAAGGTGTTCATTTTTATATAAAAATAATGAAACTGTTTTTTGAGATTAGACTACTTTTACATATATGTATAAAATGTACATATATGTATGTAAAAAAATACTGATTGAATTTCTTTCATTTATGGTCCGATTTCGAATTTTGGGTTGACAAAATTTTTGTCTTGTTTGGTTCCTGTTTTAATTTAATTTTAAACTCAATTTTCGAATTTAGGTCGTATGCAGTCCGATAGGACTCTATCAAAGGCTTCAATTCTATCTCATATGAAGTTGAAACTTACGAGATGTTAAATATCCAAATCTTCAAATATTTGTAGAAAAAAATGGAATTTATGTCTCAATAATGTGATTATTTATGAGTACATGCTCGTTTTTTTTAATACAACGTTTCTAAATTGCAATGTATGCTTATTTTAGTAAGCAAATAATTACAATAAAACTTCAATGTTATGAAGAATATTTCTTGTTTGTTGACTAGACTGTGACATAAAATAATAGGCAAATGAAATATCTAAATCTAATTTCAATCTGATTCTTATGCATCTACATTGAAGTCCTTTTAAATAACGAAGGCGACTGACCTTGTCAAGGAAAGACTGTGTTTTCGCCAAATGCGTGTCAGATTATGTAGATGAATACCTCAATAGGTAAAAATTGACCAATACGGTCATAATAATAAATAATAATTGCATGTGATTTTCATTTCCATTGGCAAAGGTGGCAGGTAAGCTTGTTTTAAAATGACTATAGCGTATAGAAATAGTGATAATTGTATTTTCATAATTAACAGAACATCTAAGTGAATTAACAGAAATATTAAACAGGACTTGCAGCTTTTCTAAAAATTTATCCCTTTGTTTCCACTATTATAAGACAGCAAATTTTATGGTGTATTTTTATTGCAGAAATTAAAAATTTGTACCACAAAGACTTTTGCTTTCAAATGCTGGTAGAAAATACATGAAAGTTTTGAGCTGTTTTAAACCTTAATTTAATTGGTTATTGGCTTTTTTTACAAGCTTCAGATTTCAGACTTCACCCGCCCTGGGGACCCGCTTTTGGCATATGGTCGGGACAAGCCCCGAGCCCAAGGCAGGGGGGGGGGTCCATTATTCCAGCTGACCACAGCCATGTTCTCGTAGCCGGGAGAATCAGCATGCAGGAAGATCCCTGTTGTTGTTTTTTTAAATCACTTGGAGTTTACAATTGCAATTGCAATTGGCAACCCTATTCATTCAGGGCGTGCTGGTTTTTACTTGTGGTATTCCTGGTTGGGGTTATACATGACATTGTTTGGTATTCACTATTAAATTACAATACATTGAGAAAAATAGTTTTTACAATAATACAACAATAGTTGACTATAATTGCAGTGACACAGCGAGAAAAATACAATTATATATACATTAAAACAAATACTGCTTACTGTAGAATACTGTGATACTATGAGATATTATATACATTTTATGGTGCTAACATTAAGAATTCACTAGTATTTACAGTAAAATAAACATTACTTTGTATTATATGCAGTGAAAAATGAGAAGAGCACAGTTCGTTTTAGCAGTCTATATGTGCGTAACTGTGTCAAGGATGCAGATTGTGAATTAAGTGCTCATTTCAGCAATAAAAAATAAAATGATTAGAGATAAACCCAGTTTAACAACATTATTTGGCCGTTTTCAAGAATTTTTAATTTTATTTTTCTGCAAGAGCTGGATTTATCAAAATACATTTTAAGCTAAATTTGGTCAAATGCCCACTTTGACAACCTTTTTTGAAATATATTCTGTCTATATGAAAAAACTGACCAATACGGCAAATTATATAATTACTAAATAAGAGAAACTGCCAAGTGAATGCATATTAGAGAAAAAATGAATTTAAAAATGAGTCAGAAAATAAGCAATTTGTTGTTTGAATTAAATGTAATTAATCAATTCATTATTCACTGTCACTTCGGTTACCGAAGTGATTGTGTTCAAAATATTTATTTTGTGCATTTATATATATATATATATATATATATATATATATATATATATATATATATATATATATATATATGTATAAACATTTGGGCAATACATCATATTATATAGTCCCTAAATAAGAGAACCTGCCAATTGCATATTTTTAAGAGTAAAATGAGTCAGAATATAAGCACTTTTTGTTTAAGTACATGCTTAATGTGATTTTTTTTCCTCTCTCATTTTTGTTTAATTTATTTTTGCTACACATATTGATGCTATCAAAAAACTTGTCAGTATATAAGCTGTAGATGTTATTGAGAATCTGCATAATACATTTAAACGGATTTAATATTAAAAAGTGACGAAGTTGTAGATATTTTTTTTACCCTGCTTTTAAGTAGATTTCGTATGAAATAGTACCTATTGCGGTCGCTCCTATGTTGGAATTACTGAAAAATTTTTGCAGATTTACGCCGATCATGACCTCTGGACCTCCAAACTATCATCAGTAAAAAAGTTTATCTATCTATCTATCTACATATACACTATCTACCAAAAAGTATTTGTACACTTTCAGTTTTTGACATTTTGTCAAATATTTAAAAATATACTGGTCGGATTCTTCTGGAACTTCAGAAATATAAAGATTATGTTTCACTTTATATTTATTTACATTCATTGGTTAAGCTGGTAATTAGGGGGCCGGCAAAAAAACAAAGAATCATAGCAAACGCGGTAGCGTTTGGTATAATATGTTTAAAAAATAGAAAGTGCAAACAACTTTCTAAAATTTCTGGCGAACCAGTTGAGATACGGCAGTGAAATTTTTTTTAAAAGATAGAACTCGACGAGACGAATAAAATGGTAGCATTCAAAAAATTACTGCAACTTAGAATAGTTTTTATTTAATTTTAAAAGAAAAAATGGAGGCAAAAAATTCAACTAAGTCTAGCTAACGTTTCCGTGGATGGATTAACTTCGTTTTTGGTTTATTTTAATCCTCATGGTTAAACTTAAAACAGTTTTTTTTCATCTTTGTATGTTTGACTGTCGCTGAGAAAATCGAATTTTTGTCTGAAATTTCCAGCTGAACATAGTCTTTTTCTTATATTTTTTACTTCTTGTAATTGTTGCACGTAAGTTTAAATGAACATAAAAATTGCTATGTATGTAACATAAATAAATAGATTAGATAAATCGCGTGAAAAAATACTTATTTGTTGTTATTTTCATGTATCATATTCACTATCTATTCTGACGAGCAAAGTGAAATATTTTTTTTATTTATTAAATTATTTATTTAAGTTAAAAGCCGCTTCTGGCAAAAAGTTTAGCCTCTCTTAAATTTATGCTAGCCATTGTAATATGATACTTTTATTCATAATTTTATTTACTTGCTTATGAGGTCAATTTGAGGATATCAATAAATTTAGGCTATCAGGGCAAGATTTTGCGGAAAAGTTCATTATCCTGCTCTGGTTGGTGTGTTTGGCGAATAAATCAAAAATGGTGCCGAAAGACCGAATAGCAAATTTTTTTAATCGCTAAAGCGGCGTAACCGTGTTTTTCCATCACGTAATATTTTATTTCAAAGACTGATTTAACACAAGATTGACATTAATAGTATTTTTTTTAATTGTACAAGACAAAAAGATATGTAAAGTTATTAAGCACAAACGTTCATACCAATATTTTTCACAGTTATTATTTTATGAATAATTAGACATGAATGGAAAAATCTACAGGACATTTAAAAGATAAGCGTAAAAATATGGTTTTAAGTTTTTATAAACATTTATTTGAGCCTTTGAGACTTAAGGTAAGGGCGTACCGGTAAGAAATCCGGTTTGGCGCAACACAAGAGCAGTGAGTCGGGCGCTCCAGGATGATTCGGACGTGAGAATGTGTCAGCTTTTTTTTAAGGTACTTTGAATGATTCTAGGTCAATTAAATTATTACTTATTTTATGAATGTCTGGTTAATATACATCTGTTTTCCAAAGCTTGGTGCTATTTTGGCTTCAAAAAGGGAGGATATGATGCCACAAATATATAAATAGCTCTGAAAACAAACCTGATGAACTTTAATTTTTATTTTCGTACGAATTATTTCTGTTTCTATATTAAAATGCGGCACAAATGTCAAACACGAATCACATTGGCGTTAATATTTTTCTAAAGCCAATTTGGCGAAAATCTCGCTTTGGAATACCAGTTACATATATATTTTTTGAAAGGTAATAACAATAAATAAAAAAAAGGTTTATTTAATAACTATAGAACAAAACAATTTATACATTTTAAAAAAATTATTTATTAATAAGTAAAGAACAACATCCGGGTTGCCATATCAAGCAAAATAACGACACTCTGGCTTCAGTTAAATACTCCGATGCGCATATGGCATTGGCGCCAGAAAAAAAAATCGCCAACGTGGTGCGTATATGACATCTGTGCCAAAAATGCATACATATTTTATTTACATTACGTGCTACTTGATTATCAGGTCGACCAGTTTCACCAATTTATAGAAATCGACAAACTATTCGCCAAATTACTCAAAAGGAAAAATGTTGCCATAAAAAAATTAAGTTTAGAAAATTAATGAATTTAGGCTAAAAAAAATAAAAGTCATTAACGTATTTTAATGATGACGTTTAGTTATGACGATGTTTATGACGTTTAGTTATGACGATGTTTATGACGTTTAGTTATGACATTAAGAATATCACTGGCTGCCACATGCATCAAATTATAGGTGGATAGGACCTGGCAGCCAGTGATATTCTTAATGTGCACATTGAGACCTAGATTTTGATGTATTCTGGTCCTTTGACTCGATACATAGGCATACACTCAAAATTGACGTCATAAAAGTGCGGCTGCCACCAGGTTCCGGCAGGATAGGACCTGACAGCCAGTGATATTCTTAATGTGCACATTGAGACCTAGATTTTGTTGTATGTCTGGTCCTTGTACTCATACATAGGCATACACTCAAAATTGACGTCATAAAAGTGCGGCTGCCACCGGGTTTCGGCAGGATAGGACCTGGCTGCCAGGGATATTCTTAATGTGCACATTGAGACCTACATTTTGATGTATGTGGCAGCCAGTGACATTCTTAATGTGCACAATGAAACCTACATTTTTATGTATGTCCGGTCCTTGTACTCGATACATAGGCAAATACTCGAAATTGACGTCATAAAAGTGCGGCTGCCACCGGTTTCCGGCAGGATAGGATCTGGCTGCCAGTGATATTCTTAATGTGCACATTGAGACCTACATTTTGATGTATGTCCGGTCAATGTACTCGATACATAGGCAAACACTCAAAATTGACGTCATAAAATTGCGGCTGCCACCGGGTTCCGGCAGGATAGGATCTGGCAGCCAGTGATATTCTTAATGTGCATATTGAAATCTACATTTTGATGTATGTGGCAGCCAGTGATATTCTTAATGTGCACATTGATACCTACATTTTGATGTATGTCCGGTCCTTGTACTCGATACATAGGTAAACACTCAAAATTGACGTTATAAAAGTGCGGTTGCCTTGGGTTCCGGCAGGATAGGACCTGGCAGCCAGTGATATTCTTAATGTGCACATTGAGACCTACATTTTGATGTATGTCCGTCCTTGTACTCGATACATAGGAAAATTGACTTTCGGCTCCCGGACTAATAAAGAGATATTTGTAAGATATCGCATATGTGATTAACATTGAAGTATTTTAAATGTAATATTAGAATTTATTAAGGAGCATAGAAAATATGGTACTTACGTATTAACGCCACCGCAGCAGAAGTTGCTCTAATGTGCCAATAAAGAGCAATCTTGTTCGCACGCGCACAAAAAAATGGCTTCAAAAATAGGCTTAAAAAGTACGAAAGTACTAAAAATGACGTCAAAACGAGCAAAAAAAAAAAAAAAAAAAAAAAAAAAAAAAAAACACTAAAAAGGCACGAACTACAAGATCGCTCTTTATTGGCGCATTACCACAACTTCTACTGCGGTGGCATTAAAACGTAAGTACCAAAAATATCAATGTTAGCGGAAAATTGTAAGGAGTTAAATGCTTTTTATTTAGCCAAATAATGTAGGCGGATATAACCATAAAGTAACTTTAATAAAATACATAGTATATTTTTCTCAATTAATACCAAGAGCCATTCGCTTATTGGTATAAAATTTAACAAAAGAACAAATAAATTAGTAAAACATTTATAAAAATATAAATAAATCATCGAATTAAAATCATTTCATCACTTAACAAACAAGTGTAGCGGGTTTAATGTCAAGAAAGTGTAACATTTATGTTCATCCATTATTGGCATATAATCTTACAGTTTGTCTATCGTTCTTTGGTCGACGGGATAATTAAGTAGTACCTTAAATACATTGTTATCGCATGAGAAAAAATGCTTGTGTATATGAAATAGTAAATAGGTTGCCAGAATATACAATGCCAAACTTCGTTTCCCGCCAAGAACTTTTCGTTATGTACAACTATTGAAAAAGTACCTTTATTTATTTACTTATAGTATTTTTTATAAAAGGAAAGAAAAACGTGCAAGTTAAATGCATCTGATATATGTATTTTTAATTTATGTGTTTTTTAATGAAAGTCATGTATTTTAAATAAAGCTAGTGACAGCTTTATATTTAAAGTGGAATTATGGCGAAGGAAACCTATTTGGTGATTGTTTCGGATAGCTAAAATAAAAGTAGGAAAATAGCCGCCGGGCATATAAAAAATAAAACAATCAGATCGGAGCTGTTGATGACAGTCACAAGACTTATACTGGTATTTATTTAGGTACTATAGCAAAATTTGCAGCATCTCTGGTGTTAAACTAGGACTCTCGAGGTAAGGCATTTAGCTGCTCAGCAGCGGGTAGAGAGTTCAAATCCCGTTGGATGTAAGTTCGTTTTGTTTAGAAATGCTTTTGTGTTAAATTATTATTCTTTTGGGGAATATTCTTCTTATGTTAATTGTTATTCAATTTCTAGAATTTTTCTAGTTGTGAATGTTTCATTCGAGAAATTACCTTGAATGTATTTAATTGGTATGGCTTTTAATTCTTTTAATAAAGTTCTGTACTTTTTTCGTTTGAATCCATGGTTTATTTTTCATATTATGCATTTCATATGGCAATGCAATGACTTTTTTAATTATTCTGATGCATCAAAATTTTATGCTGTTCTATCATTTTATAAATTTTGACAGCAGCAATTAATTTTCTTTTACGATATTAGAAAATCTTCAATTTTTTATCAAAAAATTAAATGACTAGTATTAAAAAATGCTCTGACGAGCACCAGAAAAGGTTAATATGTTTTTAAGTATGAAAAAGAGTTTGACAAGTGCTTCTGTTAATTATTGAGCATGAGGAAAGACAAGGGATCCCTTCTTGGCTACAACTCACTTCAATGCCAACTTTTAAAAAATCATATTTGCGCTTTTTCCATATAAAAGAAATTTGCGGTTCTTTAGTAGAACTTCCCACCGTGCTATAGATGTTAACCAGGTGTGTAGTCGTAAAAATAACATAGGATATATGCTCTAAGCAGAGGGATACCCTAGAATGTGTATACTATAAGCTTTCTTGAGAAACATTGTACATGGTGTTCTATTAAATAGTCCAGAAGGTATACGGCGTATAACCTGCACTACATCCCTGATGTTAACTGCACTGTTCACTCTGCACTATACCACAAATCAATTTTCTGTGCAATTATACACTTAGAGCATGCTTGGTGGCAGTGCATAAATGTGATACCTGCAGGAACTAGGTTTTTGGCACTATGTCGTCTTCCCATACATTTATGTCTAATTAAGCTGCATCTTTACTGGTTATGTCTTTACACTATAGATTTTTATAGTAACTGCGACCGATTTGTTTTCACGGAAAAAGCTTAAATATGATTTTTTAAAAGTTGGCATTGAAGTGAGTTGTAGACAAGAAGGGATCCCTTGTCCTTCCTCATGCTCAATAATTAACAGAAGCACTTGTCAAACCCTTTTTCATAAAAACATATTAACCTTTTCTGGTGCTCGTCAGAGCATTTTTTAATACTAGTCATTTAATTTTTTGATAAAAAACTGAAGATTTTCTAATATCGTAAAAGCCATATTAATAATAGAATAAATAGAATAATAGAAATATTTGGGATCGCCCTGTACATGAAAATGCACGAAACGACTTATCGCTTTAGAATACAAATATATGAATACAGTAGAATATGTACACTAATTTTTGTGAGAATAGCATGTATATTTATGGCAATAGAGCGATTTTTTTGAAAAATTCAAACAATTCTGGTACGTTTTTTGTTTATATCATGCTGGGTTTTTGACCAAATTTAACGCAAAGTTCAGAAAAATTGGTAAAATGCAGTAGAAAAAATGTAGCGCAATTGGAATATAAATATATTAAATATTTTATGAAATATGAGTAGTTGTATAAAATAATTTTTATCTGCGCATGCGCGAACTAGAAAAACATTTTTTTTACATCATTTAATAGTCAATTCTATGGAGTGACTTATAAAAAAAATCCAATCAAATATCGTGAAAATTCAAAAAGATATCATTATTTTAGTGAGTTGTTTTTACTCTGCTCTCTAAAAACGGCTGAATCTTAAGGGATTCTCCACAAATTGACATTTTTTAATAACTGACTTTAAAAAAAAACTAGTATTGAATTAATACAATATCTAATACAATATTGCTGCTAATAAGTACTTGACAATTGTGATAGAAAAGAAAAAGAGCTTTATTCGCATTCAGAGCCAAAACTAAGAGAGGGGGGGGGGAGAAGGGCATGTGCTCCGGGCGCTAGGATGAAAGTGTTCCAAATGTATCTTTCGTTTGGCGATTTTTTTCATGGCTATGTTTAGCATAATATTGTTAAAATTATTATATCTGGGCTATGCTAAAGCATAAAAAAATCTAATGATGATGGCTTAAGGTCCCTGCCCCTACCCGCGAAGATGCTCACGAGCTAATGCTATTCCTATGGGGATGCATTTTTCTAAGTCTTTTGCATTTGGACATTTTTAAATAATATGTTTTGCATTGGATAGCGGAAGTCCTTTTCAAGATCGCTCGGTGATTACTTTTTCAATTTTGGCGTAGATATTTTTATAATGTTTCTTTCACTTCCAAAAGCGGTTCTGAAAGTGAAACTAATTTTATAAAAAATATCTATGACTCAAATCGAAAAAGTAATCAAGGAGCGATTTTGAGAGGGACTTCCGCTATCCAATGAAAAAAAAAAAAAAAAAAATTGAAAATTTTAAAATGCGAAAGAGTTATTAGAAAAATGCCTCCCCACAGGAATAGCATTAGCTCAGCAGTGTCTTCGCGGGCAGGGACAAGGGCCTTAAAGATCCTGTTGAAAGTAGAATTTTTTTGATTCGGTTTAAAGTATCAAATTGGAGTATTTTAATAAAGCAGAATACGTTAGTTTATATTACATATTTTAAGTTTTAAAATAAGTCGGCTATTAATAAATTGGAGAAATTTTCTTTGTAAATATGCTTTGCGAAGGAGGGGGAAAGGGGTACCTTCAAAATCCACGTTTGCCTCGGGAAAAAAAGACTGGTTTTGGCCCTGTTCACATTTAATAATTTGTAGATCCTCCTCGAGAGGCAATTACAGCTGCGACTCTCCTGGGCATGCTCTCAACTAGTCCTTGTATTACATTTAATGGTATTTTATTCCACTCTGTTTGCACAAGGCAGGAGGGGGATCTCTTTTACTGATTTTGGGCGTGTGTCACCCGCCTTAATTCGACGATCCAACTCGTCCCAGATGTTCTCTATTGGGTTCAGGTCTGGGCTCTGGGAAGGCCACTCGAGTCGATGCACTCCATTATCAGCATACCAATCCATGCTGGACCTCGCTACATGGCAGCTTGCGTTGTCATCCTGGAAATAACATGGGTCCAATCCATAGTATTGCCACAACGTAGGAAGTACACTGTTGTCCAGTATATTACAGTAGGCATCGGCATTGAGCTTACCATGAATTGGGACCAAGGGTCCTAGTCCGAACCAAGAAAAACAACCCCAGAACATAATTCCCCCTCCGCCAAATTTAACTGTGGGCACAATACATTCTGGTAGGAGGCGTTCTCCAGGCAGACGCCAGAATCAGACCCTACCATCAGAACGGTAGAGGGTGAACCTTGATTCATCACTCCAGAGAACCTGTTTGCATTGCTGTACAGTCCATTGCTGGCGTGTTTTGCACCAACTTAACCGAGCTGCGCGGTTGGACTTGGTGATTAAAGGCTTATGGGCGGCAGCACGGCCATAAAAATTAAGCAGATGAGCTTCCTTACGGATGGTATTCATGGAAACAACACATCCTGAAGCTTGTTGAAATTCTTGGCGTATGTGTAACATTGGTTGGTTGCGGTTCTTCCGAATTTCTCTAGACAGAACCCGTCGGTCTCTATCTCCCAGTTTCGTCGGTCTGCCTACTCTGGCCACATTCTGACAATCACCATTCAGCTTCCATTTTCAAATCACATAAGCCACAGTCGTTTTGGGGTAATTAAGCTCGCTACATATGTCGATTAAAGATCGGCCATTTCGGTGGTACCCGATGATCACACATTTCTCAAAATCAGACAGCTCTGTTCTTCTTGGCATCATGCATGCGATTGATGTCAGTGTTGTTTTTGACACCACATTTAACAGTGGAAAACTTGACGTATTTCAGGATCGTAGATTCGGCATTTGCATAAGAGCCATTATCCATTATGTATCAATGGGTAGATTTGACACAAATGCTTCGATTTTTTATAATTATTTTTATCCTGAAATAGGTTCGTTCTGGTAATTATCTAAGAAAAGAAGTAAATCACCAGTAAAAAACGTAAATGGAGATTTGGCAATTTGCGTAAAATCTGACGTCATTCAACTGCTTTCAGAGACCATTTGAAAATCAGTTCACTCCTATCCACAATAACTTTCTGAATTTCTACGAAATTCGATCGGATTTTTTTATGGGTAGCTCCATAGAATTGAATATTAAATTATGTAAAATGATAAATATTATCGTTCAAGCATACGCTGATTAAAAAATATTTCATACAAATACTCATATTTTAGAAAACTTTTAATATATTTATATTTCAATAGCACCTTATTCTTTCTACTACATTTTGAGAATTTTTCTGTATGTGGCTTTATATTTGGTTGAAAATATTGCATGACATAGAACATTTTAGAAAATATTTAATATATTTATATTTCAATGAATTTTGGTGAACTCCCCCCCCCTCCCTTTTCTTCTTTGCAAAGCATCTGCAAAAGTATTTGCAAAGAAAAATTTTCTAATTTATTAATAGCCGACTTATTTTAAAACTTAAAATATGTAATATTGATTAAAGTAGTCTGCTTTGTTTAAAAAAAATGATACCTTAAAATCGTGAAACCGAATCAAAACGAAAAAAAAAATCTGCTTTATGCGGGATCTTTATGCCATCATCATTAGATTCTTCTATGCTTTGGTATAGGAGAAATGCTTTGAATGGGACGATTTTGACAATATCATGCTAAACATAGACATGGAAAAAATCGCCAAACAAAATGTACATTTGGGACACTTTCATCCTAGCGCCCGGAGCACATGCCCTTCTCCCCCCCCCCCTCTCTTAGTTTTGGCTCTGAATGCGAATAAAGCTCTTTTTCTTTTCTATCACAATTGTCAAGTACTTATTAGCAGCAATATTGTATTAGATATTGTATTAATTCAATACTAGTTTTTTTTTAAAGTCAGTTATTAAAAAATGTCAATTTGTGGAGAATCCCTTAAGATTCAGCCGTTTTTAGAGAGCAGAGTAAAAACAACTCACTAAAATAATGATATCTTTTTGAATTTTCACGATATTTGATTGGATTTTTTTTATAAGTCACTCCATAGAATTGACTATTAAATGATGTAAAAAAAATGTTTTTTTAGTTCGCGCATGCGCAGATAAAAATTATTTTATACAACTACTCATATTTCATAAAATATTTAATATATTTATATTCCAATTGCGCTACATTTTTTCTACTGCATTTTACCAATTTTTCTGAACTTTGCGTTAAATTTGGTCAAAAACCCAGCATGATATAAACAAAAAACATACCAGAATTTTTTGAATTTTTCAAAAAAATCGCTCTATCGCCATAAATATACATGCTATTCTCACAAAAATTAGTGTACATATTCTACTGTATTCATATATTTGTATTCTAAAGCGATAAGTCGTTTCGTGCATTTTCATGTACAGGGCGATCCCAAATATTTCTATTATTCTTTGTTTTTTTGCCGGCCCCCTAATTACCCGCTTAACAAATGAATGTAAATAAATATAAAGTGAAGCATAACCTTTATATTTCTGAAGTTCCAGAAGAATCCGACCAGTATATTTTTAAATATTTGACAAAATGTCAAAAACTGAAAGTGTACAAATACTTTTTGGTAGATAGTGTATATATATATATATATTACTTTCTTCTAGACACGATAACTTTTATAATTCTGCTCCAATCTCCACCAAACTGATGCAAAAATCAAAGGGTATAAATCTCGGTTAAGTTCCTTAATGGGCAAAATCGGACCAAGGGGGTGGAAACAGGGAGGGTTTTTTTGAAAGCCGAAAAAACTCCATAACTTCTTAATTAAAATAGATATAGAATCGGTTTAAAGTTTATTATACTTCTAAGAAATGGGCGAAAAGTTTATGCATGACAGATATTTTACAAAATAAAAGATGGGTTCAAGGGGTGAAAAGAAAACAGGTTTTTGGAAAACAAAATTCATAACTTCGTCAATTCTCAAGATATCAAATCCAATTAACTTTTTTATAAATGTTCTAAAAATTGTGTAAAACTTTTGTGTTTACAAGTTTTTGATAGGACCTATTTTTATTCATAAAAAAATTAAAAACGAAAAGAAAAAAGGGAGTGGAAAAAGAAAAAACCCATAACTTCGCCAATTCTTAAGCTATGAAATGTATTTTACATCTACTCAATAATATCTACAACATTTATACTGACAAGTTTTTTATAGGTCTGATTCTTATGGCAAAAATAAATTAAATAAACATAGGAGTTGGAGAAAAAAAAACCTCAAATCCAAACTGCTTATAATCTGACTCATTTTTAAATTCATTTTTGATTTTACACGCATCCAAATTGCACATTCTTTAATTTAGGAACTATATAATGTGACATATTAGCCTGATGTTTGATAAACGCAGAATATATTTCAAAAAAGGCTGCCAAAAAGGGTTTTTTGAAAGGAAATTTCCCAAAGTAATCGTGATTGAAAAAATAAAGAAGTATTATAACAACAAATTGCGTTTTTTCTGACTCATTTTTAAAGCCATTTTTGCTCTCAAAAGCACTCAATTGACAGATTCTGTTATTTAGAAACAATATAATGTGTCGTATTGGTCAGGTTTTTGATAAAGGCAGAATATATTTCAAAAAAAGGCTGCCAAAATGGACATTTCTCACAAAATTTCCAGAAGCAATTGTGATTAAAAATTGAGGAATTTAGTAACAAGTTGCGTTATTTCTGACTCATTTTTAAATTAAGGTTTGCTCTCAAACGCTTCCAATTGACAGGTTCTCTTATTTAAGAACTGTATAATGTGCCGTTTTGGTCAGTTTTTTGATAAAGAATGAATATAAAATTTCCTTCGTACAAAATTTCCCGAAGCGATCATGATTAAAGAATTGAGGATGTATTCAAATAACAAATTAGTTATTTTATGATTCATTTTTAAATTCAGTTTTGCTCTCAAACGCATTCAATTGACAGTTTTTTGTTATTTAGCATTTAGGAACTATATAATGTACCTTATTGGTCAATTTTTTAATTAAGTCAGAATATATTTCAAAATATGTTGTCAAAACGGGTATTTGAGTCGAATTTCGCTGAAGATGATTCTTACAAAATCAATTCTTACAGAAAAATAAAATTAAATTTTTTTCAAAAGCGGCCAATTAAAGTTTTTAAACTGGGTTTATCTCTAATCATATTTTATTTTTTATTGTTAAAATGGGCACTACCTCCGCCTATAGGCCAAGCCGACAGGGACCTTGTTTACGTTTTTAATTTTTGTTTCTGTTTTCGCGTTAACAGTTGCTTTTATCAAAAACTAGTAACTACAAAAGTCTCAGATATTATTAAGAAAATTGATAATAAATTTAAACGGATTCGATATCATCAAAATTGTCTAAGTTGTGAATTATTTTCTCCCCAAAACCATATCTTTTTCGCCTCTTCAGAACATTTTAAACTTTATCAAAAATCTGTCATGCATAAGCTTTTGGCTTATTTTTTTTTTTTTTTTAAGTAATAGAAACTTTAAATTGATTCGATATGTATTTTTAAATAAAAAGTTATGTCTTCTTTTCGAGTTTCATAAAAGTTCTCTCAATTTCCACCTTGATCCGATTTCGTTCATTAACGAACTTGACCAAGATTTTATGCCCCTTGATTTTATATATCATTTTGGAAGAAATTTGAGCAGAAGTATAGAAGTTATCGTGTCCACAAAAAAGTGATATAGCTAGTCAGATAGATAAGTAAATGTATAGTCTTTTACTGATGGTAGTTTTGGAGTCTAGGGATTATGATTGGTGGAGATCGGCAAAAATTTTCCAGAAATTCCAATATAGGAGAGACCACAATAGATGGTATTTCTTACGAAAACTACCTAATACTTTCTACAATGTCATATTTAAATGTTTTCTTTTATAAAATGATTTGAATTATATGTCAAAATTTTAGATGTCAGTGCATCCCAAACTGTGGTTCTAAGTCCAAAATGGTTCTAGACTTTCGCTCAAGAATAGTCAAGTTAGCCTCAAAAAAAAAAAAAAAAAAATTGTTTGTTGGCAGACATTTCGTGATTATATATAGTAAAAGTGCAGTAGAACGCTGATTACTCGAACAAGTCTAGTTCGGATAAATGGGCATTCATTTTAAGGGACTTTCCTAACTATACTAAAATCTCTAAACTTTATAGACTTAAGATTTTCAGCACTAGTTAATGCTGGTGGGACTTTCCCAACTATACTAAAATCTTTAAACTTGAAACAAACTTAAGATTTTTATCGCTAGTTAATGCTGGTGTGTTTAAAAATTATTTTTCTTTTCACTTTTTTTTTGTTAAATTTTTATTATTAAATTTTTTTAAATTTTTTTATCGTTTTCTGAACACAAAAGATAATGATTTAAGAAAAAAATGCTTTTGATTGTTTCTTGCTTCATAATAGGCATTCTTTTCAATACTGCCTTAATTCAAATTATTCTTAAATACATTAGTTGAATAAGATCAGATTTGTTTTACCCTCTGAACCCTTTTATATCTGTTTCCAATTATTTAAAGGATTCGTTATGTGATGGACCTGGGTCATTTTCAGAACGTCAGAGCATTCTTTTATTGTTTTCTTTGATTTCTTTTTCGTTTTTCTTGCTTTCAACGGTATAAAATAATTCGGTATTCAATTTCGCAGTCCCTTTTTCCGATTACTGCAATCTAGAAAATAATGGGTTGAATTTTGAAAAAAGATAAACTTTATTGTGCATATCAAAAACATACAGAATTCAGTAACTGAATAAAGAAACTAGAAACATTATCCTAGAAAACAACGAAATAAGGAATTCACACGTAACTGCGCAAAAAACGCTAGAAATTTTCTATGTTCTGTCCTGTTTACTTTTTTAACCGACTTCAAAAAAGGAGGAGATAGCAAATTCATCGCGTATGAATTTTTTCTGTCTGTTCACCGATTACTCAGAAACTATCCAACCGATTAATTTGGTTTTTGTGTTAAATGAAAGAAGTTCTTTCGAATTGGTACCACTTCCGTTTCATCGAAATTGGTTCAGTACTTCTTTTAGGACAGAGGTGTGACAATTATTAGAATAATTGGGAAATTTATAGTTAAACCATGTTATATTAAAGAAATAATTCATTATTTTTCAGATATTGATACATTTAGCATTTACTGTGAATTCCATCGTTTTTAAATAAAGATTCGGTACTTATTGGCTTACTTTATATGCGTTTTTTGGTAATTAACTTGTATTTCGTTGTCAAGGTGTCAAATTTGGAAGAGTCTTTCTCTCAGATCATTATTGTTTGTGATGCTGCATTTCTTTAATTTTTTCTTTGCAATGGTCCAAAGATTCTCTATGAGATTCATATCTGGACACCAGACTATGTAAAAGTTATATTTTTTTCATCCAAAAACTTGGTCACAGATTATTAAGCTTTATGGCACGGAGCTTCATGTCTGCATATGCAATATCCATTTAGAAACCAATCTTTTATTATTCTAATTAGTGATTGTTCAAGAACTTTTTTATACTGATACAGGTACATCTTGCCTTCTACGGTGTATAAATGTCCAGTATCCTGAGAAGACATCGCGTTCCAAACCATTACTTTAACAGAATATTTAACCGTTTGTGCTATGCAATTTGGGGAAATTCTTACACTCTAAAAAATAAAAGTGTAAATTAGACAAATTCACATATACTGTGAGAGAGTGACCTTTGTAATAAAGGCACTCTAGCATTTTTGAGATCGTGACGTCAATGATTTAACATGTGTAAGCGTGAAAGCGACATCTATTCTCTCTTTTACTTTAATTTTCTAGAGCGTGTGTGTCTTTCTCGGATTCTACAGTTATGTCGCGGTTAGAAGTAATATTTAAATTTGTAGTATCTCAGTTTGCAGCATATAAAAGCTTGGAGTTTGAGTGTGTGTGTGTGTCTAGCGGCGTTAGCCAGCTAGTGGTGACTAGAAGCTAGCTAGGTGGTGACGACAAGCAGTGGGATTGATCTAGAGCGAGTGATATCAAGTATTATCGAGCCTTCAGTGAGTTGACAAGGAGTTTTGGAAGGCGAGTCGAGAAGTTTGCCGTTGGTAAAAGTTAATATTGATTACGTTGAATATTTTCAAAGTTAATAAAGAGTATATATACAGCCACGAGCTGTCTAATAAAGTTCTATCTAGCAGTCTAGCGGAAGTTTAAGTGAGAAGCAATCTGAATTGCCCCGATTGAGTTAGTACCAGAGCTGTGAGTATAAGTTTAATCCTTCAGTACTGTTACTAGTTATTAAAATTCAAGAACTGCTCCACTGCCCTTGAGCCCTAACCGTTTTAAATAAACTGTTTTTATCTTATGTTCTGAGTTATGTCTCCATTCCGCCCCCACGCTGAGTATCCAACCGTTACAATACATGTGTGTAAATTGTTAAAATTAGACACCTGACATGAAAATTACCCACTTTTTGCAGAATTTTACCTGTTTTTATGTGCATTTTAGCTTATAAAACTAAGTATGTATTTTGTTATCACTTGAAAATCCCAAATAAATGTGTAAATGGTGAAAAATGCCTGAATTTACACAATTTTTTACGTTATTGTAATTAACACATAATGATATAAACATAGGTAAATGTGTAAATTTTTAAAATCATCCATTTGTCATAAAAAAAATTACACATTTCCCACAAAAAATAGCTATCTTAATGTGTGTTTAGTTTATGGCATTAAGTTTGTAAGTTGTTATCAGTTCATAAAATCATAAAAATGTGTAAATATAGATAACACCTGAAATTACTCTAATTAGTGTGTTACAAAAATCATAAATGCGTGAATTTTAAAGTAGACGTTACGAAAGGGATGGGAGGCTTACCTACTCTCTTAAAACGAAAAAGCTGAAATAACTCAAGTTGAACTGAAATCCACTCTTTTCCCATGTTGAAAGGAACCTTCTCAAGAAGAGCTGAAACAACTCAAGTGAATGAGTTGTTTTTAATCAACTCATGATTGAGTGATCTCCATTTTACTCATACTTGAGTGAAATCAAATCAATAAAGGTTAAATCCAGTAGTACTTGAGTGATTTGTAATCAAGTCATACTTGAGTGAAATGAAGTCATTTAAGACTGAATCCCGTAGCACTTGAGCGATTTGTAACCAAATCATACTTGAGTGAAATGAAGTCTTTAGGATTAAATCGAGTAGCACTTGAGTTAGCTGCAGCCAACTCGTATTTGAGTGAAATGAACTAATTTAAGGCAAATCCAGTAGCACTTGAGAGATTTGTTATCACTTCAAGTTGGAGTGAAATGTTGTCATTTTTGATTTAATCCAGTAGCACTTAGGCGATTTGTAACCAATTCATACATGAATGAAATCAACTCATTAAAGAGTTAATCCAAAACTCCTTGAATTTGTAGAATTGAATAAATTCACTCTTAAGAAAAGCAAAATTGCTTAAAATTACAAAAATCTTCAAGTGATTTCTAAATCGTTTAAATAAAATCACACCATTTAAAACTAAATTCAGTAATCCTCGATTAATTTTTATCAATGAAATTCAATGTAACATGGAATTATGGCCACATTTTCAAGTGTTGCAATTAAATTCTCATTTCGGATTTAAATTTATTTTTATTGACATTACAAGGGTATATATATATATATATATAGAGAGAGAGAGAGAGAGAGAGAGAGAGAGAGAGAGAGAGAGAGAGAGAGAGAGAGAGAGAGAGAGAGAGAGAGAGAGATTGGAAAACTGTAACATGGATTCTTCAATATTTCTTCCAAGTCTTTAATTAACAAGACTTAAAACATTCTAATTTACATGACTGAAAGTTCTCTAATGAATTTTTTTCTTTCTAATTCAATGAAACTGTTTTCTATGTCAATTTAGGGGGAAATGCAATTGAATCGTTATACAAAATTAAATAGAGCTTACATGAATTTTTTATAATTCTGTCAAATCAGAAATTTTTAACATCAGTATTTTCTGTTGTTAAATTTAAAAGTACATATATTCATTAAATTAAAAATACTGGTGATCTCAAAATTGTAAATTTGAAAACATTTATTCATGCAAACTGCCTAAATTTGCATAACTGTACAACAGCACCCGAACAACATTAAACAGAATATCAGCTTCTGATGCTGTGGTGCTAATGGGATTTTTCCTTTACTTTCTTGGGCAATTTCAAGTTTACATATTTTCCAATGATACTTATAGCTTCAGATATGCTTATATACAATTTTAATTTTTTCATTAACTTCTGATTTAATTGTAAATAACTATTTTTTTATTAAAAATTCATGATTTCAATTAAATAAACCAATCTTAGGCATCTTACTAAAAAAATATTGAAAAAATAAACTTGATATCAGCCCAACGACTCAACTTCAGCACCACAATGTCAGAAGCTGATTGTTCCCCTTAAGAGTTTAGATAATCCTATGCAGAAGTTATTTTCAAATATCTTGCTTGGATTTTAAATGTTTACCTTTTTTTTTGGGGGGGGGCATAGAATATTTAAGGATGATCTGTAAGTGGGTTAGTTTTTACTTTTGCAATTTTGGTTAGTTTTTTTTTAAATATTAATACGAGTTTCAGAACTAGTTTTGAAAAAGAAAGTATTAAAAAACATAAAACCTAAATTAAAAAAAGTATCCCCCCCACACACACAAATGGCCAGCGCAGGGTTTAAATAAATGAAATTTAAAATATTTTAAATGGATAAACATCAACTCATGATACCTTGTAATTATTCCTAGATTTAAATCTCAATCAAAATCTTATATTTCTTAAACTGACTAAATTAAAAAAAAATATTTTAATTGTTTAGTTTGAAATCTGAAATGGCTTTGAAATCTTAGATAAAATAATTGTTACCCATAGCATTTATATAAGCACATTGCAATTGGGAAATGTGGAGGAATGCCATTAAAAAACTTGTATAGCTAAAATTTTGATTATGGACAATTATTTTATTGTATGAAAACCTTCCACTAAATATTGTAGTACAAAGGTTAAATGCAGAAATAACTGAGAAATGGATTTATTGACCATGTGCAATTATTCTTTATATCATTTAAAACATATGTTAAAACTTGAATTTATATTCAAGAATAACTTATTTCTTCTTAATTAATCTTTTAATTTTTGATTTTATTCAATGTTTCTTAAATCAACTAACTTTTAAATAAATATAAAAGCATAAGACTGCAGCATTTTGTATCAAAAGTTAGAGCCAAATGTGCAATTTAGAATGTTGCAAGAAAGAAAAAAAACTAATTTTATTTAACAACAAAAACATTTTATTTAGCAAGAACAAAATAAACCTAACATTAATTGATCACAATTCTTTCCAACATCAGATAAACAAGTTTCAATAACATCTTTAACAGGACCTTTATAAATATAACAGTCCATTTGCATTAAACATTAAATACATAAAAAGCATATTGTAATCTGTCCACTGGTTTGTCCAACTTTTAAAATCTTAGGCAAAATAGACACTTTGTTGAGGATCCTTGAGATTAAATAAGATTGTTGAATTTGACTCCTCACAGTAGAATTTTACTCCTCCATGAAATCACCATCTTCCTGTGTTAAAAGAAAATATTGAAATTAAGTTAAATGGCAATAAATATAATGTTAAGGAATGATTATGAACATATTAAAATATTTTGCAGCTTTCAGATTAAATGTTTTATAAAATTTCCCATCCATAGTCTAAACAAAAAATGAACCATACACTAAAAATTTTAGCTTTATAAATATTACACTACTGAAAATTCAGCCAATCATGAATAAAATGGAAATAGAATAAATAAATCCTGTGCGATTACACTTATCCGCTTGTTTAAATCATAGTGTTACTTCTGATACAATCTTAAAATAAATCACCATTTTAAAAACAAATTTAAAATGAAAGTTCTTAAAGCAACATTATAAAATATTGTTGAAAATTCACCTTTGTTGCTACTTTCAAAATGTATCAGCGCTGGCAAATACCCAACCAATACAGGTTTTTGTGGATTTTTAGTTGTTTTTCTATATATTTGCATATTTATATAATACAAGATAGAACCTACAACAATTAGAACAGGGTTGACACGGTTTAAACCAATTGGTTTTAACTATGGTTTAAACAACTGTTTACTCCTTTTGGTTTAAACAACGGTTTAGTTTAAACCAACTGGTTTTTTTTCTAAAAAATTGTTTTTTTTTTTTTTTTTTTTTTTTTTTTCAGAAGAAGACAAAAAATCTATTTCAGCAAAACAATAGATATTGGAGATTAAGTTATTTTTCGTGAAATTAACTGAAAGAAACAGAATCGCAGAATGATTTTTGAGACTCACTCTTATGAACTGTTTATATGTGCCCAACTTGACTAGTCACAAGCACCTTACATTCCCACTAGAGATAAATTGACAAATTATTAACATTTCTCAATTTTAGAAGAATTTATTTATCAAAATTACTTATTCATAATATATGCTAGAACATTAAAATTTAAATAAATGAAGAAAAATTATTTGCCTAGAAAGTTGGAACTGGGACTTTACTTTTAAAATCTATAAACAGTGGTTTCGGCTGCAGAGGACAAACAAAATGTCAAGAACTTATTTATTTTTTTTTTCAAAATAATAATAAAATACAACTAGTGAAAAGTTGTGACGTTTACATCTGCCCCAGTTCTTAGTTTTAAATATACGTGAACAGGAAGTGAATGAAAAAAATAAGATGACTGTCACATACAAACATAATTATTAATTAAATAAATAAAAGTAAAACCACTTGCATTTCTTAGGTTTTCACTAGAACCAACCTTGTTGACGGCAATGTATCACTTATAGGAGCACCTCAATCAGATTCTGGAACACTTTTTATTCAAATCTACACAATAAGTAATCAGTAGAACTTGTTATAAGCCAGGCTTACTTGATTATTCTGTAAAAAATGCAGTATTATACATACAGGGTGTTTCAAAAAATATATATACTATTTATTAATAATTGGTATATACTTTTCCTTTCCTTTTTTATACATATTTTTTCAAATAATTCTTTTTTTTTTTCAGAAACGGGAAAACTTACATAACAGACAGAGGGGCAAAAAGTTACCAGTCTTGCAAAACAACGTCGGTGGTTCGATTGAGTTTTTGGTGGTCTTATACCAGCAGTCCACTAAGAATTTCGAACGCTGTATACAGTCGCAGGGGAAAAAAAGTAAACACTCCTAACTCTACAGTAAGAATCGTAAAAGAAAGTTACTAGTACCAAACAATAGGAAATTAACTATTTTTAAATAATGTACATAAATTTTTTAGTAGGCCAACCTGCAAATCAAAACCAGTCCAAAATTTGTCTTTTAATGGCAACTCCCAATTTTCACATGATATAATCTTGGTTCAAACTATGCCTAAAAAGGAAATGTCATTTGGATAAGTTTTTGAATCAAACACTTGAAACTTTGAGCTTCTGGTGTTAATTTATATTTTCATATTGCTATAATTATCTCCTGAAATTATACTTGTGAATATTTTTTGTGTGGTTATAGTACTAATACTAATATCAAAACATAAATGTATTATTGAAAAAAATTATGATATGAATTGCACAACCTACAATTTTATTGATTAATTTATATTTATTATGTCCTGCCTTATGTAAATCCAAAACTTCAATTTTTTCTTTCAAATAGTTTTTAAAGTTACTCTTAAAAAGTACAAAATGCTGGTTTAAAGGGCCACCTATGATAAGCTAAAAAGCACAATTTGAATCTTTTTTTTTTTTTTTTTTTTTTTTTTTTTTTACTCATGTTATTAAAGCATTTGGGCTGGGATTACAGTGCCTCACTTAAGATAAATTTAGAATGTAAAGAAAGCTTAAAACTAAATTCAGTGCCTCGTGATCACATATCAACTTAAATACTTCCTACATTTATGTGCTGTGCAAATTATCAAAAGATATCATGATATTGCACCTTAACATTACCAATTTAGGGGAAGGCAATGATATCACAAAACATTTCTGAAAGGAAAGGGATCAATAAGTTCAATGCTTCAATAGTTATTTTAGATTTACCAAACTTTTCTTTTTTTCAGTAACATTTTATAACATCTAAATAGTCTTACATTTATTACGATTATATTTTTTGTGAAAATACTATTATTGAAGTCATTAAAAGTTTATAAAATCATTTCATTCCAAAATTTGAAATTCTCCCATCTTTTCACATTCACCTGCCATATAATTCATTGTTAAAGAAATCAGGAACATAATATTTGGGAAATGATACTTGTATTTACCAGTATAGAAAGAAAAAAAAATATATTTGTCTACGTTTTGTTAATAAATCCTCATTTAAACCTACCTGAAAGCAAGTGCAAGAAAACAATATTACTTTTAAAGCAATTTTTATGTAACAATGTAGCTAAATACTTTTAAATATTAAACAAACTGTAATAATACAGATCATGCATGCAATAATTTTGCTCAATAGCAATGTAAAGCATTGCCAAACAAAACAGTAACAAAGTACACACATGTTCAAACGTTAAGAATGCAAGAGTCTTAGAAATGTGTTTATATACACACTATTTTTTTCCTTATATGCAGCAACATGTAGATCAAAATACAAGAGGACTTTGTTTTTCCTGTTTATATAGGGTTTTCCATCCCTTAACAATATTAGCAAAATTGAGAAATAGGAGTACACTAAAAAATAAGCACTTCTAACCAGCCTGAACATCTATAAATAAATTTCTATAAATACAGATGTAATAATTGCATAACTTAATTCTTCAAAACTTTTATATTACAAGACTGTTAAATGAACTAAGTATTTACATTATAAGACAATTTTTACTTCGCTTGATACACCATTTTATTTCAAGGTTGTTATGTACGGTACGTATGAATATTAACATTAATTGTTTATTAAAAAAAGAGAAGAAAAATCTATTAAAAAGATAGTATAATGTAAATAAAATACTTTCATAGTACTTACTTCGTAAAATATCGGCTTCTTTAGCAAATAATCTTGAGGAAACCACGAACTTTTAAGATGCATCGAAAATCAGCGTGCAGTGCATTCGGAAATCCTCCATCTTGTATTTTGCAAGGTCAGGTCGACAGCAGCGCTAGCGGTGGATGAAAATAACGCGGGAATGATCTGTTTTCTTCTCGAGTTCACTTGCTTAGTTTCCGATCTCAATGAGTGCATTAGAAATAGAAGAAAGCAAGTCAAGAAGAGTGGACCACTTAAAAATCAGCTCATCCACGATCCAGTAAATTAGAACTCTTTCTTGAGCAGCCAAATCCACTCTATCGTTTTAAGAGAGTATTATTCAGAGCTACAATTTTATTTCAGTAATCCCATTCCATAAATAGCATGATGTCATTGCATTACTGTAACAGCATTTTTAAATAATAAACTAATATATTTATTTATTTTTATAAGATACTCTGACCATTTCTCTCACAATCCCCGTTTCAGCAGCCAGTGAGCATTTGAAACAAGTTAAAAAAAATTAAACTCGGCGCATGTAACAATATTTCGTTACATGTAACGTAAAATTTTATTCATTTAATTATTAATTTTAATTTCGTTTTCCGAATTACCTTTTGAAATTTGTACATGAAATATAAGAATGCTTGGTTTAAAATTCTAGTTTTTGATTAAATCGTAATTTCTTTCGGCCGTCTCGATGATCGCTGTTTTTTCACAATTTTACTTGTAATTTTCAGTAACAGTGTTAGATTTCATTCTCAAAGTGAAATCAGGAAGACTCCTCAAATAGGCATTATAATTAAAAATATAATCCCACTTTATGCTTATTCATAAATTTAAATTATATTTTTTGTACTGTTGGTAATTTTTCTGCTTCCCCCCCTCGATTTAAAGCACAGTAGAATCTTTAGTAGTACCTTCAGTAGAATCAAAAAACTATTTCGAATTCATTTAATCTGTAACATAAAATATACTTCATGTAATTAAGATAATTCTAAATTCGTATCCTGAGTTATTTTTAAATTTTGCACATCGAATATAAGCATGCCTTATTTTACCCTAAATTATTTTAGCCGTCTCATAGCTTCTAACCTTTTACCCATTTCAAAGTTTAACTTGTAATTTTAGTTTAACTTCAGTTCGCAGTACAATTTATAGTTCTATTAGCAAACTACTTGGACCCCGAGTTAGACGCGAATCTAGCATTGAAACCTAAAATCGTAATCATCGTTGACTTGGCTTCATGAGGTTTAAGTTGAAAACTAATGGTGGGTTAAGCTGAATGCTAGCGCTCGCGTTGAGAATAGTATCGAAGTTATTCTCCTATAAAATATAAGGTATGTAATCTCATACGTTCGTATTACCTTCAATTATTTTTATCTGATTTGTTTTTTATTTTTTATATGCTATATGTTGGATTGTTTTTCTACGTATAAAATTTTTTCACACGAATAATTTACTTGCTTTAAAAAATGTCAACATTACCTAACTCCTGATAAATGTCTATTTTAATAACAACTGTTGTATCTAAGGTTATTTATCTCTTGAAAATTTTTTATCTTAAAAAGAATTTATGAATGTATTTTAACAGTAGCAAAATAAACGTTAACATCATTTTTTTTGGGGGGGGGGGTGCGGTATTAAATTTTGAGTCGGTTATGTGAAAGATATTATAGTTTATTTATAAACCATTATACAAATGTATAGCACACCTATAAATTATATATTCTGATTTATAAGTTAAACAGTTCATCTGAGCTTTACTTATTTATTGAATGTTCTTTGTAAGTTTTTTTTTTAGATTAAGAAACTTATAATGTTAATTAAGTTTATCATCGATTAAAACTATAGCATTGTTTTTGAGTTTCTACGCTACATTTTCAAATCTTGATAAATTTGGAATATTTATTTATCTTAATTACATTTAATTTTCAGCTGTGTTTTAATTTGAAAATATTACATCAGAACTATGTTTTACTAAAATAATCATAGTAAAGAGCACATAATTTATGCTTTTTAATTATAGATTTTTATAAAAATACACAAAAGTAAATTGCAAAAGGAAACAAATACGTTGATTTAAAATAACCATAGACCAAAAATTCTGAAAAAAAAGTATATTAATGTAATGGCTTTTTCTTCAAATAAACATTTTCCCATTGCAATTTTGCCTATTATTGCAGAATTTACATGACCTAAAACATATAATTGTATATATATATATAAAATTATAGAAATTGTGTCATAATGAATATTCAAAATCGTACTTATTAGTTCCCCCCCCCCCAACATAAATATCCCCCGCCGGGTGAGTTTTATACACTTAAGACACAAATGTCAATAACAATAATAGACATAAGAGTCAAATAAATTCTGCAAGCATTAATTTCGAATTGATATTTCGATATAATCACAGTATTTCTTATTTTACTAGCCGCTAGCTGGGCCAATTTTTCCAAACGAACCTCGATATTAAGCAGTATATAATAAGGAAAAAAATTCATTTAATAAGCAAGTCTTAGAGTTCGAATCCTCAAGCACAAAAAAAGTAAATTAAAGAGCTATGGTTGTTATGCGCCCATTATCCCGTTAAAAATATGTGATTTCGCACAGTGGGCGCTACGTGCCCACCGTGCAAAGGCGGCCCACCGGCCTACCACCCACCGGCCTACCACCCACCGGCCTACCACCCACCGGTGCTACGCGCCATGGTCGCCATCGTCCCGTAAAAAATATTTGGTTTTGCACGGTTGGCGCTGCGCGCCCATAAGACATTTTCTCGTATTTTTTGGTTCATCAGAAGCAGACTTTTACACAGATTCTGAATATGTAATCAGTTTTATCTACTTTAAAAACTGTCTGTATGATGGTTTAAGAAAAAACGCGCAAAAAAAGTTTCGGTATTAAAAACTGCAAAAGACTGCTATTTAAAAAAATAAGTAATATCATTAATATCACAAACAACATAACTAACAAATAATTTTGGCAGCTCGTTTTCCGTTTGTACTAACAAAAATTAGTATTAATCGCGCAAATCTTAGGTTACACAATATTCGTGTATGCTACCAAAAAAAGTATGAAAATAAACCGTATTTAACATTTTTTACCAATTAGTTCTTTTTCAAAGAACCGAAACGAAAGAAAAAGTCATTTTCCCGGGAGAAAAAAGAGGTTTTCGGCTGCTTTTTCTTTTAGCCAAAGGGGAAAAGTTCAGGTCTTTCACCGCAAGGTTGCGCAGTGTTCTGCCTCAGAGCTCCGTTTGAGCTCCGTTTGGGAAATTAGACATTTTCCGTTCCGATTCCCGACCGGTTTTTAATTCATAACTTTTTTTAATTTTGGTCCCACGGTCTCGAAAATGCCCGAAATGACTTTCCCGGAATTTTTCGAATCGAAAGACACCTCTCGCGACTTCAAACTCGCCCGCGTTGCGAACTGTAATCGGCTTCAAGCAGACAGACAGACAGACAGAGGCGCACGGATTTTATTAGTATAGACTAGCGAGCTACGCCCGTTAGTTGGGCCACTTTTTCCAAACGAACCTCGGTATTAAGCAGTATATAATAAGCAAAAAAATTCATTTAATAAGCAAGTCTTGGTGTTCGAATCCTCAAGCACAAAAAAAAGTAAATTAAAGAGCTATGGTCGCGTTAAAAATATGTGATTTCGCACTGTGGGCGACGTGCACTTGAAAAAAAAAGATTGTGGATCGGCGCTATGGTCGCTTCGCGCCCATAGTCCCATTAAAAATATTTGGTTTTGCACGGTGGTTACTACGCGCCCATAAGACATTTTTTCGTATTTTTTAGTTTATCAGAAGCAGATTTTTACGCAGATTCTGAATATGTAATCAGTTTTTTTCTACTTTAAAAACTGTCTGCATGATGGTTTAAGAAAAAAACGCGCAAAAAAAAGTTTCGATAGTCCTGTTTTATTTCTAAGTTCAATATTTTAGCGAAAACTACGGTAAATATTCTACGGCAAGTCAAAAAAATTGATGCGGGAAAAAACGCAATTAGCGCCGGTAGAAATGGAGGTTTTCGGCTGTTTCTTCTTTTAGCCACAGGGAAAAAATTCATTCCTTCACCGCAAGGTGGCGCAGTGTTCTGCTTCGGAGCTCCGTTTGAGAATTGAGATATTTTTCGTTCCAATTCCCAAGGGGTTTTTAATTCATAACTTTTTAATTTTGGTCCCACGGTCTCGAAAATGCCCGAAATGAATTCCCCGGAATTTTTCCAATCGAAAGACTCCTCTCGCGACTTCCAACTCGCCCGCGTTGCGAACTGTAATCGGCTTCAAGCAGACAGACAGACAGAGGCGCACGGATTTTATTAGCATAGATTTTTTACTAGAGCTGATAAATAAAATACTCATTAATTTGATATCTAAAATTTTAATTAGACTATCTGAAATTTTCATTTTTGAAAATGCGAGTCATTTCATTAATGTTAAAATATATTTCTAATTTTTTTAAGACACAAATTTCTAAATATAATCATAAATGCAAAATATGCTATTTTAATGATTCAACAGCCTTTTTGATAAACTTGATATTTTTTTAAGATAAATACTTTGTAAAATAATGAATATTTTTAAAAAGAAAACAATTCAAGATATAATGTAGGTGATTATGTATATATAAACAAATCAGCTAAAATTTTTGCAGGTAATATGTGTATGTGTGTGTGAGATGAAGATTATATACCTTTTTCTATTTTTATAGTATTTAAAATTTTACTTTTATAACTGTATGTAACACAGTACTTTGAGTAAAATTGACTTTGTATCTTGAGTTTGAAAAATTATAAATGAAAAATTGAGTCTGAACTCTGAAAATAAAAAGAGTGGAGATTGCAAGTTTGCAAACTATAACTATTCCATCTGACTAGTCTAAAATCTATCATTAATTAATTATTTCTTTTTCTTTATCTTAATTTTTAATTGCATGTACTGAATAATATCTAAATGAGGGTAAAATATAAAATTAAGAAGCAAGGAAGAATATAGAAAATAAAACAGCAATTTTTATGTATGAGGAGAGTGGGGAGGAATGGTACACTTTTTACAAAAATAATAAAATCAATTTTATTTACCCCAAATACAAAAATTTTGATTTATAGAACACAAAATGAAACACTTTGTATTGTCCCTGAACAATATAGAATCATAATTTGAAGAATAAATTTTATAAATAAAGAAAAAATTTCAAAATGTGTCCCATATTTCTCCATTAACAAAGAAGTAATATTTGAACTACGATGGTTGATGAGGAATATAATAAACTAATGTCTTAAATGGCTATATGCTTTTTTTTAGATCACTAACTGCTATAGTAAAATAGTTTTAAAGGGAGGAGTAAAGTTCTAAAAACCTATTTATAGGGAGTTTTTAAGAGAAGATGGGTGAGAGTGATAGGCTGATTTGGAGCTTATGAGGCTACACTTGTGATAGTGGATGAGATGTCGGTACATCACTATGATCCCGAGTCCAAACAACAGTACATGTATCTCATCTACTGTCACAAATCTAGCCCCATAAGCTAAAAATCAGGCTTTCAACTCCCCCCCTTCCCTATTTTACTCCTCCATACAAAACTATATGAATATTGCAGCTACGGTTTTGAAACTAAGCATAAAATCAACTAAGACATTAGACTTCGATATTATACATCAATTCATTGCAGTACAGATATTTTATATACACTAGACTCAATAGTTATTGAACCGCAATGGAATATGCGTATTTTACATATTACGCAAAGAACTGTGTAAATTGCAATAACACAATAATGTGTATTTTTTGCATAATACACATTTATACATGTAATCACAGAAGATTACACAGATAAATGAGTAAGAATATTTCGAAAATTTATGTATATTCTTGTGCAATTTACACATTAATGAGGGTATTTCATGAGTGATCATTATAACTTTCACACACTTAGTGTTATCATCAAATCACACACTGAAATGTGTATTTTGAAATTTACACACAAGACGTGTATTTTGACAATTAACACACAAATTTACACATATGAACAAATCGTTTTTGTATCATAGATTTATACAATTTTTCGCGTAAATTTACACTTTTATTTTTTAGGGTGTAAATGGTTCTTCTCTTGGCATATTGACTGATTTCTTCTGGTATCGAAAACATTAATTCATCAGATAAACATACCTAATAGGTAAAATATCCCTTAAGGTATGTAATTTGTAAAGAAATATTCTTATAAAGAAATTTTAATCAAATTTATAAACAGTTTAAAATATTTAGTCAGTATGCAAAAAACAGGATTTCAAGAAAAGAAATGAACCACTTAATTCAATAGATTAATAAATGAAAATTAATATTTCTCACTTTACTCCAGCCATTTTCAAATTGTTTTTGTATAACTTTTACCCAAGCATGTCTCCTCTTTGCTATACCAAGTATGATTTTATCCTTTTTTCGAGGACGACGAGCACTGAATACAGCTGAAATATGCTTTATTGAAATTAATTATCCAATGCAAAATGCAACAAATTTCAGTAAAAATGTTGCGAAAAAAAATCCCGTTCTCAATTAGTCAACTCGGACAGCATTATGCATTTAAAAATATGTGATTGGCTACGATTTTTGTTAATAAAATATCTTGTATAAACGCATTAATTTCATATTAATGCTTAACGTAGGACACATAATTTTAGTTGCTAATCTCCCTTGAAAATATACGTGTATAATATCAGAAGTATTTTGTTGCAATTTAAATTGGATAATTAATTTTAATTTTGGAGCTTATCTGGCTGGTACCGACTCCAAAAAATCAAAGTAATGTAAATAGATATAATAATATGCATGGTAAATACCATGCTCTTAATTTAATTTCTTATTACTATTATGTGTAGAAAAAAAATATTTTTCACATTGCAGTAGTTTTTGAAGTCAATTTTATTTTTGATAGAAAATTTTATTTAGCGTCAGTTTCACAATCAATACGAGGATATCTGTAGAATAGCGAACACGAGGCATGTGTGCTTCATATTTTTATCGCCAGTGCGTCTGGATCATGCACAAGCTCATTTCTTGAACTAACTGCATATACAGTGCTTACCTTCAGTTTGGTTTTAGGTTCTTTTTTTATAACCACGTCTAAAATATTCGCATTGATTTGGCAGCATACTGCTAAAATTTCATGTAAATTTAATTCAGTGTTTTATCTTTTTCTTGTAATAGGGTTTTATTTTCACGATTAAAAATAAACACCATGTACTTCAATAGAGAAAAGAAAAATGTATGAAAATTTACGCATGCGCTATAAACGACGACTATATGGTTTTCAGAAAAAGCTAAGAATAATCATATAATTTTGAAATTATATTTAATGTCATTTCCCTTTAAATATTTTATATGCCTGTCCAGGGACGTTCTCAAAAGGTGGGCACTGTACACACATCATAACTTTAAGCTTTTGAATAAATAAATTTAATCATCATTGACTTTAATTTTTAATTTCATCTAATTCTTAATTCTGTTCAGAGACAAAAATTGATATATTTTTTGTAAAACGTTTTATATAAATATCTTAAAATTTTCATTTTTTTTATTAATGTGGCCAATTTTGGACATTCATAACATTAACTGTTCCAATGTACCAAGAAAAAAAAGTTTTAACCTGCTTTCAGGAGATTCTAATGATAAACAGCAAGTGCATAAAGGAAATGGATGATTGTTTTATAATGTTGTTAACAAATTGCACTACCAATTTATTGCTTTTTGAAGTTGGAACGACTTTTCTGGAAAGACTTTTTCTGTAGTTTCTTATGTCCAAAAGTAACGATCGAAACAAAGCTGTTATTTTCACGCAAAACACGTTAAGTACTTTAATCTCTTTTATCTATCTTTAAAATCATTTTTCTTAATTTTAAAGTATCTATATGTGTTTTTGTAACATTTTTTGCAATAAATGCACTTTTCTCAAGTAAGAAATTGGAATGTCCGAATTGCGTAACGATCTAAACGCTGATTTTTTTTCGTAAATTTATTTTTAAAGATGATCCGATGTCTTGAAACATATAATAAGATATTTATTATAATGTTTTATTATAAATAATTATGTGTTTTGTGTATATATAGCGTATTTAGTACCTCTAATAATATAATTTGATTTAGAAACACGCTCAACTTTCACGTGTAGATTGATTAATTAAATGCTTTAATAATTACTTTTCCAGAATAATTGCTGTCTTTTAATGTTTGTATATAAGTTTATAGACTTATATACTGTATTGTAAAAAAAAAAAAAAAAAAAAAAAAAAAAAAAAAAAAAAAAAAAAAAAAAAAAAAAATTAACCTTAAGTTTAAAAATTTAAAAAATCACTACTAGTTAACGTTTAATGATCCCACGTTTTGAGAATTCGCCAACTGAATTCATAAGTTACTTCCTTGTTGTGACGTAAAAAAGTTGACGTAAAAAAGGAGAAAATCATCTTCTCCAGTGACGCCTGAAAAAGATCCAGAAAACAAATGTTTAGAAATATAGTAACGAATTTGAGGTCGTTTTATAACACTAACCTTGACGTGTCAGTTATGGCCACAGTTTTGGCCTTGAACTTGCTTGTATTCTTGACCTTGATAAACTCGTGCGTTTATCATGATAACTCTGTTATCATGAATTAAAAATGCTTGCGCGTAAATATCGCTCCTATGTTTATTAAAAACGTAAGTTTTAAAGCAGAGGAAAAAATTATGCCAAAGTTAACATTTGATTTTGTGGTTATTGGGGCAGGTATTGTAGGATCATGGACAGCAAAAGAACTCAGAAAATATGGAAAGGTTTTGTTACTTGAACAGGTAAGTAATTATTAAGATTTTTAGAAATCTTTCTTTGCAAGTTAACTCGGAACTAGTTAAATATTAAGTAAATGCAAGCATTCAAAAGACAATAAACTGTATAATCCTTTGCATACAATGCCAAACATTTAGCTAATGTGATAGAAATTTTCACATAACTACTGTGAAGCGGTTTGTTAGACAACTCCATCGAAAGATGAATAAAAGGGTGGTTAAAACATAATATAGTCTTTTTGTACTATACTTTTTATACAGGACTGTCAGAATTAAAATTCACCTATTCAAAAATCACTGCTTACTGAACCAAGATTCTTGACAAAACAAAATTTCGGAAATATTTGTAGTTATGCTGAAAGTTAAAAGTTAAACTATAAAAAATGAAAAAAGCACGGTCTGTGAGTCTGGTAATAAAAGTTAAAGATAAGCCAGGCAAGGACTTCAGTTTTAAACAGAATCTGTTACTTCTAAAGTTTTATTTGGTTTTAATTTGAGTACTGGATCAGGTTGAGTAAACCTATATTATCCTAATCCGAAGCCACGAATGGTTCAGGTCCAATCCAATTGAAGTTAATTTATTTCGCTGAGTGTCGAGTTCTGGTCCATTTAATCAGTACTGAATTCAGACACTTTTCTCTGAGAAGTATTTGTTTAGCTGCTTGGGGTGGATTATAAAGTTTCGTGGGGAAATACCATTCTTTTTACTATTGAAAACACTCAAATCTTCCGGGGGCGGGGTTACATCTCATTGCTCTAAAAAGAAATATCTCCCTCTCGCTGGTCACACCCTAGATTCAACATTGGGTTTAACTTTAAATATTTCGTATTCGAGATGATTTTGATTTTGGTTTTAAGTTTTGTAGATCGGGTTTAGATGGATCCGATTTTTCAAAAGAAGATCCTGATTGTTTTTCAGAGGAAAATAGACTATATACTATTCGGTCTCTGGATCCCTGTTCAGGGATCTCTGTTCTTTTCCTTATAAAAACTAAATGTCCGATTTTTACATTTTTGCATCACTTCAACAAAAATAAACTACTAAAGTAGTTGATTTTTTTATTAGTTGAAAGTAAACGAATAAATGGCTGCATGTTACTGGAATCCTACCTAAAATAAATGTTATTTTTACCGGAGTTTTCAAAATAACTAAAAATGCGCAAAAGACAGGGTGACTGGAAAGTGCTAAATTTTCATGATTATTTAACTTAAATCTCTCTCGAACAGATAAAATGTCATAAAAACATCATAAAATATATTAAAATATGTGATTCTAGTACATTTTATGACGTTTTCAAGCAGTCTTTATCTGTTCGGTTAATTAATACCAGTTTCAATTTATTTTCTGCAACATATTTTCTTAAACCTTTTTCATAAAATTTTTTTGAGGATTTATACATTATTTGCATGTTTAAAGCTCTTAAATTTGTGATTGAGATAATATAGGTTAATGTTCATTAAACTGGTGTTTCAGGGAAGGGGGAATTGTAGTTTTAAATTCATATTTTTTAACATAAATTACTAAGCGCATAAAGGATCGATTTCAGAAAAAGTACTTTTTGTGACATTTATGCTGTTTTATTTATTTATTTATTTATTGTAAAAAACCAATGAATAAGTATTTGTATTATCATTTTAGCTTCGGAACTGAAGAAAATATCGCACCCTTGCTACAAATGTAACACGACAAAAAAATATTCATAATAGGACTCTCGACTCGCTCAAAAATACCCGGATGATATTGTTAAGTCTATGGGGGTGTTATTTTCAAATATCTGGCTCAAATTATAATATTTTTACAGTAAATTTTTCGCACAGGATAGCAAAAGTAGGGCTAGTTTATACTTTTTCGCTTTTGGTTTTATTTTTTTAATATTATGATAGTTTCGATTTCAGAACCGGTTTTGAAAGTTAAAGTATTTTGTTTTAAAAAATCCAAAACCAAAATCGAAAAAGAAAAAAACTAGCCTGTATGTTGATCATCTTCAGCTATCCTATTAAAAAAATCATGTAAAAATATTAAAATTTCAGCAATATATTTGAAAATAACGCCCCCATAGACTTAACATTGTCATCCGGGTATTTTTGAGCGAGTCGAGTGGCCTTTTAATGAGTTATGGCTGCCATTCTATGTTATTTTCTTTCCTGTACCAATCACTTACATTAAAAAGAATGCACTTAAAGTCTAGAAACCAGGTGGTAGTTGTGTTTGCAACGTGCCCATTGAGTTTACCATAGCCTGAAACAGTTTTTCGCATTTCCTGTGAAACGAAGTTTTCTCAGTTATGGTACTTTTGTAGCAAGGATGCAATATATTTAACCATTAATTACTCTATATGTTGATTTTTCTGTATAGAAGATGAAATTAAAAATATAACTGTAGCCTATTTAAGAATGCTTTTATTAAATTGTTGGTTAATTTTCTTTGCTTTCGAATGCGAGTAAGACTTCAGGTTTGCTTGAAGGAGAAATTTTGCGTTCAGATTGATTATAATCAATCACCTGCATGATATAATCTGACATCTCTAACATTCTAGAGCATATTCTCATAATTAGGAAAGTCGGATATACCTTCTTAAAAAAAGCAACATATTTTGGGTACGTCAAACTTTTTTTTTTTTTTTTTTTTTTTTTTTTTTTTTTTTTTTTCGAATGGCTATTGACTGGCTTCAATTTTTGAAAAAAAAAAAAAAAAAAAAAAAAAAAAAAAAAAAAAAAAAAAAAACGTGCCTTAGTATGATGTTTGAAAATGTTTAAATGATATTAAAGATTCGATCTTGAAGTGCGTTTTTCGTTAGAAGATTGGTATTGTTAATAATTACATAACGCCACTGGTAATTTAACATTTAGCTAATTTTTTAACACTGGGTATCTAAAATTTTACTTAAAAGAAAGTTTTCTATTTTTTTTATTTTTATTTTCTCTTTCTCTTTCCTTTAAATTACTTTCATACATTTTAAAAAATTTTATATTGTCGCCTTAAAGCTGTTTCGTGATTTTTCGATTACTTATAACATATTTCGTCCGTTAAACGCATCGGCGCTTTTTGAACGTAACGCTGTTTTAAAAATATAAACCTGTTCTTCTACAAACCCTTTATTTAAACGGGACAGAACAGTAATTTTCTCCAAACCTATTCGTTCGATTTCTTTTCTTCTTTCTAAAAGAGAAGCTACCTTTTCTCTGGAACTTGGAACATCAAGCACGGAACAGTATAATTTTCATTTATTTATTTAATTATTTATCGAAAATGCATTAAAAAAAGACGGAAAAAATTACTTTTTTGAATGACCACCATTTTATGAAAAATCAGTCTTTTAAAAAATTCAATGCACTTTTATAATTATGGAGGGAAAAATATTTACAGACGAACTAAGAAAAACAGTCATCCAATTGAAAACTTGTAAATATTTGTTATATTTTATAAACAGTTTCTCTTTAAAATAGCCAGCGAATCTGTAAAATATTGCAGGATTTTAAGAGAAAAAAGATATGTTCTGCCATTTAATTTTCATAGTTGGATTTAGGATTATTTTATAATTATTTATCCAAATGAATCTTTTTTCTACACAATTTTCAAATATTCTTGAGAGAAAAATAAACTGAAAGATACAATAAAAATTTCTATATTTAAAATACGCACTTTTATATATTATATCAAATAATTCAAAAGTTTTGAATTTTTTTTATATCAAATTGAAAGAAGTATTAAATTTATTTATCAACAATTTTTCACTATTTATTTTTTTCTCATTAAGGAATAAAAAGGCAAGAATGAAACTTTGAGTGTAAGGGGCGTACCTGTTGGTACTTAATATCTTACAAGACGATATTATTTTTTTCTTTAACAAAGACAATTTTAAATATATAAGTGAAATGTAATTTAATATATTTAAAAAAATCCGAAAGTAACGATTACCTTTTTTTTAATCCGAAAATAAAGCATGAAAATCGTAGGATTTTTAGGGTGAAAAAATATAGCTTTCTATTAATATACTTTTTTTCAGGTAGAATGCAAGCAATATTTTAATTCACAATTTAAAGTTAGCTTGTAGTTTTTAAATTATATTTCATTCCCGTTCACATATCTTTTTTCTTCCTTTTCGTAGTCTTTTCTTTTCTTTTTTCTGTTAAAAAAAGGTGGTTTATTTTTTGCTTATATTTACGTTTAATACTCCGCGAACTCTTTTTTAGAGTATTTTACTTTTTTATATAGTAATATGTATTTTTTAAATGGGTTATTCCATGTAAAATGAGCAAAGATATAAAAAAAAAGCCGTGTCCGCATAGGAGCCGATTTTAATAAAATTTGATAGACATATACAGTTCATATTCGAATAGAGCTCTGCAAAATATCATGATTAAAAATAAGTTATTTTAGCCATTTTTGGAATTTTTAAAAAATTTGTGATATACAATGACATGCGTGCAATCGTCCAAAGTTGCAAGTTTGAAATTAACTTGAAAATTATTCAAAAGAAATAAATTTTTTACGATGTTGTCAATTCTAAAAATATATCTCCATTTTTATTGTATAATAATAATCTATTAATACCATGATTAATCTTAAATTGTTGTAAATATTGAAAATTTGTGAATTTTCAGAAAATTAGAAACGATATAAAAATCAAAGGAATTAAAAAAAAAAATCTATGAAATTAATGCCTAATGTCGAATACATACGAAGATCGAATTCTCCAAATTTGAAAGTTGTCATTATTTCCTTCAAATTAAAAATTGAATATAAAAAACACCTACGAAATCATAATTTTTCTCTAATGTGTATACAAAAGATAAATAAAAGAAAGGTCCGACATTAACAGTGTTGCACTGTCACAAAGATCCGCAAGTCCGTGACATACTCAAAAAATTTAAGATTGCCTTTTGATTCCTAACATAGTAAAAATGGATACAGAAAAGTAATATTCGTTATATTTTATAAACTGTCAGCCCGCGAATCTTTAAAATATTGCAGGATCTGAAAAGAAAACGATATGTGCTGCCAGCTAATTTTCATATTTGGATTTAGGATTATTATATAATTATTTATCCAAATGAATCTTTTTTCTACTCAACTTCTTGAGAAAAAAATAAACTGAAAGATTCGAAAGAAAGAAGTAGAAATTTCTATATTTAAATACATTTTTATTTATTATATCAAATAATTCAAAAGGCTTGAAACTTTTATTTTTCATATTAAACTGATAGAAGTACTAAATTTATTTATCAATAGTTTTTCACTATTTATTTTTTTCTCATTAACCCTCCAAACGTCTTGCAAATGGGTAAAATTGTAATGTTGTTTTCTCTGCATTTTGTTTTAAATGCTAATAAAATATGATTATTTCAATATTACATAAAAATATCTCATTTAGGAATATAAATGTAACCCTTGAGAGTCTTAATCATTCCACAATGCTTTGAAAATTCATTAAATTTATATAATTATTTATATAATTATAATATCTTAAACGTTGCTTATATTGCAGTGAAACCTGATGTTGTTTTCTCTGCATTTTGTTTTAAATGCTAATAAAATATGATTATTTCAATATTACATAAAAAATCTCATTTATGAATATAAATGTAACCCTTGAGAGTCTTAATCATTCGTCAATGCTTTGAAAATTCATTAAATTTATAGAATTATAATATCTTAAACGTTGCTAATATAGCAGTGAAACCTGGAGCTTAGTGTACGGAATATTACGGGCCAAACGCTTAGAGGGTTAAGGAATAAAAAGGCAAGAAGAAACTTCAAATATTTAAATTAACATTAGCTATAACGTCAAATAGTTTTTAAACTGTAAGAAATGTCTTTCCTGTTCAGACAAGTAATAGAATTATTTAATTTTTCTCTCAAAATTTATTGTTATTTATTTATTTTTAAATGGTACATTAAAAACCCAATTACTAAGTTACGCTAATATGTTACTTTTTGTTCATTCTTAATTATAAATAATTTTTAATACAGTCTTTTCGCTCGTAAGGTTAATAATCAAACTTGAAATTTTAAGCATTTACACAAAACCTCATTTTTGCATCAGCTTTTAATGTAATTTTTATACTGAAATACACAAGTTTAAAATCAAATACTTTGCATTTATTCGTAAATAACATATAGTTCTACATATCTAGTATATCTAGTATAGATCTACATATAGGATGATTTTCAATAATATCTGTAAATTGTCAGCAACACCTGATTTGTCCATTTTGTATGGACTGACCCAATATGGAAATAATTAATCAGCTATAAAACGTGTATTCATTCTATGGTCATTATATCGTGCTTAACCATTCTGTTTTAAAATCATGTATAAATATTAAAAATTGAGAGAGATAATTGAATTTAATGCCCCCATGGACTTAACAGTATCATCCGAGTCTTTTTAAATGATTAGTGTAGACTCTAAAGTGTCTTAATTACATTTTTTACTTACACATGTGTCTGAATTTAAGACGCCTCTATTCGCAGCGCAAAATTTGGTAAAGAAAAGCATAGAATATTTTCTTTAGTAACAATGTCAAGCTTCGGATTTTAACTACAAATAGTTTAATTAAAAGAAAAAGACAATCATTTTGAAAAAAAAATATTCCTAGTGCTTTTAAATGACTTCTTATTCTAAAAAATATATCATAAGATTGATCCTTAAGATAAGTCACTGTCACTTTTATATACAAAATCCTCCGAATACAAGTTCGTAAAAGAAAAAGTAACAAATTCTAATGAAGTAACAATTTTGAGTTTCGGATTTTAACTATGGATTTGGTTACTCAGAAAATTAAATTTTTAGAAACACGACAATGCATAATTTAAAAACAATTGGATTTCCGGAAACACGCTATGATGGAAGAAAAGGATTTCTACCAATTTATATGAAGTCGCTAGACTAACAAAAGGTAAATGTTTTAATGAAAACTGTTAAATAAGTACAATAATTAAGTTAGGAAATTTGATATCACACCATTTTATAGCCACAACGTTCATCTTCCTTTTTCCTTTTTTTCATTTTTGATATGTTTTTTTTTTTTTTTTTTTTTTTCTTTATTTATAGAAATCGTATCTTAAAAGAAAGGAAAAAAAGTTATATATAATTTAAATAATTTACTCATTCAAATTAAATGAGTTCTAAAGTTCTCATAGTATCTTTGTAAGCAAAGAACAAATTCAGTATGCATAATTTTGTTTACATATCATTCATTTCTCAGAGTAAATTTATATATTTTTTAATTTTTAAGGGGGATGGAAATTTATTTAAAAATAATGTAATTGAAATAAAGTACCGATATACACAAATAGAGAGAAAATATTGGTATGTTTGTTAGTTATTTGTTTAAAGATAACATTTTGTTCAGGATTATTCTGTTTTTACAAATTTCTATGGATAATACGAGAATGGTGCACAACCTACAAAATATTACAGATTTTTTGGGGTGAAATAGTTTTTAATTAATTACATTATTAGTACACATTATTAGTAAAAATAACCAACATACCAAATTTCACGTTTCTCCTCCGAATTAGACACCGAATTATTACAGAAATCTAAATTTTAAAAAGTTATTTGTTTCTGATCCCTTTTACATTTCGAACTTATTACAAAATATTTTCTGAAAACATTTACGTTTCAAAAGTAAAAGTTATGTCATATTTCAAGTTTATGCTCTAAGAAAGGTATGTCATACTTCAAGTTTATGCCATTTAAGCTGCAATTTGGAGCATATTTAAACTATATTCAGCTTATTTGGCCTTTACAAAGGGAGATAATTTTCAAAAAGGATCTTAGCAAATATTTACATATTAAAAGTAAACGTCTTGCTCAAATTCAGTTTTTAATCTTGAGTGATATCAGAATAATCCATCGCTTAAAATTTCGAGTTTTTAAAGACCTGTTCACTGTAAACATTTATGCCTTAAATATCACAAACATGTCTTACGAATAGGAATTCCAATAAAATCTTAATTTAAAATGTTTTTGCATTGTTTATTACTCATTCTTAATATTTTTTTTTTTATTTCAATTTTTTTATTTCAGTTTTAAGCGAATAGTAACGTTTTAAGAGTTTCGTCATATAACATTTTAAATTTTTTGCTCCCAGAAATCGAAATTTTTGAATAAAACTTACTCGTCTTACCTTCTAAATTTTTATAGAAAATTTTCAGTGCAAGTATTTAAGATTTTAAAAGTACAGAGTTTGTCCAGAAAGAAATGAGCTGATCCCATGAAAATCGTTTATCTGAAGATAAATTTACACATACTTAATATTCCTCAAACCATCCTCCTTCTGACTTTATACACTATCGCCAAATACTCTGTCACCCCATGTAATGCCTGGCTGGAGCTTCCCAACTGGCATGCTGTTCAGATTGCGCGTTACATTTTTCTGTAAGTTCTTCAGATTGTCAAAATAATGACCGTTTAAGCTGAAACTTAACAGAGGGATTAGAAAAAAACCTCGGCATGGTAGAGGGGGGTATTAAGAAGTTTATAGCTTCGTTTTCATGCTCCGCTTTGCCAGGAGCTGAGTCACTTTGAAAAACATGTTGGAACACACTTGACACAAATTATTCGCATTTGAAATTCTTCCGTAACGATTTGATACATAATCGATTTTGCAAGGCTTGGGATATCCAAAATCATTTCAATACTTATACGACGATTAGAGTCTAAAAGCGCTTTAATTTTAGTGACACATCGTTACCTGAGAATAATAAGCTTCTATCTGTGTTTTTGAAAAAATTGTCCCATTGATATTGAAAGCTTTAATTTGTATCTACGAAGGCACTGTTGTATCACAGTGATGTTATATATACTTCACATATGACATTAAAATTAGATTATGACATTAGTTTAATCCAGAAATGCCTTCATAGATATAAATAGGGCATTTCTACACTGATAAGTCAATTAAAAAAAAAACAGATAGAACGTTATTATTCTCAGGTGACGACATGTCTACATGACCAAATATTTCGCAAAGATTTAACCAAAATTTTGTTTGTTGCACATTTGACGGTTTCTTCTGTGCTATAGCTTTAGTTATTTGCCAAATGTTCTAATTACGAGCATTGTTTTATTTCAGTTTCGGGAACCACATACCCGCGGCAGTTCTCATGGCCAATCAAGACTTATTCGTTCTGGTTATGCCGAACCATTTTTTGCTGATTTGATGCCGCATGCATTTAAAATGTGGAGACAGGCTGAAGCTGAGACAAATGAGAAACTTATTGAGTATGTTTTAAGTATATATATATATATATACTACATATTTTCTAAATAAGCTAGAAGTAATTTTTTTCCTGTTAAGGAAATATTCCTTTTTGTTGTGTCTTCAAAAGTTATTTTCTTCTAAAATTTTTTTCATCTCTCAAGTGTATAGAATATGTGTCTGAAACGCTTTTGTCTTATTTGCATTATTAACGAACTTTTGGATGGTTATTCCCATAAATGAAAACATTCGTCTGTATGATATGATATCTGCTGAAATTCCATAAATTAAAACTTTAAGGTATCAGTATGTGAAACCCTCAGGTTATGAGTAAAAGAATCAATATATCAGTATATGAATAATGAGTATGAACAAGTGAAAGTAGTTAAATCATATTTTAAAAGAATTATGGAATTTTTTCTACAATTATTTCCCCAATATCAGTTTTACTTTTTATATAAAAATTAACACATGTGTACTAATCAATATATATTTCATTTTAAAAACATTTGGGATTTTCTTTGAAAAAAGATTATACCAAGCAAACACAAAATGTTTCAATATTTATCCACAAACCGTATTCAATCAGCAATATTTAAAGTGAAACCATCCCATAGTGAAGTAATTTCATGTAGACCCAATAGAATAACTGTCAATACTTGTACTCATAACATCTGTTTAAGGGGGTCCAAAAACATTTTAAAATGTTTTTTTTTTTTTATTGATTATTTTATTTATTTATATTTATTTTTTATTTTTTTGTGATGGTTAACCATATTACCCTTGAACCAAGTCACATAATAAAAAATCTCAGAATTAAAATAATAATAATAAATTTAAAATTTGTTTAAAAGTTTGGTAATTTAAAATCATTATAACTCAAAATATTATTAGTAGAATTTCACTTTTTAACACTAAGATAAGTTTTTTTTTTTTTTTTTTTTTTTTTTTTGCCTGAACTTTTCCGTAAGAGTAAAGATCAATGTTCTGTATAATTTCATTCGGGCGCCGGGGCGGGCCTATATATTTTTCGTTCCGGCCGGGCCGGGGTCGAGCCTGGAAATTTTGGTCCGTGTAGACCTCTAATTTCTTATCAATTAAAGGAATGTGAAAAAAGATGAACATTCATAACTTCGTAAATTCTTAAACAATCAAATCTAATTTAATTTATCGTTCATCTTCTCAATGATATCTACGACTTTTATACTGACCAATTTTTCATAGGACCAGTTCTTGTAGCATAAATTAATTAAAAAACAATGGAAGTTCGAGAACAAACCTCAAATACAAATTGCTTATATTCTTACTCCTTTTTAAATTAAATTTTAATTTTAAACGCATCAAAATGACAGATCGTCTTATTTAAGAACTGTGTAATATGACGCATTGGCCAGTGTTTTGATAAAGGCAGAATATATTTCAAAAAAGGCTGCCAATAAGAGTATTTTGAACTGAGTTTTTCGAAGTGATCGTGAGTGAAAAATTGAGGCAATCGTATAACAATTTGCGGTTTTTTTTTTTTTTTTTTTTTTTGGCTCTGAAACGTTTCTACGTGACAGGTTCTCTGATTTTGAAACTGTATGACATGCCGTATTGCTAATTTTTTGATAAAAGATAAACGTATTAAAAAAAAATAAATAAATAAAAAGAAAAAGAAAAACAAGCCGTCAAAGTGGGTATTTTGCACAAAATTTCCCGAAGCGATCATGATTAAAGAGTTGGGGATGTATTCAAACAACAATTTTTATTTTATTTTATGAGTCTTTTTTAAATTCAATTTTGATCTCAAACGCATTTAATTGACAGTTTTTTGTTATTTAGGAACTGTATAAGTCGTCTTGTTCGATTTTATAACAAAGTAAACCTATATTTCAAAATATGTTGTCAAAATGGGCATTTGAGACGAATTTCGCTCAAGATGATTTTGATAAAACCAGTTTTTACAGAAAAATGAAATTAATAATTTCTCAAAAGCGCAAAATAAAGTTCACTGTAAAAAATATCAGTTCCTGGAAAAAAATGGGCAGCTGAGTTGCCCATTATTTCCAAGAAACAATTCTTGAAAATGACTGGAAGTTTACTGTACAACTTAAAAACTTTCCAGAGAAATGCCAGTAAGCTTCCTGTGAAATGCCAGGAACGTTTCTGTTGATAACAAAACATTATTGATATTTCGCAGAAAGCTTACCTTATTTTCTATGGAACGTTTCAGACGGGTTCAAAAAGGTTTCTGTTATTTTTCAGAAATGTTTCGTATAAATAATGAGCAATTCATCTGCCCATTATTTCTTAGAAATACTTCCGAATTTCTTTTTACAATGTAGGGACATTTCATATATTACATTTTTTTTACTTTCATGAGATTAGATGAAAGGCATTATATTAATCCATTTTTTAAGATTTAAAAATATAGATTTTTTTTCTTAACTTTTGCACATACACTGTAAAAAATTTTGCGTAAGGTTCCTAAGAAAACCTGTGGCAGCTATTCTGCCACAGGTTTTCCCAGGAATTTAATCCAAAAAATGCCAGGAAAGTTACATATGCCAGGAAAGTCCAGAAATGTATAATCTGGGATGTTACTCATGAAATATCAGTTAAGTTTCATCATTCTAAAAAGTATAGAAACCTTTTATGTGTAACGTTACACATTAATTTTCTGTTAGGTTCCACCATTCTGAAACCTACAATCTGAAACATTACTCGTGAAATCTCAGTTAAATTCCTCCATTCTGAAAAGCTCTGAAACATATAATCTGGAATACTACTCATAAAATCTCAGTTAGGTTCCATCTTTCTGAAAATTTCCGAAATCTTTAATATGGTATGTTACTCATAAGATCTCAGTAAGGTTCCGCTATTCCGAAACCTATCACCTGGAACATTACTCATGAAAATTCATTTATGTTCCTTCATTTTGAAAAACTCTGAAACCTATAGCCTGGAACTTTACGCATAAAATCTCAGTTAAGTTTCTTCATTGTGAAAAGATCTGAAATATTTCACGAAATATGGTAAATGTTCCTGGGATATCCAGTGGCAGCAATTCTGCCACAGATTTTCACAGGAACTTTACCAAAAATTTGTCTAGAAGATTATGCAAATCTGAAAAGTTCAGAAATTTATAATCTGGTATGTTAAGGCCCTTTTTCCATAAGTTACTTCTAGTTTTCAGCATGCCATTCAAAGAGTTTTAAGATGCCTTAGAGTTACAGTTAAGTTTGGTTCTTGAACATGATACAGATTAACGAGTTAGTGATCTTTATTGAGAATATAAACGATGATTGCACAGCTGAAAGTTAAACATTGTATTGAAAATATTTCTAATTAGTTGTTTTCATTTTTCAGTTGACAACAGAAATCTAAAAAAACACAGGATATACATGAGTAAAATCTATTTTTAAATCATAGATATATTAAGATTACTTTTACAAAAATAAATTGATTAGAATATTGATGCAAGGATAAATTATGGTAAATATACATTTCAGAAACAAAAGAAATATCTAAATGAGTGATACGTGCTGTGATCTACAAAAATGCATACTTAAGTTTTTCCACTTTTATATCAAGCTCAATATACCAATTTGAAGGTGTAAATTAAGAGTTAATGTAATACAAAGTATACATTTTTGGCAAAATCTCGAACAAAGGAATTGTGTATTTTTAAAATAACCGTTAGATAATTTTGCCATATTATTTAATAATTTAAACAGATTATCAACTTGTCATTTGCTAATATAACAGATTAGTCATTTGTCATAAAATGGTATATTTAAATCTATCAAAGCATTCTTAAAATGTTTTACAGTATCTGAATATCTGCTCTTTTGGGGGAAGTATGTGGTTATTTGAAGCTTCCCCCTTCCCCCACTATCTTCACTTAAATTGGATCAATTACCTTTGATAATTCTATTCCTTAAACAATTAGTATAATATCACAGTAATCAATGAAAAAAGGTTTTTTATGCATGTGCTATACAGTACAAAATTCTTTTAAAAGATTATAAAAACCATTAAGGTTTTTTTACACAAATTTTCAAGGCAAGTTAAAATATGCACAATGTTTTGAAAGAGATTTTAAAGTTATAGTCAAAAATAACTTTTAAATTGTAATTTAAGCATTAGCATATTTAAAGAGATTCATTCATTTGGTTAAAGCACAAAATTCAATTTCAGATGTCAAGGGAAAAAAAGGATATTTAGCTGCCGAAAGAAGTTAACCTTTAAAAAAAATTTTAAATCTTAATACAGTATACTCTTGATACTTCAAATAAAACATATTTCTCTCTTTGATATTACAAATTCCTGTAAATGACTTATCTGAACAATTAGCAATCACATATTGCTGTTTTAGAATTCCTTAGACTTAAGATATCGAGAATATCATACAATTAAAAAATAACATAATCAAAAATAAAAATTCACAGAACTTTCATAATATACCACAAAACTTTATTGATATTATTGTTTAAAATTACAATCTAGAATTTTATCACAGTTTGCTTAGTTTTTCACATAAAGTAACTACTTTTCGGGGAACTACATGACCATGTTTCAACTTCAACAATTTTAGTTCAATGAAAGTGTAATTCACAGTGCCTTTGAGAGCATATTTAAGTTATAACAATAATATAAAGAGATTGTCGAAACTACACTCTGTACAAATTCCACAATTTCAATTAAAATTTTATCTTCTATTTGCTTCGTTCAGCTACAGAGGGATTGTCTGTGTGTTTGCAAATTCTTAAAGCTAAATGGTTCAGTAACTCACTTTTTTCTGTCCACTGCAAGCAATCTTCATTTAAAGCTTTAGTTAGAGTAGACGAAAAATGATGTAAAGGAATCTGAAAATCCTCGCGCCATGGGTGCTTTAATATACAAGTGACTGCTAATATTTATAGAGCTGCTTTCAATACTTGAATTTAATTCTGCTGTTTCAAAGTTTCCATTTGTTTCCGTTAATGATCTATCATTACATTCATATTTGATTATTATCCAAGGTGGCTACAAAGAAACAAAAATCATATTTTATTTTTTATTTCTTATGTATAAATTATTGAATACAATATTGTTTATTCAGTTTCTGGAAAAATCAAAATGTTTATTGTAGAAGTTATTCTCATTTGCAAAAACACTTTGTATTATGCATTAGCTTGATAATATAGAATACTTGAATATGTGTCCTATAAAAGACTTTAATAACAATACAAAAAGTACTACAACTCCTTTTGTATATTCCCAGTATGTTTTCCAAAAAATAAAAAAAAGTTTCAAAATGTTCAATATATACCTTTTAAACAAGGGGTTTTTGCAACTGCACTGTTGTAATGTTGCGCATTGTAAAAAATGAATGTCCATGAAATATACAGGGTTTTGTTCCATTTTGAAAAATGTATTGCAATATTTTGGATCTTAAGTGAAAAATTTGAATTTATTAGATAAAAGTGGATTTATACATCGTTGAAACATTTTAGTCTCAATTCTGTATTGATTTTGTGAAATCTCCAATCAGTATTGTAACTATAGTTTTGAGTCTTTTGCAAAATTTTCCACAAGGTCCCCTAGAATCTATACCTATTTCTCATAACAAAACAAGGACCCCGTTTCGCGACCCGTCTTGTGGGTATGATTTTTTTTACGTGTAGATCAGGTTTGGAATACCCAAAATATACATTCGTTATTCAATACAAATGACTCGTTCTTAAAATCCTAAAATGATCATCCGTTTATGATCGTTTAAGATGTTTATTTTTCACAATTACTTCCAAGCCCCTCCCCCCCCCTGCATCGCAGGGTTTTGCGGAACTCAGTTTTGCCACTGTCCTCGATATTGATATACAATATAAGTTCAGTTACGCTTCTTCATTTACAGATATTTTTTGGTTAGCTCCGTGCACTATAGCATAAAATTAGCAGTTTCCACCGCCGAGTAACACTAAAAAACGTGGAGATTAACTTTACCATCCTGAGTCCTCAAACTGGATGGGTACTACTCGCAAAACATGATGGTTGTAAGATATATCGATACGAGGGATGAAAGGAGAAAAATTCGTTTATAATTTTCGGAGTCAAAATTAGCCATTATCCCAAACACTAGGAAAGAAAATAGATAACTTTTTTGGTTCAAAGGTTGTTTCACGCTGGTGGGAGGGGATAGTTATTTGCCAAGAGATCTTTTTTTATCCGAGCTAATTACGCATGCTATTATACAGTATGAAATATTTAAAACAGGGGTCGTAGTTTATCTTGAAATAAAAAATTCTAGAAATGTGTAACTTTAATGCCTAATCCTGAAATTTTTTAAAATGTCTTTCTCCGACTTATTATACAATAAAATTAATTTCATTTATGACAAAATTAATTTTGGAACGCAATTCCAAGTCAATGTTACTTTTAATATACTTAATTCAGGAATCTCATTCCTGTGCAAATTAAAGTGTATCAATTGACAAAATCTGCTAAAAAACTGCTAAATCCTAAAAATTTGGATGAATCTGAATTATATAAGACCCATGTTCCTGCTCAAACTCTCTTAAGTTTACTAAATAAATTCCACTTATTTGGTGAAGCTGATTATTTCGGGTTTTGGTGGGTTCTAGATCAAATATAAAGTGATTGGTAAGCACTCCTCCCCCTCTTAAATAGGCTTAAACAAAAACTTTTGTTTAGAATTATCCATTTCCTTGAAGTTTGGGTATCAATTTATTAGAAAATTAGGCGAGATTAATCAAATCAACAATGTTAGGTCAAGTATGGGTCATGTGTAAAAGAAATCCTTCCTCTCCAATTAATTCAGCTTTATCTAGATTTTCCTTGTCGAGAACCAATTAGTTTAAAATTTGTTCTCCTTTAATTAGAAGGATAAATTACTCCTTTAACACGTTGAATTCCACGTCAGTCACGGATGACTGACACTGAACTTTCCGCTTACTTAATTATATCCTTTAACAAAATAAAAGGAAAATTTTAAATAAATTTTCAGCAGTTCCTTAAAACAATATAATATTTAGTTTTATATTATAATTTTACGCTGTCGGTCACGGGCAACTGACGCGGCTGAAACGGAAATTTCAATGTCAGTCACCGGTGAATGACATGGCGCTTAACGTGTTAATGCAACTGTTTATAGGTCAAATATTTGGGGGGGGGCGTAGAATCCTCCACTTTCATTTTTTTATTGCATTTTCCTTCCATAAAATTATTCGAATAGTTTCAAATTTTGGGTACTATTTAACAGAAAGATGGATTAATATCACGGATACTTAATTATATTTTTTAACTATCATAATAATTGCAGCAAAATTTAAACTTCCCCCATACTCCCCCTTCACTTGAAACACTCATAAAATTTGTCCCGATGTTTTATAAAAGTACATTTACATTTATTTGCTTTGAGGTAGGCGCTACAGCTATTCGCCGGCATAACCTCCAATGATCACAAGAAACCATATAGAACACTTTATTACAGAATATCCGGTACATACATTATCACAGGGACAACACAGACACCCATGCCGCTAGCTGGACTCGAACCAGGGTCCAGCGGTGTGGAAGGAGCTGACGCTACCAACCAAGCCGCTGGCTCGGCTTATAAAAGTAGTGTTGCGAAATTTTCAAAAGGCATTTGCTAACCCTGTCAAAATAAACATGTTAAAAAAAATGTCAGATTCAAGATATACTGAGTGACACTGAAAAAGTTCAGCAAATCATAACAATAAATTTAATAAGATTTAAATTCAAAGTGATATTTTGCGCTTTAAATCTGGGAGTAAGCTTATGCATGTTAAGTACGAGTTTATTTTTCAGGTTTTTTCTCAATTCTTTTGGTAATAAATAATTCGGTGTTATTTTTTAAAATTACTTTTGGAAGCCTTTTTCGAAACATATTTCCAGAATTACTGTTTCATATATACTAGTTAATGTGTATTTAAGTTTGTTGAATTATATAACATTAAACTTTTGTTATTTTAAAACAAATCACAGAAATCCTCGGTGTTACTCCATCCCCTGTTAATGTGGTTTCGAGTGCTTTTCCTATTTTTTATGCAGCTTTATGTTAATTTGATAAATTTTAATTTTGAAAATTATTTTTTAAACGAGATTTAGAAGCTCCGTTTGCGTGGATTTTAATTGGGCTTTGTAAGACTGGCTAACGCGGATTTCCGAGCTCTTGTTTTTCAATATGGTCATTATGCGTATTTTAAGTTTGAGTACATAATATATTCAAATTTAGAAATTAAGTTTTAGAAATCCTCGATGTTACGTCGCCTTTTAACGCGGATTCAGAACAGTTTTTCTAATGCAGTTTTTATTTGATAAATTTTAATTTTAATATAATTGTCAAAGACTTTTGGATGCCTGCTTACGTAGATAGAATATAATTTGGGGTTTGTCAATTCACCCTCTCCCCCACAATACACACCCACGTTAAGAAGGATTTCCGAGCTCATTTTAAATATTGTTAATTTCACTACGGTAACTTCTTACTTACATATTTTTCTGCTAGATACAATTTCAGTTTTCAGTTGAGTGTAATCCTACCGAATGGAGATTAAAAAATATTAATAAGCTACAACTGTACGAACACTTCATATGATTTTATATGAAGTGTTTGTAACTTTGTTAATGGTCAATAATTAAAAATCTGAGTAACTGGCCAGTGGCCAATGTTAATTTTTATCTATATTTTGCACCAACATACAAATGAAAGATTGCTGTAAGTAATTATGCACATATCTGTATAATAAAGACATATACACATAAAGTATTTCAATTATTCAGAATTTTTAAAAAGAAAATAACATTCAAAAAGTATGCCTGACAAATGTTAAAAATTCAGCATAATAATTGAAACATTGACTTCCTTAAAAACCTGATAAAAATCCAGCAATTCTTAATTTATGTATTTTTTTTTTCTTAAATTAAGAATATAAACTGATATTATAAAATTTTGTTTAGCTTTCACTTAATCCTTCATTTAATTTACAGAAAGTTTTTAGCTTATGATAATATGCATAGAATTTTTTATTTTATATAAGTCTGATTAAGCATATAATTTAAATTTCTTAAATACATACTTAAGTGCTAAGTTAAGGAGCATTTTTAAATGGAGTATTATGCGATTTACGACAACCTAATTAAACATGAAATTTGCTTTAACCCGGGAGGACGCGCGCGGGGCCTAAAAGACCCAGAGTGCGTATGGTTTTTACAATCGCAATCACTAATTTTTTTTATAATATTCTTCAACCTATTTTATCGCAAAATTTGTAAGAATTATCTTCGTCTAAATAAAGTGAACGTTATAATTTGATTTTATTGGTGACGAAGTTAAACCATTCGTATCCGGGGTAAGCGCGCGTTCTCCCGGGTTAATTATTTTTATACACTATATAAAGAATACCATACAAACTTACCTGGTAGTTGTTTAAATTCTAATCCACAAACTGGGCGTCTTTTTTAACAGTTTATTGGTCAGTTAAATGAAACAGACCTAGTTTCTTTACGTTAGTGAGAATTTATCTTCAAAGTTAAAAATTTGAGAGACAATTTTAGGAAATACGCTAAATTTAAGAAACATGGGGGGCGCTATAAAATCAACGATGTCTATTTGATCGAAAATCTCTAAGAAAATGTTATCAATGCAGAAAAATGCTTTACACTTTCGTTAAAAATCGAATTCCTTATTATATAGCATTTGGGATTCCTGTATTAAGATTTAAAGTGAAAGAAAACATTACCATACATATGAATCACATTTAGACACAATAACCTTGCCACAAAATTAGTAATATTTTCTAGTAAGTAACTTAAAATTGTACCTTTTCATCCTCTATAGACATATGTAGCTTGCAGATACTAAAGAAAATAGGGGGGAGAGGGACAAAATTTAAACATTTCTCTACTGATATGACTTTAATTTCATGTTTTAGACTCAATATTTTGAAAAATATAATAGTTGGCAAGAGCTTCTCCCATTTCCCCTTCAAGCGTTGATTTTGTTTATAATAATTTTTATGCTAGATTTATTGTTCTGGGGAACAGTCGAACTCGCTTAAGACATGATACCGATAAATACCTGAATTTACTCCAGTTCCAACATCACAAGAACATGGCTCTTACAACAAATGTAAAAAATTTCCATTTAATATAAGATAAAGTTTTCATTCTTTGGACAAAAGATCTCGCTTACGACGCGAATGCATATACCTAGATATTAAGTTTTTGATATGAGCATCAAGCTATTTCCGAATAGTAATAATCGCTTTCTTTAATGACAGAAAGATTACTATTCGGAAATAGTGATAGACATTGTAAAAAAATCCTCTAAACTAGACTGCTGATTAAATAAGGCGAATATTACTAATCGGAAATAGTAGGTATTTGAAGAAAAACTTTCGATACTAAGATCGAGAATTTCGTCAAATAATCACTGATAAAATAATTTCGTAAAACGGTCATTCGTAGAATTTGGAAAAATAGGTTTCAAAATGCACAATAAGATGGGCATACGCACTTTCATTCCAAAGTTAGTTGCTCTAGATACCATAGTCTTTTTCTTCAACTGCGGCAACAAAATGACCCACACGGAAAAAAGCAGTTCATATGGAAATAAAGACCAAGAAGAGTTTTCAGAGTCTAAACTGGGAAAAAATATTCGAGAATCACAATTAAATTCGTTGTTAAAGCTTCGGTAAAAATTAGTGACTCTAGTTTCCATATTCGATTCATAACTAAGCGAGTAAAATGATAAACACACAAAAAATTAGTTTTTACATGTAAAATATAGCTCAGGAGCTGTACAGGGCAGAACAAGAACTTTGAGATGCACAATTAGAAGTGTATTCACATCTTCGTTTTATTTTTTTTATAGCGCAAGATCCGGTAATGTTTTCACAACTGGGATAATAAAATGACAGACACGCAAAATAACGATTTTTTTGTAATTAATATATTAACCACAAAATAAGGACTATTACACACAAAACATGTATAACTTTGGCAGATTACCAATAATTTCTATTTTAGAATAAATCCGAAAAGTTACACAAAAGCTCAAAAAGTATGCCTACTAAAACTAAGGAATGTTACACAGAAAATATTCGGAACGTTTCACAGTTTATCAGTAATTTCCACTTTCTCAACTATTCCGAAAAGTTACACGAGATTGTGGAAGGTATTATACAAAATTTCTCGGTATTTTTGTATGAGTAGAAATAATCTGAGAAAACCCAGGAATGTTACACAGTAAATATCAAGAACATTGCGCAGATTTTTTACAGTGTAGTTGAAGCAGTTTATGAATAATTTTTAGACACATCATTTAAATCATATCTCAGAATATTGTTTTATAAATTGTATTCTTTCATAGATTCAAAGTAATTAAAGACAATTTGACCCCTCATTTGCCCCTTCAACAGTATATACACGACTTTATTTTTCTAAATTTTTATATCTTTGATAAAACGATTGAAAATTTTAACATTTCATTTATAATTCAAGGAAAATGTGCGCACAAAAATTCAGACACAATTCCTATACAACATTCTAAGGATTATTTAAACTTTCTTCAGTTTTTTCTTTTTTTTTTTTTTTTTTTTTAAGGTGAAATTGAAATAATCATTTATGTATGATTTTACAATTTACATTTATTCTGTTATAAAAAAAAAATAAAATAGCTTAGGAAATAGATTGTAATCATATTATGACGCAAAAATTAGCAACATTTTTCTTAAACAGGTACAACTATATTTACTAGTTTCACACATAATTTAAAATATAATGTTATATTTCACTGTTCATACGTAAATATTTGCCATCTGATAATTATCAAAATCTGAAAACATTGCATGTATTTTTTCTTCCATATAATATATAAGCACATTTAATAATTAAATTTTCCATAATTTTATGCATCAATTCATTCAAGATTTCTTTTTAAAAATGATATTTAGTATAATATTAATTATGATCTTAATTCTATACTATGTAACTACAAATTTTCTTTTTTCCATATTTACAACTATTTTTAAAGCTCTGTTTTAATTGTAAACTAATTGTAAGTTATCAGCAATAAATCACATAAGAAATTGGATAATTTAAAGTTGAGTTTGAATTTTATAAAAATACTTTTGAAAAAGAATAGCCTTTATTCAACTTGACTTAAATATAGAGTATTTGAACAGCAAAAGTTGAATTTGACAGCTTCAAAAGCAAAGATAAAAATAAAATCATATGGATATTATCACGTTAAATAATGCTAAATTTTAGCAAAATATAATATTATCGTGGGGAGAGATAGCTACTAAAATATTTATTATTATTAGCATAACAAAGTTATTTTTTTAAATGAAAAAGTAAAAATAAAAGAAAGAAGGAAATGTTCTTTTCGACTGTTTTCTTTTAATTACAAGAAAAAAACAATAGCATAAATATGGATTAATATTATTTTTTAAATCTTAGACATAAGAAACTCATTAAAATATAAATAAATTTAAGACACACATTTATAAAAACAATATTTATTCTAAAATTAATATAGCATAAAAATATTAGTGGATCAAGATAGAATATTATATATCTATATTAACTTACTCTTGCGATTATCATTTTCTTTTTATGAATAATCCTTTAAATGAGGGGGAAAACATTTATGTCCAACAAGAGTGTTCTAGATAACTGATTAATTACTTTTTCATTTAAATTAATCAAGCTTCCATAGAATCTCCTGTGAGACTCGAATTAATATATAGTATTTATAGAAATTCAAACACTACGCGCTTTTTTTTTTTTTTTTTTTTTTTTTTTTTTTTTTTTTGCACGTGCTGCTAGTTAAACGTTCCATAAACAGCTACGGGGGGTAAACTCTTAGCGATGTCACAAAGGTATTGCATTTTCCTCTGAAAGGCCTTGACCTTCGCAATAGAGACAGAAATGATTCTGTCCTCTATTCACTTATTCGAATTTCACAATGATTTTTTGGCATTCATTTAACGAATTGGTTTTCGGTTTTCGACACTTGCTCGCGAGCTATGGACACCAAAATAAAAAAATGGCTTGCGCTTCCGACGCTTTTTGCTGATGCCAACTTTTTTTTCTCGAACGTTTCAGGTATGAAAACCAGGATTTTACAGGAAAGTGGTAAATTACTTTGAAAACCTAAAAAAAGGCGAAACATTTCGGGAATATTTTTGGAACGTTACCGCATTTTTTTACTGTGTTGTTAAACTGGGTTTATCTCTAATCATATTTTATTTTTTGTTGTTGAAATGACTAGTTTTCGAAATCTACCTCCGCCTATAGACCAAATTCAGGGACAGGGATTTCTTATTAAAAATTACAATCTAATTAATTCACCAATGCATTTAGCATTAACATCAATTAAACATTTTTAATAAATGTAATAAAAAGTAATGTTGAAGTGATTTTTTTAAGTTGCCCGTACAAAAAAGGGGGAAAAAATAGAAATTCTACCTGTATGAATAAATGCAACCATGTGTAAACTTTTAATATATGTTAATTGATTAAAACAATTTCAATACACAGGAGGCTTATTAAATTGAAATTCCAGACATACTTCAATTTAATACAAGCACAGTATTTGTACTTAGCCGTTATACAGAATACTATTTAACTGAGATTTCCATCTTATTTACATTCGCACAACATTTCTCTGAATTGGGAATTGAATTCATCCCCAAAAGTATTTTTCTTTTGAGTGGAAAAATGCAAGGAAGGAAATTTCAATATGTAGAGAAAAATAGTATAGATCAATCCAAATTCTATTCTGCTGGGGACTAAGATAAACTGCACTGAGTTTCAAATACGAAATAATAATGCATTTTTTTTTCAATCTTATGTTATTTTGCAGGGGTTATGGAAGAAACTACTCGTTGGAGACCACCTTAATACTTACCCATCATAGATATGCATAATATACAAGGTGTCAGCAAATAACACCCTGATTTCAAAGTTAAATTTCTCAAAAAAAAAAAGATCAATAGAATTATGCAGTAAACGGTTTGTTTATCAGGTAAGCTGTAAAAATCTTATACAAAAGTTTCGAACGGTAAATATTTTGAAAAGATTGTGTTCTGATGGCAAAGAATGCTTTGATTTGACATTTTTCTTGCTTTAGATTGCTGCCAGAGAATGTGTTTTTCGGCTTAAAGTGCCATATTTCATAGTTTTTTTTAAATTAAATTTTTGAAATTTCGAAATTCGAAAAATTTACTTCGAAAAATCAATAAAATATTGCACTGTAAGCTGAAAAATTATTTCTCTGCAGGCAATCTAGAACAAGAAAAATGTCAAATCAAAGCATTCTATGCAATCAGAACGCAAATTTTTGAAAATATTCACTGTTTCAAATTTCTGTATAAGATTTTTACAGCTTACTTAATGAAAAAACCGTTTACCGCATATTACTATCGATCTTTGTTTTTGAGAAATTTAATATTGAAATCAGTGTGTTATTTGCTGGACACCTTGTAAATTAGAAAAATTAAACATGTGTAAACTATTTATAAAAGGCGTCGCAATTCCAAAATGAAATTAAAACATACTTATAAATATTTTTAACACCTAGAAATATTCTATTAATGGATTGCTGATAAATCATTTTCAACAAATTATGTAAAACGCCAAACTACTCAAGTAGTATTGAATAGCTTTAAAAAAATCTTTATAAATACAAAATTAATAATCATTGTTACTAACAATTTACTGTGTTTAATTAAGCGTCTCATATTCAATAAAATGTATCTTTGAATTGAAATTTGAATGAAATACAGGATCAGGAAAAATTGAGGAATGTGGAAAATAAGATTAGAAATATCACGGCAACTAAATATCCGATCAACTTCGTTTTTTATTCTTTTACATCCACTCCTTAAAATAACAAACTTTGAAAATGTTTATGTACCTTTCATTAGAAGGAATATTTTGCGAGTTCGAAAAAAATAGTTTCAGATAATCGAGCTTACTGATATTAAATAGGCTTCTTTCTACTATTATATACTAAGTACACATCGGATTTAAAGTCTCTATCTTAATTTTTTTGGGAGATAGAGCGTTTACAGACACACAGACAGACGGACGGTTTTTATTTTTTCTAAACCTATGTTTTTCGAAATCTGCAGTGTCTGAAACGTGTAAATCCGTCAATTTTTTTTCAAAACAGTTGCAAAATTTATCCAATACTGCGTATGATGTATAAGTAATAAGTCACTAAAAGACTTTTTTATTACATGTTATTTATTTATTTTATATTTTTCTACACTTTTTTTACTTGTTTTGGATGTGTCAAGCAGAATAAAGTCATTTTTTAATATACTTTCAAACATACTTTAATAAAGATAGTGTAAAGTTACTGAGTTTTTTCAAAGAAACTGGGATTTCTAGCACTTTTTAACCTCCCCATTCCCAAAACAAATATTATGAGGGACCATAAAAATTGGTTGAAAATTACTATGCAATATTTACAAAGATATATCAGTCTATATATTGATTCTTATGATATGCATGCATTTAATAAAAAGTCTAGAAATAATTTTTACGATTCTAGAAGCATTTACACTAATTTAAAGGTTGTTATTTAATGTGTTTAACAGGCGACATAAGGATTGAAGAAATTATGTATTGGCAACAGTATAAAATCAGGAAAAAAGTTACATATTTGCATTTTTAATTTAAAAATCTGTAATGTTAGTTAGATTTTTTTAAAAGTCTAGATTTTTTTCTATAACTGCAACCTGAATTAGAGATAATAGTTTTGTAAGACCACTGTAATTTTAGTAAATTCTTTGGTAAAATTAAAGATTTCTTTAGTTTAACAAAATCTACTTTTGTAGATTTGCATTTTTTGTACAGAGTAGAGATAAAACAGTCAGATTTCTGCAACTTTACTTCTATAAAATCACAGACTCTTTTTTAACACTGTATCTAATATACACACGTCACTGAAATTTGTTCTAAGACTTATGCCAAAAATCCTTCAATTCAAAAGACGCACAAAATTTGAATTCAACCTTTCTACAAAAACGAATTGAACTAAGATTTCTATTATAGTTTCATTCACAAGCGATGTTTGCATAAATTAAAATATGAATTCAATCCAAGGAGATATTTACTTTTATACTGAAATTCAAGATTGAAGATTTCAAATCCTAGATAAATGCAGATGGCATCAAAATAAATTGTAGAATTCTAAGGGACCGTGAAAAATTGCCCAAAGTTTCAAGTATGAAAATAATAATCTACATTTTATTCTTTATGATTTTAAATTATTGCTTACAAAGAATAAATTATATATTAAATGACAAAAGATTAAATATTTGAACAAAAAAAAACTTAAAAAAAATAATTTTTCAATTTAAAAGATTGCGTTACAGGTATTCTTATGAAATTAAAGAACTTTTTCATTGTATTACATATTATTTTTATCGAGTTTAATTTTTTTTTTCAGATGATTTTTGTCTGTCGCAATAATTTTTTTTTTACATATATATATTTAATTTTAAAAAAGCATTCTTTTTCATTTTTAAAAATCCCTAAGAAGTATTATATACTCTTTAAGTGAATTTTAGAAATATTTTTGTACATTAATAATATAAATCGATATTTATTGGAATTTTACAGAACCCGTAAAATTGTGGTCAAATGTTTGCCTTAAATCGTTCTTTTACTATTTAATCGAATCTTAAAATATACAAATATACCTTACAATAGCATGTATATTAAAGCAATCTTACGACATAAGGTATCTGATGCAAATGTGGCTCAATGCAGGTAATATGGCCAATTATAATATTGTTATAAATTTCAGTGAAATCCAAAAGATGATGCGTGGATCTATTACCTAGATATCCGAATAAATTACATGGAAGGTCTCCATACGAGCATACTCAGAAAATTATGTTCTTCTCAATATGATACATACGTTTATAAAAAAAAAAAAAAAAAAAAAAAAATTCGGCGGAACCCCTTTAAAATGTTCGTAAAAAAATAATGAACATTTCACTTATTTGGCGGTTTATCACCGGTTGGCGACGAAATAAAATTTTAAAAAATATTTTTTTCTTATGCCAAATACTTTTTAAGGTAAAAACGTTTCATCTTGAACTTGTTTAAAGAAATTTGATTTATATAACGTTAGTTTTGTCAGCTTTAGTTTGTTTTAACTATATTTTTGTCACAATGTATTTAGAATAAAAATTAACTGTGAAATTTTATAAATTAAAACAAAATTTAAATTAGTTAAAATTGTTTCAAACTCAAAATTAACTCCAATCTAATTGAGCTCTGTCGATTCAATTTTGTTGCTATGGAAATAAAAATCTTTCCGATATTGAAATGCGTTACTGCAGCTTCGTCTGGAATTTATTTTGTCATACGCTTAAATATATGAAAAAAACATTTCAATATGAAAGTATTTTTTTTATATAAGAAATTATTTTTAAAGTGATAAACTGAAATAACTGCAGCAAAAGCAACAGAAATATATAATGCGAAATACATTTATGTATCAAACTCTCTCATTGTTCAAATTTAAATTCATTAAATAATATTTACACATAGTCTAAAAATTAATTGACAGGAAATTTTCAAGTGCATTAAAATCGTTTGCTTTTGGCGAGGGAAAATGCTGCTCGCCAAATCGCGTGACGCTTTCGTCTTTTCGCGCCAAATACTTGAAAATACTTTTTTTTTTTTTTTTTTTTTTTTTTTAACTGAGTTTTTTCTGTAATTCCGCCGCTAAATTTGACAGATCTTTTATTACATACATGAGTTCAATCAGTATTTTTTTTTCAAAAAATTCTGAGTATACCTAGTATGGAGACCTTCCTTGTTAGTTTAGCACCGTGCTGGCCGCAATCTTTGATCACGTGCGTAGGGGGTAGTCATTGTTTATTTGTTTTTTAGTTGCGTTGGCATTTTATAAATTTTTCTGTAATAAGATTGTTGTTTTTCTTATTTAAACAAAGCATTTATGTTTATTGTTACACATAATATTTTAGCTAGCTTAAAGACCTTTTTAACTGCAACAATGAATTTCAATACCTGAGTGTACTGGCAGAATCACGAACACTTATTCAAAACCCATCAATGTTGCTAATATGCCCATTGGGCATACTACCTGCACATATGGAATACTACATTCATATAAATAAATTTCTAGGTTAAAAAATGTAATGCAGTACGCCCAATCCAAAGTTGCGGGTATGACATTTACACAACTTAATTTAGCCACCAGCAAAAATATTTTTGAGCATTGGTTTCAATTTGCAAGAATTTCAAATTGACCACTTACACATACATTTATCCAAATCTGAAAATTGTCCAATGTGTCATTTATTTATAAAAAAAAATAATTTCCACCTGTTGCGGGTGTGACATAAAAAGGACATGCATTTTCATCTTTCAGTGCAAAAATGTAAAACTCTGTGAATTATGACAACTGAGTGAATTGATATTTTTATATATTACACAGTAATACTTAGATAATTATTCTATGAAAAAATTAAATTACTTACTCAATTCTTGCTTTTGTGGAAAATATTCAAAATGTTCGTTGCGGGTGTGACGCCCTGTTGCGGGTGTGACTTGTATAAACAATAAAATAATGACATACACAAATATTTTCAAGGCAGTTTTTTTAATTAAAGAATTAATCAATATTACAATTATAATATCTAGGGAGGAAAATATCAAACAAATTTCATTTCCAATCTTGAATTTATAATTTCTGGTGGTGGTAGCTTTTTTTACAAAAATGCTCTTTTTTTTCCTAGGATACATCTGACTGACTGGGCTAAATATGTACTTTTTCTTGCATTTTTTTCAAACATTCTAATTCTATATCGTCACCATCCATTTGTCTTATTTGTCCATCAAAGTTTTCACTTTTTTAATGTGGCGAACAAAACAACTTCTACAAAATCTCCAACTGCACATTCATCGTTGGATATTATATCCTTGTCAAAGTATGGATACATCTAACTGACTGAGCCAAATATTCACATTTTCTTGATTTTTATTCAGATACTCTTATTCTATAACATCCCCATTCATTTGTCTTATTTTTCCATCAAAGTTTTCACTTTTTTTTTAAATGTGGAGAACAAAACAACTTCTACAAAATCTCCAACTGCACTCTTATCATGGATATTATATTTTTGACAAAATATGGTAACAAACAAATTCTCTTGTGATCACTTTCTGAAGTTATTGCTACATTAATTGTTGCTACGTCAATAAAAACAACATGATGTACCGATTGAATGTTGAGCTCCGATTGTGCTTGGTGCCAGCATTCATGAAGCATTTTCACAATATCTTCGGAAATTTCACATTCAGCAAAGTTCTTTTATATTTTTGAGGACTTTTTCTACACACATGGCAAAATATGAAGCTGAATTTATAGTTGCAGAGTGTTGCTAATGTTACCATTAGCAATGTGTTCTTGGTAACTGCACCAAACCCCTCGACAACTCCTTTACCATGAAATGAAATGCAAAAGGATTGCCATCCTTTACCATGATTTTTTTTAAATAGTCTCTTCTTTTCTCTCCTTGCTTTGTCTCTTTCTTTCTCTTGTTGTAGATATCCTTCATATTTAAAAAGGGGTTTCCTTAATCTTTTTTCGATGATATCGTGATCTTTCTGTACTCTTCATTCTCTGCAAAAGAGAAGAAATTAATGTGTAAACTGAATAAATATAGCACTTCCAGTCCAAAAATATAAGCTTAACAATTTTTTAATATTTATCCCTTGAAATTTCTAATCTTACATAAAGTTAATTATGTTAAATTATGGTCAATTTCAAACTGACTATATACATTTTATGCTAACTTAATAAACATTTTAACAGTTTCTATTATTCTTACTTCTACTTTTTATTTAATTTGAATTAAAAGAGAAAAAAAATCTTCCCCTAATATTGATTTACTTATTTTAAAAAACTAAAAATATATATATTAGATAAATACTATCAAATAACAAAATTTAAAAAATGTATATAAAAAACAAAACAAAATTAACAAATTTAAAGAAAATTTCTAAAATATTGTTTTGTAATTTTCTTTTTTTAATTGCTATAAAATCTTACCTTTTAAATTAATTTCTTAATCATATATCACTAAAAAATTATTTTCTTGTAGTAAAGCAACAATTTTATCAATCCAAACTGAATAAATCAACCGCACACAGTGTCACATGCTCAGATGATGCAACTTTTTATTTATTAACCGGAATTCCCTCTTATAAATCAAAGGGTATAAAGCTGCCAAGTACATGTTTTCTAGTATATTATTCTTTTATAAATTTACATATAATTTGCTCAAGTATACATTTGTAATCAATTTTAAAAGACGTTGCGGGTGTGACTTTAATTAAATATCACACCCGCAACAGGGGCATGTCACACCTGCAACGCTCAATAATTATGATTAAAATATTAATTAATTTATTTTGTGTCTGTAATTCAAAGTACCTTAATAAACTATTTTTGAATATAAAGTTTCATAACTTTAAATCAAAAATATTTTTCTGTAGAAATATAAATGTAACTTTTTGTTGCGGGTGTGACACAATAATTAAGCGTAATTAAATATGCTTACCTTTTGTAATGAAGATTAGTAAACACTTTTCTGTAGACAAAAACTCTCAATAATAGCTGTCAGATCATATATATTCAAGTTTGGAGATTTTCAGAATGTTTCTTCAGCTGTACGAGACCATGAAGTGGAAAGATTTTTGCTGCAGTCTATTTGACAAAGTCATAGTGCCACTTTATTAATTAAAATAAGAATGTTAATGACAAAAATTTAATTCTTTTTTGATAAAATATGAAATAGTACACTCTTAACAATTGATATGCAAAATTTCAATCATATTTAAGGAAATTTAAATTTTCATCCTCATGTCCCTTTTTTGTGGATTGGGCGAGTACTAGAATTAAATACTAAATAAATGAACTTTTAAATATATATATTACTTCCAAGTAAACACAAAAGAAATCAAAGGTAATAATATTAAAATAAATTGCATTACGTAAAATTGAATAAGATTTAAAAAATTTCGTTCTCGAAAATTCCGTTGTTTTTATTTTTCAATATAAATTCCTTGATGCCATGAAATCCAAAATGAGTGTCTGATCGTAATAAAATATTGGAAAATATTGCAAAATGCTACTTTTAAAAGGTACACAATTCCTAGACGAACTGTTCGTTATCATATTGTTAGTAATATGATAATAAGACTTATAAATTACTACTGGATAGAAAACCTGTTTCTCGCTACAGACCAAGAAAAAGATCTCTCCACAAGAATTTTTAAGCTCGCTAATATTGGTTATCGTATTACATAAAAAATCATAAAACTCTGCATTTTTAAATTTTGCAGTGAAAATGAAATAACGCACAATTTTTCACTTAGAAAAGACATGGCTGGTCGGTAGTTTTTAAAGCATTTTAAACAAGAAAGCCCAATTTTAACGGAAAAAATGTCAATCAATGAATCTTGCTAGAGCAGCAATATTAATAAATGTGTAATTTTAGTTTCTCATGCAATAGATATAAATCTTTTCATTAAAATACACTTATGGCCATATTATCTGCACATGGGCATTCACCATTCATGGGTACCTTCATCAATTAGACTTTTTTTCAAAAAATTACTGCAAGTTTAAATCTTGATTAATTTAAATTTTTAATTTTTCCCTAATACTAAAAATACTATTCTATTTTACACAACTTTTAATTAAAATAAAAATCACAACTATTGCTAAAAAAATTCTATTTTTAAGGTAGCCATATTACCTGCACATATCTTATAAATAAAAATTTACAAAACTGAAATTTGAAACTTAAAGGCGTTCAACAAGAAAGCTGAAAATATTTGAATTATTATTATAACTCATATAATTTTGATTGAAAACTTTAATAATTTTTTTAAGTTTTACATATGTTCCATTAATTTCCCATTAAAGATGAAAAAAAACAACATTTATCACGGAAATGATCAATTATATACTGAAATGAATTTTGTAAATTATTCAAACAGATACTTTTTTTAATAGTCCCAATGATAAAGATTAATTGCCAAAGAAAGCGCCAAGATTGCGCTACTTATAGTATTCACTTGATTCAAATCATTTCAGTAAATCGACACACGTAAAATACATTTGTTATTCATTTTTAGAATTTCATTATTTTATTCATGTTTTTAATTTTTTTAATGACTCACACGGTAAATAAATAAATAAATAAATAAATAAATAAATAAAGGTTATTGAAATTTTTTTAAGAAACTAGGTTTTATAGGACTTTTTATGTAACGACAACAAAATTTCATGTAACAAATACAGAAGAAAATATTACTGTTATATATGGTTACTATGAATTCTTATAGGAAACTGGCATGTTTAGAACGTTTTATGTAAATGCAGCTGAAGTTGCAGATATGATTTTAGCAAGGTTACTGAAATTTTAGTATTTGAAATTTGTTTTAAATGATTAAAATAATTCTGGTTTCGTCGAAATTCTTTGAAACCTTTAGAAATTAAAGCGAGTTTTGTACCTAGGAGGAAAAATCGTCGAAAAAATCAATTTAAGGGAATATGGGACACATTTTAAAATAATTTTTACTTATTGGTTAGAATTTTGATTTTTTTATGATAGTTAATTATATCATTTATAAACAAAATCACATGATACATTTTTTCGGTACTACTCTGTTATCCTGTCGACCAATTTCGCCAAATTATACAAATCGCCAAACTAATAGCCAAATTATACATATTGACATAATTTTCATTTTAAATAACGAAAAAATAAGTAATTAGTAGAACATTAATAAAAATACAAATTAAAAAGACGAAATAAAAATCACTTAATGACATTTTAAACACGTGAATCGTATTTAATGTTATTGAATGTGACATTCATGATCATCCATTATTGGCATTTAATCTTATAGTTTGGCGATAATTTTTTGGTCGACGGGATAACCTAGTAGTACCAATTTTTCTTATTTATGGTTTTTTATTTCAATTAAAAATTTATTAAAAAAGGTAGGGTAGTTTAAAATCGTCATAACTCAAAATACCATTTGTTGAATTTCAATTTGGTTTACATTTAAATAAATACATGTGTATAAATTTTAATTTTGATTCAGCATTTCTAAACATATTAATTCTCAAAAATTTTCAAAGATATAAATTTCTTTAAAAAATCACATTTTCAAAAGTAAATATTTTTTTTTATTTGCTGAATGAAAATTAACGTAAAACAATAAAAAAACATCATCCAAGTTTGACTATTATATCTTTGATGCTTCTTGAGTTATAATAATTTAAATTCGAGAAATTGTGAAAAGACTCTTATGAAGAAAAATCCATTTTCATAAGGAATTATTTCCATAATAACCATTGTTTAAAAGCTAAATTTTGAAAATATTCCAAAACGAGAAATTTATTTATCCTCTTCTAATTAAGACAGAAACGTAATTTAAACGTCATTTTAAGCTTAAAAAAAACACAAAATTTTTAATGCAATAATTCTTTTTAGAACATTTGAAGATTTTTTTGTCTTGGACCTCCTTAATCATAAACGTGCTCGTAAAGCAGATTTCTTTTCACTTGGTCTATTTGAATAAAAAAAGTTCTATATTTTCTGCGATTAATTAAAGTTTATATTTCATGATTTAAAAAAAAATTGTAAAATATAAGAACTTCTTGATTATGTTCCTTCGATTGATTGTTTTTGAAAAAAGGCGGGTGGCATCTTCAAATCATTTAATTAAGCCAAAAACAGTTTATCTTCAGTAGCATAAGAGATGAGAGGTAGTTTGAAATTTTACCCACGCAAAGTGAATTAAGAGCATCTTGAAGTTCTTTTATCGTTCTTTTATCGACCATTTTGAATCGTCGTTTTATCACAATGAGTTTGTTAGTGTGGAATATGTTTCAAAAGCTTTAAGTCTTTTTTGTCAAACTGTATTTTATAGAATGTCTGTGGGAGAAATGCCTGGGAGATGTATTTTATTTGATGTTACCACCTAATACATCCAAGGATTTAAACAAAAAAGCCTATAAGGGCTCAACGCTATCTGGTTTACCTTTGCAAAATCTTTGTTTAAGGTCAGATATAGGACAACATCTGATCATTGAAACTTCGTTAATAATGAGAAATACTACTGGACACATATTTAATGGTAGATTCCTAGCTGTCTGATTTTTAAATTAGCTAACCATTTAAAGCATGTTGATGAACTGAGCAGAATGAACCGCTTTACCTTTGACACTGAATGCAACAATACTTGTTAGTTTTAAAAGAATGATAGATTTCGATCCCAATCATTCTATATCTATTTTAACAATTTCTTTGATTATATAACTATTTTTAAAATGTTGATTTTCCAAAAATTAAAATTAACTATCTAAAATCTAACTTTTTTGTGTAAGCGCAATGTATGTTCAGAGCATAATTGAAGTATATTTTGATACTCGTGTAAATCTGATGTCAGAATTATAAAAATTTTCAAGGAGTGTATTTTTTGTGCTTTAGAATAATTCGAAAAAGGTTTGTAACACGTATGTAACACATACACACAGATAGTCTTCTGTACTTTTCTATAAAACTTAATACCTTTATTCATATGATTTGTTGTAATATCATTATTCTCCAAATACTCAGAAAGCATCTGGGTTGTTGTTATGCGATTTTTTCACATAGAATTAAACTTAGAAAATTTTTTCATCTGAATTGCTTTTTCTAATAGGCATTTTCGATCATGTAGCTTCACCGGATAAATATATCGTTTTCTATTAAATATGTCATTTTCTCGCCTAAAGCGTTCCATCTAAAATTCAATTACAGCTGAGTGATAAAATATTGAAATGCAACAGCTTTTAGGTGATATGTGCATTTATTAAGAAATGAGATCATTTTACCGAAAATTTTTTTAGAAAGTTTATTCTGAATTTTAATTAAAAACAAAAGATTATCTTTTTTTGACAATGGAAGATTTAAACTCACAATGTTTATCTCTATGGGAAAATTAAAAACTGAGATTTTAACGTTTTACAGTTGACAAATATTTCATTTTCAATACCCGCCGAGATTTTAGCTTTACGAATGTCCAGCTCATTTTTTGCGGTGATTCATCAAGTATTTTGATGTTATTGTGTTAAGAAATTGTAATTTTTACAGAGAAGCCAGAGCTGTGCTCCAACAATTAAAAACACAAATAAAACTGAATGGTAATAGTCCAGGCAACAGAGACCGTATAAAGACATCATCTAGCAAAATTCATGGTAGTTCTCGATAAGGGCTTACTTTATGTTTTTTGGATCGCTGAATCCAAATTTTTAATTTCTCACGATAATTTTTTCCGGATGCCTGATAGATAAGAGAGAGCTTTATATTTATTTCTGAGTGTTTGTACTTTTTTGGTTCTTTTAGCAGTTTTTTATATGAGGATAGTTTCTCTTTCAAAACCATTTCAAAAAAAAGTATCCGCAAATAAAAAACTGCAATTAAAAGCGGAAAAGTGAAAATGTACAACAATATAGATGCCAGCCTTATTTACCATAAAAAAGACAGGTAAAATATTAATAAAAAAGAATATTGTGCAGTTAAACTGATGGCATAGAGCCTACACTGTAAAAAAAAAGTGTCGATCTACTAAAAAAACTTTAGTGATCCTTGTAATTACTAAAAAATTTTTAGTAATCTTAGTCGGTTACTAGAAAATCTGTAAGAATTACTAGAAAAAAGTTAGCAACAAATAGAGTTAATAGTTTTATATTTTTAATAGCTCTTACTAAAACTCAGTTGGTGTGGACTTGATAGCATAGTGGTTATAGTAACGAATTCCAGGCTAAAAGGTTCCGGGTTCGAAACTTGCCACCGCCAAATACACCCCAAATCTATAGTGTCTCGTTAATAAAGGGATTATGAAAATCCTGTCGGAGCAGTTAAGAATGTTTAGTGCTGCCATCTATTGCGGTTTTGCCCAAAACCTTCCGCTTCAGAAGTCTGGATGCAGCTCGAAGGAAGCTGCTTCGGTTGCACGTAATGGTTATTAAAAGTAATTTTGGAGCTATTACTAAAATTTGCTTTGTGGCTCATACTAAAATTTTTTAAGTTAGTTATACAAAAAATTCTTTTGTTCAGTTTACAAAAGAAATGCTTGTTTCACTTGCAAAAAAAAAGTTTGTAATGGTTACTAAAAAATTCTGTGGAATGCAAATTTACTAAGAAATTTTTAGTAACCTCTTGAATTTTTTTTTACAGTGTATACTTGAACGAAATATGATAATTCTGCATAAAAAATTCATTTACATAAATTAAGAGAAGGGACATTAGCCCCCGTTCTCCTTCTTAATACTTATCTAATGAACACCCAATAGTAATCATGGAGGTGCCTCTTCAGAATGATCCTATACTTAATATTTGAGCGAAAACTGATAATTCTGCAAGAAAATCCCATTTATATAAATTATGTGGTTGGGTCATTAGCCCTCGTTCCCCTTTTTGTACTTATCGAATAAAGTCTCAAAACTAATCAAGGAAGCGCCTTATGATAATAAGCCTATATCCAAAATTTCAAGTAAATCTGATATTTTTATCACGAGTTATCCCGTTACGCACTTACGCACGTACATACATACGGAACGGACGGGCACATAAACTCTCAGGCTTTGATAGCATGTGAGCAAAAAATGGAATTCGGTAATGGAATACCGTTTTCAAGATTTTACTGAATCAATGTTTGACAGAGCTAATTACGCAATTCAATTTTATGTATTTTAAATTTAAAAATAAGACGCATATTAAATAGGTAAGTAGAATTCCACTCGTTTGTCAACTTCCTTACTCTCCAAACATGGTTCTTTGTGACTTCTGGTTGTTTCTGAATGTCAAAGCGCCGTTGAAAGGATCTCAGTTTGTGAGCAGAAATTAAATATGCAGAATGCAGCAGTGAAATGAAACTCCCCCCCCCCACACACACACACACCACGACCATTATAAAAAAAAAATCAGAAGTGTCTTGGGCAGGAAATGAAACGGTGAGAAAAATGTAGTGAAGCTATGCTCAAGGTATCAAATTTGAAGACGATTAGGGTATCAATTTCATCAAATAATACTTTTTTCTTGGCAAAAGGTTAGATACTTTTTAAATCTGCCGAGAATTACTTCCAATCGATGTTTTAAGTGAATACTATAGCATGTTTTATATGGTATCTTAAAGTAATATCGGAGATAAAAAGACTAAATAGAAACGTATCTGGATTTCAAAATCAATGCAGTTATCATGTTTGAGCTTTCATGTTTTTTAATTTTTACACACGTCAATGTAATGTGTTAATCTTATTATTTTTTTAAGTAATATTGATTTCAATGTTGCGAAGTTGTCAAAAAATTTTAAGATTGTTTCGAATTTTAATTTATAATGTATTTTATTTTTATTCAGAACTACAGGCATACTTTATGTAGCAGATTCCTCTGACAATAAAAAGCTTACTGACACCATTAACAATATGAAAAGACTATGTCCAGAAAACTTGATTGAACTGAAAGGTTCTGATATTAAATCAAAGTATCCTGAAACTTTAATGTATGATGAAAACTGTGGGGTCGTTTTTGACAAGAGTGGTGGAGTTCTGTTTGCCCATAAAGCTGTGAATACAATTCAGGTACAGTTAATATTTGAAGATTGTTAGGTTTAGATTTTTTTTAATACTTTGAATGTATCTGTGTCTTTTTTGAAAATTAAAACTTGATATTTTGTTGAATATATGCTTACATTTATATAAATATGTATTTATTTACCATTTAGCCCTAAAGAAATGAAGCTATTTCCTGAAGTATACTAATACTCAATGAATTTTTCTAGTATCAAGTTTATATAATGACTTAATACTCATTTTTTTTCTTTTCTTTTTTTTTAGAAAGAGTGTTATATATAATCTTAAATGTATGAAATAGTTGGCTGAATTTTAAATATGAACAAAAATGCACAGTGAAAACCAGGAATGTATTATAAGAAAAAACTATGAATAACCTACAGAATCGTCTGACAAGGAAAGTCTCCATACTAGGCATACTCAGAATATTTTGAAAAAAAAATACGAATTAAACTACTTATGTATCTAATAATAATTCAGTAAAATTTAGCGGCGGAATTACAATCAAAAGTCTGTAAAAAAATAAAATACTTTCGAATATTTGGCGCGAAAAGATGAAAGCATCGCGCGATTTGGCGAGCAACACTTTCTCTCGCCAAAAGCAAACGATTTAAATGTACCTGAAAATTGCTTGGCAATTAATTTTTAAAATGCATGTAAATAGTATTTATTAAATTTAAATTTGAACAATGAGAGAGTTTGATACTTACATATATTTTGTATTACATATTTATGTTACTTTAGCTGCAGTTATTTAATTTTATCACTTTAAAAATAATTTCATGTATAAAAAATGAAAAATATATCTTCATATATTTAAGCGTATGACAAAATAAAGGTCAGTTGAAGAATGATGTAGTAATGCATTTCAATATCAGAGAAGTTTTTGTTTCCATAGCCATGAAATTGAATCGACAGTGCTCAACTGGATTGTACTTAATTTTGATGTTGAAACAATTTTAATTTAATTTTCGTTTTAATTCATAAAATTTCAGTGTAAATATTCATTATAAAAATATTATGACAAAACTATAATTAAGACAAAATAAATTTGAGAAAATTAAAGTTATTGAAATAAAAGTTCTTCAAACAAATTCAATGTGAAACATTTTTCCTTAAAAGTTATTTGACATAAAAAAAAAATATTTTTTGAAATTTTATTTTGTCGCCAACCGATGATAAATCGCCAAATAACGAAATTTTTGTTAATTTTTTTACGAATGTTCCATCGGTATTCCGCCAAAATTTTTTTATAAACATATATAATTACATGAGAAGAACATTCTGCATTTTTTTCAAAATTTTCTGAGTATGCCCGTATGGAGACCTTCCTTGTGAGGAGCTTGCAAGTTTAATTCTTTGTGAAGATATGTTTATTTCATCAATTTTTTTTATAAGTTAGACCTAAGATGACAAAATTAAGTTCATTATAAACATATCAAATCATTCCAAAATAATTCAAATATAACGAAAATGTATGAAAAGATAAATAAATGAAGATAAGGTAATACTTCAATAATATACAGGATGATCTTCTTTAAAGGGACAGTGTTTGGAGCCTCCTGCAGCCTATCTAATATCCGAAATGGACCAAACTTGGTATTTGACTAATCAAGACATGGGAAAATAATTCCGGGGGGAGGGTATAGTATTTATCATATAATTTTGCACTCACTATTCATAATTAAATTTTTGACAAATTTAATAAGTTTTAATATTAATTGTTATTTTATTGCGTTCGTTATTTAGTTATCAAGAATCTGAATTGTAATTTTAAACGTATAAAGCATTGTTAATCTTATAATAAAACTTTTTAAATTGTACTTTATGAATATGTAACAATATATTTCGTGTTACTCATAAATTAATAGTTGTAAGCCAAAGAAATCTTGACAATAATTTATAGAAAGCCTGCTTGTTAAGAATAAAGACTCAAAAACTTGAATACAATTTTAGCCCTTTTTAAAATAAATCTGTGAAATTGAAACTTTTTGTCATTAAACTTATAGAATTCACTTTATTAGTAAATTCAAAATTATTTTTTGTGTAATATTTTTGAACAGCCACATATTTTTGTTAGACTAATTGAAAGTTGATTCTTGATTAGAATGTTTATTTGTTTATGGATTCCTTCTCTAGGCTTTTTTCTCTCTTTCCAATCCCAATAACTGAAAAATGTGCAAAGTTAAACTTTATATGAATATTTTTTCATCCTTACTAATCATAGAATCATTTTCTCAACTGTCATTAGCAGGTTTATTACCTAGTAACTTATTCGAGTAAAACTGCACAGTTGAGTTCACGTTGACGTTGAATTGTAATTTTTTCTAAAAAATATGTTCAGATTTATAAATTACTTAAGATGATACTTTAAGAGCTCAAAGCTTATTCAGATGAGAATTCAGATCTCGTGTCATACCTTACACTACAGCCATTGCCAGTGATTTTTATTTATTGCATACTAAAGCGAAGTACTGCTAAACTTGATGCGAATATGTTCGAAAAGAAAGAAAAAAGCATAGATAGTGGTCATAATGACTATATATATAAATACGATTGAGCATATATGAAAAAAACTCCAAAAACTTGCATTCCTTTCTTGACGTTTTCGGGAGTTTGATAAATCACTGTTTCAAGAGAGAGTTCCTTAAAATCTTAACAAGAATTTTATTGCATTCATAGAAATCATATATAGATATTATATTATTATACATATTAAGTAATCGTGTTAATTATCCTGTATTAACTAATAGAGAAGGCCACATACCATATAAAAAATCATTTATTCTTGGCAACCATCATGCTTTTTTCCCTTTATTGTTACTAAAATTGTTGTGAAGCATCTATTTATCTTCTTGATGTCATTTCAAACAGTTAAAGTTCTGATACTTGATATTTTAGTGTTTCATTACCTATATTTCTTTTAATATATTGCGTACTTCCAATTTTATACGCATGCATGGCTGTTTTGCATTCTTTGTTTTCCAATTTTTTTAACAGCGCTTATGAGTTTATATATAATATTTTATTCTTCGGTTCACTTTGCTCATTTTCGGCAATTCAAATTGTATCAGTATATGATCAACTAAAGATAGCATTTAATTTTCTTTAATAGTCACAGGTTGCTATTAAATATACCTTCTTAGTAATATCGCTCAGACTAATCCTTGAGAGGGAAGGCCTAGTAATATATAGTAATAAAGGAATTTTTCCTGTTATTGATTGCAATTGCAGAGATTATTTTTTCAAATGATGTGTGGATTTTTCAAGTTGATTATTTAACCTTTGTCATATTTCACCTTAATATATTGTGAATTTTGTTATAGTATTCGAAATGTGTTGAAAAGTTTCACATAATGTTAATGCATAATTTTTTTGTTTATGTTTAAATTTTAGAAATGGTTCCAAAACGCTGGAGGATTATTTTGGGACAGCTGCAAAGTTACTGAGATCATTCCGAAAGAAAATGAAATTTTAGTAAAGACATGTAAAAATGCTGTAATTGCTAAATCGCTTGTTGTCACAGCTGGACCTTGGACGAAAAAACTGTTGAGTAATTTAGCGCTATCTCTTCCCTTGGAAGTAAGTCTTAAGTAGCATTTATTAACAATTATTGTGTTTTTCTAAACGTTGTAAAGGCAACGGCTGATGAATGATTATTTGATTTGCCAATTTGTTTCTGCAGTAGTTAAAATGAGCCGAAAGATTTTTGATACAGTACTTCATTCGAAGTACTTTCGAAGCTGAATTTTCGCATATTACGTGATGTCTAAATGCTATTGATATTTTTATTATATCGCTGACCAGGACCCTACAAAGGCAATTATGTCTAACTTAACAAGATGTATATTGTATCTGGCAGATGCTGCGAAAAATGTCTGATCACCTCATGGCAAAGATATACTTGACTAGCAGCATGACCATCATGACTCCAGCGCTATTTGTTGATCACTTTTTTTACTGCATTGGCTGGTTTTAGATAGATATAAACTATGTTGTTTAGATTGGTTTTTTATTGGCTAGAAAGAAAGATAAGAAAGTGAAGGGGTGACCTCATTCTTGCACGAAATACATGCGAACCGCCTAATACATTCGTTCTGCATTGATACTGATGTATATGAGAGGAATACATTTGTGAGAATTGCTTTAAAGATAATATTAATTATAGTAGTTAATATAGTCTATTATAAGCTGAAAAAGCTCATTGATAAAGCTATGAATCATATACGAGCTTCACGAAAGAGTTCGTAAGCATTACTGAGTATGGGTGTAAAATACTTACAGATGATTTTCAATTGAATTACGTCTTTTCCAACTGAAATACCGGGTGATTGTAATTAAAGATTTTAAAAATCGATAGTTTTAAAACTTCTGGTCATAATGAATGAATATTTTAGCAAAACAATTGTGAGGCAACGGAATTTCATTTGGCGAAGGGAAAAAATAGTTTCAAAGTTTCTCATAGATAGTACAGTCAAGGTTCAATTTGTCAGAAGATAAGCAAAATAAAAATACGTGACGCGCGCACCGCAGACATAGCTGCCGTAAAAATGCACAGTACTTTATCTTGACTTTAATTATGAATGAACCTTCTCTGCTCTTGAAGGTTTTTCATAAGAATGATGATTGTGTACTAGCAGCTACTAAGAAGTTTGAACACTAAAATCCATAAAAAGGAGTCCAATAACCGCAAACGGTCTGCGAGAAATGATTGCTAAATTCGAAGTGATTGGTCCATTTGACGTTAAATGGGGCAGATAAAGTAAACCAGTTTCGGCTACAGTAATGGAAGATGTGGCTACAGCATTACAAGAACTACAGCATTATTGTCGTCTGGCGACACTTATTTTAATTTGCAAGATTGTGTAAATACGCAAAATTGCAAGGTATAATCACCCGAGAATCCATCCAAACCATAATCTTTACCTCTTCAGTCTGAAAAAATCAATGTGTGGATCGAAAAACAATAGCGTTTACCGTCGGTTCGTTTTCCTTCAAGATCACACCTGCGTATCCTGTTACCTGAGACGTTTCAGGCAAGCGGTATAAAGCACTTTTGCTTGACTATCTCTTTCCGGCAATTCAAAAGCGCCAGTGTAGATCGCATAATATTCATGCAAGATGGCGCTCTTCCGCACATTGTTACTCTTGTTAAGCAGCTATTGGGTGCTAATTTCGGAGATGATAGGATCATAAGCTACTATTTTCCTACAAAGTGGTCGGCATGTTTTCTTGACATAAACCCGTGTGATTACTGGTTATTCGGGGTACCTGAAGAATGTTGTTTACTGCGGTCGGATTCAAAATCTAGCCACTTGAAGGCAAACCTCACACACCTCACCCATTGCACCAGTACTGATACCCTCAGATATTTTGTGGAGCATGCCGTTTTGCTCTTCTAATTAATAGCTGAACAAGGCAGAGGCTATTTCAAACAATTTATTCCTTAAACAACATTAAGGTGTTTGTTCCATTAAAATATTTTTTTTCTTTTTTATCATAATTGCTGCTATCGCTGACACCATGTATTTTTATCTTTTTGCTAATAAATTTGAAGTAAATCATTGAATTATATTTTTCTTTTTTGGTTAACAACATTTCCTTGTTTAATGACCACATTTTTTATCTTCCCCCTTACATTGTCCTGCCAGCGTCATCTATCGTCATATTTTGGGACTATACTTTTTTCCCCAAACAAAATTCTGTTGCCTCACGATTTTTCTGTTCAAATATTAAGTCATTCTGGCCATTACTTTAAAATTATGGATTTTAGAAATAATAACTTTAATTATAATAACTCTGTATATATATTTTGCCCAGAGATGTTTGCGGAATATAAATAAAACCAAATACAGGATGACGCAATATACACATGCCGATAGATGATAATTTCAGAAAGTGTGTTTTCTGCAGTCTTAAACGTGTTTTAGCATAAATTACATTTGAATATAGTAAGTGATACTTACTGCGGTTTCTTAATAATATAAAGGCTTGAACAAAAGAATTCAAGTACGTTTCTAGCTATAGGCAAAAATTGTTGATGGTGAATTTCCAATCTATTATCACTTTTTTTCTTAACTAAATTTTCGTATACTATCTAATATATGTAAAAAATAATAGATAAACACAGGATTGCGCATTTAAATTTGAATATTTTTCCGGCTTTAGACGGTAATTGCATATATCTGGCTTTCAAATGTGTTATGCGTTTTTTGAAATGTTTTCTTTGGTATCTTATCTTAAAGATCTTATTAAAGAACGACGTTGTTTTGTTATAGTAGCCTGAAGTATTAGAAAGGAAATAATAATCTAAGCTTTGCAGATGATTTTTCTTTCTTGTTTTAAAATATATTTAGAATACTCCAAAATTTGATAATATTATTAAGATATGTTACAGGTTTTACCTTTGTGAAACTTATCTCCTTATATTACATATTACTTACCTTTAAGATGTCAAATATTAGAAATATAGAGGAAGTTCGGATATTGTAGTATAATCAGGCAATATGGAGTATAGTAATTTCTGTCCTGTACGGTGTTGCAGTTGTCAGTATTCTAGTACTGGCATGATGTACTGCAGTTAGTTTTGTTTCGGTACCTGTTATTAAACTGACACGGTTAAATAACATATTATTATCATTTGGTACATTTTTTCTGCTGATAAGTTTTAATATTTGTATGAAATATAAGACTTTTTCGTAAGTGAAGTTTAACAAAATTAATACCAATAGAGCAGTTATATTTATTACATTGTTTGTCAATTTACCTCTATGCTAATTTGTTGATGTGTAAAGAGGTAATTTTTCTCAGTATAGCGTCATATGGAACTAAATGATTGTTTGAAGATGGGCTTAGTAGATCAGTAGACGGCAGCACAGACAATTTAGAAAACCCGCATTTGTCAAATATATTTCTTTAAGCTGTTTTAAAATATTTCTAATACATATTTATAGAACATTATTTTTATGAATTTTCTTAAAGATGATAATCTTATAATTTATTACATAAATTGTAATAATTTCTTATAATTTATAATTAATTAGATGATAATATTATAATTCTTTTGTCAATTAATAATCGACCCTTTATAATGTGTTACAATTTTCGTCTTCATAAATAAATAAATGAAAATAATAAGCTTCTTACCTGAGCATTCCTTCAAGAACGTCGCTTGTTATGTGAGCGGTTTTCAGAAACTTGTATTTCTTTGTGGCTGCAAAGAAAACTGTGTGTAATTTTTGCTACATTATTTGAGATGTAGCAGAAGTTTTCGTTTCGTACGATGCACATATTAAATACTGCATATTTTATCCTTATTTATTTAATTTTGATTTTTTCTTGAATAAACACATTGATTCTGGAATATGTACATCAAAAGGTGTAATAATATAATTATATTAAGTTTAAAAAAGAAAAAAGGAAGAGGTTCTTTAAACATTGAATCTATCTCGCTCGGATTCATAGAGTTACATAAATCTGGTATGCTAAAAAGAGAAAATAAAGGGAGAGAAAATAATAAGTTATTAGTCATCAAATTCTTTAGAGTTCGAATGTACAGGAGTCACTTTCCTTTACTATAGAATATTCAGTAGAAGTAGGTGCCGACAGATGGTTCCATCCATGAACAGTTTTTAAGTAGAAAATTGTACAACTTCCTATTTCTACACATCATTACACCCCCCCTTACGATTTTCAAATGTTTTCAAATGTTACGATGTTAACTGTAGTCGCGATCTCAGGTTTTCAAACTGCGATTTGGCAGAAGCCTCGTAAGCGCGTCTGCCACCAAGTCCGTAGAAGCACAATATTGTAGAATTAATGTTCCTTTTTCTTTCAGGTCTCTTAGGTGGTGGAATTTTGCGGTGACGTGCTTCGATCTACCCTGGTAATTGTCTGAGTCCGTGAGTCGTATTGTCCTCGTATATCGTTATCGGCAAAACCTGGTTTAGGTCCATGTCATCCAGACATGGATCATTCAATTTCCTTATGTCTACTATTCCATAAAATAAAGGGTTTTTTTTCTTTTGTTTGATGATTTAGAGTTTGTGCTGTGGGCTCTTGCACCATATGTTTCTTTATCTTTTCACACTTATGAAAATATTACAATTTCTTTCAACTAATTATTAAACACTAGGCAGGCTCAAATACATTTCAAAAAGCAGTAAAACTATAAAAAATGCAAAAAAAAAAAACATTTAATTAAAACCAAAACCATACAAATAAAAGGTTTCACTGTGTCATCACGTGGCCTCATTAGTATTAGCATCAACAGTAACAGAACATTAAACACGCTCTGGACTCGATAAAAGTAAAACATATTTGTTAAAATTAAAAAAAAATGTTCATTAGGAATCGAACCTGATTTGTTTAATGTAATAGGTATAGCTTAGTAAATCATCTTTCCATGAAAAATCTGTAATTATAAATGTTGCAGGTATTTTTTTAGATTAACGAATGCGAAAGATGGAGCATGGTTCATGCCAAAAGCATGTTATACTAATCTAAAATTTAATTTGCCACTTTTAAAACCTTCGATTTGCTCCGTAAGTCGTATCTCCATAAATCTTTCACTCTCATATATATATATAGGGTTACTACAGACGACAATTTTTACAATAAGTTAAGACCACTATTCAAAATGAATACATATTTTAATATGTTATAACTCTTGCAAATCTTGTAAAAGCATTCATAATAGATTTTTGTTTTGGAAAAGTGGTACAAAGTAGAACTAAAAAATAGTCGCATGGGGCATCTCTCTATGTATATTCTTACGACTACTGCATTGAATAATATATACAACATCTATTAATTTAGTTTTTGTGATATTTAAGCTTGTTGAAATTTAAATAAACAATCAATTTATTTAACGGTTTAAAAGAAACTCCAGTATTATATATGATTTCAAATTAGATTAAACTTCTGTAAAACACTATCGTAATATAGTACAAATAAAAATTCTAGGTTTGAACAGTTGAAAAAGAGGTAGGAGTTTAAATGATGATAACTCCACGACTGCAATCCAGGGATGTACTCGGGGAACATCATTAATGTACTCTATGAAAATAAGGTATACATTAGAGAAAAAGTTAAAAGTTTATTTGAAAAACAGAAGATATATGGCATTACTTAAAAAAATCCAGAAATTATACAAAGTATACTCACATACAATCTCCACTCCATGCCTACTGCATTCTATTGCATTCTATAAAAGAACTCAAGGAAGGTCTCCATACTTGACATACTCAGAATTTTTTGAAAAAAATACTAATTAAACTACTCATGTAGGTAATAAAGGATCAATCAAATTTAGCGGCGGAATTAGAATAGGAAAAATGTTAAAAAAATAAAATACTTTCGAATATTTGGCGTGAAAAGACCAAGTGGCGCGCAATTTGACGTGCAGCACTTTTCCCCACCAGAAGCAAACGATTTTAATGTAACTGAAAATTGTTTCTTAATTGATTTTTAAAATGCATTTAAATGGTATTTAATGAATTTAACAATAAACAATGAGAGAATTTAATATATATATATATATATATATATCGTATTCCATATGTATAATGTTTATTGCTGTAGTTATTTAATTTACCTCCGGAAAAAATATTTTCATAAATGAAAAATTCATATTGAGAAAAAATAATTTCATAGATTCAAATAAAAGTCAGGTGTTTCCATAGCAAGAAAATTGAATTGATAATGGTCAATTGGACTTTGAACTTCAAACAATTTTAATTAATTTAAATTTGAATGACGTTTTAAATCGCAAATTTTGATGGTTAAATTTGAATATAAATACATATAAATATTGATATAACAAAATTATACTTAAAATAAACTAAAACTGACAAAACTATAATTATTTGAATTTAATTTATCTAAATAAGTTGAACTAGAAACTTTTCTTCCATTAAAGTGCATTTGACATAAAAAAGTAATATTTTAATTGCGTTTCATCGCCAACCGATGATAAATCACCAAATAACGATATTTTCATTATTTGTTTACGGACAGGGACCGGAGGTTCCGCCGAAATTATTTTTATAAACGTATATATCCTCATGAGAAGAACATTGTGTATTTTTTTCAGATTTTTCGCAGTAAGCCCGTATGGAGACCTTCCTTGTCAGATCAGTGTTGAATTCAAATCCTAAAAGTATACAAAATATACTCCCATTCAGTCTCCACTTCAAGACTGCTGCAATCTATAAAAGAACTCAGGTCAGTGTTGAATTGAAATGGTGGACCAGATGGGGGGGGGGAGCAATTTCTTTCCAAAAATTTTCATATTTTCTGTTTTCATTGCAATTTCCCTTCCGGAATACCATTTTCTTCCTCCCCCCCCCCATAGATATACAAAAATCCCTTCTGGAGAAAAGTGTCTGAATTCAACAATGGCTCAGATGATAAAGATGCAAAGTGACATAACCATCATTTTAAGATAGTGAGCTATACAGTTCTACTACCTTGTAAAGAAATTGTTGTACTTTTGTCATGAAAGAACTGAATTTTGTAGTTGTTTGACGTTGTTTTGCATTAAATTTGATGCAGCAAGAATTTAACTTGCACGATAAATTAGCTGCAAATTTGAAATATGGTGACTTCGGTTTTGCATCATCATGCTGCTTTCTTAAACCTGCTGCTGTTTCAAGCTGTAAGTCTTCTCATAATGGACTTGCTTATCTTTTCAGTTATATATTGCAAGATAGATGCAAATTTTCTGCAAACTAAAATTGCTATGTGGAAATAGTTCCATGTAAGCGAATGTAAATGCCTTTATCACTTTATTATTTCTTCTTCTTATGTTCAAATCAAAAAACAACGAAATGAATCGATTCCATTTGTATATCGAGGAGGCATGTGCTTCGTTATTTCATGAAGATTCCAATCGAAATACCACATTTTAGATATTTTCTTAATATTTTGATCACAATAATATGAGGATTAAATTTAATTTTTTTCAGCGTTGAATGCTCAGAATTTCTATGTATTTTTTTATTTCTATTTCAGGCACAGGCAGTAAAAGTATATTATTGGAAAGAAAAGAAGAAAGGTGTTTACAGCGCATCATCCGGATTTCCAGCTACACGTTTTTTATCCCATCCAAGAGTTTATACCATCCCATCACTGGAGTATCCTGGTCTCGTGAAGGTATCTTTAACACAGTAATTTTTAAGCAGTGGTTCTCGCTAGAGTGGCGTGCCATGAGAAAACCTCATGTATTATACGAGAAAAATTTGTATCAAAATATTGCGTCTGACAAGAAAATTATTACAAGGGAAGGTTGCAATCAAAGTGCTTGATAGAAAATGATTTAAAGTAATTCCTTTTCGAAAATTCTGTTTTATACAAAAAATATCAACAATAACGTTCCAATTATCAGTGTCCAGCTTAGAAAAGTTTCTGCTTTATCCGAGTTAATAAAAATAACTAATTTTTCAATTAAATATTTAGTTTAGTAGTAAAAATTTAGTAGTAGTAAAAGTTTGGTTTATCTGAGATGAATTTTCTCCAAATTAACGCCGATGATCTGGTCTACACATTGTATTTTAAAAGTAAAACATACCCGTTAGTAACAGTGGCGTTATATTGAAGAGGACAATGACCTGACCTATAAACTGCGATTCTTTTCATTTTATTGTGCTCTTAAAGGCCCCATACTAGGCACAGAAAAAGACCCAGATGATAATGTAAAGTCTACGGGAGCGTTCTTTTCAAATATCTCGCTCAAATTTTAATATTTTTACATGATTGTTTTGCAGAAGGACGATCCATACCCAACCTAGTTTTTACTTTTTCTATTTTACTTATATATCTTTTATATTATGCTAGCTTCAATTTCAGAACCGGTTTAAACCGGTTTCGAAAGTGAAAATAATATTTTTTTAAAAAAAATCAGAAACCAAAACTGAAAAAGTAAAAACTAGGCCTATTGTGGATCATCCTTGTGCCAAAAAAACATGTAAAAATATTAAATTTTGAGCGAAATATTTGAAAACAACGCCCCCATAGAGGATACATTATCATCCGGGTCTTTTTCTGTGCCTAGTGTTGCGCCTTAAACATCATAAAATTTCAATTTTTACACTGTCGAATTAAAAAAGAAACATTCTTGCAAATGCAATTTCCCTCAAAACTGATTTTTCATAGACGGTAAAATAATATCTACCAGGATGTTTTTCCTCATATACAGGGTGTTTCGCTACCAGACCGACACACTTTGAGGGATGATAGTACACATGAAGACCAACATTATTAAATAGGAAACCATGGGGCGCAAACGTCTTCTGTAGGACCTAGGGGCCATTAAAGTTTAATGTCCAAAACTTCAAACGATGATAGAAAACGGAAAAAAGGGTCGATTCGTTTGCGGTTTTCACTAAAATTATTTTTTATATTAAGATTTCTTTAGAAAAAAATTTAAAGGTTACTCTCCAAAATTATCGATAGAGGGCGCTTTAGAGTTTAGAGTAACGAACAACTACTTTTTACCGTTATTTTCTGCATGGGAGGGAAATTATTCTAAAGTTTAGAATTTAACTTAAATTTTAAGTTCAAAATCGGAAACATTCGGATCGGGTAACTAGCGAAAATTTAACTGTGAACAAAGGGGTATATTTTAAACGCTAATAAATATTGGACAAACGCATCGATTTTATTGCGGTTTGCGTGTAGATCATTCCCTTGGTAATTATTTTATTCAAAACGGCGTACAGCTTTGGTGTCCTGATTTTTTGACAGAGGGCGCTTCCGACACATGTCCGATATTTCAATCCACATCCTCCTGGTGTTTTACTACCAGACCAATTTACTTCCAGGACGTGTTAAGGACACAAAGATGACTCGGAATCACATAGGAATATAACGTTGGAAATGCCTTTTTGCGAGTTAAGATTAAAGGAAGCAGAGAAAAAAAAGTCAACAGAAACAGCAGAGAAAGAGCAACACGTTAATGTGACAGAAAGCAGTTTATTTAAATGTTTTACAACATTAGGTGTTCGAAATTACGACCAGAAGTAGTTCGGCATGCTTGACAGCGGCAATTCCTCACGCTTTGAAAGATTCCTGGCATCTCTGATATCTTTCTGGCAAGCTACAGAAATACCAGATGCGAAGTTTTTAACAGATGATACGGGAGTCTCATACACCCAACTTTTCATTTGACTCCAACATAAGAAGTCGATACATGATAGGTCCGGCGATCCGGCAGGCCACCGCGACCTCTCCACCGTTGCCCAGATGTTCCAGATGTGTCAACAAACGTCATTGGTAAAATATGGAGGAGCTCCATCGGGCTGTTCATCTTTCAAATACTTCATTCTGCTACCTTTGGAGCCGCTTCGCGAATGATCACTTCAAAGGGATCGCTGCTCACACGCATTACCATTTAGCGCCATCTACCGCAAGAAAATCGTAGCGCCATCTACCGTCGCTGTTATACTTGCCGGACTACATCTGGTCGTTTCGAATACCTTTTGTGGTAAAACCTTTAAATAAACTGTTTTCTGTCACAGTAACGTGTTGCTCTTTCTCAGCTGTTTCTGTTGTTATCTTCTCTGCTTCCTTTAACCTTAACTCGCAAAAAAGGCATTTCCAACGTTACATTCCTATGTGATTCCGAGTCATCTTTGTGTCCCTAACACTTCCTTTAAGTAAATTGGTCTGGTAGTAAAAGACCCAGGAGTAATGCCATTGAAATGTCGGAGATGTGTCGGAAGCGCCCTCTGTCAAAAAATGATAACACCAAAGCTGTACGCCGTTTTGAATAAAATAATTACCAAGGGAATGATCTACATGCAAACCGCAATAAAATCGATGCGTTTGTCCAATGTTTATTAGCGTTTAAAATATCCCCCTTTGTTCACAATTAAATTTTCGCTTGTTACCCGATCCTAATGTTTCCTATTTTGAACTTAGAATTTAAGTTAATTTCTAAACTTTAGAATAATTTCAATCCCATGCAGAAAATAACGGTAAAAAGTAGTTGTTCGTTACTCTAAAGTCTAAAGCGCCCTCTATCGATAATTTTGGAAAGTAACCTTTAAAACTTTTTTCTAAAGAAATCGTAATATAAAGAATAATTTTAGTGAAAACCGCAAACGAATTGACCCTTTTTTCCGTTTTCTATCGTCGTTTGAAATTTTGGACTTTAAACTTTAATGGCCTCTAGCTCCTACAGAAGACGTTTGCGCCCCATGGTTTCCTATTTAATAATGTTGGTCTTCATGTGTACTATCATCCCTCAGAGTTTGTCGGTCTGGTAGCGAAACACCCTGTATAATAACATACAAAATTAAGAAAATGGGAATTTTTTAATCAAATTGCATGAAAAGAATGTGCATGAAATATAAAACTAATGCTTCAAAACGAAGTCTTTAGTTTCGAATACATCAGAGTACACCTGTGTCTTGGTATCTGTGTGTGTGAGGGGGGGGGAAGTAGGAAAACAAGCTTTATAAGACAATGCAAGCAGCTTTTGAACTTTATTCCCTCGCACAGTTCGCCAAATACTTAGGTGTTTTTCACAGAATTCGGTGAAATTCAAAATAAAACAGTAAAAATGAGTAGCCACAAACGTTTAAATGACGGACTGATTGAGCAAATCGCGGAAACATTGGAAAATCAGATAGCGTCAAGTGCACATTTCTAAAGACTACAATATAACGCTTAGTGTCGTGTCCAATAATTAGAAACAGTTTAAAGTCAATGGATACATAAGTAGGAAACCTGGTCAAAGTCGTCTAAGATTCATGGCCTAGAAAGGTTTTCTCTCTATGAACTAATAATAATTTAACAGGTAAAAAAACAATTTCTTTGTCTCAATTTCTTTTAATTTTTTTATTACAGCAAGGGGGGAAAACAGGAGTTAACAACTTCGCGGCTTTGTCATGACATTTATGTGGACATAGACAACAGAGTTTCAATGGTTACTTTTTGCAGACTAATAAGTGACAGAGGGTTCTTTGCAATAAGACCTGTTGCTTGCATCCGACTCACTTCTGCATTCTGCGATTCTCTTTTGCAACACATTCACAAGACAATTAAAAATGGTTTTAGACAGAAGTGTTAATTATTATGTTCTGTCAATGCTCTAAAAGCATTTCATGAATTTGCAGTGCATAATAAAATAAGACTTAAATAATAAGGGTATATTAGAAAAACATTGTCGTACGAATCTCACAATCTATATAAAAACAAAGTAAATAAATGTACTGTGATTCTATCTGTAAATGGGGCCTGTTTTATAGTTGCAAATTTTTCGTATAACATTTTTAATAAGAGAAAGTATATGACGACCTCAGAAGCCAAGGGGTACAAGTGACAAAATGTCGATTTGGAGTAAATTTAGTTTAAAGATAATTGGTGTTAAATTGGAACACCAATAACAATTGACTAAATTGAAATAGGAAACATCTGCTTGTTACATTCTAATCTTTGAACTCTCATTTCAATAACTGTTAAAAAAAATAGAGTACAATTTTCTTTAAATGTATAATTAATCAATATTGTTTGTTTTTCGAAAAAAAGTGGTTTATCTCTATAACTTCCCAAATAATAAAATAATGACCTATATTTCTTTACCTGAAATGAAAAAAGCATATTTCCAGATACCCTGCGTACTTAACTCAATTTTTTTCAATTTTGTCACTTATACCCCTTGGCTTCTGGGGTCCTCATGTATAGTTGAGAAACTGACCCCAGTAAAAATATTTATCTTCGAATGATTTGCTGTTCTTTCTAAATGTCATCAAGAAATGTAATTTGTATGGAAATTAAAATATATTTTTTTCACAGACGAGTTTAATCAATTTTGTGTAAAATATTCTTCATTAGTACGTAAAATTACTGTCAGAGCTTAAAGGATTAACAAGTTCACGCAGGCGCGTATCACCGGTGGAATGCAAAAAGGCTTGAGAATCCCTATTTACCTCCACCAGTAAAATTTTACTGAAAATTTTGTCTTACTTAATCAGAGCCTTTTCTCTAATTTAATAAAGCACAACTTTCTGTTTCTGTAAACCGGTGGCAAAACAATTCCGTAAAAGTGTCCCATCGCGAAGGGGTTAAGCAAATCTTGCTGATTGACCTTCAATAAATTTAAAGATAATATAACTTATAAGATTTTGGACTAATTTTGGTCATTAAAAAAAATAATACTTTTAGACACTCATAAAAAAAATTGAAAATAAACTTTATATTATTTAAATATGGCCACTTTGTTGATTTTCAGTTTTTTGATGTTAAGTGCATAAGGCTTCAGGTACATCTATTTTTATAAGCCCTAAGAGGCTATTTCAGTCAAGCGAAAAGACCCGTTTGTTAATGTCAATTCTAATTAAGAAATTTCCAAAAATTTCTCGGTTGCACTTCAAAATTTTTATTTATTTATTTATTTATATTTTATTTTATTTTATTTTGCTTATTTATTTATCTGTGTTTTATTTTATTTTTACTTTTTATTCTATTTATTTATTTATTTATTTTTCTGCATCGGAAAGTTTGTTTGATTTGTACAAAGACCGTTTTTTATACTTTTGATTTTGTTTACAAATATTTTTAATCAAAAAAACCTTCATTTTGGGAACTGGTTTCAAAAATGAAAGCATACTCATAAAAAAAGAAAAGTCGGCAATCAAAATCGAAAAAGTAAAAAACGGCCGTTATAACGTAAACAGGTCTTTTCACGTAACTGAAGTAGCCCCTTATGAGAAGGTGATTGCAAACAACTATTGAAATCTATTGTATCTCGCTCCATTAGAAATACATGACTCACGCTAGAAGATAATAAAAAAATCTATATAAAAATTTTATGTAAAAATCTTATAATAATTGCTAATATAAAAAAACTTTTGAAATGTTTTTTAAATGACAATCAGTAACATAAAAAAAAAAACAGATGCAAACTCTTCATTCCTATGTAAAAAAAATAAATATATTTTAAAAGCCTTTTTTTTTCTCGGCCTTCTAGAGACTTATTACCCCTCCCACCTTCATCCTTGCTGAAATCAGTTTATTTTACGAGAATTTTTCAACAACGTTTGGCTTCATATTTATTTGTGTAGGTATGCTATCATAGTGGTGTTCCAGTCGATCCTGACGAGAGAGATAAAACAGTTGTGGGCAAAGAGCATGAAAACATCATAGCAGACTACATTAAGAAACACTTTCCTCTCTTGGAAACAGAACCAGCCATTACTGAAATGTGCATGTATACGGTAAGTTTAAAATCCGATAATTTCTAACCATTTTATGCGTAATATCATGCTATGTTTAAAAGATTTGTGCAACTTAGTAAAATTGTAGATTTTAAAAAACTTCCTAAATATTTATTTTATAAGAATTTTTTTACAGTTGTTTGTAACCGTTATCTGCCTGGATTAAAAGTTTCACAGACTAATATATTCTGTGCCATACTATTGCTCAAGAATTCATAAGTAAAGGTCAAACGAATCGCTTGTATTATCGAAAATCCGGGAAATTAAGAAACTCAATTTGTTTTCCAGTCCCAGAATTTACCCAGAAAAATGACAGAATCTTTTTTCCACATGCTATATGAGGTGTCTTGCAAGATTCTTTACCTAGATCAATGATCTATCTGTTTTTGATCTAACTGCACAGTCTTTGTACCTGTGCAATTGATCTCGCACTTCGAGTAGTTGATTGTACGTGTTTCGAGTGTTATTGGAATCAAGTTCCGCTTAGTCAGGCGGATCGGATCTTCTGTTTATCGCATGTTAGATTGGCTTGCAGAAAAACTGCTGATCGCCTGCGTAATGTTATCTTGAGTGTAATGATAACACCCTGTATATAATGCTGCATCCAAAGCATCTAAATTCAGAGGAGTTTTGTGATTTGGAAGCAGCATGATGATGAGTTCCAGGTGGGTATTTCACTCTAATGTAGACCTTACAGAGCCCAGTTTTGACCCTGCGAAGATTGACTATTTGCTTTACAACTATGATTATTCAGAAAACGGGGCTTGTTACGTTACGGGATTTGTGATATTCAAGCAACCTTGTGACCTAATGTACTGTAAAGCCTGGTACAACCAAGCAGTTTTTGATAAAGCTTGCTATAACAGTGATCTTTACTGCACGCCACTGAAAGAAGACCATATATTTGTGGAATTCGGAGCGATAAACGAGCATACAGATACCTATTTGTCGGAACTTTTTAGTCGCTTATCGATTGATGACTGAAAATAATTTTTTTAAAATGACACAGTTATTTATTTAAAAAAATCATGATTTGCTAAAATCATTTATAAATTTGTTAAAATTTATGCAATTGGTTCGCTTTTTAGTATAAAAATGCACAAAATGCCTGCATTAATTCAAGAACCAATTTTTCAGCCTGCTGATCACGTTTACTAAAAATCACTAAAAATTGGACCCTGTATATATGTTTTTTTTTGTTATATGTACCTCATTTCCAGGCTTCTCGTACACTTAAAGCCCACTGTTGTGTTATTTTTCCTGCACGAATGCTTCAGCAAGTACGAGCACAGTAATGTTACACTATTTCAAAATGCCTGCATTGCTTTGATGACATATAACAAAGGTGGAGGTGGGATGCGGTGGTGGTATTCCCAGTTCCTGTTTCCAGCGTGTGTAGTCCGCAGCCTGGTTGCTCGTTTTGGCCCGACTCGTCTGATGTTGTGGACAGCGCAGATGAGTTTGAACCGAGCCCTAAGCGTCCAAAATAGCCTTGGAGATGAGGTGCGCTCGCAAAGGGTAACGTGTAAATTTTTTAATATGCCTGCTAGATTAAAAATTTAAACTAGTCGCACCACCCTTACATGCGATACAAGCCTGCTTTTTTTCCGGAAAAAAATCTTATGTTTATACAGCCTTCTATTGTAAATACTTTGAACATATTTTATATATTTGTTGTGATTCTATTTTAAATAAATACGTGCACTAGCACTTTAAAACTTAAAATTTGTTTGTTTGTTTATTTCATTAACAAAAAATTTTAATTTTCAGGCTTTATTTTCAGATTTTGGACGCCATTTTGTTTCTTTTGGACGTCCCCCATTTCTTAAAACCATTTTTTACAAAAATATCTATTTTCTAATTTAGACAAGACCAAAATCAATCTTTACTAAAATTTGCATGTGTAAAGTAAATTTAAAATCTGATAATGTTCAACCGTTATACATGTAATATGATGCTATGATTAACAATTCATACAACCTATTAAATTTGTAGATATGAAAATTTTCTTAATATCTATTTTATATTTAAAAAAACTTTAAAAATGAAAACTTATTGAACGAACATTTTATGATACATTTTTTCAAAAATTGTTATATTTTATGATTGAAATTATTGTGAAGTATTATATCATATAGTGAAACTAAAATACTAAATTTCTATTTAGTATTGAAAATATGGGGCAGTATGTTTGTATATCTAATACAGTACTTATGTAAGCAATTCGTTCCATGATTAGCGACGTAAGTCTAAAATAACGTAACTCGAGGTACGCTTAGCTAAGAAAAATTATAAATAATAAAAATTCTCAAAAGTGTATTGAGCATATTGCGTTCTATTCCGTTCAGAGATTATGTTACATACATTTTACATTAACAAAAAAATGTGTTTGCAATATACGAATTTGAAATAAATCAATAATTTGCTAACTTGCGATTCATTGTTCTTCTAACTGCTTCGTTTAAATCTTTGTGACTGTCGCATAAAAAATACATTTTTGCAAAAAATTACATAATAGAATTGTTTATACTTCTATTAATAAGGTTAGTGTCAAAGTACTACCTTTAGTATCTTATAAACCGAGTATGATCATTATAGTTCCTTTATTTCTTTTATTTCGACTATAAATTGTTACATTTTTAATAACGCTAGCATGAGAACGAACTTTTGGAGCCACTTTGCATCGGGCTGGTTTCGTTTGCAGTAGTCCCAGTTCCTCAAAAATGCCTTATTATAAAATATATTTGTTTATTTGTTAAAAAATATATGAATCAAAAATTACTTTTTTTCATGTAATAGTTTACGACTCAATTTCGACTTTGAGAAATCATGTATAATATATTTTTAATAATGGAATTTTTAGAGGAACTATGTCAAAGTGAACCAAAGGATTGACAAAATGTGAAAAAATCTTGCAATGAAGTTTGAACAGACGAATTCTTTTTAAAAATATTTTACAAGCTCTTTGTAATTATAGAAGGATTTCTAACTCTTTTCTTGTGACTTTTCTTAGTTGTTTCTCATTATCACTTGTAAGTCCAAGGAAAGTAAAGTAAGAAAAGGAAAGTTCGTGAAGTCAAAATTTTTCAAAGTGCAAATTAATATAAAACTTAATTATTTTTTCTTAAATATTTTTTTATTATGCCTTAATTATTTTTCCAGCACACAAATAAATATGCAAATGGTGAAAAATGCCTTAATTTACACAAATTGATGAGTAAGTATGCACATTTCTAAATTCAATCATTTGTCATAAAAATTACATATTTCGTTAAAAAAAACAATGTGGTTTTATGTTTATTAAGCTTATAGCATTAAGTCTGTAAGTTGTAATCAGTTCATAAACTCAGATAACTGTGTAAATGTAGATTTACAATAACTGGTGTGTTGCAAAAATTATGTGTAAATCTTAAAGTAGATGTCAAGTAAAGGATGGGGAACTCAGAAGGATGCGATTCATGTTTGTAATTTTTATTCCAGTAATTTCATTCCATAAAAAACATTTTTTCATTGCATTGATATAATAGCATTTTAAAAATAAACTACCTAAACATTCATTTAATTATTTATTTTTATAAAATGCTGCACTTTCTTTACTCAATCCCGTTTCTGCTAAATTAGCAGCACATGAACATTTAAAAGAAAACAGAATTAAAAATTGTCTAACCCTTAACTGCAATTAGCGATTCCACAGATCTTTAGATTTCACTTTTTTTTCAATTTTCACAATTTAACATTTAACTAATGTGATAGACATTATCACACAACTTCTGTAAAGCGGTATCACACACTGCTTCACTAGAAGTTGAGTAAAAGGTTTAATTAACTGATAGGATGATGTTTTTTGAACTAAACATTATGTACAGTGCCGTTATAATTAAAATTCGCGTATTCAAAAGTCTTTGGGGATAGTATTAAAGCTCAAAATGAATCAAATTTCAGTAGTGTTTGTATCTAAACTGAAAATTATAAGTTAAACTATAAAAATTAAAAAAAAGCAGTAGTCTATCAGATCGGTAACATCAATTAAAAAATAACTTCTACTTTTCAGTTTAACTATTGATACTAGCAAAAGCTTGTTTCATTTGGATTCGTAGCGCTATCACTGGAGATTTCTGAATAGGAGGATTTTAATTATAACTGTCTTGTGCATATAGATTAGTACATAAACAGATTCCTTTGATTTAACCTCCTCAGTCCTGATGTCGCCTATAGGAGACACTTAGAAACGCTCTATAAATTAAATTAAATACTTCTAGAGTTTTAAATAATTATTTCTGGACTTTTTATATAAACACGTCAATATCTTAAACATTTACTTATAGACAAATACACCTTTCAAGGTTTTTTATAGTAATTTAAAACTGTTTTTTGAAGGGGTCATGTAAAATTTGTCTCGGGATTGAGGAGGTTAAGGGGCCTTTATTCATACTTCGTTCAAGTAGTCTCAGAGATTACCTGACAGTAGTTATGCGGCAATATTTTTTATAACAGTTAAGGGTAAGAAATGTGGGATAGGAAACTCTCTAATTACAAAAAATTCTTAACTCTGTTTTCCTATAGTTTTTAAATATTTTATGTTCGTGTAATAAGCATGGTCAGTCTGACGCCACTGAAAGTCATGGTGCTCATGTGATATCTCTTATTAAAATGGCACTACTAAGTCCGGGTATGTCGTGACAAAAATGGGAAATTCTTCCACTACTTAAAAAAATTAAAAGATTATTTAAACCTGTTATTTATTATAAATAAAAGTTTCTAGTCACTTTTACATTTTTTTTTTTACTTTAGTACAAGTCACATACTTCAGGTCACAACTGTATATCAAAATACATTCAGAAGCATGAAATGGAAATCTAAATACAAAATAAAAATCTAAAATTTCTTAAACATGTTATTCTCAAAGCAAAATTTGCAGACTTCAAATACAGGCTTCATATTTCATGTACAGAAATTTAATCCCACTTTATGCTTGTTCATTTATTTAAACAAGTATTAAAAATGCTCTGGAGAGCAACAAAAAAAGTTAATACGTTTTTAAGTATGAAAAAGTATTTGACAAGTGCTTCTAATTAAACATGAGAAAGGACAAGGGATCCCTTCTTGGCTGCGGCTCAGTGTCAATGCCAAATTTGAAAAAAATCATATTTGCACTTTTTTCGTATAAAAGAAATCAGTCACAATTATGATAAATATGTGTTGTGCACTAAATGACCGGCCACTTTCAGTTTAAGACATTGTTAAATATCTAGAAATATACATCAGGAATTATTCTGAAACTGTAAGTATAGGAACATAACTTACAGGTGAAGATTTCCGTGAATATTTCTTTCCGAAATTCCATAGGGGACGGGTCAATAAATTGAAAAAGAAAGAATATTTTTGGATAACACTCTCATAACTAATGTAACAAAAGCGTTCAAACTGTAGATTATGATAAAATGGCTTATTGTGATAAACTGTGTTCATTTTTATGCGGATAGGATTTACACTCGTAGTTAAATTGAGGTGTTTATATAAACAGCGTTGAATGCTTAGAACTCTACATTTTTACTTTCTTCTCTGTTCAATAGAAAAAAGTATTGTAATCGAAATTTTTTTCGACTTCCGGTTTTTGACGTATTTACGCGTTGTAGGGGTCAGAGATTCAACAAACATTTTTTACAAAATGTCTGTCTGCCCGTGTGTCTGTGTGTCTGTGTGACCGTATGTCGACATTCTACCATCAAAAAATGTATGAAGATATACATAGAATTGGACAAATTTTTTTGTGAATGTTTTTGATTGTGGCAAGCAAGTTCTCCTTCATTTTTGAAATATTCCGTTAGAAGGGGGCGCTGCAATAGGGATTTTTGTGCCATTTTCAATATTGTATTAACTAAAAGTGTTTGAATTTCTGCTTCGAATTGAACCAAATTTTTTGTGTGAGTAAATGGCAATGACTATTTGGTCCTTCCTGAGTTTGAAAAAAATCCGCCGGAAGGGGGCGCTACAGTAGTGATTTTTAAGCCTTTTTCAATATTGTACCACCTAAAAGTGTATGAAGTTATGCATAGAATGGAAAGAAATTTGTTGTGTAAGTGTTTGGCTACGGATCGTTGTTCATCCCTGAATTTGCAAAAAATCCACCGGAAAAGGGCGCTGCAATAGCGACTTTTTGTGGCATTTTCAATATTGTATTGCCTAAAAGTGCACGAAGTTTTGCAAAAAATATAACAAAATTTTTTATATAAGTGTTTTCTATGGTCAGCAGCCCTCCCTGAATTTGAAAAAAAAACTGCCAGAAGGGGGCGCTATTATCGCGACGACTGTGCCATTTTCATTATTTTACCATCTAAAACTATATGAAGTTATGCATAGAAGCGAACTAAATTTTTTGTGTATGATTATTTTTGGACATGGCAAGCAGGTCCTCCCTGAATTTGAAAAAAATCTGCCTATTTCTGGATTGTACATCGGTTCTTGCAGAGACGGAAACTCGTTTTTACACCGATTAATTGACTGAAGGAGAAATTTAAGATAAAAATCAAAATTGGTATAGTATAGAGTTAATAATATTAAAGTATTAACATGTTTAACTAATTTTTGAAACATTAAAATGTCCGTATGAGATAAAAGAAAGTTTTGGGATTGGCACATCCAACTAGTTTTCTTATAATCTGAAGAGTTCTTAACATAAAATTATGATCTTTTCCAAAAATATGACAAGCAACATTATACTCAATACCCTGTAATCAGAATTTAAAAATAATAAAAATTGTTTGAATAATTAGAAAGTTTACTAAATATTTTTTACTGCACATGCGTCAATGCTATTAGAATTTCATTTGCATATTGTGTTAGCTAAATGTATAGAGCAATTTTTGCAAAAGTCTTAAAAACATAACAAGGGGTAAAAATGATCGTCAATAGAATTATCTCAAAATCTGTTGTTCCCATAATGAAGCAAAAAGATGAGGGGCTATATCCAAATGTCGTAGTACGTGCGATATTGTGTATTCTATATTGACACTGATCAATGGATAAATAAATAGTGCCCCTCATCTTTTTGCTTCATTTTGGGAATAACGGAATTTGAGCTTATTCTGTCGACGAACACTTTCAGAATTTTCAAGTTATGTTTTTGACACTAGATTTCATATAAGTTGCTCTATACATTTAGCTAACACAATATACAAATTAAATTTTGATAGCTCTTACACGCAATGAAAAAATTATTTAGTAAACCTGCTCTTTTTTCATACAATTTTTATTATTCTTTAATTCATATAACAGAGTATTGTGTACAGTGTTGCTTATTATATTTTCGGAAAAGAACATTAGTTTATGTTAAGAACTCTGCAAATTATAAACAAGAAACTTGAATAATTTGGATCTGTTTCTATAAAAACTTTAAGTTCTCTACGAATATACATGCTATCCACATAAAAATGAACGTTGTTTATTACAATGAACCACGTAATCATAATCTTCAGTTTGAATGCTTTTGCTGTGTTAGTTTTCACAGGGGTGTCCAAAAGATATTCGTTATTTTTCAATTTGTTGACAGTCCCTTAGGGAGTTTCGGGAAAAAAATTTCACTGAAATGTATGACGTGTATCATTATACCAACCCTCTTAGAATTTTAGGATAATTCCTAATGTATTTTTCTAGATATTTAAAATGTCTAAAATCGCAAGTGGCATGTAGTACCTGCAATTGATAAAATATTCAATGTACAATTTAAACATACCAAAATATAAAGATAGAAAACAAAACAAAAAAATAAAATATACAAAATAAACGAAAAAAAATCTATCTTTTTGAAATATTACATAAAATTCTATATATTTTGAATATTATACAAATGTGTGATTTGCATAGAATGAAGAAATATGTGTAAGAACTCAGTATTACACAAAAATATATCTATTTCGCATATTACACATATACGTTTGAGTTTGAATAGTTATTGTCCTTAGTGTATGTAAAATATTTGTACTGCGATGGGGTTGATGGGGAACATAAAAATCCATGTTTGATATGTCTATATGGTCAATTCACAGAAGCTTCTGTGAATGACTGAATGATTTCACTGAGCTTCTTTATTAAAATATATTTAGACGAAAGTGGTAAGTTTTAAAGACCTATTTTTGAGGGAGCTTTTAAGAAGGAGTCAAGTGTGAAATGCTGGTTTGGGGCTTATGAGGCTGCATTTGTGCAATGGATGAGATGTACCTGGAATGAGGTCGAGATCACTGTGTCTAAACGACAGTAGTTACATCTCATCTACTGTTACAAATCTAGCCTCATAAGCAATAGATCAACCTTTCGCCCTTACATTCATCCTATTACTCCTCCCTCCAAAACTATGTGAATGTAGCAGATATGTTTCTGAAATTGATCATATAGTCATCTTAGACATTAGACTTCAATATTCCACAACTATTGCAGAACAAATATTTTATACTAGCAGTTACCCGTGACTTCGTTCCCAGATAAAAAGGTGCTAAACATGTATTTGCGAAGAATAAATTCTGTGAAAATCACTCTATTTTGTATAACTGCTATGAACAGGTATAAATAGAGGTTAACATTTCTCCATAAAAAAGGAAAAAAAGGTGCGGTTTTTTTTTTTTTTTTTTTTTTTTTTTTTTTTTTTTTAATCTTAAATTCCAAACTTCCAACTTTTACTAGTTTTCATCGCCATAATGTCCATAGCATTTTGCATAAAAAATAATTGAAAATTAGTGAAGTAACGCAATAACGCATGGTTAAATTAATAAAACAGATTTTCATTTTTGATGCCTGTAATACGCTTGCAAAGCTTTCAAAAATATTTCTCAAGCAAATATCAAGGATTTAAAAAAGAGTATTTTTTAAATGGAATTTTATTTTTAAAAAATATTAATAATAGGAAACATTCAAAAGGGCGTCAAAAATCTGATACAGAGCACCACGTTGGACAGCGCTGATCTATACGAATTGAAATCAACTTCTTTTTAATTTTAAATTAAAAAAAATAGAGTCAAAAATGTATATTAATGAGTTTTATTTCCCCCATTTTTCAACCGAAAATGTCTTCCATTAATAATTATGAATTTTAAATGAAAATTTTCATAAGTATGTAACTTATAACTTATAAATTAGCATAAGTAAAAAATAATTCTCATTCATGTTAAATATGACGTCATTATTTATCTAACTACAATAATTACTGATATCCATGTCTCTCGTATTTTTAACGATTACTATAAAATATCTGTTTTATTTCAATTTTGACGTCATATTTTCCCAAGTGAAATATTTTTTAAAAAGTATTTTTTTCCCCTTTTTTAAAAAATTTCTATTTATGTTGCCATTTTTGATTGAAAGTTCTTATTAAAGAAACAAATATCCATATTAAATATATAACAAAAGATATTCCCTTAATTTTAATTTCACTTATGATGTCATACTTAATTTCTTTTAAATTATTTTTATTTCGCATGGAAATAGCTCAATTGGAAATTTATGGCCGCTGAGAAATTATTATTCCAGATTTTAATTTTTTTGGCGACGAGAAAGGAAATTGATTAATTTTTTTTCTAAAAAATTCCTATTGATTTAGTATGAAAAAGAGTGAAATTTTCAATTATTAAGGAAAATATTTGAAACAATTAAAAATTAGTCTATGTTTATTTCCGGGCTTTCACTTATCCATAAGCATAGATTCAAAGACATTAATCCATCCGTTTTGAAGCCAACTTCATTCCAACTTTCGAACACACTTTCACATTTATAATATTGCTAGCTGTTACCCGTGACTTCGTTCACATAAGATTTGAAGAAGTACAAATCCATCAATTAAAAAAACAATTTCGATTATTAAAAGCATGCGTGATTAACCCTTTATCATATTTTATAGCAGAAAGACTTTTGATGGTAACAGCTTGTTTATTTTTGTTTCGATATGTAAGATCATTTAAAATTTCTGTCGTGAACATGAAATTTCATACTTGTTTTCTATGATTAAATGCGAAATAAATTTAAATCACTGTTATTCTATTTTGTTATTTCTATTTACTCTATTTTTTATTTATTCCGTTTATAGATATTGGTTTATATTTTAGCGACAAAGAATATTATTTAAAGAAATGCAAAAAAATCTCTGAAATGTATAATAAAATGTATAAAAAAAGGATCGTTTTTATTTTTGAAGCTACTGAGATGAAAATGACATCTTTGACGCTTTGATGAAATTAAAATATATATTTTTGTTTTAGTAAAAACTTTTTGTAAAAACGCCTTTGAGACCTATTTTAACTGCTACTTTTTAAAAATAATTAATTAAAATAGTATATTATTAATAGTATATTTTTAAAAATTCAATTCTTATGAATTAGTAGCAATAATAGTCTACTTAAACGTACGGAAGCTTAAATTACATCCTTGTTTGTAAATGTCAATATGTTGCAGACGATTTTCACTTCTGAGAAACAAAAATAAATTTTAGCGAGAAAATAGTGTCAAAAATATATTAATCAGTTTTATTTCCGTTTTTCTTTGAAATAAAAAACTATGAATCATAACGTTAACTTTGAATGAAAACTTTCATTTGTATGTAAATCACATTCAAATTTGTTAATCAGTATTAGTAAAAAAAAATATTTTTCTTTTATTTTAAATGTAACTTCATTATTTACCGATTTTTATTAGTTACACATATGCATGTCACATCCCTTGAATTTTTAACGAATACTTCAAAATTTCTATATTATTAAATGTATGACGTCATACTTTACCAAGTAAAATATTTTATTAATAATATAATTCTTTTTCATTCATTTTATTTCTAATTATGTCTCTATTTTTCACAGAATACCGCTTATTAACGTAACCGATATTCATGCTTCTTATATAATAAAAGACAATTCATTTTTATTTCAAGTATGACGTCATATTTATTTTCTTTGATTTTTTTTTCTTTTAATTTTTCAACTGAAAATTAATTGCAGAGGAAAAATTATTATTCCAGGATTTGATTTTCTTGGCAACTGGAAAAAAAAATGGTTATTTTTTATCGGAAAAATGTTACTTGATTCGGTATGAAAAATAAGGAAATTTTGATTTATTAGGGAAAATATTTGAATAAACCAATTAAAAATTAGCCTATGTTTATTTCCGGGCTTTAACGTATCTATATACAAAGATTCAAATACATTAATCCATTCCTTTTCAAGCCAATTTCATTCCAATTTCCGGACACACTTTCCCATTTATAATATATATATAAGATAAGGATACACTAAGGACAGTAGTATTGAACCTCCTTCGTTTATATGTATTCTACATATTATACAAACAACTATATAAATTACACCTAACGCAAAAATATGTGTTGTTTTGCATGATTCAAATTTATCTGTATAAGATTATGAAACAGATATATGTGTATTCTTGTGCAAGTGTTCAGATAACTTTTACACACTCAGTATTATCATTAAATTTCTCATCAAAATGTACATTTCGGAATTCACACATTATGTGTGTTTTTCTTTTCCAATTTATGAACCACTTTACACATTATAAAAACATTTCATATTTATTTACTTAGAACAGGTGTCACAAATAAAAATTAAATTAAAAAGTTGACATGTTTCGGTTCATTCATAAGAAACGTATTCATAACACATAAAATCAGTAGAAAACTAAATGACACTGGATATAAATATAATTTAAAAACCCAAAACAAAACATTGCGCCCCCTATGATCGTGAATAGCCATTGCCACCGCGGCATATAAATATAATAAATGTTGATCATATATTAAATTTAATATGTATAAAATTAATAGTAATAAAAGTAGAAAAACTAAATGACTCTGGATATAAAGGTAATTTAAAAACCCAAAACACAAAATATTGCGCCCACTATGATCGTGAATAGCCAATGCCACCGCGGCTCCCCCTATTAAACTCACCCTTTAAATATTTATTAAGTAATTCTAACCACAAACTCGGAATGTCATAAGAATAAGAATCATTACAAACCCTATCCCTCCTAGAATATATCTCTATGGATTCACGGATGATTAATTTTCGGAATAAACTTGAAATGTTCCGAACTTTTTATCAGTTAAAAACAAAACTATTAAACACATTTCAAGTTTATTCCGAAAATTAATCATCCGTGAATCCATAGAGATATATTCTAGGAGGGATAGGGTTTGTAATGATTCTTATTCTTATGACATTCCGAGTTTGTGGTAAGAATTGCTTAATAAATATTTAAAGGGTGAGTTTAATAGAAGGAGCCGCGGTGGCATTGGCTATTCACGATCATAGTGGGCGCAATATTTTGTGTTTTGGGTTTTTAAATTACCTTTATATCCAGAGTCATTTAGTTTTTTTACTTTTATTAATATTAATTTTATACATATTAAATTTAATATATGATCAAAATTTATTATATTTATATGCCGCGGTGGCAATGGCTATTCACGATCATAGGGGGCGCAATGTTTTGTTTTGGGTTTTTAAATTATATTTATATCCAGTGTCATTTAGTTTTCTACTGATTTTATGTGTTGTGAATACGGTTCTCATGAATGAACCGAAACATGTCAACTTTTTAATTTAATTTTTATTTGTGACACCTGTTCTAAGTAAATAAATATGAAATGTTTTTATACGTGAATGAAAAAGGTGAAGTGATTTTGTTTTAGTTTTTAGTTTTTGAAAAAACGAAAGCTAACAACAGTTTTAACATTTGACACATTGTAGAAAAATCATTCTTGTAACATCGATATACCTGTTTTTATGTGTAAATATTCCCAATTATTTTTCAGAGTGCGCAAAAACTTTATTAACTAAGCAAATAGGATTCTTGAGATTATTAATTATAAATTTAACTATCAAAACTGGATTACATCTAGAAAATTGTATTAAATCAAAGAATTAGAATATTACTATTGCAGTGAAACCTACAGCTTAGTGAACGGATATGTTGGTTCGCAGAGATGAGAAGGATAACCATCTTTTAAAATTCTGTAATTTCTCTATTAATACCATAAAAATAAACTATTTTCAGTATTGAAATAGTTTTTATTGATCTTATACATATTTGATATGAATGGATATTCTCAAACCCTGATATCTAGTAAATGTTGATACTTCAAAGCAGTAAACATATAGGAAAGCTTAACTTTTCGTATAAAATATCTAAAAGCATACATCTATAGAAAATAATCGACTTCTTAATTATATGGAATTTTTACTCGGGTCCTAATAAAATATATTCTGTTATTTTTTTCCTATAATGTTATTGTAATATTGCACAATCTTTAAGGATATTTCGTCATCGATAAGATGATACAATTTAAATTGAAAGGCATTGCATTAAATTGAGACAAAATGCCGATGTGAAAAATTAAAATTAGTGTTATAAACTCTTTTTCATGTATTAACTTTATTAAACACTCAAAATATAAAGTTTAGATTAATTAAAGAAAGGAAATTGATGACTAAAAACAATTTTGTATGTCGTTAGTTTATATTTGTAAATAGTGGATGAGAGAAAGCATGAGGAAAAGTGCGGACCATAATGCCTGTTGATTTGTAATATTCAATTGGTATACAAATCACGAAAACATTGTATGAATTACTATTTATAATAGCAATAAGCGATTTGAATATTTACTCATCAAAGAATTAGGGGGTCTTAGGAGTCTTATTATTTACCTGGCGGTGGAATTTTGCAACATGTTACATTTATTTTTTTCAGTCCCTATAAAATATAAATGCATACATATATTTTTTTAATTTTTGACAAATAAATAACTTTTTTAATATTCTTTTTTGAAATATTGTCTACTTTTTCTATGTTAACTTTTGAAGAAAATTTTAAAATTGTTTTTTGACTTTCATAGCACTGGGCGCAAGACTATAGCAGAAGGTTCAAAATACATAAAGTTATCAAAAGATGTTAGTTCCTGAGCCCTCCCCCCCCCCAAAAAAAAAAATACTGATAATGGTGTAAAACAAACGTATCTGGTACATACACTTGATTTCTAAGGAATTTATTTATTTATTTATTTGAAATTTAAATTTAAGTATAAAAAAATATATGTTTTATTGAAAAATCGCTAGTTTTAAATATATAAATTGCTTAAAAATGAAATACACGTTAAAAACTGAGTTAGAAGTTGAAACAAGTAGTTGTTGACTACATTTAGGTGAAAACCACCTAACCTGTTGCTCTACTAAGCTACATTTTTCAGGAATTATTAACATGGATGTGATAGAAGAAAGTTTTGCTTTTGCCACATAGGACTAGTTTTTATTATTTGCAAGAAATATTGCATATAAAAATATTAATTTAATTTTTGTTTTCATTTTAGTGTACGCCAGATGAAATATTCTTAATTGACAGATTACCAGGACACGAGAACATAGTAATTGGAACTGGATTTTCAGGTAACCAAGCACAAAAAATTATGCATGAATTTTTAAAATGTCTACATTTTCAGGATATTTTAATGCTTGGTAATTATTGTGTGTGGAGTAAATTAAAATGCATCACTAGTAATAAATATTTTCCCTCATACCTGAAGTTTTCTGAAGAATATTTGTTTAAAATTTTGTGGTTTTTTGTAAAATTTTTATTTTTATTTTCTCTTTTTTAATCTTTTTTAATACATTCCAACATAGCTGAAAAAGTCTATAAATTCGGTTTGTCTGTCAGTCACGCTCTAACTCACTTAAATATATGGGTGATTCTCAAAATAGGGGACAATTTCAAAAGTGAAATCTTAAAAAAAATTGCTGTTAGCAAAATTTCTGAAAAAAATAGGTGTTGTTAATATAGTATTAGGCATACTTTACATGTAGTCAGCAGAGCTAAATATTTAAAAATTAACTTAAAAAAAAATAATTAGTATTTCTTGAGCCATGCTAATGACAAAACAAATTGCATGGAATAAATATATTAAGAAATTTTTATTTTCTTCCTGTTTAAATATTTTTTTCTATATTTATTAGCCTTCCTTTTCAGCAAATGGTTTCCATTTTTACATATATACACTCTAAAAAATAAATGTGTAAATTGGCCAATTTTACCCATGGATATGTGTAAATTTGTAAATTTACACCTGTCGTAAAATTTACACATTTTTTCTCCGAAATTTACCTATTTTTATGTGTATTTATCTTATGAAAGTAAGTGTGTAATTTATTATCACTTGAAAAACTCAGACAAGTGTGTAAATGTTGAAAAATGCCATTATTTACACGAATTTGTGATTTATTCTAATTTAAACATAATTATATGTACACAGATAAGTGTGTAATTTTTTTAAAATGCATACTTGACTTAAAATTTACACATTTTGAGGAAAAAAATTACCTGTTTTTATGTGCACCTAACTTGAGAAATCAAATGTGCAATATGTTATCGCTTTATAAACTCAAACAAATGTGTAAATGTTGAAAAATGCCTGAAATTACACAAATGGCGTGTTAGACATAATTACAAGCAGAGAATATTCGAAAAATCCGTTTTGTTTTCGTTTTCGGCCCAAAATCTGCGTTCTGCTGAAAATTCGGTTTCGTTTTCGTTTTCGGCCCAATATTTGTATTTTGCCGAAAATTCGATTTCGTTTTCGGCCCAAAATCTGAAATTCACCGAAAATTCGGTTTCGGTTTCGTTTTTGGCCCAAAATTTGAGTTTCTCCGAAAACTCGTTATCGGCGGAAATGCTGTCAGAAATTCGGCTGGACCGAAACTCGGCCGAAACTATCTGAATTCTAGAAATCTTCTTTCTTCCGTTGGAAATTTTTGACATGACTTGTTGATTGAGCTGTTTCCGCTCAGATGAGAAACTCTTTATTTAATGTTATGAATAAAGTTTATTGTTTATAATTATCGACCACAGCTGATTCATGACGTGAAATCAAATTAAACATCCTCCTACATACGGCGCTCTTCACCTGCTCCTTAAAAGCTGCACGCTTAACAGTAATAGAAAATTTTTAGTTTAAAACCGCAGATATGTTTCGATTGCTATTTCTAAAAGTTCTAACATTCTATGTTGTTGATGAATTAATTACATTTTATTTTACATGCAAATAAAAAGTTTTGTTCAAAGTAGAGATGTGCACGCATCCGAGCTTGGCTGACGATATGAATCAGAATTTTCAAATGGGCCGGCAAACAAAATAAACGGGTTTGGGCCGATAAAATAAAATATTTAGCGGTCCTACCGGCCGACATAAAAATTTAAACCAAGCCGATAAAATATTAGCTTCTTTCAAAGAATTTGTTTTTCATCAGAATAAATATAAACCTGCGTCACGAGCTGATGCTTGATAAATAACATTAATGAAGAAATGTAACATGTCCACGGAAGAGACTGGCATCGGACATGGTGTCTGTTTAGATTTTTCAGCACACTTGTGCGGTATTAAGATCAGATTTGCATTTTTTTATTACATAGTGGAGCTGGGCCGGAACTGAACGTAGCTGTTCCCAGGATGTGTGGGGCAAGCAATATGTTTTGTAAAAATATTAGTAGTGATAATGAACTTCTGCTTACGGAATCTTTGGAAATGTACCTTAAAATGTTTTTTAGCTCACAGGCTATCATAGCCTGAGAGCTTATGTGCCCGTCCGTTCTGTATGTATGTGCGTTCGTGCGTAACGCGATAACTCATGATAAAAATATCCGATCCACTTGAAATTTTGTATATAGGTATATCCTGACAAGGCGCTTCCCTGATTAGTTTTTGGAGTTCATTCGATATGTATAAGAGGGGGAACGGGGGGCTCATGCCCCCCGTTAGTTGATATAAATGGGATTTTCATGCAGAATTAAGTTTTCGTTCAAAATTTAGATTAGGATCATTCCGATGAGGCGATTCCGTGACTGTTATTAGGTGTTCATTGAATAAGTATAAATAGGGGGAACAGGGGTTCTAATGCCCCCCCCCCCCGTTAGTTGATATAAATGGGATTTTCATGCAGAAGTAATTTTTCGTTCAAAATTTAGATTAGGATCATTCTGATGAGGCGATTCCGTGACTGTTATTAGGTGTTCATTGAATAAGTATAAATCGGGGGAACAAGGGTTCTAATCCCCCCCCCGTTAGTTGATATAAATGGGATTTTCATGCAGAATTAAGTTTTCGTTCAAAATTTAGATTAGGATCATTCTGATGAGGCGATTCCGTGACTGTTATTAGGTGTTCATTGAATAAGTATAAATGGGGGGAACAGGGGTTCTAATGCCCCCCCCCCCCGTTAGTTGATATAAATGGGATTTTCATGCAGAATTAATTTTTCGTTCAAAATTTAGATTAGGATCATTCTGATGAGGTGATTCCGTGACTGTTATTAGGTGTTCACTGAATAAGTATAAATAGGGGGAACAGGGGTTCTAATGCCCCCCCCCCTTAATTTATATAAATGGGTTTTTCAAGCAGAATTTTCAGATTTCGTTCAAATCTCTGAATAGTTTTGGAAGTTTAATGGTTAAGTATAAAAGAAGGGGATAACTCCTTTTAAATTATATAAATGCTAAATGGGTTTTTATTAAGAATTATCTAATTTGCTCTGAATTTTGGATATAGATTTTTTATATGATAAAGCATGTCTTTGATAGCATAGGAGGTTCAATGATTAAGTATAAAAAAAGAGGAAAGGGGAGAGCTGTTTCCCCTTCTTAAATTTTTTTCGAACGGAATTAACCCTTGAAAATATAAGGCTTTAATGTACAATTAGTATTTGTAGCCTGTGAGCTCAATGCCATCAGTTTAGCTGGGCAGTATTCTTTATTAATTCCCTGCTCAACGTGAAACTTTGACACATATTCTGACTAATATTATTTAACAGTAAAGACTTAAAATTGACAAGCTTGACTATTAAAGGAATTTGGAATCGATAGCGTTTTCTATTTTTGATAGATAAATTATTTTTCGACAAATAAGAGTTTCTTATAGTGGCTTCAGGTTTTTCTCCTTTTCGTGATGTTGCTTTCGGAAATTCAATTCAAACGTTATCTTTTGCACGATTTTTTCAAAGCTACATTGCCTTTATCAAAAAATAGATAACGCCATTCGATTACATTATTTATTTATGAAAACACCTGTCTTATGGGTTCCAAAAAAAAAATATGAGTTCATAAATGTGTCAGAAAGTAGCTCTTTGGGGTTTAAAAATAGCCATAGTAAAAGAAAGATAAATATTTTCACAAATCTTCTTTTTATAAAAGAGTTTTAAAAATTATGTTTTTAGCATTCATTTTTTTCTTTTATTCAAAGCAATATTAATTTTTTTATGAATTTTTATTTGAATGTTGAAACGTCCAAGAAATCTAAGTAATCGTTACTGTTGTATTGTGTATTTTCCATCGTAATTTTAAAATATACGTTAAATTTATCCCAGATATGTATGCAGTATTCTTTAAAAGAATCTTAATTGTATGTTAAGAAAAATCTGAATTTTTTGTAGAAATTGAGTTGGGCCATTAACTGTGAAAATCTGAATGGGCCGGGCCGGGTTCGAGTCGAATTTATATCATTTTTACACCGTACTGAGCTGTATCCAGGGCCTGAAAATTCCGGCCCTTGCAGACTTTTAGGTTAAAGACACAGAGATTCCGCCAACTTGGGCACAAAAGATAGATTTTTCAAACAAGGACGCTATTTCAAAGCATTCGTATAGAGGCGAGGGAGTGGCAAAGTTTTTTCGGGAGGAAGTAGCACTTATTTATTTAATCATACGGCTTATCTATATTTAAATCTCCGTTAAACTAATAATAAATTATCAAATGGTTATTTTTTTAAATAACAACTTACTTATAGTTAGTTTTCTAAAAAAACTTTTAAGCAATTTATTTTAACTACTTTTAATGAGAAATATTAAATAACTGAAAAAATGTGTATATTCAAAAATTAAATATTCACTATTGATTTGTTCTTGATTATTAATTGCATTATTAATTAATTATTAATAAATATATATGAGTATTGATTGTCAATAGCAAAAGCAAATATAAAAGTTATACTATTATTTATATTTTGCTTTTGCTTGAACTTGTGCACATTTATACATGTTTATGTATGTTTGTTAAAAATGTGCGTCTAATACACACATAATTAATTAATAATTATGTGTATTTATGTATGTATTAATAACTTAAAAAATGAACATTTTCGTTTTCGGCCGAAAATTGAAAGATTACCGAAATTCGATTTCGGTACATCGGAATCGGACATATGTCGGATAACATATTCGGAAATAATAACATATTCGGAACATAATTTAGTGTTTGTTGGCTAATATTCCACAATGAAATAATAAAAAAAAAACTTCAGTAAAAACACGTACCTATATAAAACAAAAATTTAATAGACATGTAATTGAACTAAGCGCATAAATTGCTAAAATATTAGAATTAAAAAAATTTGCAGCGAGCAAAATCTATGATTTCTCAACTATTGCCTCTTGGTATGATTCCTAGCTTAATTTTAGGAAAAAAATTTGCATTTGCGATGGAAGATACAAAGCGTACTTTTCTAATTTAGAAATATTTTGCATTATTGTCTATTAAAATCATTTTTAACTATTCTAAATTTGAACATTGTTTAATTTGGTATGCGATCTATATCAGTATAGTTATCGTTACAATTGACAAAAAGCTTAAACTTTTTTGAAATAAATCGAAAAAAGGCATAAAAAATGTCTTAATATAAGAAATTTTAAATTAAAAAGTCTTCACCACATAAAGAAACAAAAATAATTCACCACACAGAAGAAAACATCTGCCATGTGCCTAGATAAAGAACTCGAAAACTGCAGACGATTATCGAATATAAATAAATGAATAAAAAAAACACCGTTTAGTCTTTGGAATACGCGGAGAACATTTGCAGAGAACAAAAATAGCCATTTTATGCGCGTATAGCCTCAGTCTGGATTTAAAAATCTTACCAAAAAATTCGTTGGAGTCATTCCATGCGTACTTTTGATGAAATATGTATCCGAGAAATGTACAATTGCTCTGGGCATGGTTAAAAATATTTATACCAGTGTTATTGTACTTATTATCGGAACATTTATTAGATCTACAAACATCAAGGATTACATCAGAAAAGGAAAAACGAAGTCATTGAAAAATAGGTATGAAGAAATATTTTACCTGTTTCTTTTCTTTGAATTATAACTATTTTATTAAAATAAATAACTGTCTTTCGACAACTAAAATCAGATGATAAAAATCAATTATTTAAATTACTTCTTTTAAAAATAAGATTTGTTTACCTGTAGAATATCAATCGTTAAAATCGTATATTTTCTGAAATTTTAAAATTATGTTGAAAAATATTGTAACCACAGTTTATCATAATTAGCAAATATTTAAAGGTATTTAAATTACTGAATAAAAAACTTTCTTTTAAAATAAAATTGTTTGCAAATTTAATTTTTAAATTTTGCATTAAGTAATGACATGAAAATGCTTTTATAAGAGAAAGTTGGTATTCTTTCCAGCTTTAAATTTGTAAATTTATAATATTGATGTGAAGCATATACTTTTCTGCTTATTTTAAATATGAAAAATTATTACTATTTGCTATTTATTCTTTTATTTATTTATTTTTGTATATATTCTTAAAATGATGCCTTTCTAGCATCCGAATAAATATTTGAAATTTAAACATCTAATAGCATTTGAAATAATTCTTTGATTTAAAAATTGTCTGTTTCAGCATGCTTATCATAATGTTTGCTATAAAGTTAACCAGTTTTCATAGTTTTACATGCTATAGATTTCTCAATTCTATTTCTACTGGTGTCAAATGAAAATTAACGGATTTTGATTCATGGTTTTTCATTTACGATTTTTAGATTGAAGCAATTAAAAATTGTTTTCAATTCATTGAAAACATTCATAAACTACAAACAAAATAAACAAAAATAAAAATTTAAATTAAATTAATTTCATTACCCTGTTTATAGTTTAAAGAATACAAAAAATACTGTATAATACAAGAGATTAGATTTTTATGTAAAATTAATTTTGATAATGCTTTGAACATTTAAGCAGCAATGTTTCTTATATAATTTTAAACCTTAAAAAAATCTATTAGAAATATTGCACCTAATTTTCACGTAGATTGATAAAAAATAATTCTTTATCAAATTAAACACAATTATTATAATTGGTAAATAAATCACACAAATTGCCATTTTTCAACGTAGTCCAAAAGCGTATAGGCCTGAATTTGAATCGGAGAGCTTTGAGAGAGCTTGCAATGTTCTGCCAATTGAGCTATCCAGGATAAATCTGGAAGACACAATTCAGCCAAAGAACTACAGATATATAATAAATAATACTAGACTGGCAGCTTACTCCAAAGGTCCCTAGTTCCTGTCCTGCCCTAGATGCTTTTTCACCTATTTGGTAAAATTACATTATAATTCTTTTTGAACGTTATTATTTAGAACTAGTAGTTATCTGTAGAGCTTCTTAGAGCTCCTGGTGATAAATTTGGATGCCAAATTGAACAAAAGCAAGGGTATGTAATATGTGACTATAACATTGCTAACAAAGCGTAGAACCAACATAGTGAAAATTATCCAAGTCGGGGATCGAACACGTAATCCTTGACATAGCTCTCCAAGTGCTCTACCATTTAAGTTACGAGGAAGATGGCCAGCTTTTCAATTCTCACTCACATTTTGTTGGTAAGCCTGCAACTGCAGCACAAAATAATAACGTCTACATGAGCACACAAACTTGTGGCATAACATGAGACACAGATAAGCCCAGCATCAGTGAATACATATTTAATTATAATAATTTTTTAATTATTTATCAGCAGTGAAATTACGCTTTAAATAATTGAATATTTAATATGTGATTTCCACATTACTAATAAAGCGTAGAACCAAAATAATGAAAAATGTCAAACCTGGGATCAAACCCGGAACCTCTGGAATAGCGCTCCAAGTGCTCTCAGCTCCAAGAGCACTTGAAGCCTTAATCGGAGCTTTCTCCCTTTTAATATTTATGATATTATCAGAGTTATAATGGACCTGGCAATACACATCTAACCAGCCACATACATCCTTGATACAAGAAAGCAAAAAATCATGCGTCAAACATAGATTATAAAGCACTTTCCAATACATTCAGAATAATGCAACAAAACTGCACTTAAGAAAAATAAATATAATATTATGTCTAGGTCCACCATATGGAAATGTATAACACATTTTAAAATAGAATTTCAGCTGTTCCTATTCACAATGGAAAAATTATCCGAATTTTTTAGCAGCCCTCTACATGATATAGAGATTTATATCTAATAATAGCATGCATTTCAAAATTTAGTTCATTAAAGAGATACATATATTTGGGTGATTCTCAAAATAGGAGACTTTTTCAAAATTTAAATCTTTAAAAAATTACTGTTAGCAAAATTTCTGAAAAAAATAGGTGTTGTTAATATAGTATTAGGCATACTTTACATGTAGTCAGCAGAGCTAAATATTTAAAAATTAACTTAAAAAAATAATTAGTATTTTTTGAGCCATGCTAATGACAAAAAAAAAAAATTGCATGGAATAAATATATTAAGAAATTTATTTTCTTCCTGTTTAAATATTTTTTTCTATATTTATTAGCCTTCCTTTTCAGCAAATGGTTTCCATTTTTACATATATACATACAAGGAGAATAAAAACATTACCAAAGAGCAAACTTTGTTTACATGAGCAACATTCTGACACTAACAACGTAAGAAGCTGTCTTATTGATTTTCTGACAGATTTAATGCATATTTTAGGGATAATAAATGCAATACGTAAATTTATATGTAAAATTAAACTTTATAAAGGATACAATATAAGCACTGGTTACATTTATGCACATAGAAGTCTTTAGCATGGACAGAAAAACCATGTTAATGACACTGATATTTGTCCATGCTAATGGCAAATTTTAATTTAAATAAGATTATGAGCCATAATATAATCACAATGCAGTAGTCCTTTCTGGGGCTTTTTAAAACACAAAAGTTTTATTCAAATAAGTAAAATAAAAATTTTAACTATAAAATAAACATGAAAATTATTATCCATTCTAATGACATGCAATTGATGTACGCCCCTAATATTCAACTTCTATTCTTAAAATACAATACATGCTTCTATTTTCAGGCTGGGATAAAATGGATATTTGTTGCCATGGGGAAACTTTATATTTTCAAACTATTGTCATATGTGAAAATGAAATTTTGATTAATAACTAGCTGTTATAGTATGACCTTGTTTTGAAAATAGAATATGGAGGACAAACTTTAATTCTTTTTTTATATACTATAATTTTATTTTTAAAAATAAATTTATTGGATAAATCCTCTCCTTGATTAATTTAAAGAAAGAATAACATTTGTTTTATTTTATAAACATGACATTAATTCTTGAAAAATGCTAGTATACACTAAGCACAGCTGCTGTGGACATCCATGCTAATGACATTTTGAACCTTTATTCTGTTATTTTAAGGTGTTTTTAACTAAAAAGTGAGTAATTCTTGAGTGCAAATTATGAATAATATTAAGACAAACATATCTAAATATAAAAACATAACAGAAAACCTCTCAATTTTTTTTGTATGTCGAAAGACATAAATTGTCCCCTATTTTGAGAATCACCCATTTCAGAAAATTCTCCTTCAGCAATTTTTTAATAAGGAGAATGGTAGGCGAATACTTTTTGTGCAGCCCTAATTATGAAGTATAATATATATATATATATATATATATATTGATAAAATCTATTGGTGAATTTTGTCTACTTTTAATGGTATTATATATATATATATATATATATATATATATATATATACACAGAGTAATATGCAAAAAACTAATTAAATTTAAAAGTGCATACTGAATTTTAAAACGTTCTCTCTAGCATTTATTAAGCAAAGATAACTGTAATCTATACAATAATGCAAAATACTGTAATTAATTCCTTTTGTTTGTCCCTGTAAATTAGTGAAAAATGCTATGAATACTCTGTTTTAACGTGATCTGAGTTATATCAGCTTCAATATATTTGAAATAGCAAAATGTCATTCAAATACTCTCAAAACGATTTTCCACGTGTACTATAATGTAATCGTATTCTTTTGAGTGTCCCTGCAAATGAAATATTAATCATACATACTTAATATGCAATACGAAACATGCTTTGGTGACCTTAAATAAGCTTTATCAATTGCGTGAAAATTATAGGAGTTAGAGCATCGACAGTCGGACTGGCAAACCGAAGCACTTTTCAACATTTTTGGAGAGTGCTAAAAAAAGAACATAAAAATATCACATTATAGGGAAACTAGAGTAGATGCGGTGCTGTGTAATATATACAATTAATGATAATTTTTTTTCTTTTAAATTGTATATTAAGATATATTATTAGTTTAAATGTATAATGTTCAAATTTATTGTTTTAAATGTGTAATTTCATAAATATTTATGTAACTTTTGCAAACTGTTATTAAACTTATTTTTTAATAATAATAAAAAGTTTTTAAGTATTATTTTACTGCTTGTAAATTCTGACGTAAAATGAATTAATCCAAATGACACCTTTTAAAAGTTTTTATTCGTGTTTTTTTTTTTTTTTTTTTTTTTTTTTTTTTTTTTTTTTTTTTTTTTTTTGTGATTTTTATTAGGGTGATAATTAAAAATTATTTTTTAATACATTGAAGACTTTTTTTATGCGTATTACATTCAAAAACTATTGATAGCAAAAAAAAAAAAAATAAATAAATAAATAAAAAAAATTTTAAATGTGTAATTTGATATCCGTAGAAATAGTACAATACACGAGTAGACAGAAAAAGTCAAAAGTTTCAAAATATCAAATTACAGAAACAGAAAGATTTGCTAGTTTCCATTTTTTTTTTTAATAGTATGAAAAATTATTGTACATTTTAGAATCGAAATAGTTTGAATTTTTTTAGATGCATTGCATTATAATCGTATATTTCATTCATAGTAATTAATATCTTACAATTAATGTAGATAAAATATAATTACTTAATATCGGTTTTACTTTTTATCTTTTAATATTTTTTATAGCTGTTGTGTAATAAAGGATAACTAGTGACTTAAGGTTCAAAATGCACATTAAATTGCTAAATTATTTTCATTTTTGTCAATAGTAAATTAATAATCTTTAAATTCAGGCAATCAATAATCTTTATTATTTAAGTAATACAAGAAGTATTATGTATAATTCAGTGGATCATATTTTTATATAAATTTTACTCTGATAATACTTTGCACATTTAAGCAGAAATATTTCTTTAGTAATTTTAACTCTTAAAAAATACTGTTACAAATATTGCTCTTAAAATTTACGTAATTTGATTTAAATATATATATATATCTATACATTTATTACTTTTAACACAGTTATTATAATTGGTAAATAAATCAAATGCCTTGTGAATTTTTCCAGCAGAATTAAAAAGAGTATAGGTGTGGGTTTGAACCGGGTACTTTTGTGAGAGTTGCCGATGCTCTACCAGATGAGCTACTATCCTGGATATATTTGGCAGACACAAATCAGTCAAAGAACTAGAGTTACATACTAAGTATAATTAACCAATGCCAGACTGACAACTTAAATTAAAGATCCGTGATTCGAATCCTGCCCTGGACGCTTTTTCACTCATTTGGTAAAATTACATTAAAGAAAAAAATTTTCTTGAACGTCATCGGTTAGAAATAGTAACTATCTGTAGTACTTTACATGTGTGATGATAACTTTGGAAGTTAAAGTGAGCAAAAGTTTTTAAAGAGAGTACAAAAATACATTTAACACATACAAAAAAATTGTAATAATTTATTAAAAAAGAAATAAAATGTATAATTTTATTTTACATGGCAACAAGTGAAAAGAAGAAAATAGTATTCCGTCCGTTATAAATACAATTAAAGTTATACCATTTTCAAAATATGGAGAAAAAAATGTACATGTATTTCTAAAAGAGAATATTATGAATTTATTAAAAACAACACAAGCTGTTACAATTGTAAGATAGAGTGAAAAAAGTTTAATTTTTAACTTAATTTAGAAGACAGTCTCCACGCTGTCTGTATTCAAATTATACATCCCTGTTCATAAATTACAATTCGGATTACAAAACATTATAATTTGAGACGACCCTGTTTCTTGTAAATTAAGCTTATAATGATTTTTGGTCTTGCTTTAAGTCTACAAATCTGGTAGAAAGAAAAGACATGTCAAGCATATGAGTTTGTTCTTAATGCAATTTTATTTCGCGATCATGAAAGCATTTTTTTTTTCAATTTATACGTAAACGCATAACATAAAGCTATGTACACAAAACTGTGCATTTTAAATATTACACAAAAATACGTGTTTTGCATGTTGCGCATACATATGTGTAAAAACAGAATATTACATACAAATCTGTGTATTCTGTATATAACACAAACATATGTGTAATTTGCATATTACACAGTATTATGTGTATTTTCTTATTACGCAAAAACATATGTAAAAACAGAATATTACACAGATATATGTGTAAAAATAGTACTCAGAAATATGTGTATTTTAGTGCAATTCACACATTAAAGTGTGTATTTTAAGTGTTATCAGATAACTTTTACACATTTGGACTTATCATCAAATTACACATTAAAATGTGTATTCTGAAATTTACACATTTGGCGCAATTTACACACAAATTTACACATATAGACATGTCGTTTTTGTATCATCGATTTACACATTTTTGTGTGTAAATTTACACATTTTTTTTTAGAGTGTACATACATATAATGAGAATAAAAACATTACCAAAGAGCAAACTTTGTTTACATGAGCAACATTCTAATACTAACAATGTAAGAAGCTGTCTTAGTGATTTTCTGACAGATTTAATGCATATTTTAGGGATAATAAATGTAATACCTAAATTTGTATGTAAAATTAAACTTTATAAAAGATACAATATAAGCAATGGTTACATTTATGCACACAGAAGTCTTTAGCATGGACAGAAAAACCATGCTAATGACACTGATATTCGTCCATGCTAATGACAAATTTTAATTTAAATAAGATTATGAGCCATAATATAATCCCAATGCAATAGTCCTTTCTGGTGCTTTTTAAAACACAAAAGTCCTATGCAAATAAGTAAAATAAAATTTTAATTATAAAATAAACATGAAAATTGTTATCTAATTCTAATGACATACAATTGATGTACGCCCCTAATATTCAACTTCTATTCTTAAAATACAATACATGCCTCTATTTTCAGGCTGGGATGAAATGGCTACTTGTTGCCATGGAGACACTTTATATTTTCAAACTATTGTCATATGTGAAAATGAAATTTTGATTAATAACCAGCTGTTATAGTATTACCTTGTTTTGAAAATAGAATATGGAGGACAAACTTTAATTCTTTTTTTATATATTATAATTTTATTTTTAAAAAGAAATTTATTGAATCAATCCTCTCCTTGATTAATTTAAAGAAAGAACAACATTTGTTTTATTTTATAAACATGATATTAACTCTTGGAAAAGCTAGTATATACAAGGCACAGCTGCTGTGGACATCCATGTTAATGACATTTTGAACATTTATTGTTATTTTAAGGTGTTTTTAACTAAAAAGTGAGTAATTCTTGAGTGCAAATAATGAATAATATTAAGACAAACATATCTAAATAAAAAAACATGACAGAAAACCTGTCAATTTTTTTTTTGCATGCCGAAAGACATAAATTGTCCCCTATTTTGAGAATCACCCATATATTTTTAATTTCATGAAATTCATATATTCCGATGATGTTTACCATACCGTGTTCGGTATTGAATATAAAGTACCTAGCATTAATTTCTCACATTCAGGGGCAATAACATTAACTATTAAAAATGCGTTGATTGTACTGAAAATGCATTGATGTGTTGTACAAAAGCTACAGTAATGTATTAATATAACTATCTAATTTTCGCTATAGTGATCAAATTGTGTTTCTGTTTCAATTTCGGATTTATTCGATAAGGGTTATTTTAATAATAAAGATATTAAAATTTTTTAATCAAACCATGTAGATTTGGTGTATTTGGTGTATTTTTGTCGGCCGATTAACTACACTAGGGATATGGGCCCAGGGGGTGAGTGCCCTTCGTGGGGGTCTTTCTAAGGGAACCTAACCCGTATTTACGCAAGGTTCGAAGAAAACCACGAAAACTCCGAACGGTTAGGCCGACAGCCGCGATTGGGTTCGAACCCAGCAACTGCCGTCTACCAGTTGAGAGGACAGAACCTCTCGGCCACTGGTGGGGCTCAAACCATGTAGAAAACTTTAAGATAAACAAAACTTCGCAATAGAATGTATTGTCGCAATTCTTAGAAATTAGATTCTTAAGATTGAAACTATTATTATGAATTGATATCTGAAAATTCAATATAATACACTGTAATAAAAATTGTAAGTTTACGGTATTTTACCATCAATTTCGTTAGTAAATTTACGGGAAATGCTATTTTTTCCAAATAAACGGTCAATTTCCGTAAATTTTACGATTTGTTAGCAAATCCAGTTTAATTAAAGGCTAAGTTCGTTTTTTTATGGACATTGTCTGGAATCTCTGTTGCAGAAAAATTTTTGCAGCAATTTTTTGCTGTTTAGAAAAAAAATGGAATTAATATAATTAATATATAAATATGATGTGACTAGGATTATTGTAACAGCGCCTGTTGCGTCGTGCTGTTTTGTGTATATGTGTGCCTGTGATGTGACTGAGTACAAAATGATAAGAACGATAATTTAAATGTAATAATGACATATATAATTACATGTTTTATGAATAATCAATATACATTGATTTTATATATATATATATATATATATATATATATATATATAAGAATAGAAACAAAAAGAAAGCATTGGAAGATAATTCTTAATATTAAAATACAATAGAATGCATCTCTACTTCATATGATATTAAGCCAAATCATACAAAAGGAACATTGTTTTCCAAATTTTCTGAATATTACTTGTCGTCTATGCTGACGAGGTGTTAAATGGTTTCATTATAGCATTGTGGTTTACAAGGTTTTGAACTTGCCGACTTGACGAAATATAAGTTCATAAATTAGATAACACATTATATTCCGCTTTGAAATTGTACTTGATCATTTGACCATTTTTTCAGTAAATATTCTATAATACCACAAGTTTTCTCAATATGATTTACACGCCTTAGAATTACGCCGCTAATGAAGTATGTGAATCTTTATTAACTTTAAATATCTTCAAATAATATACAAATATTGTTATTCTACCTAATCATTTGTTTTGTGTTTAGGTAAAAAGAAAGCTGCAAAAAAATAATATATTATTTCGTTACAGCATGAATGCATTTATTCATTTACTTATTTATTTTTATTACAGGTACTGGATTTAAAACAGCTCCTGCTGTAGCCAGACTTCTGAGCGAACTTGCTCGAGGAGTGGAGCCTTTTATGGACGTTAGTCACTACAGATTATCTAGATTTTTAAAGTGAAGAAACATCGATGAAAAAAAAATACCTGGATCAAAAACCTGGAAATCAAAATCAAATACCTAGATTTAAAAAATATTTTCTAATTAAACAAATGAAAATAACTGTACATAAAAAATATTCCTGCGAAAGAAATTTTATAATAAAATCTGAAATTTATTAATATAACTTGCTTTTGTGTTGAATAAATTCACATTAAATAATTTATACATGACATGATTTCTATTTTTTTTTTACATGATTTATATTTTTACACTGAATTTGTCAGAACAGTTCTGATAAAAAAAGCCCCTTTTATTAATGCGAAACTTTTTGACGCATTTGAAAATTTTATTATTAAAAAAAGAAGAAAAAAACAATGTTAGCTAGCATTGTTTGTTAAAAACGATTGTCGTTTCAGAACTGTATTTTTTTTTCATTTTATCCGCTATCACACCCAAAAATTTGATTAAGAATAATGTCTACTTTATCAGCATTTTATGCCTTTACAGAAAACCCCAAAAATAAGTTTGATTACGTATTATCTTAAAAAGAGCAATTGCCAATTTTATACGTTTTCAACAAAAATGAATTAAGACATTTATCATAAAATGGTCATTTTTTACTTTTATTAGTATCTAATATTAGTAAATGGCACTGAAGTTTCAACTTGTGATTCACATTATACTGTACTACACTAATGATTCCCGAAGCAGCTACCAGATGCAACATAATGACACAACCGGAAGTCTGAATCAATCATCTGTCGGTGTTTTCTAGCCTCTATCCACTGACAATTTTAGTAATTAATTATATTTGCTTGAAGATAGGAACGATTGCCTTTGATTAAAAACAACACGGATCGGTGTAGGAAAAATTTAGGTTCTTTAAAAGATTTTTCACTTTTTAAAAAAAATCTTAAAACAAGACCCTTCAAAAAATGTTTATCTACATACAAGATCCTTCACAAAAATTTTTGCCTTAAAAATATGCTACCCCTTCAGCTTTTCTATCTCCAAACGTCACAGTTTCTCAGATTTAATCATTTTAAAATGAAATTTAATTTGTCACAAAAAATCTGAATTCAACAAAATAGTTATTATGTACCTATCTATACATATATAAACGATCTTTTAGCATAAGTAAAGAAGAACTTGTATGTAATGTTTAATTCAAATTCATAAATTTGCGATTAGTTTTTTTCTAAAGCCCAAATGGATTCACAATATCTAAAAAACAGACACTATAAAAAAATTTAACGCAGACCCCTGAATAAAGTTTAATAACATCATAACTCATATTTTCCGTTGAGGTAAAACGCGAGTTCTAAAAAAAGAAAGAGAATAATCACAAACAACCATACATTATGTTATTTTTTTTAAACACAATCATTTTTACTTTCATTGTCGGGCGGGGCCCAATGCATGCGTAAAAGGGTAATAAGAAAAATTAAATGAAATTTTTGTCGTAGAAGCATTGTCATCAAAGATTTTAAACAACTATTTTCAAATAATAAACTTTTTGGTGGTGTTTTTTGTATCGCAAAAGTTTTAGAAATAGACTGTAAATTTTGATATTTGAAAATAGAGGATGTTACGCGTAAAAATCTTTTGATGCCAATTTTCTTTACTGCAATTGTTCAAACCTTAATTCAGATAAATGGAGTTTTCATGCTGAATTATCAGATTTCATTCAAATTTTGGTATACGATCATTCTGCTCAGTCACCACCATGATTAGTTTTGGGTGTTCATTGGTTAAGTATAAAAGGGTTAAATAGGATGTTTTCTCTCTTAATTTAGATAAATGGTTCTTTTATGCAGAATTTACTGACTTGCTATAAATTTATGATATATGTACATGCTTATAAGACGTTTCCTTGTTTAATTTTGGGGTTCTTTTGTTAAGTAGAAATGGGAAAATAGGTGACTACTTCCCTTAAATTAGGTAAATGATTTTTATGCAGAATTATCCAATTTGGCTTAATTTTTCAATGTAGTTTTTTATATATATAATGAGAATCCTGAATAGTTTTGGGGGTTCGATGGTTAAATATAAAGGGGGATCGGGGAATAACCCCTTTTAAATTAAATAAATGATTTTTATGCAAAATTATCCATATTCCTTCAATTTTTTGACATATTTTCATTGTGACAAGGTGTATCCAGGTTTAGTTTTCGGGGGTTCAATAATTAAGCATGAATGGAAAAAATAAAGAAGCACATGCCTCTCTTTAATTTGTTATTTAAGCTGCATTTATTATTCATTGGGAAAAAATAAGGCTGTATTATACATTTAATGTGAATAGCCTGTGAGCCCAATGCCATCAGCTTAACTGGACAATAGTCTTTTTATTCTTTCTTTTGACAATTTTTGATAGGAAAGGTCCAACTTTTAATCTATTAGTCCATTCTTTAGTGAGTATAATGATCCAGAAAAAATATGCAATAAAACTTGCATAATAAAAAAAATTCTTTGTATTATTTTTAAAACTGTATAATTTAAAATACTTTTAAGAACTTTTTTAATTTTTTTAGCACTCACAATATCACAAAAACATTTTTTTCACATTTTTCAAGAACTTTAAGTCTTCTGAGCTGTTTTTCTCAGCTCTCCTACACACGAACTAGCTGTGCTCTGCTATCGTATATATTGTCACTTTTTATAACTAAATTTGCAAGTTTAATGTTGGAAATTGTTTTACACTTAAAACTATATTTATAATTTAGCAACGCGACAAAGACTCTTGATTTTTTGTGGAAACATTTGAGTATAATCTTTGGAAATCAGCACAAATTAGTCAGATGTGGCAATCAGAAAACTTTTTTTTTAAATCTCATACATGTTAATATTTCCTGAAAATTGCTGCATAACAGTGCCTCCGGTTAGGTAATTTACACCAAAATCTAATCGACAACAATATATATCAAGGTCTAACACAGTCTGACGTTTGATGAAAATCCGCGCATTATGATTTGAGAAAATTGCAAAAAGTTATGCATAGCAGCGTCATCTGTTGGGTAATTTACTTCAACAATTACTCAAGTAACAAGGAGTAACTGATTCTAAAGTTCGATAAAATTCATGCATTGATTCTTGAGATACATCTATTGTGGAAACTGACTGCGGAAAACGAATCATTGCAGCCTCTTTAGTTCTATCTACACCAAAATCTAAAACATGCCAATTTTTATCAAACAACAAATGAATCTGAAATTTGATGCAAATTTGTACATTAGTTTATCAGATATAGCTATTTCAGATATATCATTATAAATAGTGTACAGCACACTGTAAAAAAAAATCTGTAAAGGTACTACACTTTATCTAGGAAACTGGGATTCCAAGAACTTTCCTGTAACGGTAACAACAAAAACTCAAGTTTTAGAATCGGTTACGTGGATTTTTCCTGTTACAGTTACATGAAAAGTTCTTGGAATCCCAGTTTCCTAGAAAATGTTTAGTACTTTTACTGATTTTTTTTACAGTGCAGTACCATCTGTACGGCTATTTACAAAAAATGTAATTAGCATCAAATTATATGAAGGATTAACGGAATCTGAAGTTTCATAAAGATCCGTGTGTTAGTTCTTGAGGTTCAGATACCGAGTAAATCGTAAAAAATACAGTATAGTAGTACCACCTGTGGATTGATTTACACGAACATGCAATCAGCACCAATTTATGTCAGGGACTAACTGAAAATTTATTAAGTTCCGTTCGTCAGTTATTCAGATAGAGTGCCCACAAAATTTGTGTCATATATAGAGAGAAAGACAGACAGAATCACAGACAGCATTTTGTAAGAACGTGTTTTTCGAGATCTGTGACCTCAATAACGTAAAATTCCATCGAAAACGAAAATTCAAGAAATTTCATGAATCTAATACTTTCTTTTTATAAAACAAAATAAAATAAAAATACGTAAAAATCTTTAAGGATAATTTTGAAATAAATCAAAAAAAGACTAAAGTAATGCTAAAATAATATACTGAATAGCTTTTTTCAAATTAAATATTAAATAAAATAGTGGATGCTATTTATTTTAAATTCGAGTATAAATATACAAACGTTAATCATATATAAAACAGTAAAAATATTACTAAATGACAAATTTAATCAGAAATTTCTATATTCATAAGAAGCAAGGAAGATTTTATCGCTATAAATATTAGTCTTCGAGAATTATTTCTAATAAAAATATTTATTTTCTACTATCTTTATGTCGTTACTTGTAGATTTAAATATCTCTAACCGAATAAAAGGAATTAACGAATGATAAATTGCTTTTTCCTATTATTCAACACTGTTTGAAAAATATGGTTTATTCATGAATCTGATGCTAAAAATGTAAATTTATTTAAGGCATTTACAGTAAAGCATTTTTTTAAGTTTTATTTATTTTGAATATGCAAATATTTGCTGAAATTTTACATGCTTATTTTATGTATAAAAATCCCAATGAACAATTGTAAAGAAATATTTTGTGGAATGCATTCACGTAACGAAAGTATGAAACAAATTTATAAAACGTTTAAATTCGTGGTTTGTAGAATGAGAAAAGATTGATATTTTGATAGATAAATATACAAACAGACAGGTAGATAGATAGAAAGACAGTTGTTAGACAAAGTAAAAAAGAATAGATGCCACGACATTCAGATAGGCATATAAACCGACATACAAATAGACAGCGAGATAAATAACGAGACTAAATACACACACAGATAGAAGCAGAGATAGATAGAAAGACAGAACCAGTGAAGGTCAGACAGACTGATAAATACAGTGACAGACAGGTAGAAAGAGATAGAAGCTTAAGCAGACCATCAGTCAAATATATATATATCATGATAAGTATCAGCAAGAGCATATATATACACTGTTAAAAATTTTGGTCTAATTTAAACCAAATTTAGCCGCTTAATAGCTGCCAGTGTTAGGTGATGAAATCTTGAACCAATAATTTGAATCCCTCTTGGAGCATAATTCCAATAGTTGGCATGAGGTTGAAATAAGAAGCTCCAATTAATGATCAAAGATTTCATCATCTTATGGTGGTAGTTATTGAACAACAAAGTTTGGTCCAAACTATAGCAAAATATTTAACAGTGTATTAATTTGATAAACAGCTCTATTGAATTTTTAGTCTAAAGAGATGTGTACAATGCGGTATCACGAGATACTATTGGAATTTATATTTCTAAAACTAATGTTGGCAACGATAAGATGCACACATCTATTGGTTTTTGACGAATGAAAATTAACGATCAATCGGAACAGGTTTATAAGACTGGAACTCAGAACGAAACAGAATTTCGTTATTTTTCTTCCTTTTGGTCATAAACGAAATAAAAACGAAAATGCCCAATATTTTTTAATAATTAATGCATGCATTAATATATATGATTATTAATTAATTATAACGGTGGCCCAGGTTGACTCAATGTCTCTGACCAAATAACTTGTTACTAATTCCTCAACTACACAAAATGATTTTATAATTCTTTGAATTCAATCTAATTAAAAATATGTTTTATATACATATCACTTGATTTATCTTTTATAATTATTTTTTAAATGAACATTTGTTTTGTTAGAAGTTTTTCAAAGAGTATTCGAAACACTTCTTTAATTTCAAAATTAAAAAGTAAATACATGAATACATAAATAAATAAAAATCTGGTACAGTTAAGTCTGAAACTTTTGATGAGCACGTTGAAAGCTTCTTCAAAGTTTAGTCATTTATGCCTAACTTGCTTTATAATTTGAATTCCTGTCTTGAGTGAGTTATTACTGATTATTATAAACAATAATTCTCATAACAATAAATATAGCGTTTCGCATTGGATGCAGCACAAATCAATGAGTCATAGCAAAAATTTCCGAAAGAAAAGACATTATTGAAATACAGACAGATTCGGTCCGACCAAATTTTCCGCAGCATTTTCGCCGAAAACGAATTTTCTTCGAATCTCAGATTTTGACCGAAAATGAAAACAAAGCCGAATTTTCGGTAAATCTGTACTGAAAACATTAAAGAAGGAAAAAGAGGAAAGAAATAAAAAAGAAGGAGGGAATTTATTGATCTCGAAATACTATAAATAGAGAAAAAAAGACTTTTAGTCAGTCGACTGATGATGTTCCGATCGAAACAAAAACGTTATTGGGTCAATCCTAACAAAATGAGCAAACCATATATGGCTAACAAGTCAAGGATTTTATTAAAAATCATCATATAAGTAGATCATATTCATTTACGAGTAAATGCAAAGTAATAGATTTCAGACTTGTTTATTTCAGTAAAAAAAGATATATTAAAAGCTGAAACAAAATCGAGGTTTTTTGTACATGCTTGAAATTACAAGTTTGATTACAGTCTTCGGAACGGAAAGACTTTATTAAAAATTATTTACAATTAAGAATGAGCAGTAAGCAATATAATAGCGCAATTTAGTAATTGTGTTTTTATTCTATAATTAAAAAAATAATAATAATAATAATTTTGCAGGAAAAATCAAATATTTAAATTACGCGGCTGAACAAGAAGGACACTTGTTAGAGTTTAAAAATTATTTGGCATTATAGCTAATAGTACATATATTTAATTATTTTAAATATTTATAGTTTCTTTCTTGCCTTTTTATACCTTAAATGCAAAATAATAATAATAATAAAATAAAATAGCTTTAAAATTGAAAACTATTGATGGAAAAACTCAATACTTCTGTCTCTTAGTTTGATATGTAAAAAGGCTTTCAATACGTTTAATTTTTTCTTCTTTTTTTGATATTATAAATAAATGTGCATATTTTAACTATAGACATTTTTACTCTTGATTTCAGATTTTTTTCACAAGAATATTTTTAATTTGAATAGAAAAAAACATTGTAATAAATAATCATATATTAATACATAATCCAAATATCAAAAGCAGATGGCAGCAGTTGCATTTTTTCTCTGCAAATTCTGCAATATTTTAAGAAATGCGCGCTATTTTAAAGAGAAATTACCCATAAATTAAAACGAATATCACTTTTTTAAAATCATTTTTGCTATGTTAGGAATCAAAAAGCAATCTTGAATTTTTTTGAGTATATCATGGACTTATTTATTCTTATAACCGTGAAATATTGTTAATTTCGGACCTCTCCTTTATTTATTTTTGCGGATACATTAGAAGAAAAATTGTGATTTTGAAATTTTTTTAATATTATTTAAATATTTAAGGAAATACTGAAGGAAATAAATGACAACGTTCTAAATACTGAAAGAAATAAATGACAAATTTCAAGGTTGACGAATTCGATCTTCGTAAACACTACTACTATATCATGCATTAATTTCGCAGATTTTTTTAATTCCTTTAATTTTTATAACGTTTCTAACTATCTAAAAATTCACAAATTTTCAATATTAAAAACCAATATGAGATCAAACATGGTAGCAGATTATTAATATTAAATAAGTATGAAGAAATATTTTCAGAGGTTACAATAATATTAAAAAAAATCCATTTTTCTTAAGTAGTTTTTAAGATACAGAACTTCAATCTTGCAACTTTTGACGTTTGCAAGCATGCCATTCTATATCACAATGTTTTTAAATACCCAAAACTGCTAAAACAATATATTTATCATCGAGATATTTTGCACAGCTCTATTTGAATATGATTTGTACAAGTATATAGAATTTTATTACAATCGGCTTGTATGCGGCTCTTTCTGTTTCTACATTTTTGCTCATTTTACATCGACTGACTCTAACAAAATGATTTTTGTATGCAATTTTAAAAATATATATTTTAAATGTTACGTCAAATATGTTTTTATGAAAATAGACCTATATGTATTACAGTAAGTAAAAACGTCTTAAAAATCTAAATTAATGTATGCATATATTTTATAAACGAAAACATACAAAGAAACATATGTATGATTTCTTCTATTGTTAAGAATAATCACTATGATTGACACACATACTTAATTTTAAATGTGACTAATATTTATTTTTTCTGTAACTTGAAAGAAATCTCCAGATAAAACACATTTAAAATAAAATTGACACATATATTTTGCTCTCTTGCCAATATTTAGGGAAAAGTAAACTGAAATTTCTTTTTCGTTCAATAAAGGAGATACAATGTATATAGAGGAACCGCAGAAAATATTTCCTTAATCACTCCTTCCATTTCTCAACACATTAATTTAGTATTAAGTATCAGGGTTGTTACATGAGTTTACATTCTTTCTTTTTGCAGGTAGAAAGAATTTCCACAACGTTTGTTTTTGAAATAATTCCATCAATACGATAACATAAACGTTTTATTTTAACCAAACCTGTTGCCTGTAATATAATTTGAGTATTATATAATATAATAATCTATAATATATTAAATATAATTTCCGTATTGCATAATATTCAAATAAAAACCCTTTTATTGAATATAAAATATTTAAATTTGAATTTATTTATACATTGGTTTAGCTTAAATAATACCAGATGTTTATTGTTTGAGTTAGTTATACTGTTACATTAAATTACAACTAATTTTTGATGGCATCATTGCAAAATCACTGCATAGATGCAATAAATACAAGAGTGGTGCTTGATCAAGAGTGTGGAATTGAGGCTATTTTTTGTGATTTGTAAGTGACGATGTCAAAAAGTAAAACCAAATAACTAAAGTTTTCATTGTAGTTTTTAAAAGGAATTAGTCTCTTTAGTGTATTAAAATCTACGTTTCATTTCGAACATGATGCCATGTATAATAGTAAATTGTTTTTTAAGGAAATGTCTGAAAAAATATTTCATTTAATAGTAATAAGAAGCTTTAAGTTTTTCGAGATTTTAATGTAAGTATCCTTGAGTTGACTGAGATACATCAGCTGAAAGTGACATCATTTTATTGAAACTATAGTCAATTGTTTCCGTTGCCGAATTCAATTGCAAGTTTTATTTTTAATGATAAGTCATTCCTTTATTATTATTATTATTATTATTATTATTATTATTATTATTATTATTATTATTATTATAAAAATGAGTCGCTTTAGGAAATTAAAACGCATGTTTCCTTTTAAATGTGATATCATATACACTGATAAATAGTTTTTCAGGGAAAGTATGAAAAATTACGTCATTTTATTTAAAAAATTAATATTTTTTTTCATTTTTTTAGAAGTTTTAATGTCCGTAACAGTGAGATTAAACTTTATTTGTAAGTGACGTTATTTTATCGAAATCATACCCAGTTGTTTCCATTACACAAATTAAATTACGAGCTTGAATGATAAGTCAATTTCATCTGAGATCTGGACCCAGGAACGAAGCTTACCCATATATATGTAAATATGTATATATGTATGTGTGTGTGTTGTATGTACATTAAATGCAATATTATTTGCAGAAAAAAAAATTTGATAGCTACAAGAAAAAAATCATGTATCTTAAATTAAGTATGAATAATTGAACATTATCGGAAACAGATTATGTGGATTGATATGAACGCTACATATTAAAATTGCACATTTAAGGGAACATTTGCGTTTTATCAGTTTACTAATATAATATATTTCTTATCACTGATAATATGATTTTTATTTCATGCAAGCGGGAACACAGATACTATTTGATGTATCTTAGAAACTGTGCATGCATGTAATTTTTTTCATATTTTGTAAAAAAATAAAATAAAATAAAAAAATTCATAATTGGCACTATAAATCATACTTTAACACAAATTTCAATTTGATTCTTCATTATCGTACATTTCATGAATTATCGAAAAAAGTCACATGGTGCGACATGGTGTCACATGGTCAGTGCTGCTTGATTTCTTTTTATTCGACAATTTTTGATGTCAAACTACTTTCTTTTAGAAATCTACCAAATTTGATTAATTTAGTGTAAATTGAACAATATTTTACATGATGAAAACTAGACAGAACGCACGTTTTGAGCTTAAACGTACTAAATTAAGTACAAATACATTTCTTTTATCATCATTTATATAACTAAATGCATTCGCTATATGCAGTTGTGCATTTATTTATTTTTTGAGGTTGTAATAAAAAAAACATTTCATCAATCTTAATTAATATTATCAATTAATTCAGAGAAAAATTTCTTAACTTTTTCGCTGTCAAACATCTTATTACCTATGCTTTTTCTAACCAAATATATTTTTCATTTTTTTCTTGTAACAACATCAAAACTATAACGAAATATACATACGACTTCTTCAGATCTTAAGAGTAATTATATTTTACATATATAGTAGATTTTATAAGAGTCATATTTTTGGGTATCATTTAAAAAAATCTTTTTTATGAAATATATATAAAATAAAGTATTTGATAAAAAAAAAGAAAAAATATTCTCCCTTCTAGTCATTATTTAAGAACAAAACAAACTGAATTTATTTGTCGTGTTTAATAGAGTGTCTACAGCACATAAAGATGTTTTGTAAACTTTCCTGACAATAGTCATTAATCAAGCTTTCCATATGATTTAATGCTGCTTGATTTGTTTTCGCAAGGTGTTTGATTATAACAAGCTATTTTCTACTATAAATGCATCCAAATTTGATTAATTTATACCATTATTATTTACAGGTAAAGTTTGTTTATTTCTAGGGTGTAATCTCCGGAACTACCAAACAGATTTCAAAAGTAATGACTCTAAAATGAAGGTGCTCACTCCGAATCAAAAATAGGCTACATCTTATGTGAATGCCAGGAGCCAAAAAAGTTCTAAAAAAGCTATTTTTGTGTTGTTGAAAGGCCTGGAAAGATGAAATTTGGCATGCTAATTACATACAACATATAAATTGTCTCTAAAAGCGTTTTCTTAAAAAAAGAAAAAAAACGAAATTTAAGATAACGTTCTAAAATTTTATTTTCAAGCAATCTCGGAAAGTATAGAACCGATTTAAGAGATATGTCAAAATAATGGTGACAGTCTTTGCTAAATCATAGGCTATGTATCTTACGTTGGTGTAACTGCCGCAAAAGGAGAGACGCAGGAGTAAAAGACGTTTTAAAAAAACGTTTGTTGCTGAAAGGCTTAGAAACATAAAATTTGGCATGTTAATTATTTATACGATATAAATGATGTTTATGAACATTTGATTCTTTTCATTCGACAATTGTTGATGTCAAACTACTTTCTTTTAAAAATCTACCAAACTTGATTAATTTAGTGTAAATTGAACAATAATTTCCATGATGAAAACTAGATTACTGTTTACAGAACGCACGTTCTGAGATTAAATGTATTAAAATAAAAATAAAAAACTAAAATAAAATACAAATACATTTCTTTTATAATCATTTATATAACATTCCATATGGCTTAACGCTGCTTGATTTGTATTCACGAAATGTTTGATTATAACAAGCTATTTTCTACTAAAAATGTACCAAAATTTGATTAAGTTATACCATTATTATTTAGAGGTGAAGTTTGTTTAATTTTTAGGGAGTAATCTCCGGAACTATCAAACAGATTACAAAAGTAATGGCTCCAAAATGAGGATGTTCACTCCGAATCAAAAATAGGCTACATCTTATGTCAATGCCACTAACTCAAAGAAGATGCAGGAGTAAAAGAGTTCTAAGAAACTGATTTTTGTGTTGCTGAAGGGCCTTGAAACATGAAATTTGGCATCCTAATTACTTAAAACATACACTGTAAAAAATTTGACCTTTTTGCTGCATCGTCACTACACCACTTTTATAGAAAACGATTACTTCATCCTATCATGGAGCATTCTCATGGGTCAAAAGAGAAATATTCTATAAAAGCGGGGGAGTAACGATGCCGCAAAAGGGTAAAATATTTAAAAGCGCATAAATGGCCTTTAAAAGCGTTTACAAAAAAAGAAAAAAAAAAACGAAATTTAAAAGAATGTTTTAAATTTCTGTTTTCAAGCAATCTCGGAAAGTATAGAACCGATAAAAAAAAATATGTCGAAATAACGGAGACAGTAATAGCTAAATCACAGGCTACACTGTAAAAAAAATGACCTTTTTGCTGCATCGTCACTCCATCACTTTTATAGAAAACAATTACTTCAACTTATCATGGAACATTCTCATGGGTCAATAGAGAGACTTTCTATATAAGCAGGGGAGTGAAGATGCAGCAAAAGGGGTGCAGAAGTAAAAGACGTTTTAGAAAACTTTTGTTTCTGAAAGTAAAAGAGGTTTGTTGTTGAATGCCTAGAAACATAAAATTTGGCATTTATATGATATGAATGACCTTTAAGAACATTTCCTAAAAAATACGAAATTTAAAAGAGGTGAAAACTCGCACAAAAGTATTCTAAAAAACGTTCTAAATGATGATTTCTACGAAATCTCATAAAGTACTGAATCAGTTTGAAAAGTAATGGTGTAAAAATGATGGTGACAGCCCTTGTTTTTATACGAACTCCATTTTATGTCGACGTCACTACTACCTCGGGATGCAAAAGCGATGAAAAAAAAAGGTTCTAAATTCTGGCTTTTTTTGTTGTAGAAGGATATAGAAGCAAGAAATTTGGCACGGTAGTTATTTATAAGATAAAAAAATATTTCTAAGAATATTTGCTAAAAAAATTGAAATATAAAAGAGAAGGGGGATGCGGAAAAACATTTTTTTATGTTCGAAATTGCGATTTTTACGCAATTTCAGGAATTACCGAACCGATAAAAAAATGATGTGAAAATGATCTTGACAGCCGCAAGATAAGTTATATTTTATGCCGGTTGCCACTAACCCAAGGGAATGCAGAATCTCAAATTAATCAAAATCAATAACGCGGTTCTTGTGTTATTGGAGGAAGTTCTTTATCATTTTGGCATGGTAGTTACTTATTAGATATGAATGATATCTAATAATTTTTCTTGAAAAAAATAGTAATTAAAAAAAATGAAGATGCTAGAAAAGCGTTCTATAAATGTTCTAAATTCCAATATGTGAGTAATCTCAGAAAGTAACTTAAAATTTGGCATAGTAATTGCTTACCAGAAGTAAGTGCTCTCTAAGATTCAAAATTTAAAAAGGGCAAAAATGCATGAAAAGTGTTCTATGAATGTTTTAAATGGCGATTTCTTTATTCAGAAATTATGAAATAGATTTCAAAAGTAATGGTTGCAAATTGATGATGACGGTTCCTGTTTCAACATAGGCTAAATTTTATGCTGTTGTTACTATTACCTAGAGGCTGCAAGAGTAAAAAAGTTTCCAAATTTCGTTTTTTATACAGCTAAAATACCTAATATTTTAAAATTTGGCATGATAATTACTTACAAGTGTCAAACGTTTTCTAAGAACCGCCGAAAGAAAATTTCAAATTTAAAACGATGAAGTGAACGAAAAGTGTTCTAAAAACGGTCTAAGCTATGATTTTTATGCATCTTATGAAATACTAAACCGAAGAAAAAATAATGGTTGCAAATTGGTGGTGTTAGGGCTTGTTCAGATATAAGCTATGTTTTATGTGTATTTCACTACCACCAGAGGAGTGCAAGAGCAAAAAACATCCTAAAAAATTAAATATGGCATGATAGTTATTTATGAAATGTAATTGTCTTTTAGGAACAATCAAAAGTATGTACATTCGAAATTTAAAAGATATGAAGCGATGGGAAAGAGCGAAAGTGTTCTAAAAAATTGCTAAATTACGATTTCAGTGGAATTTCAGGATATAATAAACCTATTACATATGTAATTGTTACGGATAAATGGTGTCATTCTCTGATCCTACATCTGTTATATTTTAAGCCGGTGCCATTACCACCTGGGATCAGCAGAAACAACAAACTTTGTATGGAAGTCTTTGAATTAAAAAAAAATACGTTTCCATGGAATAATGGGAAATACTAATGAATTTCAAAGTTAATGTTCGGAAATTAATTCTGCCCGATCCTCCTTCCACATAAATATTGTATGCCATTAGCCCTAGAAAGCTGGTAGACGTTAGAAAAGAAGCTTGGATTTCATCACAATGATGAATTTTAAGATGCAAATGCGTATTAAGAAGATGGTTTCGAAAAAAAAAAATAAAAACTTCAAGTATTTACTGGAATAAACGTATCGATACAGCAAAAAAGTCTAAATATTTTTTAAATTATTATTTATTTGGAGTTAGTTTTACTTCTGCTTATTTATTTTTTTTTTTTTTTTTTTTTTTTGTCTAATGCAATGATGCAGTTTAGTCAAACGGTGGTTTAAATGTTAATTTTTGAATTAATCCTAAAAGTATAATTTTTTACAATAAAATTTAGGCGTACAAATATCACTTGAAGTATTTTAACTATTGCGTAAGCAAAGCCGCGGGATATGCTAGTTTTTTATAAACTGAGCAACAAGGTTAGATTTATTTTTTTTAGAAAAAAATACCTACTAAACTAAGCACAAGTGTCGTAAACAAAGAAATGAAGTATTTTTTTCCCTCATCATTTATCTCATTAACTGTGTACTAAATATGCAATTTTTGAGCCTATTTTTCATAGTTTAAAGGTGTTCTGGATTAATTATTGTGCGTTAAGATTATAACAATTTTCACGGCTTAGTTTTATTTTCTTTCAAAAAATATGGAATTTCATGCAGCAATTTTTTGACTGTATAAACAAGTCACAAAATTTTAGCAAATATGTATTCATAAACTATAGTGACATGATTTCATAACCAATACTATTTGGCGTTATTACCAGCCTATGTGGGTAGTAACGTCATGCAAACGAAAACTATAAGATAAGATGGAATAATGCCAAAAAAATTTTCAATTTCTGAAGATACAAACACTACACTATAAAAAAGTTGCAGCAGATATTTACTGCAGCAAAGATTCCAGACAATGTCTGTAAAAAAAACGGACTTTATTCCTATATCAACGGACTTTGCCATTACATTAACGGTTTTTTACACAAATACGAAACATTAAATAGAAAACATTAAAATACAAAACATTACGGGAGTTGACCGTTTATGTGAAAACAGGGACATATTCCGTAAATTTACTGGATAATTCACAGTAAAATACCGTAAATATACTATTTTTATACAGTGTAGAAATCGACAAATTTGTCTTAATTGCCATTAATTGCGATATGAGCTTGCAATGATAATCATTTGATATTTTATTCTTCTAAAATGAAAAAAATTAACTGTATTTAGAACATACAAATTTTTCTTTATCTTTTTCGGCTTTCAACAGCGACACTTATGTTCTCTAGTGCATAAAATAAACAAATGGGAATGAGTGATCGAGATTGCACAAACGCTTTCGTTTAATATTCCTTTCAAAATGATTTTTCCTTTAATTAAAAATTCTGATTACTTCATTACTAATTATTTAATTCTTAACTCCTTCCTATAAAAATAATAATAACCGCACCATTAAATTTAAATTTAAAATTATTGGCTTTTCGTGTAAAATATTACATGAATATACCAATTTTCTGAAAAAAATGGGGATAGTAATGTAAAAACTAAACTTTAAACGTCCTTATGTGGTGAAAAAAAATGAATTGAGAGGGGACGCAGTGGGCGCTTTCTAAAGTATATATCAAGAGTTTTAAGCATATATGTCACGTAAAAAATACATTTTTTGCAACCTGAAGGTGGAAAAACACCTAATTTTTAGGGTCAAAATATACCCCAACATTCGAAAGAGCACCCTTTTGATCAAGTGTTCACAAAGGGCCGTAGCATGATGTAGCTTAAATAGGAGTTGAGTTAGGAAAATTGTTTAAAATACCTAAGTTAGAGTTCAGAGCGATAAAAAAGCAATCTATGAATTAAGAGATGCTCATAATATTAAAGAATGGTCAATCAGATTTTCTATGATACATTACATGAGGAATTTGGAAATTAACATCGCCTCTCGTTTGGTATAAGGGATCAACTCACAAAGGGACTGTCGTCTTGGAATTCAATAAAAATGTTCCATGGATATATTGTTTTCCTTAAATCAGCTTTCTTATGAGCGTTACACAGAAAACGGACTGCGGATATTGCCTAAAATTTTCATAATCGCAACCAACTATATCTTCTTTTACAAATATACGGCCAAAACAATCGCCCAAATACAATTAAAATAACTACACCATAAGAACTAGTTATGTGGCAAAGTTAAAGACAATCTTTCTATTTTTTCCATTGTCTTCCGCAGACGATAATTCAAACGTACTGAAACAAATCTTCACCGATGTTGATGATCAACGCTTGATTTTGAACACATTCGAATGTTCTCGGCGCTATGTATTACCATTTTTTTAATAATTTATTTTTTAAAGAGTGAATTAAGGTATAGTTATGTATTTTTCATCATGTCTAGCGCGACGTACTTCATCCTTCTTTACAATTTTAAACTGAAACTGTGACTGAATACCTTTTGTTTGGTTTGTTTAAAATAATTCGTTTCCTTGAGTATCGTAATTTTAGTAAAGCACTCTTTTGATGCAATGAATAAATATTTAAAGACAGAATTATAAATTATTTAATATAAAAATGAACGCCGCAATTTTTAAGCACTTTGATGTTACTTTACCAAAATGTAGAAATATTTCTAAAAATGAATAAATGGAACAATGGTAGGATTTTAAATAATTTTATTAAATTTATTTTACAAAAAATGGAGATTTGCTTTGTAATTACGTTCTAGAAAGAACTATATATTTATTTATATATTTGCTTACTTACTTATTTATCTCAAGTTATTTAGAAGATAATGTATCAAACAAAAAAAATCCTCGAAATTTTAGTTGCAAAGATTTATATTTTCAGCAAAATTATAAAAGAAAATTTATTGCACTATTGCAATTCGAAGATACATGTTAGGAAAACAACTTAATTTTTTATTTTTATATTTATGAATGGTACTTCATTTAAATATTTTCATATCTAAGCTATTTAATAATGATTTTTGTAAACAGAATAAATTTATTTAATTTTCATGAAACATTTTTGCGTTTTATTCGATCAAAAGTTTGTTTGTATTTAAATACATAAATTGTACATATTAAATATTATTTTTATAAAAATTAATAAAGGCTTTTATATTTGGAATTTTAATCTCATTATATAATGAAAAATGCTGTCTCTGAAATTTTGCATTTTCAATTAGTTGTAATTAAACTCTTTCCTATAGAATATATTCCTAAATTCACATTAATGAATTGACAACGTTACATAAACCGTTCTGGGGGTTTGACGTTTTACATATTATTTTATCAAAATTATGAATGTGTCACTTACTACTTTTATCATCCGCTTCATACACACACACACATATATATATACATACAATAAAAAAATAAGAAGATGTAGAAAAGAGATGTTGTTTTTCAGTCATGGACTACACTGCATATAGAAAATTACTTAAATAAAACTTTCACATTTTAAGAGACAAATAAAATTTTAACCGCCTTATATAAGAACTGCATGAGTAATAATCGTTCACGTTTTCATGATATCACTTTTTCATGGCAATAACTCAAAATTTTGTAATGAAAACAGGAACCTTATTTCCGGGAGGATGGGGTAGTAACTTAGTTGAAAATTATTACTCACATACTTTTTCATTTTCTCATTATGTCGTCAGCAACTCGCTCCCCTCCCCCCTTCTGAAAAACTTTCAGCTTATGGAGCATTTATCTGTCAAATCGAGATTGAATTAACTATAGATATTAATAAAGAATGGGAAATTAGTTAATATGCCGGTAATTTAGGATAATAAAAGGACATACAGCGAAGTAATTGCTAATAATATAACTAAAATGCTGCTAAAAATTTACAATTTTTGTTACGCAATCACTCCACCGCTTTTATGGGAAACGATTACTTGACGATTATATGGAGTAGGAATAAGTCAGAATAGAGATACTCTATATAAACGGTGTAGTGACTATGAAAAAAACGTTGGAGATTTTTACAGCTATATATATATATATATATGTAAGCTTTTGATAATCTTTCTACCTATACTATCGTAATTCTATTTGCTAATAAAGTTTAACTTTGAATTAGTTTATATTGCATTGAATGTTTCTTAAAACTTCCTGTAATTTTATTGGTTAATAAATTTTATCATTGAATCAACTTCTCCTGCATATATTTCAGCAATTTTCTTTTCTGGTCAATCATATCTTGCGCTAATGTTGCTACGCTGTCAAAACTAGTTTGCACCAAGAAATAAAAGGTTTTTTTGTTGTCTTAAATGTTGTTTTTAATTTAGTTGTATTGTACTGCGCTAAATAATTTCTGTTTGTAACTACATTTTAGCTGAAATACCAATATTTTTATGAATAAAAACTCGACTTATACAATCATCCGATTACAAAAGGAAAATTATATTTAAAGACAATGTTGGCGTTTCTCCGACCTAAAGTCATTCGAATTGCTTGACATATATACAATCCTTAGGAAATTAATTTATACACTATTCCTATTAAGAATGGATATATTAAGAAGTAAATAAATTCATCTTATTAATAAATTTAATTTATTATAAACACACTATTACATCATTATACCATAGACAATTTAAATAACTGGTACTACTTGGTTATCCCGTCGACTATTTTTGCCAAATTACGAAAATTGCTAAACTAATAGCCAAGTTGTACACGTTGAGATAATTTTTATTTTAAATAATCGAAAAAAAAATAAATTTGTTAAGCATGAATAAAATTACAAATAAAAAAAAAAGAATTAAAAACCACTTAATGAGGTTTTAAATATGTGTAACGTATTTAATGTCCTTGAATGGGAATTCACAATCATCCATTATTGGCATTTTATCTTACAATTTGGCGATAGTTCTTTGGTCAACTTGATAACAAAGTAGTACCAAATAACTAGATACAATGTAATGAAGTACATATTCTTCAGTGATTACAACGTTAAAAATATTAAATTACACAGCAAATATACAAATCACATTGATTATCTATTATCATTTGATGATTGATGATCAAAATGACTTTTTATATTTTAGTATGGATTTATTATTTTTTTTAATGTTTTATTTTTTAAATATAATTTAATTCATGCTACCGCATTTCGTGTTCAACTCTAAACATCGATCTTAATTTTATTGCATTAAGAAATGTGTAATTTTTAATCAAAGCACTTCTCTGAATTTATAATTGATGAAATGGGGATTCAATTATTTGAACGTTTGGAAATTCTAACATTTGAACCTAAATATCGAATAAAGAAGTACTTTAATGTATTCAAAGATATTAAAAATTCTGCGACAAATTTCTGTCATTTAATTCAAATGTGTTTGCTAATTTAAATATTTGCTCACCAGTATGTTAATGTATTTTACGTAAAATTTTATGTAGTGTTGAAGGAAAATTCATAACACATTCAGAACATTCAAGAGATTTAATGTATAAAACTCATTTGTTCTTCAAGCAATTTGAATAGATTGTGCTATAGAATTGCCTGTATTAATAACAGTGTGCAAAAGAACTTTTACAATGAAACCTTGTGACAGCTGTTTAATTAAAATTTAAACATGGGTAGGAAAAATATTTATTTCGTAGCATTGATTTAAAAAATATTACACTAATTTAACCATCTTTTGCAAATGTTACAAAACTGATTTAAATATAATTTAATCTTATTATCTAGTAATTGAACTAATGTTTTATTTTATCTTAAAACTTTTAATATATTGAGAATTGACGAAACTACCCTATTTGTAATAATATTTAGTTACTTTCAATATTTAAAGTTAAAAATGCAATTTAATTGAGATTCCAAAGATAATTTTATTTTAAACAAAATATAATTTATAAACTTAATTTTTCCTTTTATTTTCAGAGATATGTGTCTGATTATTCCTCAGAATTCGTCACTTGGAAAAAAATGTTTACCATAGTCTGTAAAAAAGAAAAAAAAAACAAAATTGTCTGGAATTTTTTTTTTCTTGTTTTGTTTAAAGACACAGCAATTTTAATCTACTTCTCAGGATAAGAATCACCTTAATTATAACATTTGCCGGGAATATTCCTTTTTACTTACCCATCATACGTAGTATACGGTAAGTCTTGCAATCGTTTTGAAAATTAGAAAAAAAATGACGGATTTACACGTTTCAGACTCTGGAGATTTCGAAAAACATATTTTTAGGAAAAAATTTTGTCGTCTGTCTGCTTTTATGTGTCTGTAAAAGCTCTATCTCCCGAACGAATTGAGATAGAAACTTGAAATTTTGTATGTACTTAGTATGTAAGAATGGGACGAAAACATTCTGAGTAACCTCGATTAACCGGAACTAATTTTTCCGAACTCTCGAAAAATTCGTTCTGATGAAAGATATAGAAAAATTTTCGAAATTTTTTATTTTAAGGAGTGATTTTAAAAGGTAATAAAATAACACAAATCTTGCATAAAAAACGAAGTCGATCGGATTATTAGTTGGCAAGATATCTGAAATCGTGTTTGTCACATTCTTCGATTTTTCATAACCCTGAATTTCATTCAAATTTCAAAGAATTATTTCAAATATAATTCAATTGTAAATACAACGCTTAATTCGACGCAGTAAACTGTTAGTTCATAAGATTATTATTTTTGGAGTTATAAGGATGTTTCTTTTACGCAATTTGGTACTACTTTGGTAGTTTGGCGTTTTGTATAATTCGTCGAAATGGGTTTAGAGCAATTCATTAATAGAGCATTACTAAGCATAATAAAAATATTTAAATACACATTTAAATTTTGTTTTGGAGTTGCAATGCATTTTATAAGTAGTTTACACGTGTTTTATTTTCATATGTTACATATGCATATATATGATGGGTAAGTATTACGGTGACCTCCAACGACTAGTTTAGTCTAGTCATGATAATCTGCCCCCTGCAAGTACAACCAGTTTGTTACAGAAGAAACCCGCGGCTTATAACCCATAACGGCCCTGTTGAGGTACTCGTCGCCTTTATCGTCGTGGTATCACTGTGGAAGAGTGCAAAAAGTCCGGCTATGCATAAAAAATCCCCATGGAAAACTTCTAGCTTTAAGAGCCCACAATAGTCACAGAAAAATTATTCAAAAAGACCCGGATGACCATGTAAAGTCTATGGGAGCGTTCTTTTCTAATATCTCGCTCAAATTTTAATATTTTTGCATGATTTTTTTGCACAAGATAGCTGAGGGCGATCAACAACCGGGCTAGTTTTTACTTTTTCGATTTTGGTTATATATTTTTTATAATACGATAGTTTCAGTTTCAGAACCGGTTTAAACCGGTTTCGAAAGTTAAAGTAATTTTTTAAAGAAAATCTGAAACAAAAATTGAAAAAGTAAAAACTAGCCCGGTTGTGGATTGCCCTCAGCTATCTTGTGCAAAAAAATCATGCAAAAAAATTAAAATTTGAGCGAGATATTAGAAAAGAACGCTCCCATAGACTTTACATGGTCATCCGGGTCTTTTTGAGTAATTTTTCTGTGACTATTGTGGGCTCTTAAGAGTTTTGCGCCAGATGGGTGCTGAAGAAACTTATCCCCGAACACGAAAAGCAAACGCATAGCAGCAGCATTTTTTTACTTCTGTTTCAATAACGTCATCATTCTCATTTAAAACTTTTGTAGTTATCCAATGTTACTTCACTTGAGTATACGCAGTTTTGCGGGACTGTATCCACTTATCCATTGATTAGTACATTTATATAAAATACATAATATGGCACGCACTACTACACTGTTGTGCAAAATTTAAGGACGAAGGGATTTTCAAGCGAATATTTACCAGGAATGAATATAATTCGAATAATTACTATCCCTGCATAACAGCTAGTCCATATAACATCTCATTCAGGTCACACATGGTCACAAGAGTCACAGTCACTACGGCGAAACAAAAAATAGGAAATTCCATGCGTCTCTTTTATTAGTCTCAAATGACTACTATATGTGACTCCACTCTTAGGTCACTGCGACTGCTGCTTTGTGACGAATCACCAGGTGACTTTACAGTGTCGTTTTATTGAGACTCTCATATGACTGTCATTTGGAGGCTCAATTTCAAAGTCATTGTGAATGTTGCATTATTATAAATAACCAAATAAAGACACATTAAAGTCACATGGTGATTTTCTGTCACAAGACTTTGTCAAATGATGACAGAGACTCTACTGTGAAGTAATCACTGTGAAAAGTGGTGAAAACACACCATGTCACTTTAATGGAACATTGTTTGGTGATTTATCATAATGCAATATTCACAATGACTTCATTGAGCCTCCAAATGACAGTCACACGAGAGTCTCGATAAAACGACATTCTAAAGTCACCTGGTGACTCATCGCAAAGCAGCAGTCGTAGTGACCTGACAGTGGAGTCACATATAGTAGTCAATTGAGACTCATAAAAGAGACGTATGAAATTTCCTATTTTTTTTTCACCGTAGCGACTGTGACTCTTGTGACCATTTGTGACCTGAATGAGAGTTTATATGGACTAGCTGTTAAGCAGGGATAGTAGTTATTCAAATTATATTACTTCCTGTTGAATATTCGCGTGAAAATTATCGCTTGAAAATCCCTTGAAAATTGGCAATTTGGGATCTTGTCCTTAAATTTTGCACACCAGTGTATATTTGGATAGAACTCCTCATTTTTTTTCATCATATTGGAAAAAACGGATCTATAGCTTATTCAATCGACGGTCATTTTCAGAACTTCCAAGGTAAGTTTTTGAGACTTTCCCAAAAATTGCTCTATACATATAGCTAACACAATATGCAAATGAATTTTGATAGCGTTGACGCTTGTACAAAGGAAATCAATTATTAAACCTGCTCATTTTTCACACATTTTTTATTATTTTAAATTTTTATTATAGAGTATTGTGTACAATGGTGTTTGTCATATTTTTGGAAAGAGGAATTATTTTATATTAAGAATTCTGCAAATTATAAGCATAAAGCTTGGAAAAATTGGGGCCGTTTTTATAAAAACATTAATTTTTCTTCGAATATACATGCTGCCTGAATAAAAATGAATACAATTTATTCAATAATCCACTTAATCATAATCTACAGTTTGAACACTTTTACTACATTAGTTTTGACAGGGTTATCCAAAAGATAATCGTTCTTTTTTTAATTTGTTGACGTCCCTTGTAAAGTTTAGGGGGGAAATATTCACGGAAATGTATGACATGTATTATATTATTTACAAATTTAGAGTTTCAGGATAATGCCTCATGTATATTTTTTAGATATTTAACTAAATGTCTAAAATTGCAAGTGTCCGGTCACCTTTCGCCATATAATGCAGTTTTTAGAAATAGTATTTTATTTAATTAACATTTAAAGCTTTAAATAAATTACATATTTAAAGAAAAACAATTTTATTGCAGCTTTAACAATAGTATATTACATAAATAACATATGCCATTCAGACTATAATTTAGAATAATCTTTGATTTCTGTTTTATTAAAAAATAATTCAAATAGTAAATGAAAAAATAAATAAATGAGTATATGGTAAACGGAATGGAAAGTGGGGTTTTAGTGAATTTAATAAAATTTAAACATTTTAAATCCTTTTAAATCGCTACGTATAAAAGAAAATTATAATTTCATTTTCTACATTTAATACAACATTTATTTATATTACAAACAGTAAAAGCAGATGTTACTGAATATTTGATTTATATCAGAATAAAAATTCGTCGCTAGGAACACGAAGCTAAATATAACAAATTTATTATTCAAATAATTTTTAGAAAACATTAAATTACGTAGGCGTTCTAACAAATCACTATCTAAAAATGTGCTTTAAATAAATAGCGATTTAAGTAAACTTTGAGAACTTCTTTAATTTTAAAATAAATCTCTAAATACAGAACTGGGTTACAAAGTTAACTTTGCTATCAGAGCATTTAATTTCACTAGTTAATGTTTAAATTAATATGCTTTTTATAATTTAAGTAAAAGTTCAAAAGCCAATTAATTGCTAAGTATCATCTTTTTGCATAATTTATTGTTTTACTTAACAAACAAAATGGTTTAAACCATTTTTTTATATTTATAAATACCTAGAATAAGTTATTTACAGATAAATTAATTTATTGACAAAAAAATATAAAAATAAATAAAAAATAAAAAATAAAAAATAAATAAAAATAAACATTTACGATATTTATCAAAATAACGCTTTTAACATAAAGAACATTCTTAATTTCAGACTACTTACAATATTAAAATATTTATGCCTCTAAAAGCATGTTTGAATGTCGCTTTTTCCCTTTTTGGCCGCAGATAAAGATAATTCAATCCCACTAATCTAAACTAATTATTATGTGAGTGCTGGCACAATCACAATTGCAAAAAAAAAAAAATCGTAAAAGAATGGAAGAAAAAAAGCAGAGAATAAAAAATAACAAATCACAGTACATTGTCGGAAACACTTTTCTGGCACGGTAATGGTGACATACAAAAATTAAGGACACAAGGTAAAATATAAAAATTAAGGACACAAACTGAATGAGAAAACATGTTTAATATTCTTAGTACAGCAATAAAACTAAGAAATAAGATCAAGAATAGAAAACGATCTTCATTAAAAAATGTGTTTGAACTTACGGTGATGCAAGCCTCAATCTCCGACACAAGGAATATCTAAGGTCTTCGAAAATTGCGTTAGTCTCGGATTTTTCCAACAGCTTTAATGTTGCGTACAACGAGCTCCTTAGCCCTGTTTCAACACCAGTATCTTCAGTGTAAATCTAACCCAGCATTTTTGCGTTAATAAGAAACATAATTATTTTTCACTTTCTATTCGTGTCCTTATTTTCTTAAGATTTGTGTCGTCACTATCTACAGCGTTTCTGACCATGTATTGCTATGTACTTTTCCATGAACAAGGTGTAATCTATCTTTACTGAAAACTCCCTAAGCTGAAATACCCTGATATGTATTCAATTAAAAGAAAAAAAATCTTAAAATTTTATTTATGATTATAATCATAAAATGCGATGAAAAACAATACAGATGCATTTAAATAAAATAAATTTAACTAAAAGATTGAATAATGAAAACTAAGACAGACCTGAATATATTAAGAAAATTAAAATGTATATACAAAAAATAAAAATACTAAAAAACATTTAGAAATACAAAAAACGTAAAAGTTTTGCTGAGCTACTCGCTTGGCATCAACAGTACAAATAAATATCCAATACATAACAAACAGTGGAACAAATCAAGAACAGTTACAGTTAGTTATTTTTTAGAAAAGGATAATATTCATAAGGGACAGAATGAGCATCATTCAGAGTTGGCGATCGTAAATATGCGAACCAACCTTCGAGCAGTAATTTACCGTTATAACTGTTACGACCCAGTTTTAAGATACTGACGTTCGCAAACTACGGGATGCATCCGCAACCTGTAGTTTGATACGCCTAGTGAATATTATCTTTTTTCTAAAAAAAACCTACCTGTAACTGTTCTTGATTTGTTCCACCGTTTATTATGCAATAATTATTTATTTGTACTGATGGTACCTTTGCGAGTAGCTTCGAGAAAAGTTTACGTTTTTGTTTTCTTAAGTGTTTTTTAGTATTTTAATTTGTACATAAATTTTAAATTTTAATAGTATTATCGTCTGTCTTAATTTATATCAGAGTTGTCCAATGCGCCGCTTGTGGGCCTTTAAAGGTTTTCTTGTCGTCCTTATAAAGAGGCTTCCTAGTAAAAGAATAAAAAAAATTAAATTCATCTTTTAAAAGTCTTCTTTAATATCAATTGTGTTCCACATGTTCTTTCATTACAGGCGGCGCGGCGTTAAAAGTTTGGCGCCTTTCTCTGAAATACTTTTTGAGATAGGCCGCCTTTCTTAGGAAAATGTAATTCTAAATTTATTATATGTGTGTTTATATGTATACTTTATTCTGCAATTATTTTCATACCAAGCCTTTCATTGTTGAAGAGCTTATTTCTTACATCGTGACGTAACAATGCATCTTACAAGACGTCTGGATATCGCTACCACTTTCAACCAGGTTGATTACAAGTTTGATCTTTTTGTTTATTCAGAAATTCCGAATTTGTACCAAAAATTAGGAATAGTATTTTTTGATTTTCAGATTATTTAACTTAAACATTCTTTTTCTGAATTTATGAATAAAAAAGTATCAAATTAGCAATCTCTACTTCTCTAAAATAGTCAGATAATATGGTTCTATGTATCACATCACGTGGATAATGGCGCCCTTTAATGCATGTGACTAGTGGAGTTGCGCCCGTGCTTAATTAAAGGTTGAATAGCCCTGGTTTATATTATTCAAGCTTTCAATAGTTTTTTTTTTAAATTCAGACGTTAAATATGTGTATTGAAAAATAAATTTAAATTTAGAACAAATTTATTCTGAACAAATGTTGTAAAATATTTATAGTTTGATAAATTATAGTTATCAATCTGCAAAAACACTATATTGCCATTGATTATTGGACACTTGCGATTTTAGACATTTTACTAAATATCTAGAAAAATACATGAGGAATCATCTCGAAACACTTAGTGTATAAATATAATAGTATACGTCATACATCTCCGTGAAGATTTTTTACCGAAACTCCATAGGGGACCGTCAACAAATTAAAAAAGAATGAATATCTTTTGAATAACTCTGTCAAAACTAATGTAGCAAAAGCGCTCAAACTCTAGATTATGATTGAATGCCTTATTGCAATACACTGTGTTCATTTTTATGCAAATAGCATGCATACTCGCAGAGTAATTAAGGTTTTTATAAAAATGGTCCCAAATTTTTCCAAGTTTTTTCCTTATAATTTTCAGAGTTCTTAATATAAAATAATATTTTTTTCAGAAAATATGACAAACAACATTGCACACAGTACCCTGTAATCAAAATTAAAAAATAATGAAAATTGTATACAAAATGAGTAGGTTTACTAAATAATTTTTTACTGCGCATGCGTCAACGATATCAAAATTTCATTTGCATATTATGTTAGCTAAATGTATAGAGCAACTTTTGTGAAAGTCACAAAATCATAACTTGAAAATTCTGAAAATGATCGTCAATCGAATAAGTTGAAAATCTGTTATTCTCAAAATGAAGCAAAAACAAGAGGGGTTGTATCCATATATTAATTGATTAGTGTCAATATAGAATACACAATACGGGATGTTACGACTACTTTTGGATAAAATCCCTCATTTTTTTGTTTCATTTTGGAAACAACGGATTTTGTCCTTTTTCTTTAGACGATTACTTTCAAAATTTTCAAGCTATAATTTTGAGACTTTTACAAAAGTTGCTCTATACATTTAGCTAACATAATATGCAAATGAAATTTTGATATCTTTGACGCATGCGCAGTAAAAAATTATTTAGTAAACCTACTCTTTTTTCATACAATTTTTATTATTTTTTAATTCTGATTACAGGGTACTGTGTGCAATGTTGTTTGACATATTTTCTGAAAAAATTATTTTTTTATATTAAGAGCTCTGAAAATTATAAGGGAAAAACTTAGAAAAATTTGGGGCAATCTTTATAAAAACCTTAATTACTCTGCGAGTATGCATGCTATTTGCATTAAAATGAACACAGTGTATTACAATAAGGCATTCAATTATAATCTAGAGTTTGAGCGCTTTTCCTACATTAGTTTTGACAGGGTTATTCAAAAGATATTCATTATTTTTTAATTTGTTGACGGTCCCCTATGGAGTTTCGGTAAAAAATCTTCACGGAGGTGTATGACGTATACTATTATATTTATACACTAAGAGTTTCGAGATGATTCCTCATGTATTTTTCTAGATATTTAGTAAAATGTCTAAAATCGCAAGTGTCCCATAATCAATGGCAATATAGTGTATAAATATATTTTCTAAAAACCCTGATGATCAGAATTGTACTTTGCTGCTATTTGAAAAACACATTCGAACAAAGTAAAAGAAAAAAAATAAAACACTTTTCTGACCTAATTGTCAGCCATAATACTGACTCATTGAAAATAATGTATTCTGATTCCAAGATAAGCTTATCGATCTGAATCGAGAGAAAAAAAAAATCATACAATATTCATGAGCACAACGAAATAAAAACTTGTTAATAAAATTGAGAATTCACAAGTCAAAAATAAATATACAGTATAAATAGATGATGATAATTAGAGTACTGCATGGGTTGGGCCTTCCGAAATCGAAATTTCTGTTTACAACCAATCTGAAACTCGATCTGAGTCCGAAAAAAATATATCACCGCACGAACTTGCTATACTTTAAATTCTAATCTGATGTGAAAGAAAATTAATCAACATTTTGATAGAACTGTGGAAAAATTAATGTTTCAAATTTTAATTCCTTAAAAGGCTTACACTCAAAGAGTAAAAAATGGTCCAAGCGGGGTCTCGAACCCAGATAATTGGTATAGCGAACCTACGTTCTACCGGAATGAAACATTTAAAACGGTAGTCAGCCTACTACTTCTAACTATAATAGGCTGGCAAGGCTACAGGCGCAATACAAGATTTTATATCTTTTAAAAGCCATCGACTTTGGGACAAACATGAAACTAAAAAAAATGCAGCATTGATGAAATTGAATCAATCAACATAATTATTAGGAATATTTTCTGTAGATAATTTTTTACGCCTTTAATTTCCAATTTTAATTACGCCTTTAATTCCAACTTAAAAGGCTTACGCTTAAAAGAATGAAAAATTGTCCAAGCCGGATCTCGAACTCGGATCATGCATAGAGCATATCCACATTAAACCAACTGAATAACTTGGAATATTTACAAGCCTAGCATTTCTAACTATCATATGTTGGCAAGACTGCAAGATGTTATATTTTTCGAAAGCTACTGATTTTTGGGGCAAACACAAAACTAAAGAGAATCCAACATTGATGAAATTGAATAAATTGATATAATTATTAGAAATATTTTCTGTAGAAAAATTTTCCCGCGTTGCATTTAATAATATTTCCAATTTTAATTTATCAAAAGGCGTACAGTCAACAAAGTCTAAAAGTGTTCAAGTCGGGACTCGAACTCGTATCATTCATTTGGTGCACAGACGTTCAATCAACTGAACCACTTGGAACAATCCCAGCCTCGTTCTATCATATATTGGCAAGGCTGCTATAACAACCCAAGATATTTTATTTTTCGAAAGTCATCGATTTTGGGGCAAACACTGTTTGCCCCAAAAGTCGAACCCTTGTTATGATTCGGGTTCGAGACTCGTCTTAAATGCTTTTTCCCTTTGTTTGGATGTACGCTTTTAAAGCAGATAAAAATTGAATTATTATTAAATGCAAGGTGTGGGAAATTTTCTAAAAAAAAACTTATATAGATATATGCGGATGTCTTTATAGAATTATATAGATTTATGCGGAAAAATTATCTGTAATTATATCTCTAATACCAATTTTATACTTCTTGTGCAAACATTTACATACGTGTATTCATTAATATTCAAATATACAGTGTTTTATGTTAGACAAATATTCAGGACTTTCTTTTGAAAAATCCGAATCTACACGAATCTGAAACGAAATAGTTTTAATATATAACCCGTAAGAGAGCTGAACCTAAATAATTTAAAGTCAAGTCGACATACAAACAAACATAAAAAGATCTTTAAGGTTATATAGGGTTACGGAACCCGAAGCTTGACTCTCAAGACTGTGCATTTAAAGGTGAGCATAGTGGGATGAATGTGTGTGTAAAAAGATAATATCTTATTGCTCTAGATTTCAAAAAACTTATTTCAAATCAATTATTTATAATACAGAAATCAAGAAATAATTACAAGAAGCGTAAATATGCTTCTAGTTCTGAAAAGGATTTCTAATTTAAAAATTGATTCATTAAATGTAAGTTTCAGCTCCACCAATGGCCGAAAACTTTTGCCCTCTAAGCTGGTGGGCGGGAGGTGCTAGGTTGAACCCATTAGTGCCTGTTAGCCTAATCGTTTGGAGTTTTCCATCATTTTATTTTAACCTTGGATTTGCTTCCGTAGATAAGGGTTGGGTTTTTCCTTAGAAAGATCCCCAAGTAGGGCATTATCCCTATTAGTGCTTATAATCTTCGTGCAGATAACTGGCCGTCGTGACCACAAACAACCAACCAGATACAAGTACCATAAGTTATATCGATAGCCATTATTTTTTTTTTAAATAATACCTATAACTACAACTGCAGTTTTTAAAATGAGTTTAATCTAAATTAGGATTTTTAAAAAATATGTGCAACAAAGTTAATAATAGTTCTGATAAATTTTCAAACATAATTTAAAAAAATTACAATACTTCTTACATAAAGTTTTTTACACAAAATATGTATTTCAACTGAAAAAAAGAGAAAAGTTTGTTTTATTGGTAAATAAGAAGAAGGCAAATAATCCCTCCGACAAATTTCTAAAATAAAAAATAAAAAATGTACTCTTAAAACTAAAAAATAGAACTAAAATTGTTATTTGTGAAAAATATATTTCAACAAAGAGAGAAAAAAAGATTTATTTTATCATACTGGATTATCGAAATTTCTGTCTGCCGAATTCTAGATAAGTTTATTGATGTCGAAGAAAAATCATGAAATATTCATGAGTAGAACTGCCAAAAAGTTTTCTGATAAAATTACGAGATCACTGATTAAATGAAATTTGCAGTGTAAATGGATACAGACGAAACATTCATTTATTAATATGATGTGAAAAATATATAGACGACAACAACAAAAAAGATACTTCACTCAGATGTATTTTCAGAAAGAATATATCAAATAAATTGTAAGTCACTTTATATGATCTTCGTAATCAGAGATGAAGTCTCAAAAATAATATAGAGGATATACGTTCTAAGCAGACGATATACACTCAAGGCAGAGGGTATACACTGAAATATGTATACTACAAATTTCTTGAGTAACAGAGGGTATGCGGTGATCCTTTAAAATTCCAGAAGGTATTCGGCGTATACTCCCATATACCCTCCACTACATCTCTGCACGTAATATATGGATCATTACAATCTTATAATAAAACATAAATAGGATAAAAATTGAAAACTCGCTCTCTAAATAGGAATTTTATGCTTTAAATTTATTGTGTCAAAAAGTACTTTGTTGAAGTAAAAAATGAATTAGATTTAGAATAAAATTATATTAAATAAAACTATAATCTCTAAAATAAGTTTAATAAACAACTGGTACGAAAAACGTATCTACGCAAGAAGACAAATAATACAAATACACATCCGACAAATTTCTAAACAAATTTTTAAAATAACAAGTTGGAAATTGCACGTGAAGCGTAGCAAATGAGGTGCGTTCGTACGATAACGAAGTTTTAAAATATTCAGATCTTGCTGATATAACAGAGCGTACTTTGGATACAGTATAGTGGTCGAAATCTTTGTGTTCCTGTAAATATGCAGGGGGTAATTTTTATTATACTTCATTAACGTTTATCTTATTCATAAAATGTGAAGTAGTTTAATATAATTAAAACACGCGCCAAACAATGTTTCCCCGTATAACATTATTTAGTGAAATACATTTGCGTGGCCCTGTGATTTAATGATAAATATTCTTTGCATCACAGATTGTACAAAATGTATTTTTAGGGCATATTTCATAGATTCATGTCAATTATATTATGTTCAAATGAGTGTAACACCATTAAAATGTATTTGAAAAAAATTTCCCTTTGATCGTAATGTAACGGAATATTTTGATTGTCCCTGTAATTGATATAAGCATCTGATTTTCATAACATTTGAAATGACTCGACAAAATTGTGTAATAATTATGCATTTTAAATTTCAAACGATTAAAATGCATTTGAAACTTTTTCCCCATTGACCGTAATGTAACGGAATCCTTTTGATTGTCCCTCTAATTGATCTATCCATCCGATTTTCATAAAATTTGAAATGACTCGACAAAATTATGTAATAAATATACGTTTTAAATTTTAAACGATAAAAGTGCATTTGAAACTTTTTTCCCCATTGACCGTAATGTAACGGAATCCTTTTGATTGTCCCTATAATTGATATATCCAACCAATTTTCATAAAATTTGAAATGACTCGACAAAATTATGTAATAATTATGTATTTTAAATTTCAAATTATTCGGTTGGGTAGCTTTTGCGTTGTTATATGCGGACGGACAGACAGATAGACGGACAGACGGACAGACGGACAGACTGAGCGACAACAATAGATGCTACGTATTTACATAATTACGAACGCACCTAAAAAGTATACTACTAAAACTCAAAAATAAAATTAACTTTGTTTTTTGCGAAAATATATTATAATAAAGAGAGAAAAAAAGATTTATTTTATTACATTGAATTAAGGAAATTTTTCTGTCTTTGAAATACTAGATAAGTTTGTTGATGTGACGCTCGGGGAAAATTCCGGCACAGGAGTGCCTATAAATTTTCTGATAAAATTACGAGATTACTTGTCAAATACAAATTGTCGGTCTAAATGCATACTGATGAAACATTCATTTATTAATATGATGTGAAAAATTATAGACGACAGCAACGAATGATTTTCAGAAACAATATTTCAAATAAAAATAACTAACTGACAAGTTATTTTATACACTAGGTTTCATGGTAACAGTAACCGATTTGCGGCATCATTTGTTGCAGTAACAGTTAAATTATGTTTAAAATAAAGTTAAAATAAATAAAATTTCAATTTTTAATACAAATTTAATAAAAGAAATAATATGTAAGATATTTATGTAGAACACAGCTAATTCAACACATTTTCTATATAAAAATGTACTCGCTAAAAATAAAATTACAGTAAATTCATCCTAAAGCGTCAACATTTCATTTCAATAAAAAATGGTCGCTCCTAGAGGGATGAATAGGGGACTGATAGAGGGACCATAAGATGAGTGACCTTTTAATGGAGGTCATGTTTAGATCTAGATTTTAATTGTTGAAAAAAAGTAGCAATTAATGTTACTAGAATTTAATTTTCATAATAGAAAAAAATATATAAAAATGTAAGCATAAAAAAAGTTAATTACCGCAGGGTTTAAAAAAAGTAATTCATTAACGTGGCTTTAAATTTACGGTTTTGTTTTTTCAAGTAAATAAATACGATTTTTTTTGGACGGGAAAAGAAATAAATATTTCATTATTATATGTATTTCTTTGAGAGTTTTCTGACAGAATAATGTAGCGAAATTTTTTGATCGCCATTCTTAATTCGTCATAAGAATTAAATACGTTTCTAAAAATACACAAAGCATTTTAAAACTTAAAACCTACCGGGATAAAGTCAAAAATTAAAATTTAAATTAGATAATTGATCAATGAAATGATCTTCGAAATTAATTATCTGATAAAATCAGTAAAAAACAGAATTTGCTTCATTTTCTTCAAAGACATCGGTCACGCATCGTAGAAATTCAGTTTGCATTGTCTCTGAATGGAGGTAAAATTAGTATTGAGCTTATGGGAATAAATTTCGTGTTATAAAAAAATGGTCATTGAGGGAGGCGATCGCACAAAAAGGTTTTTACTGTAACTTTATTATTTGCGAAAAATATATTTTAATAAAGGGAAAGAAACTTTATTTTGTTTTACGTAACTATCGAAATTTCTGTCATTAGAATTCCATATTAATTTAACAATGCAATCCTAGTAGATTGGAAGGCGAACTTGCAGACAATCACCTCATCGAGTTCACGGATGAAAATCTAACTTTAGTTTAATCCAAATTCGCATACTATAAAACAATCGGTCTGCCAAGTTCAGTTTGCCAAGTTTGTTCATGATATCTGGTGGAAAGCACCTAAAAACCCAACTTTAACGATTGACTCGTAGCTTTATCATTATTCTTCCTTACTCCCAATTCCTCGTGTTTTCATATTTTTGTGTACTGGGAAGAATAACGGTAAACCTAGTATTAGATAGTTAGTATAGCTAAAATTAGTATTTTAGATGTTTTCAACCAAGATATGACTTGGCAAACCGTTAGAGTTTTAATGTGCAAATCGAGACGTAACTAATGCTAGATTTTCATCCATGAACTCGACAATTTGATTGTCTGTGTTGCCTCTCCCGGATCTATAGGGGAAAGAATCATAAAATATTCATGAGCAGAGCTTCCTACAAATTTGATAATAAAATGGAGATCGTTCATCAAATACATATTTGCAAATTAAACACATTGCACATAAAATTCATGATGCGCAGATACATACACAGAATAGAAAATAACAATCTTAATAGAAATTTATACGCTGAACTAGGTGGCATCAGTCAGTGTTTTGTTTCAGTAACATATAAGTTATATTTAGAATAGAGTTACTATAAACAAAGCTGTAATCTTTAAAAAGAATGAAACAAATAATTCAGATGAAAAACATTTATATTGAACAAAACTAATAGTCTTTAAAAAAAATAAATACACTTTCTAAAAAAATAGAAATAACTTTGTTGTATGTGAAAAATATAGCTGAAGAGGGAAAATGAAAACTATATTTTATTTATACTAAGGTATCGAAACTTTTTTCTACTTAATTCTAGATTTGTTCACTGTTGTGACCCTAGGGAAAAGAATAATGCAGTAATCATAATTAGAAATGCATATTAATATGCAGGGTGTCCGAAAAGTCTGGAAACGGTCGAATAACTCGAGAAATACATATGAGATTGAAAAACGTAAATATACGTGTTAAATATTTTTAAATAAGCTACTCAGTGATACCAAATTTGACCTTCGTAACCGACCCCCTGGGGGTCAGAGGGGGTCCAACTTTGAAATCTTAAATTATAACCCCCATTTTTTATTGCAGATTCGGATTCTACGGACAAAAATACGTAACTTTTGTATTTGATGTTTATTTCGAATCCTCGTTTATCACGGTGTAATTGAGCATATTAAATCGATACATACTTCGGCTTTTCCAACGGGATTTTCCCTAATCGAAACTAATTGGGGAGAATTTATGACATCAAATTCCTCGTCTTTTGCAATAATAGCGTTTCCTGAAAATCACCCGTGCCGGTTATTTCGGTAGTGCTACACAGTTAAAAATTTGATCCATTTGCTGTAGCGTCACTCCACAACTTTTATAGAATATCTCTTTCATGACCAATGAGAATGTTCCACAACACAGTAAAGTACACTGTAAAAAAATTGACCCTTTTGCTGCATCGTCACTCCACCGCTTTTATAGAAAACGATTACTTTACTGTGTTATGGAGCATTCTCATTGGTCACAAAAGAGATATTCTATAATAGCTGTGGAGTGACGCTGCAGCAAATGGGTCAAATTTTTAACAGTGTAGCACTATTGAAATAATTGCCACGGGTGATTTTCAGGAAACGCTATTCCTACAAAAGACGAGGAATTTGACGTCAAAAATTCTGCCCAATCAGTTTCGATTAGGGAAAATCCCGTTGGAAAATCGGGAATATGTATCGATTTAATATGCTCGATTACACCGTGATAAACGGAGATTTGAAATAAACATCAAATACAAAAGTTACGTATTTTTGTCCGTAGAATCCGAATCTGCAATAAAAAATGGGGGTTATAATTTAAGATTTCAAAGTTGGACCCCCTCTGACCCCCAGGGGGTCGGTTTCGAAGGTCAAATTTGGTATCACAGAGTAGCTTATTTAAAAATATTTAACACGTATATTTACGTTTTTCAATCTCATATGTATTTCTTGAGTTATTCGGCCGTTTCCAGACTTTTCGGACACCCTGTATATATTTATACATACAGAAAAAAATAACTCTCTTACTAAATAAGATTTTTTTATACATTAAACTTCATATTGTCTGTAGATGCTTTATTTCAGTAAAATATAAATTAGATTTAAAATAAAATTAACATAAACTAAATGACAATCTCAAAATGAATTTAATAAAAAATGGGATGTAAAAATATTTACATGCCACAAAACTATTCATGTCACAATCCAAAAAATTTTCAAACACATTTTCTGAAATAAAAATACCCTCTAAAAAATAGAAACAACCTTTTTATTTGTGCAAAGTAAATTTTACAGAAAAAAAGAAAATTTTGCGTTAATGATATAAACTTAATCGAAATTTTCACCCGCTGAATTCCAGATGATTTTATTGATGTGATTCAAGGGGAAAACAATCAAGCAGTATTTATGAGATAAATGTCTACTAATAAAATTAAAAATCTAATACAAATTATCGGACTAAATGTATAGATCCATGACATTCAATATGATGTGACATATAAATACATACATATTGAAAAAAAGTCGCTTATTAAATATAAATTTTATTTGATATACTTTATGGCGTCAGTAAGTGGTTTGATTCAGTCGAATACAAATTAGATACATAAAAACAAAATAAATTACTCAAATTTCTAAAAGGTATTTTTTATTTACAATGATTAATAAAACCTAGTACTTTCGAGAATGTCATGCTCATCATCAGAGTTAAAACAACAAAAGAGAGTCGAAGGCTGAGTTCTTTCATACGAAGTGGACTGATCCAAAGACAACGTAAAAAAGGGGGAGATGTCGGAATGCTCCAAATTCGATAGAAATTTAACAATCCTTTTCTATTGAATTTGGAACATTCCGACATCTTCCCATTTTTTACGTTGTCTTTGGATTAGTCGATTTCGTATAAAAGAATTCAGCCTTCGACTTTTACTCTTTTGTTGTTTTAACCCTGATGATGAGCATGACATGCTCGAAAGTACTAGGTTTTATTAATCATTATAAATAAAAAACACCTTTAAGTAATTTGAGTTATTTATTTTGGTTTTATGTATATAAATAAGGTGAATTAAAGGATTCGACATATGTGATATGTTATATCATTTTGATCTTACAAATTAGATTTAAAATAAAATTAATATAAATAAAATTCAATCTTTAAAAGGAATTTAGTAAAGAATTGGGACTTAATATATTTACGTGCTGCAATACTAATGATATTTCCAACAAAATTTCCAACATATTTTAAATAAAATAACGCTCTTTGAAAAATAGAAATAACTTTGTTTTTTGCAAAAAATGTATTTTAAAAGGGAAAAAGACAGAGTTTTATGTTAATAATATTGACTTATCGAATTTTTTCTTTGCTGAATTCTAGATGAGTTTATTGATGTGATCTTAGGGGAAAAGAATCAAGCAGTATTTATGAGCATAAATGTCTATAAATTTACTGATACAGTTGAGGGATCACTAGTCTAATACAAATTTTCAGACTAAATGTATACTGCCATGACATTTAATTTATGATATTTCATATATAAATATATACAGAAAAAAAGCTCACTCATTATGAATTTTATATGATAAACTCCATTGTGTCAGTAAGTGCTTTTTAGGTAGATAACGTATGAAATACTACATATTGCGGTCACTCCTATGTTGAAATTTCTGCAATTATTTTTTTGTATATCTGTATACAGATCATGATCCCTAGACCCCAAAACTACCACCAGTAGAAAACTTTATGCATATATATATGTCATTTTTTTTTACGGGCGCGATAACTTCTATAATTCAGTTCAAATCTCTTCCAAACTGATAAATAAAATCGAGGGTAATAAAATCTCGGTCAAGTTCGTAAAAGAGTAAAATCAGGCAAAGGCGGTGGAAATAAGAGGGGTTTTTGTGAAGAAAAAAAAAAAAAAAAAAAAAAAAAAAAAAAGCCATAACTTCTTAGTTGAAAGAGATGTTGAATCATTTTAAAATTGATACTATTTTTAAAACAACAGAGGCCAAAAATTTATGCATGTCAGATTTTTGAAAAAATTAAAAATACGCTCAATGAGCAAAAAAAAAAAGGGGGGGGGAGGGAAAATTTATAACTTCGTCAATCCTCAAGATATAAATTCCAATTAAATTTATTATAAATTTCTCATTATTCTCTAAAATTTTCGTACTTACAAGTTTTTTCATAGGAGCAACTCTTATTGCAAATATATATATATAACATGTAACGCAAAAGCAAAGAGGGGGTTGAAAGATAAAAAATATCCATAACTTCGTCTTTTTTTTTAAGATATCAAATTTGATTAAATTTATTATACAGGTACATCTTCTCAATAATATCTACAACTTTCATTTGAAAAGTTTTTGATAAAACCAATATTTATAACAAAAACAAATTAAATAAAAATTCGAGTTCAAGTATATAAACCCTATTAAGGATTCACTCAAATGCGAACTGCTTATATTCTGACTCATTTTTTAATTCATTTTGCTCTTAAACACATCCAATTGGAATGATCTCTTATTTAGGAACTATACAATACAATGTTTTGACCAACTGTTTGATAAAGACAAAGTATATTCCAAAAAAGTTGTAAAAATGGACATTTTGTACAGTATTTCCCGAAACGATCGTGATTGAAATATTCAAGAAGTATTCAAATAAAAAATTGCTTATTTTTTAACTTATTTTTAAATCCATTTTTGCTCTCAAACGCATCAAATTGTCAGGTTCTGTTATTTAGGGACGGTGTACTGTATCGTATTGGTCTTTTTTATATATATAAAGGCAGGATATATTTCAAAAAATGCTATCAAATTAGGAATTTTGAATAGAATTTCCAAAAGTCATTAGGATTGAAGAATTAAGGAAGTATACAAATAAAAAACTGCTTATTATCTGACTCATTTGTAAATTAAATTTTGCTCTCAAGCACATTCGATTGGTAGTTTCTCTTGTTTAGGAACTGTATAATGTGGTGTATTGGTCGAATTTTTCATAAAATCAAAATATATATTTCAAAAAGTGGTGTCAAAGTGGGCATTTGACACAAATTACGCTTAAGATGATTTTTATAGAACCAGTTCTTTAAGAAAAGTGAAATTAAAAATTCTTCAAAAGCGGCAAAATAAATGTGTTAAACAGGGTTTATCGCTAATCATAAACCCTGATTTTTTGTTGTTGAATTGAGTAGTTAACTTCAAAATCTACCTCTGCTTGTATCCAAAGTCGACAGGAATTTTTTTAGTCAAATATAAATTAGATTTAAAATAAAATTAAAATAAATAGAATTATAACCTTTAAAATGAATTTATTAAAAAATATTCGATATAAAATATTTATATGCTACAAAACAAGTTTCAACAAATTTTCAGATATTTATTTTAAATAAAAATTTAATCTGAAATATGGAATTAGCTTTGTTATTATGAGAAAAGCGAACTTCAGTAGGAAAAAAGGAAACTTTATGTTATTAAATTAACTTATCGATTTTGTTCTCTGCGGAATTCCAAATAAGTTTATTGTGTACTACTAGGTTACCTTGTCGACCAAAAAATTATCACCAAACTATATTAGTAAATGCAAATAATGGATGATCGTGAATATCACATTCAGACATTAAATATGATTCACGTGTTTAAAATGTCAGTAAGTGATTTTTATTTCAACTTTTTATTAATATTTTTATTAATATTCTACTAATTATTTGTTTTTTGTTATTTAAAATAAAATTTATGTCACTATGTACAATTTGGCTATTAGTTTGGCGATTTGTACAATTTGGTCGACGGCATAACAGAGTAGTACGTTTATTGTTGCGACTAACTATGACGAAAATAATCAAGTAGTATTCATGATTCATTCAATATTCATGCATGAGAAGATATGCCTTTAAATTTACTCATAAAACTCAGAGACGATTAGTCAAATACAAATTCTTAGTCTAAATGCATACTTCGAGCACATTTAGTGGTCATTTGGTTGCGTAAAATGTACAAAAGAAAAATATCCTACTGTTAACTCTCTAGTGCATGATTTTTTTAAATATATTTCATTCCTTAATGGGCATTCATAAAAGGAAAAATACTCAAATAAATGTCTCTTGTATTTTGGATTTTTTTAAATGTTTACCTAATATAAACACCCATCGTTAAACCCATTTTAAATATAGTCAACGATATTCACTGTAAAAAAATGTAAATTTACTGTATTTTAACTTGAATTATCCAATAAATTTACGGAATATTTTACTTTTTTACTTTTTTACGGTCAACTTCCGTATTTTTGTGTTTTACGGGCAAAAACTGCTAATGTGATGGCAAAGTCGGTTGTTATAGGAATAAAGTCCGTTTTTTTTACGGACATTGTCTGTAATCCCTGCTGCAGCTTTTTTACAGTGTTCCTTTGATCTTTTTTCTATTAATTGAGGGGTACCATTTTACAGACAGGATTCTAATTTTTTTTTATTCTTCCAAAGTACGAAATTACTTTTGATTTAAAAGTGTTATTACATGCACTGATGTTAAATATTTATCAAGAGACAGTTGATACAGATTTGCGGTTCAATAACTGAATAAATTAGTTTAGAATTGACTCCAACGGAAGTCATGTCTACTTTGTAAACTAATTGTTTGTATATTTATATATTTGTTCTTGCAATAAGTAATAAAATTGTAAGCAAATCCTGATATTCCTGCTAAAAGTTATAATTTAAACCGCATTTATACCAGTCCTTTTTTGAAGGGAGGTGTAGACACGTTTTGTAGTAGCAGATATTTTGTTAGAACACTTAGAAGAAGCGAAATAAAGTATAGTAGTCCAGGTCCAGATGTGAAGATAGCGAAAAAACCCCACAATGATTGTTAAGTCACTTTTTATTTAAACATGTAGTAATAGGGGGGTACACTTATAATGATCGGAGAAAATCTCCGAACAGAGATTTACAACTTATTCAGTCAAGAGCAGCGAGTCAAGTGTGTTCGTACATAGAAACAAACCGCCACTTTTGGCGTGAAAGAAAATCGCCAACATACACAAGTTCGCCCATGCACAATGGATAGTATACGCCAAATTACAGTTAAAATGCAGCCGGCATGATCAGAATTCAATTTGGCTGCCCAGCTGGGATGGGGAAAGGATATAGTTGCCAATAGATAAATGTTACACGTGTTGTTATGTCTAAGCAAAGAAGCACACAGAAGGGGCACCAGATTTTAATGCGCAGATGTTAAATTCTTTTTAGGATTTTGTCAAGAAAGGAAAAAGAAGCGTAAGCATAAGTTTTAACCGCGATACAGAGAGGATCTCCTTATAAGGTAATGAAGAATTGATTCGATCAGAATTAGCCGACATCTGGAAATTGTTTTGAACGATTGATTAAAAATGTGGGTGTATTTCTCACAGATAATCTTGGGCAGCTGCAGATTTTCGGTTAGAGAAATAATAAGCGAGGAAAATGGAAAAGAAATGCAGGGCAATTTAAAACTAATTTTGAACTGAAAAGGGAAGGGGGTGCAAAGGAATAATTTAAGAAAATAACCAATATATAACGAAATAATCGTTATATATATCACCCGGTGCACCACAAAAAAAAATTTTGCTGTCCAATGTGCATAGGCTAGAATAAAGTATTATAAAACATAAAAACATACACAAATGCAAAAGTTTTTTTTATATATGTATATGTAGAAAGTTGCTGTCATGATAATGGAGTCTTTTGTATTCAAAAACAGTCAGAAGTTCTAAAGTTTCTATATTTTTTTATATTTATATTTATGGATCCAAGCTAGTACTGTATTTTCATATGTAGAAGTTGAGTCGACTCAGACAGTACAAAAACATTACTGCAGCTTTGATTGTTATCATGAAACAAGTGAAAATTTTTGAAACATATACACAAAACACGAAACTAACACTAAATGAATGTAGAATAGCAATACACAAAAATAACATAATTGCATTATATTTTTCAAAACAATTAAAAAGAGTAATATGATGTATATTAAAATATAAAAATGTTTTTTTGTAAAAAAAGTGTTTCATGCCGAAGCATAGGATGACAAAAAAAGAGGTGCTTCGTGCACGCCCATAAAAATGTGTGTCACCCTTAATCTTGTGTAGAACACAAGTGTTATGGCATCAGCTTAGGGCCTAGCCTTAGATGAGGAGGGAATTGTGACGCTCCCCCGAAGGCACTAGCGGTCTTCTGGAGGAGCCCACGTCGAATTACATGAAAAAATTGGATTGTTGTGAATTGGAATCACAATTCAAAACAATTTGAACTGAAACTCCAATTAAGAATATTTGTCTCTCAACACAATGAAGCTTGAACCCTTAGGGCATTAATTTTGAACGGGAACAAGACTTCAAAGGGAAGAATTCAAAAAGAAAAAAATGTATATCATATAACAACTAATACGGGCAGACAATCCTAGAGTGAAGAGAGACGAGAAAATGTGTCACAATCGAGTGGGGTGATGGACAAGTCATATACGAAAAATGTGTTTTATTTAACTACATGAATCATTTGTTTACTTTTCTAAACTACAGTACCAGTTTATCTAACTATAGTATGTTTGACTTACAGTACAGGAATTGTTAAATGGGAGGTTAGCTACTGGAAAATTTACTGAATTAATGAGGATTGTCAAAGAAATTTTAAGTGTACTGCAAAAAAAAAACAAAATAAAAGTAAATAAAATTTTAAGTGAGTATGAAGACAGATATAAGTGTTAAAGGATAACAATGATACCTAATATTGTTCCCAAGAGATCTTCAGAGCAACAGTGATGGACCAGCCATGATATTGTTAAAGATCAGTCGAAAACAACATGCACACAACCATGAGCTCTTTTGGTTGGATGTGTAGTATCATAAAACATGACTTAAAAAAATAATAAATAGTGATTTACATTAGCTTCTTTTTCTTAAATTGTATGTGTGTGGTTGATAAAACGTATTAAAGTTAGTATTGTTTATATAACTTGATGTCTCAAATAAATGTCCATAACGAGGAGGAGCTAGTAGAAGTCTATCAATATGTACCCGAAATGCTGTGTTATCAGCAGCATACAACCTTTTAATTGAGAATGAAACAGAAGAATGTTTACAAATAACAATATATGGACCAGTATATTTTGTTTTAAACTTGTCACTTGACTTTAGGTATACAATGTCCTTTAAACAAATGGATCTCACTTTAGCTTTCTGACCGTAATATTTATATCTTTTATCCTGAGAAGATTTAATGTTGTTATAAGCCTTGTGATATATCTTACTCAAATCATCAAGTAATTTGTGTACTTCAATATGTTTATCAAGAAAGGGTTGGTTGCACGACTGATCAAAAGTATAAAAAATTAGAGAAAGCTCGCGTCCAAAATGAAGAAGGTTAGGAGAGTACAATGTAGTTGCATGTTTGGAGCCGTTATAAAGAGATTTGTGTATAAAGACTGCATTTTCGAATGAGTGACCTTCTTGTAAAAGAATATTGACTGAATATTTGACTGATTTATTGATTCGCTCTGCAATCGCATTTGTTTGTGGTCTCGAGGCAGAACTGTGTAATACCTTAATGCCCATTGTATCATTAAAAATGTTATATACCTGAGAAGTGCACTGGGGTCCTAAGTCTGGTAAGACAACCGAAGGTCTCCCAAAGGTGGTTATGTAAGAGAATAAGCATTTAACAGCCTTACTTGCAGATATGTCATTAAGTGGAAAGAGTTCAATATGTCTCGAAAAATGATCAGTGATAGTTAAAACATATTTGCCATTAGCAAACGGTCCAAGGAGATCTGTACTGATAGTATGACCAGGGTACCTGGGAGTGTATGTGGGCTGCAAAGGTGCGGGTGGAGTTTGATGATGTTTACATTGAAGACATTTGACACAAGATGCAACAAAGTTTAAAGTATCTACATACATACCCTTCCAAAAATATCTACCTGACAAGAATTCATAAGTTTTATTAAAGCCAAAATGAGATAAATGTGAAATTGTTAAGACTTTACTTTTAAGTGAATTTGGGACAAGAATGTGATATGAAAAAGTGTTATTAAGAATATTTTCTTTTCTTAACATTAAAACTTTTGAATCCGGGTGAATGAAATAATTAGGAAATTTTTGAGAAGATCCTTTCTTTAAGATTTCTTTATAAACAACAGACAAAGTAGGGTCATTGTTCGGTAGCAAATGTTTCATTTGAAATTTCTAATAAAGGGTCAGGATTTGTTTGTGTACCAGAAATAAGGTAGTTAACATGCATGTTAGAATCACTCGAGCTGGAATGTGTAGTATCACATTCTACAATAGGTAAGGGTTGAGGATTATGAATAAGCTCAGGATTTGTAGCTAGAGTCTGTTGATTATTTTCAAAATTACAGCGAGATAAGTAGTCAGCAAGTACATTTTTTTTACCTGGAATATGTTGAAATTTGTATGTGTATTCTGAGAGATTCATGAGCCAGCGAGAGATAATATCAGCCGGGTTTGTAGTTTTGTTGTACTTTTCTAATGGTTTACTGTCTGACAGGATTACAAACTCTCTGTTGTATAAATAATATTTGAAAGCAGTAACTGATTTATGAATAGCCATGAGTTCTAATTTAAGTGCAGGATATTTCTTTTCTGATGCTTTTAAAGATTTTGAAAAGTATGCAACAGGTAATAGTTGTTTATCATGTTCTTGTAGTAAGACGCCAGAAATAGCAACATTTGATGCATCAGTATTTAGATAGAACTTTTTGTTCCAATCCGGTAATCTAACTGTGGGTGGATTAAAGAATATTTTCTGTATTGTGTCCAAAATTTTTTGATGTTTACTTGTCCACTTAAATTTAGCTTTTGGAGTAGTTAAGTTTATGAGAAGTTGCACAAGTTCAGAAAAGGATGGAACAAGAGATGTGTAGAATGTAATGACACCTATGAGTGCTTTTAATTAACGTTTAGATGTAGGTGTTGGAAAAGATGTTATTTTTACAATGTTCGACTGAACAGGAGAAATAGTTTGCTTCTCTATGTGAAATCCAAGATAATCTAAACTGGTTTTATGAAAAGTGCATTTGTTAGGGGACAGCGTTAAATTACATTTGACTAATATTGCAAGAATTTTATCCAACTTATAACACATTTCTTGATATGAATTGGCACCAACAACAAGATCATCTTGGAAGGTATAGACACCTTCTAACTGTAATTCATCAAGTAACGAATCCATTAAAGCTTGGAAAATCGAGGCGCTCGATTTTAATCCGAATACTAATCTCTTATACCGAAAAGAACCAAACATTGTAGTGATTGTGAGCTGATTTTGAAATTTTGCAGGCAAATCAATCTGATGATATGCCTTATGAAAGTCGAGAGAAGAAAAAAAACGATATTGTGAAAGATTTGAAATAATGGTTTGAATTTTTGGAAGTGGATAGGACGAACCTTGAATTATAGTGTTAACCATTCTGAGATCTAATGCAAGTCTATATTTCTGTATACCTGTACCGTCTGGTTTCTTTTTAACAAGAAGCATGGGGCAGGCCCATTCGGAACAATGGCGTTCAATGATTTTGGCATCAAGCAACTGTTTGATTTGGTTTAAAACATCCTTTTGCATTGCTTGGGGAAGAGGGAAAGGGAGTGTCTTTATGGGGAAATCATTAATGAATTTCAAATAAGGCATAATTTTATCAGTATGACCAAGTGTGGCTAATGATTTCGAAAAGGCAGGATAATAATTAAGTAACAATTTAGTTAAGTTCTTTGCTTCGTCAGATTTTAAGTGAGAAAGTTTAAAATCATTAGCTGATAACTTCTGCTTTCTTTTTTGTAATATTTCATTCGAGGCTTGAATAAAATTTAGAAAGTGCTGTTCCGAGTTATTTTGCATGCAAGAATTTTCAGACGGATAATCAAGAATTTCCTCAATCTCAGACAATTGACCTATTTTTGTATGTTTAGGAAGATGAATGGCCTTTTCAGAAGTGTTTTTAAGTGTTATCGAGAAGAAATAGTGTATTTGTGAAGTTTTCCTTTTTTTATTGGATGATTTATTCATTTGAATAATGGCATCATTTCCTATTAATTCTTTTGTTTGTGCCAAATATTCAAATAGATAATTTCTGTCATTGTTGATGTTATTGGAAATGTAAACAGAGCACCATATTTGTTGTTGAGGTTCTAATATTATTTTACGAGTTAAGAACACACCTTGATTCATTACAACATCACTCAAAGAATTGCATAATTTTGATTATTTCTCTCCAGAAGATTCCTTACTGGTTTTCAAAGGAACAGAGAAATTATTATTGACATGGAGACACTTGTTAAAAGTATCGATGACAACATTATATCTAGTTATGAAATCGAAACCTAGAATGCCTTCAAAACTGGAAGACTCAGGTATGTCAACAATATAAAAGTGATGTGAAAAAGCTTTTTGTTTTAACTTGATGGATATTCTGATGCACGCGGAAAATGAGACGTCAGAATTGACAGTTTTAATATTGACGTCAGTGGAGAGTCTTTTATATTTCAACACAGGTTTAAGTTGATTAAATAATTTTTGTGAAAGTAAAGATATACTACTACCAGAATCAGCCAATAAAGTAATATCATGGATTTGCTATGGTGGCTTTAACAAGAGGAAGAGATGGTGACATAGTGTTTACACTACAAATTATCTGAACATTATCACTTTCTGTTTGTGTACTGGTGTTATTTTCTATCTTAATGGAGTCAAAAGTTTGGGAACCTACTGAATTAACTGGTCTCGAACTTGAAATTTTAGGTAAAACAGCGTCAAAAACAAAAGTTGCTGGTGTAGAAGTATTAGACTGAGACACAACACCATCAGCATAAAAATTGTATCTCTGTTTCAGTTTTCCTGAAATTATGGAGTGGAATTTGTGTAATTATTTTTTTTTGAGTGTTTGCCCTTTTCCATTTAAAACAAGAGAGAGCGTCGTGATTGTTTCGTCCGCATAACTGACAAATAACTGGTTTTTTATATGAAAACTTGTGTGGGGAATAACGTCTAGTGTAGTTCCGATTCTTATAATTTTTTTTGAAACGTGAAACACCTGCAGAATGTTTTGGTCTAGTCTGCACATTTCTTTGCTCAGATTCTGTTTAGTATCAGGAGGGGCAAAAGACAATGCATTTATTTTCTCAGAAATTTCTTTTAAGTGCGATTCAATGAGACTTTCTGGTCTGTGTACCGAAGGTAAGGAATGTAAAATTTTTTCATTCCTTAGAATTTCATGAAGGGTTTGAGCTCTTTCAACTGCTGTTTTATAATCATTAATGCCTTCTTCCGGTAATTTTATTCTAATATTTGAAGGAAGGGCCTCTAGAAATTTCATGAGTTTGATAGTGTTGCGTGCATTTTCGTCGTTGATATCTGCATAAACTGTAGTTGAAGAACATTTAGTCTATGGGATAAATTTTTTATGGTCTCAGAAGGCATAAGTGCTAAACTGGACAAGTCAACAGAAGCAACACATTTACTAGGGGGGGCGAAAAATGACGCAAATTCCTTTTCCAGCAAATCGAGGTCTGTTATCTTTTGTAGGTCAGGGTTTTGGGCTAGAAATTTTTGTGCAGGCCCAACTAACTTTCCCTTTAAGATTGCGATTGTTGTCGGTGCGTTATACTTATTAATTTCCGCACAGACTCTAATTTGATCAAAAAAAATTAAGTAAATCTGGATCGCCATCAAATTGAATGATATTTATCGGAATTTGTTTTGCCGCTATGATTATAGTTTTTTTTTTTTTTTTTTTTTTTTTTTTTTTTTTTTTTTTTTGTTTAAGCCCACAAGTTATTGAGAAATTGTTAGACAGACCGGACTTATACCGTAAAGCACATTGAAAACGAGTAAATTTCCTAGCAAGTAAAATATATAAAATAGCAAAATAAATAAACCTTAAAAATATAATACTTCACTTTAAAGATATCTTATTTTAACCTCTTATGACAGTAAAGCAAAGGGAGCACATACAAAAGTAAATCATTTAGAAAATAAAATAAATAAAATAGCAAAATAATTACACTTTGAAAACATATATCTATATATTCCTTCACTTTAAAAAAACTTATTTTATCCTTAGATAATAAAGCAAAGAAAACTATATAGAAAACACCAAAAACTGTTAGTAAGCAAGCAATAAAATGAAATCTTCTTTTAACTTCTTTACACAAGGAAAAACTTCCCTTTTCGTAACTTAAAATATTTTTATTTATTTTTATTTATTTTTTTTTTATTTTTTTTAGATGAAAAAGAATACTCTTATTTTAACTTTATAATTAAAAGTTCAAAACTGGCTAAAAACTCATTTAAGCATACTAGAGAATCTAAATACAAAATTGGAAAAAACAGAATGGGGGTGTGACGTTAAACATGAAATAATAGCACATAAATGCAAATAACTGATAAAAAACTGCATAATATGTCACTAAAAGAATAACTAGAAATGACAACAGTTACCGTGCTTTCGCAAATTAAAAATCGTTGCAAAAACACAATAACAGGATTATATTAACGCTCTGGAACAGAACATAAATGTTGACCGTTGTGTCCTGAATGTGAAAGCAGAACATGAAATAAACAAAGTACAAAGTTACAAAGTTACTGATTTAGTTTTTAAAAAATAATTAAATAATTACTAATTTAATTACACAAAAAAAAATAGGGAAATGGGACAAGATCTGCTCCCACATTCAACATGTGTATTATTTCGATGGTGATTTAAGTTGTTGCACACTATTAAATGATGATGCATACGATGAATTATTTATGATGAATTTAACAATGATAATTTGGGTTGTTGCTTTTATTTCACACCTGTACCCCACAAAATTTATTTATCTTTGCCACCTGCCAGGTGGATATATTCTAATTTGCACATCACTGGAAGAAAGAACTGAAGACTTATATATTGCATGTGCAATTTTTCACTTTCTTTTGCAGACAACAATGGATGAATCACTATACAGAATTACTATTTTTTTAGCACGTTCACTTTACGATGCATAACTACACAGGAATACTTGTTACACACTAATACACACGAAATTTTCTTTGAGACTTTATGAAATTTCTGTAGAATACGTTCACTAAACACACAGAACGCACACACTATGAAGGGGTTGTCGATGATAGTGGCAACACACACAAATGACGATTTTTTTAAAGGTTGCTTATTTTGAAGAGGCACACTTCGTATAACTCGTACACAAACAGAGATCACTGCGAAACACCCGCACACATCAGCTGGGGGTGACGATCGTAGGAGATATTCACTGCAGCACTCGTTGATTTCTGCTGCACCTTGCGAGCGCGAACCGGAGGGCACCCAGGGGAGGATTTTGCAGCAGACGATTTTCAGTACGGGAACCGGTGTATGCATTTTCCACGGAGAGAGCAGGTGAAGACAGGGGCGTGAATTCCATTTCGGCTGACCGTAGCAGGCGACACAAATAGCAGTTAAATTCTCTACCGGGGCATGCAGAGAAGAAAATAGAAGAAACGAAGATGAATCACATCCGCAGGAAAGTGGCAGTTGATTGTACCTCCCCCATATTTTTTTTAATGTGGAGAAAAACGAAAAGGTCAGACGGCACCAGAGATTCTTGTAGAGACGTTTTGTAGTAGCAGATATTTTGTTAGAACACTTAGAAGAAGCGAAATAAAGTATAGTAGTCCAGGTCCAGATGTGAAGATAGCGAAAAAACCCCACAATGATTGTTAAGTCACTTTTTATTTAAACATGTAGTAATAGGGGGGGTACACTTATAATGATCGGAGAAAATCTCCGAACAGAGATTTACAACTTATTCAGTCAAGAGCAGCGAGTCAAGTGTGTTCGTACATAGAAACAAACCGCCACTTTTGGCGTGAAAGAAAATCGCCAACATACACAAGTTCGCCCATGCACAATGGATAGTATACGCCAAATTACAGTTAAAATGCAGCCGGTATGATCAGAATTCAATTTGGCTGCCCAGCTGGGATGGGGAAAGGATATGGTTGCCAATAGATAAATGTTACACGTGTTGTTATGTCTAAGCAAAGAAGCACACAGAAGGGGCACCAGATTTTAATGCGCAGATGTTAAATTCTTTTTAGGATTTTGTCAAGAAAGGAAAAAGAAGCGTAAGCATAAATTTTAACCGCGATACAGAGAGGATCTCCTTATAAGATAATGAAGAATTGATTCGATCAGAATTAGCCGACATCTGGAAATTGTTTTGAACGGTTGATTAAAAATGTGGGTGTATTTCTCACAGATAATCTTGGGCAGCTGCAGATTTTCGGTTAGAGAAATAATAAGCGAGGAAAATGGAAAAGAAATGAAGGACAATTTAAAACTAATTTTGAATTGAAAAGGGAAGGGGGGTGCAAAGGAATAATTTAAGAAAATAACCAATATATAACGAAATAATCGTTATAGGAGGTGGGGGGGGGTGGGATATGCCTATTCATATAGTAACAACCTTTGTTGCACTTATTTAATCATAAACAAAGAGAGATTGTCTCGGGAATAGATTCGAATCTTTATCCAGACTATTGGTCTCCGATTGAATAACTTATCTTTGGCAATAGATAATGTATTATGGTCCAAATGGGAAAATTGTCATATACTTTCAAATGTTTTGAAGATCATAGTGCAACTAACCAATGACAGGGGTCCCAAGCGATCTTATAGTTTTAAAATTTCTTACGCTACTCAAGATACAAATTGTTACACACTTTTTTATGTCTGTGGAGCATACATTGAGAGGATTTTGAATATGTCTTACAGAACTATAGAAGCTTGTTTATTCAAAAATACAGAATGGAAAATAAAAAAATATATTCATTTGGTATTTTTAAAAATAAAACACATTCAAATAGTCAAACTTCTCCAGTACTCTTTATATAAGAAGGTTCTGGTTCATCATAAGTGACAAAACCGTTTTTAAAAGTTTATATCAAAAACGTTTGATCGCGTCATTATCCGAAATTTCACTTTCTTTTGACAATACACAACACAGTTCTTTTGTCAATAACATTTTTAGTGCTTTAAAACATATACATAACATGATGAGGCTTTATCAGAAAAAATATTTTGACGAAGAATAGACACAAATCTGATTGGAAATTTGCTTACTAAATTAGAATTTTATATGTCTAAATTGATGGCGTCAGTAAGTGCTTTACTTCAATAAAATACAAATTAAGTTAAAAAAAAAACTACCATAAATTAATTTGTAATCATTAAAATGAATATAATAAAAAAAAAAGCTAAAAATTTTTTATATGGAACAAAACCAATAATCTTTCCGAAAACAAATTTTCTAAAGATAAATGCACTCTTGAAGAATAATATTAATATTTGCGAAAAATCTATTGGAATCTGGGAAAAAGGAAGTTTTATGCTAATGATATTGACTTATCGAAATTTTTCTCTACTGAATTCTAAATGACTTTATTGGTGTGACCCTAAGGGAAAGGAATAAAGCAGTATTAATGAGCAGAAATGCTTATAAATTTACTGATAAAATTGACAGATCATTAGACCAATAAAAATTTTCGAACTAAGGGTACACTCCTAAGTTATTTAAGTATACGTATGATGGGACAAATATGTGCATATCTATAAATTTCTTACTAAATAGAAATTATATCTGCCTAATTTCAGCAAGTCTGCAGGTTCTTTGGTTTAGTACAACGTAAAATAGGTTTAAGAAAAAACTATTGCAAATAAAATTTTAATGAATATTTAATAAAAACACAGGTGTAAAATATTTATATACTACATAACTGCTTCCGACAATTCTCAAACACATATTTTAAATAAAAATATAATCTGAAATATAGAATTAATTTCGTTACTTTGGGAAAAGTGTATTTCAATAGGCGGAAAGAAAACTTCATGTTATTAAGTTGATTTATGAAAGTTTTTCTCTGCAGAATTCTAAATAAATTTATTGTTGCAACTCTGGGGGAAACAAGTATTCATGATTTCTTCAGTAATTTTGCCCGAGCAGATATGTTTATAAAATTACTGATATATTTGAGGAATCATTCATCAAATACAAATTCGTGGTCTAAATACATACTGCCAAAACATTTAATGACTTTTTATGTTGTGACAAATATACTGGCTTAGAAAAAGGTAATTTCGGTTTCCATACGTGGAGAGTTTATTTGAAATAATTATATCAGTGATGTTCTTGTCATTTTGCCTTTTGATAGCAGTGGCATTGATGGTCTTTATAAGTACGTGTAGTTTGATCTTCTTAGTGCCTGTGAGTTTAAACCTTTTTTGTTAAGGTAACATGAAGTGCAAAAACGAAGAATTTTGTCAAGTTTTACTGTCTTCTGTAAAGAAAAGAAAGTTTCAGAAGCTCATAAAGAGATGTGTGAAGTTTCTGGTGTTAATTGCATAACAGAGCGCACATGCCAGAATAGGTTTAAAAAGTTCCGTTCTTGAGATATTTTACTGAAAGTTGACCAACGTTCTGGTTATACGACTAAAGTTTGTGATGACCAAATCAATGTCATTATTAAAAAGCATCCTCTTAGAACTTGTCGAGAGATTCCAGAGAGGTTAACCTGTATTGCACTCAACCACAGGAAAAATCATTTAAAAGGACTTGGATCCATTAAAAAGCTCGACATTTGGGTTCCACATGAATTGAAAGAAATTCCCTTAACACAAGGAATCAATAGCTGTGATATTCTTCTTAAGCTCAGTAAAAACGATCGTTCTCTGAAACAAATCCTCACTTGTGATGAAAAATGTTTCACTACAGTAACATCATTCCAAAGCGGTCATGGTAAAAGCATGCAGAACCAGCAACATCGAAAGATGAATTGCATAAAAAAAAGTTTATGCAGTCTGTTTGGTGAAAGTACAAAGATGTGTATTTCGAACTGTTTCCAGGAAGCCAGACAATTCACTGAAATTTTTACCGTCAACAACAAATATATGTATGCATAGATAAATAACTTTCTTACTAAATAGGGATTTTATACACTTCCTAAAGTTAGTAAATTCTTTCTTTCAGGACAAGTTTTAATTAGATTTCCAGAAAAAATACTGTAAATATAAAAAGATTTTAATTAAAATTTTGGTGTAAAATATTTATAAGCTACATGCTGTTTTCGACAAATTTTCAAACATAAATTTTAAATAAAAGATAATCTAAAGAATAGAATTGTACTTTTTATTATTGGAAAAGCGTATTTCAACAAAAAGAAAAGGAAAACTTTTCGTTATTAAAGAGACTCATTGAAGTTTTTTTTTCTGGTGAATTTTAAATGTTCTCTGCTGAATTGTTGCGACTCTGCGGGAAAGAATCGCGCAGTGTTCAAGATTCATTCAGTATTCATGCATGAGCAGACATGCTTATAAATTTACTGATAAAACTGAGAGATCATTTTTCAAATATAAATTAATATAAATAAAATTCATCTTATTAAAACAACAAACCTTAAAGTGAATTAAATATAAAATTTATAAATAAAATATTTATATACCACAACATTGCTTCCGACAATTTACAAATACCTATTGAATAAAATATAGAAGTAACTTTGTTATTATGGGGAAAGCGTATTTAATTAGGAAAAAAGAAACATTTTTTAACACTTATTTTAAACAAAAATATATCTTAAATGTAGAATTAACTTTGTTATCATGGAAAAAGCGTATTTCATAAAAAAAAGAAAGAACTGAAGAAACTGAGATTTTTAGAATTTTTTATACAACTCCTATCAAAGTTACGGACAAAATTTTAATATGAATAGTGTACAATTAGTACAAACTTTTCTAAAAGTCAATGATTCCGGTAGTTTTACAAAAACGAGTTTTGTAGATTTGATTTTTTAGGTAGCTTTCATTACAAAAAGTAAAAAGCTACCTATTGCAGCCGTCCGGAGGAAAGCACTTCCGGAAAATTTTGGTATATTTTCACCGATCATGACCCCCAAACCCCAAAACCACCCTCCGTTCAAATGTTGACATATATATATATATATATATATATATATATATATATATATATATATATATATATATATATATATATATATATATATATATATATAACCATATATATTATATATATATATCTGATTTTTGTCATGCGATAACTAACGTATTTATGAACCGATTTGAATGAAACTTGGTATGTACAAAGTACATACAAATGTCTCGACCGAGTTCGTTGGCCAGCATCATCCGCCATTTTGTTTCAAAATGGCGGCCATTTTAAATTTTTTTAAAATTTAAAATTTAAAATTCAATGCGAAAAAATTAAAAGTTGGAAAATATTTTTCTTTTACGTGTTAGAACTTAAAACAAAGATTCCAGAACACTTTTTATTTTGTCTATATCTTAAAAAATGATTGAGTTATAGCACTTTGAATTTTTCTTATGGCTGACATTTTGAAACGATCTAATTTTTGTCACTTGATAACACGCGTATTTATGAACCGATTTCAATGAAACTTGGTATGTACATAGTACATACAAATGTCTCGATCGAGTTCGTTGGCCAGCATCATCCGCCGTTTTGTTTCAAAATGGTGGCCATTTTAAATTTTTTAAAAAATTTAAAATTTAAAATTAAGTGCGAAAAAATCAAAATTTGAAAAATATTTTTCTTTTACGTGTTAGAACTTAAAACAATGATTCCAGAACACTTTTTATTTTGTCTATATCTTACAAAATGTTTGAGTTATAGCACTTTGAATTTTTCTTATGGCTGACATTTTGAAACGATCTGATTTTTGTCACGTGATAACACCCGTTTTTATGAACCGATTTCAATGAAACTTTGTATGTACATAGTACATACAAATGTCTCGACCGAGTTCGTTGGCCAGCATCATCCGCCATTTTGTTTCAAAATGGTGGCCATTTTAAATTAAAAAAAAATTTTTAAATTTAAAATTAAATGCGAAAAGATCAAAATTTGAAAAATATTTTTCTTTTACGTGTTAGAACTTAAAACGACGATTCCAGAACACTTTTTATTTTGTCTATATCTTAAAAAATGATTGAGTTATAGCACTTTGATTTTTGCTTATGGCTGACATTTTGAAACGGTCTGACCTGAAGGATCCACAATGTTGCTTTAAAATGGCATACACTTTATGATATCGTGGAATTTGGTGACTCTCTAAATCGCTTAAAATAAAACCAGGTTGAATAAAAGATGACTAATTTCTAAAAATTCCTATTAATATTCAGTCTTGACAAAAACTAGTATTCAATCTTATAAAGTCAGTAATTTTATAAGATTATTTCCACTAGTTTGAGATTAGTATTTTTGAACAATGTAACTTACTTTAAAATAAATAAATAAATATATAAGTATATGAAAGCTACCTCTTCCTCCCGGCATTGCCGGAAGGACTTTTTGTTCAGTATCTGGATAAAATTTTAGTATGCACAGAATTTTGTGTAGCTTAATTTTTGTTCTTTATATTAAGCACGCTTATAAATGTATTGAAAAAATTTATTCAACTACGAATTCGCGGCCTAAATGCATACTACGAAGCCATTTAATCGTTATTATGGTGTGGCAAATGTGCGTACAAAAGAAACTAGCCAGATGTGGCAATCCCAAAATTTTCTTACATATTATGTAGGTTAATATTTCCTGAAAAAGTAAGCATAGATATGCTACCGACTAGAGTGTTTAAACGAAAATTTAGTCAGCAACAACTCATGTAAACTTATAACTGAATAACTGAATCTGAAGTTTGATGAAAATCTGTGCATAAGTCTTTCAGATAGAGCTTTTGCATAATAATAATAATAATAATAATAATAATAATAATAATAATAATAATAATAATAATAACTATAACATAACAGCGTTTTATGTTGGGTGATATAGACCAAGAGCTAATCAGAATCAAGTTTTTTTTATCAGTTACTAACTCAATTTGAAGTTTGATGACAAGCCATGTGTTTGTTCTTCTGATATATTAATTGCAAAATCGTGAAAAACGCAGCATAGCAGCACTATCTGTAGGGCGATTTACATAAAAAAGTAAACAACACTAATCTGTATCAGGGACTAACAGAATCTGAAGTTTTAGGAAATTTCGTGAATTAGTTTTTAAGATAGAGCTATTGCGATAATAAAAAATAATGCACCATGGCAGCGCCACCTGAAAATCGATTTATAACAAAACGTAATTAGCATCATGTTATATCAAGCACTAACTAAATCTCAAGTTTTATGAAAATTAATGCAATAGTTGATGAGATATCGCTAGTGTTGAAATTATGAATAATGCAGCATAGCAGCGCCACCTGTTGAACGACATACACCAAATTCTCATCAGATCTAGTTCATATTATGTTCGAATAGAATCTAAAGTTTTGTGGAATTCCGTACTTTAGTTCTTGAAATAGACTGCCACAATTTTTACCACATACGGACAATCTGGCATACTCAGAGACACACATTTTGTAAAAACATATTGTTCAGTTTCTTTAACCCCTAAAACGGTAAATCCATGAAAAATCTAATTTCTGAATTTTTTTATGAATCTAAAATTTTCTTTTTGTTAAGATAGAATAAAGTAAAAATATCTTAATGATATGATGCTTTGAAAACAATATTTCAAATAAATAATATGTAGCTTAGTAAATTTGTTGCAATATTCAAATTATTGAAGACTTTCAAAAAATAGAGCCGAAATTGGCAACACTCTTATTAAATTGTAATTATACTTACCTAACGTCATGCATCAATAAGTGCTTTAATTTATTAAAATGCAAATTAAATAAAAAAAAACTATTATAAATAAATATGCAGTCTTTGAAACGAATTTAATGAAAAATTACGATGTAAAACGTTTATATTAAACAAAGCTCACCATCACGTCTATAAATTTCGAAAAACTTTGTTAAAATAAAAATTTGCTATCTCTTAGAAAATTAACTTAATAAGGTATATATAGAAATTCTATATCACAAATTGAAACGTCATATCCACCTTAAGGAAGCTCAGGGCTTGGAAACTTTTCAAAAAATAGATTTTTTTAAGATCTATTTTAATTATTCATTATAAGATTTATATAGAAATTCTATATCACAAGTTGAAACGTCACATTCACCTTAAGGGGGCTCAAGGCTTGAAAACTTTTCAAAAAATCGATTTTTTATCATCTATTTTTATTATTCAATTATAAGATTTATATAGAAATTCTATATCACAAATTGAAACGTCACATTCACCTTAAGGGGCTCAGGGCTTGAAAACTTTTCAAAAAATCGATTTTTTTAAGATCTATTTTAATTATTCATTATAAGATTTATATAGAAATTCTATATCACAAGTTGAAACGTCACATTCACCTTAAGGGGGCTCAAGGCTTGAAAACTTTTTGAAAAATCGATTTTTTTATGATCTATTTTGATTATTCAATTATATGATTTATATAGAAATTGTATATCACAAGTAGTATTTTTAGTGCACATTAAAAAATGTGTTAAATGTAAAAAAAACTATTATTTTTGTAACAAAATATGTTTTAAAAACTTTAAAAATACATTTTTTTTCATAAAGCGTTTTATTCGTCTTGTGTGCTACGCTGATAGAATTATCAATTTAAAAATATGTTTTTACCTATAGACAACTAACAACTAATATTAACTCAATAACCCGGGTTTATTCTCTATTTATTAATATTGGTACAATAAATTGAGTTTTACAGCTGAAAACACGTACTTTGAAATTAGTAAAATCCGATTTTAAGCACTGCTGATGGAGTCTTAAAGGCTTTGAAACGGCTGTTTTCATTGCATAATATATTTTAATTCAGGTCTTATTAAACGTTGCATTTCATTTTTTATAAATGCATACTGCCAACTCATTTAATAGTCATTATGATGTGACAAATATGTACATAAAAGAAAACTATCTTAATGGTATGATGCTTTGAAAATAACATTTCAAATAAATTACACGTAGCTTTGTATGTTTGCCGTAATATTCAAATCATTCAAGACTTACAAAACAAATATAGTCGAAACACAGAACACACTTACTAATTTGGAATTGTATATGCCTAAAGGTGTCATTCATGGCATCAATTAGTGCTTTTTTATATAAAATATGAAAAAGGTATTATAAATAAATATGTAATCTCTGAAATGAATTTAATGATAAATTGGGATTTAAAGTGTTTATATTCATCAAAGCTTACAGTTTTGTCAATAAATTTTGAAAAATATTTAAAAAAAAATTGCTATCTTATAAGAGAGAATTAACTTTCTTACTATGGGAAAAATGTATTTCAGCGGAGAAAAAAAAACACTTTATGTTAATAATATTATTCTCTTATCGAAATTTTTCTGTTCTAAATTCTAGGTAAGTTTAAAGATGAGACTCTTGCGGATAAAACATGCATTATTCGTGAGCAGAAATGTTTATAAATTTCTGATAAAATAGAGATTCTGATAAAATATATTTCAAATAAATTCTCTGTAGCTTTGTAAGTGTGACATATATATTCTTCTATAAATGCATTTTGTCCTGAAAATATTTATGCATCAATCATGAATGTCTTATAATAAACATAAAAAAATGTTAACATGAGAACTAGTTTACAAATACAGATTATAAATGTGGAATTATTTATATAATTATTATTATTACTAATTAAATTTACTGAGTTATTTTTGTTTTTAAAATAATTTCCAAGCAGGATTTTTTAAAAAAAAATCAGTCTGTATCGTCTCTAGACAGTTACGGAAAATACATAGGTTTGTATTTAAACTATAACAATAGTTCAGTATTTTTTTTCCTGCTTATAATACACAGTGAAATTAAAACATTCATCAACAAATTACTAAAAATGCTTACGTAAAAACACAAATTTAAAAAAAATAATTAAACTAGCTCTTAAACAGCTGAAAAGATCAGAATAAAAAAAGGCTGACTGTAAATAGTTTTCTTTTGGGATTTCTTCGCCTGTTGCTTCATGACGCGAAGCTAATACGGAAGAATCACAGCTAATAAATTACAAAATTTCATTTGAACTCATAATTGCCATTTTTCATATAAATATAATTTTTGGTATTTTCAGTGGGCATTCAAAAAGTGTTATAAATATTATAAAAAAAGAAGAAAAAAATATTAATCCTGCGCACACAACGTTTCAACCGACTATACAGGGTGATTAAAAAAAAGTGAACAAAATGATATGACAAATCAAGCATACGACAAAGATCAAAAATCACATAGGAACAGAGGGTCGAACGCTACTTACTGAGTCACAAATACAGGGTGTTTCATTCCAGCTACACCCGTTTTTGAAAGTAATAATTTCGAGGAAAATAAAAATATTGTAATGGTAATGCAATGATATGTACCTTATTTTGTGTGAAATGTGATAACGTTACGAAAAGATCTCGAAAAACGTATTGCTCAAGAAATCGATGATACCGCATAAATTGATTATGATAGTCCAAAATGTGAGGTGCCAAGTGCATATTGCTGGTGCTCATAACGCAAACTTCAAGTGCATATTGCTGGTGCGCATAACGCAAACTTCTATTATTTTTGTTTGGTGTTATCACACTTAAAACAAAGGTGAGAATGTTTGTAAAATGTTTTATTACAGTACACTTCAGTTTTCTGAAATTTATTACCGTCAACCCAAATTGAGTTAGGATGAAACACCCTGTATTTGTTACTCAATAATTGGTTTGCGGCCCTATGTTCCTGTGTGATTTTTCATCCTTGTCGTATGCTTGATTTGTCATGTCAATTTGTTCACGTTTTTTCAAATCACCCTATAGATGTTAATAGTTAATTTTATTTAAAAACATCTTAGCACTTTCAAACCTTTAATCAGGTTCTTCCTCTGAGAATATTTTCTTTTATAAATAGATACTATTATTACTAATCACCTTTTGAGTAAACCTGAACATTTTAAAGTTCATATTATACATTTTAATCAGCTTTATTATTATTTATTTATTTATTTATTTATTTAACAGAATAGTATACAAGTGTAACGTTTCGAAGTCGTAGAAGTTTTTGATTGTTTTTTTTATCAACGAAAATATTTTTTTATTATCCAAAGAATTGAGATTTCTTCTTGCTTTTCGTATTCCTTGTATGTTTGTTTGTTGATTTACGTGAAAATTTGAAGGAATCGTATGTATTTAACATCAGTAAGATACATTAACGTGTGAGCGTGTGTTATCGCAGAACGCACAGAGGGATTAATTTAATATTTCTTTCAAAACAACTTATTCTTTAATTAATAAAATCTAATTTGTTAATTAATCAATTCGTATACAGAGAATTGTACCAAAAATTTAATTTTAAATTGATTATGAAACGAGATTATTTATTATAACTAAATTAAAAATGTTCAATACAAATTATTTAAATAAATTCCAAAATTCATAATTTTAGGATAAACTGAAATTTAAAAAAGCCTAGAGGTGATTTAAATAAAATTTTTTATTTAAAAAAAAAAGAAAAAAAAAGAAAAAAAATTAAATGAATTTTGAATAATTAATAAATCACAATATTTTTTAATAGAAATAAAATTTAATTCCCAAAAATATTATTAATGTCAGTGGTAATATATATATAAATTATAAACCCTTAATGAGCAAAAAATACGAATTTTCGCAAACTACATTCAGTAAAAGAAAATTACAAAGAGATTTTTAAGAAATCATCTCCTTCTTTAAGAAATATTTCTTTGAATTTTATTCTTAACAAGGGAAAAAAATAATACTCGTCTTTGAAGGAAAACAATTGTTTCAAGTTTCTCGATCATTGTGTTTTTGCAAAGACAATTTTATATTGTAACAAGAAAATAAAAGCCTGTGTATCTTTTCTTCCTCAAAAGAGTTATTTCTGTATTAAAAAGTAAAAGATTCATTTTTATCCAAAATAATATTATGTGCTTATATTCTAACTGCATTTTATTTTACAATATTTCCTTAATATTGAAAAAACAACTTTGTATTTTAGGAGTACATGTTAATTCACTGCAATTCTAAATTAAAAATGTGCAAAAATTCTTAAATGCTCGTAGATTACCAAAATAAATGAAGATAGGACAGCATAAATATAATTTTTTTAATGGAATCTTTGTTTTTTAGAAAGTAATGTATTAATCCAATTAAAAGTTTTTTAATGAATATTTTAATTGAAAATTTTTAACAGTTTATTACTGTACTGAATAAAAAAATAGGAATTTTTTGTGACATATTTTTATTATTCACATTCATCAAATTTTAAAATAGCAAATAAAATATTTGGGCTAAAATGTATAAGGATAGAAAACTAACGATTAGAAATGCACAAATAATGTATAAAAAGGTAGCATGAAAAGTAGCATGAAAGATTTCTTTTCGTGCATTATTCGTGCATTTCTAATCGATGGCCATTTATCACTATGCATCAAATTTTATTCATTTGTAAATCGATTTAGTTCATGCATTACACTTTTACTATCGAACCTTGATGATTTAGTTGAATGTCAATGGAAAAGTGCCATACAATTACTAAAACAACCTTAAATTAAATAAAATTAGGCAAATGTACACATTAAAAAATTTCACAAAAAATGCTATTTATTGGCCAGTACTGCATATATATATTCAACTCTTTAATTTCATTGCAATTGCTAAACACTAATTTTTTTCGACAAACTATGTTTTCATTTATGTTCTACATTTTCATTATTTTTACGCGTATTATACATTTGTTTTGCAGAAAGCGAAAACAAAAGTTTAATATATGTTTAAGTTAAGTAATTTTTTTCGACGCATCACCCATGCTAAAAAATAAAATTGTCTGTTTATAAGAAAAAACATTAATGTGTCATATCTTAATTTATCACTTTAGTACATAGATTGGCATAAAACTCTGTATTCGAATTTTAAAAAACTATATTAAATTACTGTAAACCTAATAAAAAAGTTTATTTCACGCCTTAATTTATAAGTTAATTTCCTTTCTTTTCTTGGTATTATGTAAGCAACTTCTGACGCCAACTTGTCATTTTGGCGAATTTCCGTTATAATTTATAGTCTGGCTAGGGTTTCTACAAGATATGGGTAGGCAGAACAAAATATTCTTAAAATACGTGGGCTGTTCAATAAGTAATAAGACAAAAAAAATACAGAATACCTTAATCATCATCATTTACAGGTTTTTTTTTCAAAATAACTACCACAGCACGTAATGCATTTATCCCAACATTCTGTCCACTTCTTAAAAATGTGTAAAAATCTTTTTTTTTTTTTTTTTTTTTTTTTTTTTTTTTTTTTTTGACAGATTTTTCAAAACCGCCTCCGCAGCCTTAACACATGCTTTGTTGCTTGCAAAATCTTTCTTGTACTGGTTTCTTAAGTTCAGCAGATAGCCAAAAACCGCATGGAGCATAGAGCTGAAGTACTGTTATTTTGCGGTTCTACTTGATGATAACAGCAGCTGTGTTAATCATTGTCTCTGTGATGGAAGTTGAAGGTCGTCCCTCACGTTCAATATCTTCCGCATTTAGCTTTCCTTCATTAAATGCTTTATACCAGCGAAAAATGCTTGCCTTCGACATTACTTCATCGTTGTAAGCTTTACGTATCATGTCAGAAGTCTCCGATGTTGATTCTTGCAGAGGAACACAAAATTTAATCGCATAACGTTGTTCAGTCTGCTCTTCCATTTCGACAACTGACCGCTTTCGTAGATACCTACAAACACGCTTCAGGCTCAATGTTCCTGAGTATCGCGTGTTTGAACTGAATAGCTCCATGCTGTTTCCTGATCTTAAGAAACCATTACGAGAAATATTTTGCAAGCGATCAAAGCATGTGTTAAGGCTGCAAAGGCGGTTTTGAATAAGCTCTAAAAACGGACTTTTATATTTTTGTAAGAAGTGTACAGAACTTTGAGATAAATGCATTACGTGCCACAGTATTTATTTTGAAAAAGACCATGCAAATGACGACAGTGAAAGATATTTTGTGTTTTTTATAATTTTAATCTTATAACTTCTGGAACAGCCCACGTAAAACACTATCATTTCTGTACGTAAAAATGTGACAAAAGTAATAGTTAAGACAAAATAATACTGGATGAAAAACATGTACTATTAATAGTGCAGCTCAGACAAGAAAGGGTTTACTTTATGACGATTCATTTTTGCACGCATACACACATACACACAAAGACATGGCTCATAAAAAATAAAATTTTAACTTCAGAAGGACAATTTTGTCTCTCTTTTTAATCCTCTATGCTTTGTACTAATAAAATATTTGCCAGAGAAAAATATCAGGAGAAATCAGTTGCCTAATTAATGGCTTTATTCCCAAAACAATGTCACTTTTTAACCTTTACAAAATTTTCTTATTTAAAAGAATTTAACTTAATTATTTAACGTTTTTCCTCTGTAGTAACATGTAGTTAACCATTATTTGCCTGATTTTTTTTCAAAAATGACTTAAAAATGTTTTCGGTTTGTATTTCTTTAATAAAACGTGTGAAATGCTTTTAAAAAGCATATTTTGTTTTAAGTTCACGGTTAAAAAAACAGGTTGTTGCCAATCTGTAACACAATACTTTAATTGAAAATGTATTTTTTTTTCGGATAAAATTTTATAATTTTAAAGATCAATAGTTAGGAATAAATTGTACATGGTCACTGTAGAACAATATAAGATGTTTTACAATCTTATAAACAAAACAAAAGGCAAAAGTAGCAACAATAGAAAAAATATCTAACTCTTAAACAGCACTGTTGCTGCCATTTATAATGTTGAAAATTGATTTAATAAAATGTTCAGTATGTCTTTTACTGGCAAAGTTAGATATTCCAGATATTGAATTAGATTATATTAGAGATATTGAATATTATTAGAATAATATTTTAGAAGACTGGATATATTGCCTGAATATAATATAAGGCATTTGAGGGTTGATTTGTATTACAAAGTAGTATAATAATCATATGAGAATATGCAATTGCATCACTTTTAGGTGCATTCGTAATTATATATAAAAAAAACTTAATACTTATAGTCATCATGTAATCAGTCCATCTGTCTGCCCGTCTGCTTGTCCGTCAGTCTTTACACATATAATAAAGCAAAAATTACCTAAAAAATGTTATGAAATTTTAAATATAGAATTCTGATAAAAATCTGTTGCGTCACTTCATATTTTATGAAAATCGGATTTATAGTTTAATTACGTGGACAGTCAAGTATTTTCCATTACATTAGGGCTAATGGGAAAAAGACGTCTGAAGTGTAAATTAATAGTATTGCAGCCTTACAAACAGAATGAAATTGATATGCATTTACTAAAATGCACTAATATATACATTCTGTACATTATGCGGTGCAAAAAATGTTTATTATTCATTGAAAGTACTAGACAAAATAATTCCATTAGATAATGGTATAGGGTTAAACATTGTTTTTTGTGTATTTCAACCATCTTAAATTATTTCACACACAGGGAAATTGATATACGTTGATGAAGTTGAGTACGAGTCACTTACTGTTCAATAGAAAGGGCATAGTATTTACAAGAACACACAAAAGATTTCGTGTACTAAACTGCAACGGAAATATTGTATAATAGAGATAATTGCTCAAAGTACATCATTAGTTATGATACGAGATTTTAAGTTGTTGAAGTAAAATTTTACATACTGCGCTGTGTGTAAAAATGATGTAGATCATGTAAGTGTAACACGACAAAAACTGCAAGAATTACAGAATAAGAACTTAATATAGTTTAAAAATGGTTTTTAAAGGAGCTATTCATTTTTACACTGAACTATTTACATTTAGCACACCAATATACATTTATAGAAAAAAAATCATATACAGAGCTATATAAAAAATAGATAATCGCTATCTATGAAGATAATCTGTGAAAGTGTAATTTAATAAGATTTAAGCTTGTTATAATCTTGGTTGATTTTTATCTAAATATTGGCATACATGTAATTGCATGCATAGTAGACATAGATAATAGGCAAAAAGAAAAGAATCAAAATATGCTACCGTCTATTGAGCATTAATTTCTCAAAACAAAGTTTCAATTTGTCAGACGTTTTAACACTCTACAAATAGTTGAAATTGTTCAAGTATTCGGTTTGAAATGTCCATAATAAGTTGCGTTAATATATTTGGATATCAATGTAACTAATATGTGTTATTCAGATTTACAATGCTATGCTCAGTATGAAAATAAAGTACATAACGTTGATAGATTCTTTACAGAGGCACTCATAAATATTCCATTACATTATGGTCTGTGGTGAAATGTCATATTTATATAAATACTTCGCACATAATAATATGAATAGATAAAAAGAAATATAAAATATAAAAAGAAGATTTTACTGTTCTTTTTATATATTTTTATCTGTTTCTCCTTAAATAGACCAGCAGCAGTTCCCTAACATATTATGTCCCTTTGCGTCTGTTTTAATAAAATACGCTTTTTTCAAAAAAATATCAACCGACTTCAAAAAAGCGCTAAAAAAGAATTAAATAATTCTTTAAAATTCTCTAATGATAAAACGTTGTCCAATAATCACACATCGGATATCAGGTATTGACATAAAAACGGTTAAATTTAATATGTGTAATTTAATATCCACTAAACATAGATTTTAGAGAGGATATTTTTTACAAGAGATGAATTTACATATTTATGATTTAATTTATGAACATATAAAAAGTAATAAATTACTTTTTGAAGTCAGTGCCAAACAGTCACAATTGATAACCATTTTCGTTATGTTATTAGGCACGATATATTAACAATTCTTATTATATTTAAGAGAGTTTGGCACCAACTTCAAAAAGTAATCCTTACTTTTTATATGTATATATTCATAAATTAAACCATAAATATGTAAATTCATCTCTTGTAAAAAATATCCTCTCTAAAATCTATGTTTAGTGGATATTAAATTACACATATTAAATTTAACCGTTTTTATGCCAATACCTGATATCCGATGTGTGCTTATTGGACAACGTTTTATCATTAGAGAATTTTAAAAAATTATTTAATTCTTTTTAGCGCTTTTTTGAAGTCGGTTGATATTTTTTTGAAAAAAGCGTATTTTATTTCCTTCTTTTTAGTTATTCATACTGTAATAGTCAATCATGTGTGCTGACATATGATGCGTCTTTGAAATGCGATGACTAATTGATGAACTTTCCTGGACTTTGATGTATTCAATTTTCTGGTCAATTTCCTATTTCATTTTCAGCTATTCGAGAGCAACTTACAATGTCGGCTGGTATCTTTGTGGATCTTTATGTTTTTAGGTTGTGGTAACTTGTTTTGATAAGATCTCGCTCTTCAAAAAGTTACTGCATTCATCGAACTTTAAAGTCCACATCGATTCTTACGGACTTTGGAAATAGGTTTGCAAAAGCTGACAGTCCACTAAGTAAAGTGATCTTACGCATCACAGAGAGGCGAAGTGCTTTCAAATATATGGGTGATTCTCAAAATAGGGGACAATTTATGTCTTTCGGCATACAAAAAAAATTGAGAGGTTTTCTGTCATGTTTTATATTTAGATATGTTTGTCTTAATATTATTCATTATCTGCACTCAAGAATTACTCATTTTTTAATTAAACACACATTAAAATAACAGAATAAATGTTCAAAATGTCATTAGCATGGATGTCCACAGCAGCTGTGCCTTGTGTCTATTAGCATTTTTCAAGATTTAATATCATGTTTATAAAATAAAACAAATGTTATTCTTTCTTTAAATTAATCAAGGAGAGGATTTATCCAATAAATTTCTTTTTAAAGATAAAATTATAGTATATAAAAAAAATTAAAATTTGTCCTCCATATTCTATTTTCAAAACAAGATCATACTATAACAGCTGGTTATTAATCAAAATTTTATTTTCACATATGACAATAGTTTGAAAATATAAAGTGTCTCCATGGCAACAAGTAGCCATTTCATCCCAGCCTGAAAATAGAAGCATGTATTGTATTTTAAGAATATAAGTTTAATATCAGGGGCGTACATCAATTGTATGCCATTAGAATGGATAATAATTTTCATGTTTATTTTATAGTTAAAATTTTTATTTTACTTATTTGCATAGAACTTTTGTGTTTTAAAAAGCCCCAGAAAGGACTATTGCCTTGTGATTATATTATGGCTCATAATCTTATTTAAATTAAAATTTGTCATTAGCATGGACAAATATCAGTGTCATTAGCATGGTCTTTCTGTCCATGCTAAAAACTCCTATGTGCATAAATGTAACCAGTGCTTATATTGTATCCTTTATAAAGTTTAAATTTACATATAAATTTAGGCATTACATTTATTATCCCTAAAATATGCATTAAATCTGTCAGAAAATCATTAAGACAGCTTCTTACATTGTTAGCGTCAGAATGTTGCTCATGTAAACAAAGTTTGCTCTTTGGTAATGTTTTTATTCTCCTTACATGTATATATGTAAAAATGGAAACCATTTGCTGAAAAGGAAGGCTAATAAATGTAGAAAAAAATATTTAAACAGGAAGAAAATAAAAATTTCTTAAAATATTTATTCCATGCAATTTGTTTTTTCATTAGCATGGCTCAAAAAATACTAATTATTTTTTTAAAGTTAATTTTTAAATATTTAGCTCTGCTGACAACATGTAAAGTATACCTAATACTATATTAACAACACCTATTTTTTTTCAGAAATTTTGCTAACAGTAATTTTTTTAAGATTTCACTTTTGAAATTGTCCCCTATTTTGAGAATCACCCATATAAGCACAGCAAAATGATTCCATATATCAATGTATAGTAAAGTGTTTTCCTAGTATAATAAAAATTATTCAACATTCAGTCAGAAAAAGTAAAAAGAAATATTTTATAAAAAATCGTACTATTCTTCAGACAAACAGTACAATCTAATTCCCATAAAGGCATGGGAAAGGAACAGTGATGATGTATGAAGAATCCCAAACTGATAACCGAGACTTAGCTGCCTCGGTTATTTGTGCATTTATAATCGTTGGTTTTCTAACTTTAAACATTTGTGCACAAAGGCTTTACTTGCTATTTTAATATTGCTATTTTAGCTGCCTCTATCTGAGAGAGAAAACATTCGATGTCCAGACACTTCTTCGACAGACGTTTTTGTCCAAAGTATAGCAATGCTAGGCATTTTCTATTACAGATTTTAATTATAATTACCTGAAAGAATTGTATGCGTTTTAAAAATTATCAAGATTGACGATTGTGGTCAACTCAATAAGATGTTTTGTGACTCGCTTTTGTCCAGAATCATTTCATTTAAACAATATATCCCGTTTATCGTCATTTGCATATCAAGGATTCCTACCTGAATAAAATTTAAAATCATTCTAATATCTAATCCGGTAACCATATCTGAATCTGGAGACAATTTCGCATCACATGCCATGCGCATTATTGTGCGTTGAATTGTGGAAATACTTTTTCATCCGGAACAACACGTGTAGTAGTGGATTTTTATATTTTAGGCACGTACTTTGAATGTCAGTTGCTATCGATGTGGCTTTCCAGTTTATTGGATGTGAGAACTTGTCCAGTTAAGATTTAGCACTTTGGAATGATCTCGCACTTCGGAAATTTACTACATTCAACAAATCTTAAGTTCCACATTGAAATCTATGAACATCGAAGGTGAGCGTCGAAAAGCTGAAAATCCATCAGTAAAGTGTCCTTACTCAATCAGAGCACGTCAAAGTGCTTCCACGAGTTAATGCAGAGTAAAGTATTTCCATACGTTAGTACATATTAAAATACTCTTCTTTCAGTTATAAAAACTAAAAATTAAGATGCTACCAAAAACGCACTATTAACAAATAATCTGCAGTCATCTAATTCATCCGAAATTAGCACTAGTGCTTGTATTTTGAGTTCAAATCTAATAACAGGAACTTGACTACCTCCATATGAGAGTGACAACATTCTACACTGTTAAAATTTTTAAACTTTTGCTTCATCGTCATTCCAAAGTTTTTATAAAATATATCTATTTTGACCAATGAGAATGCTCCATAATACAGTGAAGTAATCGTTTTTCATAAAAGTGGTGGAGTGACGATGCAGTAAAAGTTTCATATTTTTAACAGTGTATGTTCAGACTGTGATTTGACAGACGCGGTTTTTCAAACTACACAAAATGTGGAAATTTACCATTCCAAAAGTTGACGATAGTTGCCTGAACGAGTACTATTATAAGAGGGCAAGAAGTTAACTAGATTCACTTTAATGGCAAGCTCATCAAAATATTTCACCATTTTCTATTCTCTACACTTGACTTAACCTATCAAATATCCCCATATATTAGCACACTGATATCATGGAATTCCGTCAGAAGAAAATCTGGAAGTATTCCGAAGTTTAACTCGATAACTGGGTCTGAATCTCAAGACTGTGTCGATATACATAGCAATGCACTTTAATTTTTTTGAGCATCCGGCATAGAAAGAACCCTGATACACAGGCACTTGCGCTCTGTCATATATAGGTACTTTAAATGTGGATTTTCAGCTTTTTGGCACCTATTTCCGATGTCGATAAGTATCATGTAGATTTTCCATTTTGGTGTATACGCGAATTTATCCAGTTAAGATTTCGCACTTTGGAAAGAACTGGCACCTCTGCAACAATACCTATGATCCATATTTTTTTTCACTATTTAGCGAAACGAGATTGTGCAGTCAGTAACCTTCATTTTTGCAAACTTTTCACTGTTTGAAATAAACAGCGAAAAGTTCGCTGCAGGCTACTAATTGGCCAATATCATTTTTCTAACAACGAAAGAGAACTTGGGTGGGATCCAGTAGATTTCGGGCTATTAAAGAAAACAGATTGACCAATTAGAAGTCTGCATTTTTTGTGAAATTGTCGTTGCTTAAAGTAAGTAAATTTTCTTATTGGTCAATCTCATTTCGCATTAGAGCAAAATCTATGTGAATCCAGTCCAGTCAAAATTTCACAAGATCATGTATCTGCGTAAGAGTAACAGCATGAAAAAGGAACACTTCTAATTGGACGACTGCTCGGAAAAAAAAATCTGAATTCTAAAGTTTTATTTTTAAAAAGCTCTAATCAACAGACGGATGAGCATTGTCATTTGTAAAAATAGAGATGTATACAAATGGTGGAGTGATTACGTACTCTGTTAAAAATTTGAAACTTTTTCTGCATCCTCACTTCATCGCTTTTATAGAATATCTATATTTTGGCCAATCAGAATGCTTTATAATACAGTGAAGTAATATTTTTCTATAAAAGCGGTGGAGTAACGATGCAGCAAAGTTTCAAATTTTTAACAGTGTAGTTACAGCTGCAGATTTCTAACAGCGTAAATTTTCACAATCTCCTTTCTCTAAGAGCACAAAATCTATCTGGATCCCGATCGTTGTCTAGTCAAATCTTCGCACTTTGAAATAAAAAGATAGCGTATCGGTATAAGAGTAATAGCCTGAAAAATGAACGCTTCTAATTGGACGACTGCTTCAAAAATCATTTGAATTTTTAATGTTTCTGTTTTTAAAAGAATTCTAATCAACAGAATTTGATGAAATTGAAATGGTACCACAAGGGCATCTTACACTTTCAAACAAAAAAAGAATTTTCAAAATCTGTTCATATTTAGGGAAGTTATCAGCGAACAACAAATACATACAGGCCGAAATCATAACCTCCTCCTCGAAGTCGGTTAAAAATGTTTAAGATCTTGGTGAAAACGGTCGCCCTGCTTGACACTATCGTCGTCCAAGTTATCAGAGAAAAAATCCATGTGTAAATGGAAAAAATGTAAAAGTTTTTTCGGGATAAGCATTTATAAAGCATAGTCATTACTAGAAATAAAATTATTTTATTTGTTAAAATATTCATTAAGCGTGTTACTGTAAAAAAAAATATTTAATCTAAATAATATTTTCTTTTTCTTTTACTTTTAAACTAAATATGATTTGAGAAAATATTTGTCAGCACAAGGCAATTATTACCTATGATAATAATTTCTCTTTGACGGAACTCCGAATGAAAAGCTGTATTGCATATTCAGTAGCACAGAAGTTAAACAGAATAAATATAAAATTAACAAATTTCTGGGAGTTGAATATTTATTAATCGCAGGTTCTTCATGAAATAAGATTTATCTTACTTGTCAAAATATTCATCATAAGCAACACAAATTTTCTTCAATGAATACAAATCAAGTTTTCTTTTTAATTCAAAAATAAGTGGAAACCAAGAAAATAATTCGCAGTAAAAAGCGATTTTTCTATTGCATTTAATTTTTTAGATGCTAATAATCTCTTTTAGATTGAAATGTCAACCAAAACTTTTATTACGCACTGTGCAGTAGGGTGGGCCGAAAAAAACTTTTTTTCGATTTTCGATAGTGGCGGGTGCGGAAAAGTGGCCACTGGTGGCACTCAGTTCACACAAAAAATTTGAGGTTTTTTGGACAATTCCTTACCCTGCCGCAAATGGCTTGAAGTTTTGCCAAAATGCTGATTTTTGAATTTTTTTAGCAAAAAAAAAAAAATAAATAAATAAATATTAAATTAAGTTTTTTTTTTGGTGATATTTATTTTAAAAGATGTAATTAATGTGCCAAATGTTTAAATAACCTCTAATTATGCATTAGTTTAGTGCTATGTTCTTTAAAAATGTGCAAATTTTAACTTCTTTTGCGTTCCGTACCAACGCGAAACAACCGAGAACTCCTCGCGTGGATGTCGTAGTTGCACGCCGAGTTTTACTCGCCTATAAAAATCGGGTGATTTAAAGTACATATAGCAATTAAATAATGCATTATCAGAACTTTTTGAAACATTAGATACGTTAAATATGCCTTTCCAAATAAATACAGCCAAAATCAACTTAATTTAATATTTTAAAGTTTTTACTAAAAAAGTTCAAAAATCAGCATTTTGGCAAAACTTCAAGCCATTTGCGGCAGGGTAAGGAATTGTCCAAAAAATCTCAATTTTTTTGTATGAACTGAATGCCACCAGTGGCCACTTTTCTGCACCCGCCATTATCGAAAATCGAAAAAATGTTTTTTTCGGCCCACCCTACTGTGCAGTCCAAAAATTAAACAGAATAAATATATAAAAAAGAAAATAGATTTTCAAGTGTGGCATACTAATAAAGCAAAGGTTTTTCATGAAATAAAGTTATCTTACTTGTCAAAATAATCCATTAAGAATATCACTGTTTAATACAATCTTTCTTCAAAATAATTAAATTCAATTTTCTTTCTACTTCTTAAATAAATATAATTCTGAGCGAAAAGCGACTTTTCTATATATATTGCATATGAAAATAAAAATCACTTTTAATTCTATTTTTAGTCGTCCTTAAACTTAAAGACAGGCCAACAGCTGAGTCACAGATTAAGCAGTTCAAAAGTTAAACAGAAAAAATAATTAAAAAACCAAATAGATTTACAGAAGTGGCATGTTTATTAAGTACATATTGTTCATGAAAAAGGCTGTCTTGCTTGTCAAAATATGCATTAAGAATGTTAGTGTCCAATATAATCTTATTTCAAAGAATTAATTTTCTTTTCATTTCCAAAATAAACACAAATCAAGAAAATAATTCTCCGTAAAGAATCGATTTTTCTATTGCAATTGAAAATAATTAATTTGTATGCTAATAATATTTCTGAAATTCCAATCAACAGCTGTTCAACACATTCAACTGTTCAAAAGTTAAACAGAATGAATATAGTAACAATCAAATGGAGTGTCAGGAATTACATATTTATTGAATATTGATTTATCATGAAACAAAATTATGTTACTTGTAAAAATATCCATGAAGAATGTCAGTGTTACAATCTTTCTTCAAATAACCTTCCAAATGTCTTTTTATTTATTTAATAAATATAATTAGTGAAAATTATTATCTCTTATTATTTCATGAAGATACTGGACTTTAAGATTGTGGTACTAATAATATCACCAAAAATTTTTGTTTGGTTGTATATCTAGCAATCACTAGGCTGTTTTTATCTCATAGCTTTGTTTTATTGCTGTCCCATACCTCCTTGTTTGTGGGAAGGTAATGTAACTCAAATGTAAATCATTTAAATGAAACGTACTCAATATATTTCGATCAGCCTATGTATGATCATTATAAAGCTATGCATACCAGATAATATGTAATAAAATAGTGAAAAATAAAAACGCACAGCAAAACTCAAAACGCACTTCCAGCAGTTTTCCATCATTGACAGTTTTGCAATCTTATGTTTTGTGTGTCACTGTAAGAGATTGATAAAATACATATACAGCATATACTAAACTAAACGTCCCGTAGTGCCGCTCGATTATATGTATGAGTTTGAAATAGTGCACCGCCGTAAACTTAATTTAAAACAATTTTCCTCATGTACTATAAGTTAACGGGGTCCCATTTAGTGTGTCTATAAATAAACAACATATACTACGCACTGTATCGCTCAATAGAAAACGCGCTATAATAAACCCGAACTAGATAGTATCCGCCGAAATTTGACAGTAATTAACTTAAATGTTTCTTTCGAAATTATCTTTATGTTATATCACTATGCAATCTAATTATTGGAATCATGACAAATTTCTATATTGCAAAAGTGATTACAGTTTCTTTAAGACAATGAAGGGTGCTGTCAGTTGAACCTATTCAGTTATGTGAAAAAATCACTTTATAATTTACAACCATTTATTCTTTCTTTTTATCATAAATTCAACCAAAAATATTGGGTAGAGTATTTATTTTTACTCATTACAGTCTAGTTTTTAATAACATGATTTATTTATATTTTATTTTTAATTATTTATTTTAAATTTTAATTTTTTATTTTTTATTTTTCTTTCAGACACACATACACATATATATTTTCATATTAGGTACAAAACATTAGAAAAATTGCAGTTTAACTCAATTTAATTTTAATTGTTATTTTCAAGCAAAATATTTTAGTTCTAACGTTAAACAATAATAATAAAATAAACGCCATATACTTTCTCCTCCTAATGAAATATTCCACTATTAAAATGAATTTTCGCTAAAAATATTACAGAAATCATTTTGCTAAGCATTGCGTTTCAAGCTGCGTCCTCTACACAAATTCAGTGTTTCAAAGTGCTACATTACACGGATCATGCACCAGCAAGAACTCGTTGTGCGTCCCTCTATATTGAAGCGATTTGAAGAAGTATTGTCACATGCGCAAAAGTATCGATTTCGATCGGCTTAAATTTTTAACTTTACTGTTTCATTATATATGATACTACATTTGAATTACATAGTAATCCAAATGTATTTATGTGTATTACATCGAGACAAACGGTCAGAGAATCTGAAATCTATACTTTTTGACGATGTTGCAAACTTTTTCAAAAGGTTACAATTTAAGCTATGAAAATATCTTTCAAAAAGCGCTCATTTTATGCTAATTATCCGTCTTGACTGGAAATTTAAATAAATCTTGGTGGAACATTCAGCTGTGCAAAATTTCTAAAATGTATTTCTAAAGTGTTATTTTCTAAAACATAGATAATTTGGAATGGCATAATTATTAAATAAAGGTTTCTTTTTTACTTACATTATCTAAAGTGATAAAATACTCGTAAAGATTTCCTGTGTCTAAAGTACTTATGGAAAACAGAAAATACATTTCTTTGCTAATCAATAGAATATTTTATTGTAGATCAGAAAGCAAATTAATTGCTAAGTTTTTTTTTCTTTTTATATTGAAATAAAACCGAATACGATTTGGAATTAATATTATATGTCACTTATGTATTTCCCAGACTACATTTCAGTTTTTAATAATTAAAAGTTCTTTCATGTTTTTCAAATTCGTAATGTATCCGAATTAGTGCTCGCAATAGGATACAACACATATTTCTTATTAAAAATGTAAAACTTTTTCATAAGTAAGTGAGTTATCAATATCGAATTAGTATTTTTTTACTATAATTATATTCGCTTCAGTTCAATTTGAAGGTATTTTATGTGCAATTTTTATTATTTTTCTTAATATTCATACAAACAAATATTAAATGTTTTGTAATATAGTATTTGTTCTGTAGTGTTCAGAATTCAATTTGATATGCTTTGATAAATATATGTTAAATACAAATATGATTAATGTTCTATACTTATAATTTTTCAAGCCTATCATGTCTAATAAATATTTTTTTTTTCAAAAGCAATATCACCAAAGCATACTTAATATTATTTTTGTTATTTAAACAAAATCCTTTAATAATGTTTCCAGCCGTTCCTGAAACACGATTTTAAAAAAAATGGTATTTTTAATATCATTTGTACTTCGATTTTTATCTATGGCTTTTTCAAATTTATTCTAGAACTTTATGAGTTCATTTGATTCCCCAAAAAACCTATCTATCCGGATTATAAGAAGATTTCATCTCAATTGTTACATATTCTGCTCGTAATGAATCAACATTAGTAAAAAAAGAAATATTTTCATTTTGGAAAAAAAAATCATTAAAGTTTAATTTAGATTGATATGAAATTATTTTTTCATCATAATACCCATCATAAATTAATATATTTTTTTTAAAAAAATTTCGTATTAACCGTCTTATAATATTATTATCTTAGTCTTATATTTAGTATTAAACCTATCAATTAGTCCCTCAAAATATTCTACAAAATCTTTTGTCGATAAATACTGATCACGTTTTTCAAAAATACATTTCAATAAGTTGCGATGCGTATCACGCATATTTCTTTTTTTATTTGCATTCATTTAAAAAAAATAAAATTAAGTGAAACAACAAAAATCAGCTCATAAATTTAAATTCGAAACTAAAAACACTTTGTTTATATTTGCAATATCATTTCTCATATCGAAGCAACATAACTTCCTCGCCAATACATCAAAAAATGTCAGAGAGATATCTTTATTTGATACGTGTTGATCTAAATATATCCGAAAGAAACATATTTCCGATGAATATTATTTTCGTGAAATAATATTAGCTTACCCGTCAAAATATTCATGAAGTCTTTTATTGAAGTAATATCCGAAAGGCAGAAAATGTATTTCTCTGCTTATCAATAGAATTATTTAATGTCAAATAATTAATTCAGTAACAAAAGAGCCACAGATAAGCTTTTATATTTCATGAGTAAATTAATAAAACAAAATTCGGAAGTAATAATTTAATAGTTTCTAAAGAAATCCAACATGAGATGTAAATGTACATGCATAAAAAGAAAATTTCATAAAAGTTTTTCCATCTAAATGCAGTGAATGACGAATTATCAACATCCGCCAAGTATTTATTGTTGTTATTATTATTAAAAATATCTGACACGAGTTCAATGTGATAATAGTTTATCAAAACCTTTCATTGTTACTGCGATTATATACATAATTAATTAAAAAAAACTTTGTATTAATATGTTCGGCAGTATAAAAATAAAATGGAAAATATTATCCTTAATGAAATATTTAATAAGCGTGCACTTTATGTGAAATAACAAAAACTTATCTGTCATTAAATTTATAAAAACTGTTATTGTCTGATTCCTGGAAGCCAGAAAATACATTTCTCTTCTGATCAATAAAATCTTTTTATGTCAGATAGATGATTGCGTAACAAAGAAAATATGATTTAAAGATTTTTAAATTATTATTTTCTAGAAATTATGTATAAAAATATTTCGAAATGATTAAGTAGTTTTTCTAAAGATGTCTACTATGATATTTCAGTCTAGATGTATAATAAGAGAGTTTAACAAATGTTTCTTTTTAAAACTGTAAAAACTTCTCATAGGCAAGTGAGTTATCAATTTTTATTAAAAAATGTTCGCATAAGTTGAAATTGGTAATATTTTATCAATAATTATTATGATTAATTTTATAAAATATGTGTAATCTATTCTGGAGTGTAATGCAGTTATCCAAGACTGCATATGAATGGTAAGGAAAAGATATTCAATAGTATATTGTAAAAGTTTAATTTTAATTATTTGTAACAAAACATAAATCAAATTGTGAGAGAAGTAACTTAAAATTTCTTATAAGTGTTCCATGTGTTAAACTTTATTTGCATGACACGCGTCCAGTTTTTCTGACTCTTCGGTTAAAACTCTGGAGTAATGGAAGCAATAGGTTCTTCAATTCTGTGTCTGAACTCGGGCAAATAATTATGTAACAGAAGTTCAAAGGTTGCTTCCCGAACATATTTATTAGGACTATACAGGCAATGTTCAAGTAATCGAGTCTATTGTGTTACACTTTGAATTAAACCAATGTGAGTGTTTTCAAGTGAATGAAGAGTCTCCATAATCGTGTGAAAGAAAATTAAAACTTGATAGCAACTCAAAAAGTAAAATTTTATCTAATGTTGATAAATATTATCCAGTGTTTACAAAAACACCACATAATGCATCTTTATTTAAATATCGTAAAATAATGTCAAACCCGCATTTTTTTCTATTCGTTAAATAAACATTAAAAAACTATAAATATCTGACAACGAAAGATATTTTATAATCGTCAAATCAATAACTTATATGTATTTGACAACCAACGGCCGATAATTTCGAACACTGCTGTTAAACATAAGTAAACAAGCTATTTCAGATGATTATTTCAGGCAAATTTAATTGTTTTTGAGCTTTGAGCACCTTTACATGTAAATACTAATGCAGTTCTTCTTTCATAAAAAAAAACATTAAATGTGAGCATTACGTACAAATTAGTAACTTAGAAGAAAGAGGGAATCATATATTAAAGTCCTTCTTAGGCCAGATAATTCCAATACAGGATATTGGAGTATTGGATATTATGTAGATCTACTGGATATTATTATCGATAATTAAAATTTCATTTTAAAGGGAACCTGAAACGGACCTAACCCGAAGTGGATATATATTAATCTATATATAAGTCTATAATTACAGTGGACTCTCTATTTGAATACTCTCTAATGTTCACAGCCCGATATTAGAACAAAATCTGATGGCCTATTCGAAACTCCATAGACTTAACCAATGATGAACTCTCTATATTCTGAATACCCTCTAATATGAACATCAAACTATCATAAACATTACATTTTGTCCCTATTTCTTCTCCACTTCTCTGTAAATTAAACATGTGTTCGTAATCTGAATTCAAATTCCCATCATGGAAATTCGGAGAAACTACTGCAGAAAAATAAAAAGGCTCAACAAACTGGATTCGAAAATTAACAGACAAAATCACTGCTGGATTTTAGGCATGTACTTGATGTTGCAATTTGTTTGAATACATTTGATAAAATCTTTAGTTAATTATTATAGCACCTGTTTATACACGTTCCTGTTTTTAAGTTTTTCACGTTGCCAAATGCTTGCTATAAAAAAGCCATTTTATGATTTTTTTATTAGAAAGTGCAAACATTTAATTGGAGACAGTTGCGTTAAGTTAAAATAATCCACTTCCACCTTGTTTATTTCAAATAATATACTGCAGAAAGTTTTACATCAATTATTGTTCGAAAGAGTGAATTTGGCTTCTCGTGAAACAGCTGTAATTTATTGGATATAATATGAGTAGTTTCTTATATTTTTTACTCATCTTGATTTAAACTGCATACAAGCAACTCGTTCACTTGAGTTGTTTAAACTCTTTACAAGAAGCTGACATTCAAAGCATGAGATGAGGGATTTCGGCGAAACTTCACTTGTTTTGTGGTTGAGGTTTTGAGAGTGAAACAAAGAATGATATTTTAAAGATTAATTTTGAAATTTCGACTGATTCCTTCTATTGATCAACTACAAGGAAAATAGCAATTAAAGAAAATATTTGCTTATAAATTTGTTGTTTTTTAATTTTAGCAGATTTCATTTTTGCAGATAAGATATCTATTCAGTCTTGTAAAAACCATGTTAGTTTACTTCTAAAATTTAAAATATAGGAAATATAATAAAAACTCCATCGTACCGACCTTATTTCATCAACTACTGGCTAGGTCATCCTGCATAGTAGAAGTAGTGATGCATTTCCGATCTCCCTCTATAATGAACATAATCTGAACATATTTTGGCTGGTCCCGTGAGTGTTCAAAATAGAAAGAGTTCACTGTATATCTATAATATCATTATATATTTTGTATAAAAAGATGAATACACATGAAGAAAAAAAATACATATTTTTACTCTTTTATATTCAAATATGAAATTTTTTTACCCGGCAAAATATTTAGAACTTTTTGTTTTTTAATTGAAAAATACGAACATGAGTTGCAAATGCGAAAATAGAACTCTAAACCTTATTTTTGGTGAAGAAATATGTCTTGTATGAAGCTTTTTAACGAATATAAAAACACTCCTTTAGATTTAAAAAAAACATACTATTTTCTCTGTAAAGAAGTGAGTAAATATTACCCATATTAAATTGAAATTACATTTTATCAAATCAAACAACGATTTTCCATGTCCTTTCACATCACTTTATACATTAATATATCCTGAAATTATAAATCTGTGTGTATGCGCCATCATCTTTCCGTACTCTAATTCTCATAAATGGGCACGCATATAATTTTTTTTTTTTAAGCTTTGTAAAGAATGATTTTTTTTTAATTAAGTTCTTGAGAATCATGGTTGTTTTTATGGACACACAAAGAATCCTGTTACATTATTGTCGAACTCTTAAGAAAATATCTTGATATACAATTTTTACTCCATGGTCAGCCAGCAGATGACAGCCCTCAGCAGAGCGAACATCAAACAATTCCCCTTCAATGCAGCGCAGAGGACAACTTTAAGAAACTTTCCAAAACCAAATGTTTTTGATGACTTAGTTTTTTCCCATTCTTTTCTTTTTTTCTTTTTTTAGTAGACTGTTCCTGTGAAGTGTTACGTACGGGGTGAATGCAAACTTCTTAGCATCATTCCCAAAAGATAAAAATGATTGTAAGCTTATATTATCCAAGCATTTGCATTTACGTGTGTGGTATTATAAATAACTTATCAAGAACGGATCATGAAAGAAACTAATATGAAGAAGATGGTTGACTAATTTAAAACAACACTGTGTACTGTAGTTCAATACTAATCATCTTGTTATTTTCCAGCAGAGGTATGGTGTCTACAATTCATTAGATGTGAATATATGCGCTACAACCGAGTGCACAAAATAAGGTAAGCTCTTTATTTTATTTATTCATTTTATTCAAAAGTGAGAATTAAACTTATTTTCATGGGGCGAAATAATATATATTAACATTTTTAACAATTATGATATAAAAAATATCCTTTAATATGGCATTATTTGATGTCACAACATATTTGAAATCTAATAAGTTAGAGATACATCTTTGAAATGGATAAAAAATGCTTTCTCTTGAGTAAATAGAATTTATAATTTGTTCACAGGCATGCACAAAAGAATTCTATTACATTACGATGCATTCAGAAAAATTGACTGCGAGGAATTTTAAAGATGTTAAGATATTTCAGACATAATAAAATTAATATTCTTCCTGGCATGTTTTCAATAGATTACGATGTGCGTAAAACAGGCATTTGTCTACAGAGACGTGCAAAATGTATCTTTATACTTTGCATCACCGTGTTTCAGATCTGCAACATACCCAAAAATCAATAGTACTTACACAAGTTACTAGCCACAAGTTTTAAAGCATGATTGTATTTATTGTTCCTATTTCCCAACACACCAGTTAATACAAATTGATCATTGGAATACTCAACAAAAAATGATACTGGATTAATTTCTCATGCTAAATTTTGTTAATCATTTCAGAAGTTTCAGGTAGATATTGCAAAAATTAATTTAGTAAATTTTATCAAATTAAAAAACTGGAGATGTTCGAATGTACATTGTTTTTTAAAGGTAATTTTATATACTTAAAATTTTTCCATTAGAAAATGGCGTTTATTTATGAGATTTATATCAATTTCTGATTATTATAGATGTGAAAAAAGTACTTTTTAATCAATAATTATTTTAGATTTACGTTCTTAATTGTACATTATTTTTTACATGGTTAAAATGATGTATTCTAACATCTGAATCAAAATTCTTCAAATCAGAGTTGTTGAGATGTTAATCTATAAAAAATTAATATAATCAAGAACGAAGATATACGATAACGTTAAATACGACGAGTCATCGAAAATTCTGAAAAGCGTCTTATACCTTTAAAAATCCCAGAAAAATAATTATTCTTCAAATTTAATAAAACATTTAGAAAAATAATTTTTTATTAGATGCCGTAATTTTCGAAAATGTTTATTTCTGAAAAATTTGTTTCTGTAGTGCAATGATCAATTTTCTCGAGTCTTAATATTACTTTTACCGATGCTATAAATTCTCAGATAAATATTTTGAAAGTCAGGAAACATACGACTAAGATACGAAGAATTAATATTATTATGAAAATTAGGATTATTTTGCTTCAATAACAAGCACAATTTCAATACTGCTGATTGCATTATAAAAATTACTTGATCCAAAACTTACAAAGAGAAAAAAAAAATTAAACTATTATTAAAATTTTGTTAATAAATTTTTCCAAGAGGTTTCTAAAGATAAAGCAACGCTTTTCGGAAACTTGAATATCTCAGAAAAGGTTATTATACTACTCTTACGTTCATAATATTGTACATTTTTGTAGATTAACATGCATATGTTTTTTACAATGTACAGCAGTGATTTCCAATGTGGTACTTACGCCCCATAGACCACGGAGGACATTTTTACATTTCTTGCTGTCTTATTTTCCGTTTTTTCTCCCAATGAAAGTAGTGTCGTAGTCTAAAAATAGGAATAATAGATAAAAACATTTAAAAATAATTAAATAAAAAATAATTTTTTAAACGTTTCTATTTAAAATTTCAATATACACTGAAGCATATTGGTAGAAAGTAAGCTTTTTATGGTTCTTCTGCAAAGCACATACATAATACATAAAAAATATTTTGTAAGCTATACATTTAAAAATTTAACCCTGTATAAAAGGTGGTGACCAAATAACAATAGTGGGAGAAAGAAAACCGTTATGAAAGAAGTACATTATGAGCGGAAAGTAAAATAGTTACTTAAAATGGATAAAAGCGTGAATCCGGAAATGTTGCTTGTGATACCTTATCATTTCATTAAGGAAACGTCTGGTAAAACAGAAATATTTATTTCATGTAATAAATTTATAGAACATACTAGAGATTAAAAACATTATGATTTTAGAATTGCCTACGTGGGGTGCGGTTAAAACAAAAAAAATTATGAGTCACTAGTGTACAGTAATTTGCACTTTTAAAAGTGTCGATTATTAATGTTTTATGTAATATGTATAATTTCTACACATCACATGCCAAGTTTAACAACATATTTTCAAAGATATGCGCAGCAACTGTCGAAAAACCATCTTTACTGAGTTATGTGTTTGTTTATTTATTTATTTAAAAATGTTATTTCATTTCATGAGAAAATAAAATAATCTGTTCCTTTTGGAAAATGTTTCATAGTATATGCATCATGAATGATTTTTGTTCTTGCTATGCATCAACAGCGTTTGTCTGGAAAACTATATCATATAAAAAAAATCGTCATTCTCATAAATTCACTTGATTGCACGTTAATCCTTTCTTTTGTGAGTAATTAAATTTAAATAATGATGTTTTCAATACTGAAATTTAATACAAAAATGCATTCCATATAATAGAAAAAAATCCTAGGAAATTATAAGTAATCTATTGCTTTTGGAAAGGGTTTCACAGTCTATGCGTCATGCATGGTTTTTGTTCTTGACAAATTCCATCAACTGCGTTTATCCAGAATTACATATCACATAAATAAATCCTCATTTCCATGCACAATCATTTGATTCTGTTTTAACTTCTTCCATGTTTATTATTAAACTTAAACTATGGTGTTTTTGAATAGTCAATATTTAATGGAAAAACTCATTCCATGTAATGGAAAAAGGAAACTGTACGAGAAAAAATAAAATAATGCTAATGCTTTTAGAAATCTTTTCATAATATACGCTTCATTCATGATTTTTCGTTCTTGCTAAACATTAACGGCGTTTATCTGGAATCTCATATCATATAAATAAATCCTCATTTCCATGCGCAATTATTTGATTCTATCTTAACTCATTTCATATTAATTAAACTTAAACGATGGTGTTTTTGAATAGTCAATATTTAATGGAAAAACTCATTCCATGTAATGGAAAAAGGAAACTGTACGGGAAAAAATAAAATAATGCTAATGCTTTTAGAAATCTTTTCATAATATACGCTTCATTCATGATTTTTCGTTCTTGCTAAACATTAACGGCGTTTATCTGGAATCTCATATCATATAAATAAATCCTCATTTCCATGCGCAATTATTTGATTCTATCTTAACTCATTTCATATTAATTAAACTTAAACGATGGTGTTTTTGAGTACTTAATATTTATTGTAAAAATGCATTCCATTTAATAGAAAAAGAAAATTATTCGAAAAATAAATATTCTATTGCTTTTGCGAAGTTTTTTTTATAGCGTACGCTCTATGCATGATTTCTTGTTTTTCCTGTGCATCCACTGCGTTTATGTATAATCTTAAATCACATAGGTAAATCCTCATTCCCATGAACAATTATTTGATTCTACTTTAACTCTTTCAATGTTGAATAATTAAATTTAAATGATGGTATTTTTCAATACTCAAGTTTAATGCAAAAATGCATCCCATGAAATGGAAAAAGTAAATCCTAGAAAAATATAAAATATTATGTTGTTTTTGGAAAGTGTATAACAGTCTATGCTTCGTGCATGTTTTTTGTTCTTGCCATGCATCAACTGCTTTTATCTAAAATCGCATATAATGTACAGTGAAACCTCCGAATAAGGGACACCAATGGGACCGGTAATTTTGCCCCTTAAATAGAGGTGCCCCTTATTCGGAGTTTCTATTACAGTGAAACTTTCAAATAAGGGACAGCTATGGGACCTGAACTTTTGTCCCTTAAATAGAGGTGTCCCTTATTCGGAGTGTCCCTTATTTGGAGGTTTTACTGTATAAATCCTGATTCCACTTTAACTCTTTCAACTTTGATTAATTAAATTTAAATAATGATGTTTTTCAATACTCAATAATTTATGTAAAAAACATTCCAAGTAGTGGGGAAAAATTTTTGCAAAAAAAAATATTTCTGCTTTTTTACCGAAAGTGTTTAACAATCTATGTTGCATGCATTATTTTTTGTTCCTTCTATGTATAAACTACATTTGTCTAGAATACCATATCATAAACATAACTCCTAATTTCCATGCACAATCACTGGATTTTACTTTAACTCCTCCCATGTTTTTGTTTAATAATTAATGTTGTTTTTCCAATACTCAATATTTAAAGAAACTAGTTGGATGTGCCAATCCCAAAACTTTCTTCTATCTCATACATACATTTTAATATTAAAAAAAAATAGTTACTCATTTTAATGCTTTAATAATTTTAATTCAATAACCTTACCAACTTTGATTTTCATCTTAAATTTCTGCTTTAATCAATTACTCGGAGTAAAAACGAATTTCCGTCTCGGCACGAGCCGATGGACAATAGAATGATAAGCAGATTTTATTTTCAAATTCAGGGATGACCTACTTGCCTTACCAAAAATAATCATATACAAAATGTTTAGTTCAGTTCTAGAACTAACTTCATACACTTTTATGTGGTGCAATATTGAAAATGGCATAAAATTCGGTATTGCAGAGCCGCCTTCCGGCGGATTATTATTCAGATTCAGGGCGATCCAACTAGCCATAGCCATACACTTACACAAAAAATTTCGTTCAATTCGATGCATAATTTCATGTACTTTTGGTCGGTACAATATTGAAAATGGCACAAAAATCGCGATTGCAGCGCCCCCTTCCGACGGATTTTTTTCAAATTCAATGAGGACCAACTGCCATAGTCATACAGATACAAAAAAAAATTTGGTTCAATTCGATACATAACTTCATATACTTTTGGTCGGTACAATATTGAAAATGGCACATAAATCGCGATTGCGGTGTCCCCTGCCGGTGGATTTTTTTCAAATTCAGGGTGGACCAACTAGCCATAGTCATACACATACACAAAAAGTTTGGTTCAATTCGATGCATAACTTCATATACTTTTGGTCGATACAATATTGAAAATGGCACAAAAATGGCGATTGCAGCGCCCCCTTCCGGCGGATTTTTTTCAAATTCAGAGAGGACCAACTAGCCATAGTCATACACATACACAAAAAATTTTGTTCAATTCCATGCATAACTTCATGTACTTTTGGTCAGTACAATATTGAAAATGGCACAAAAATGGCGATTGCAGCGCCCCCTTCCGGCGGAATATTTCAAAACTGAAGGAGGATTTGCTTGCCACAGCCAAAAACATTCACAAAAATTTTTTTCAATTCTATGCATAACTTCATACACTTTTTGATGGTAGAATGGCGACATACAGACACACAGACACACGGACAGACAGACATTTTGTAAAAACATGTTTTTTGGAATCTCTGATCCCTAAAACGTGTAAATCCGTCGAAAACCGGAAGTCGAAAAAAATTTCGATTACAATATTTTCTTCTATTGAAGATAGAAGAAAGTAAAAATATATATTCCATGTAATGGTGAAAGGAAATTCTGGAAAGAAATAAAGTATTCTACTTTTTTTTGAAAAGTATTTCACAGTCTATATTTAATGCATGATGTTTTGTTCTTGCTATATATCAACTGCATTTATCTAAAATCCCATATCTTATAAGTAAATATCCTCAATCACTTGATTTTACATTAACTTATTCAATGTTGAATAATTAAATTTAACTGATAGTGTTTTTCAATTCCTAATATTTAATGGAAAAATACATTCTCTATGAAATGGAAAAAGGAAATCTGTAACCTTTTAAAATGCCTCTCGACAGATAAATTCATCTTCTGCTTAAAATAAATCCATCAGTAATGTAAAAATTGAAAGGTTTAAAAGTTTTCAAATACTTTTTAAACATTTAAGTAGAAAATTTTACAAGTTTCAAACAGTGATTTATTATATTCATGATGTTTTTCATCTGAAAGTATTAAATACATCTTTTAAATGCTACTAAAGCAAAATATTTAAGAGCATCGTTCTTTGTAGTTTTAAAGTAGAAAATTTGAAATTTATACACAAACGTGTGAAAAAAAGTTTTATTATTTTAAAATAAAATATTTTTAAGAAATAAAAAGTTCTTTTGAATTATTAATATTTAGGAAATATACAGCACATTTAAAGGATTATGCAAGCCCATTTGCTTAATACTACCAAGTGCAGATTTAAAATTATGCTTAAAAATATATGTTTTATAAAATGTTTAAAAAGAAAATAATAAAATGTCTTTAAATTTTCTTTTTAAGTAATAGTTAAAGTTAACTAAATTATTTTAGATCATATCTTTGAAAATTAATTTAGGCTGTATTGTGTGCGAAAAAATTCATGGAGTATTTATGAATAGTGTGCATAAATATTGAATTAATCTACAAAGGAGCGCAAAATATTTCTGCTACAAAATTAACTATAAACGATATTTGATTGAAACGCATTTTCTACACAATAAAAAAAAGACAGTATTTCGTAATCTATAAAAATGTAGTACAATCAAAAACGTATATAATAACCTGCGTCGAGTCATCGAAAATACCGTAACGCATTCTTTTAAATTTGAAAATCTCAGAAAGCTATTTATTTCTGAAATTTAAAAAAAATTATAAAAATAAATTTTTATTAGATGCCTTATTTTTCGGAAATGTTTTATGGCTAGTATAGAATGCAATGATCAATTTTCTCAAATCGAAATATCATTTTTTTTAATGCTAGCTATTCTCGAGTAAATATTTTGACATTAAAAAAACATGTTTAACTGACAAACAAACTATGTTAACAACATAAAAATTAATATGAAAATTAAAATTATTTTGTTCCAACTACAAGCATAAATTCAGTTATTTATCAGAATATGTTTACTAAAAAAATCCAAATTAAAAAAATATATATATAAAAAAATAAGTTTAGAGAACTGCTTATTGCTTTATAAAAGTTACTAGTAAATGTAACCGAAAATTAGAGACAGCTAATAAGAATTTATTTTTATAAACTTCTCCTTAAATTTCGAAAATAGATTATTCTCTGAGATTTCTAGAGGTAAAGACACATTTTTCGGCATCTTGAGTAGCTCAGAAGATATTATTATACATTTTCGTTTGTGATTATTGTACATTTTCGCAGATTAACATACATTTATTTTTAAATGTACAGTGATATCCATTTTTAAACTTATCCAATATTTAATGTGTTGCATTTTATGAATGATTTCCATAGATCATATATCACGTTTAACGACATATTTTCAAAAGGTATGCGCAGTAACTGTCGAAAATCGATCTTTTCTGAGTTATGTGTAAATTTATTTATTCACTTGGAAATGTCATCTCATTTGAGGAAAAAAACAATACTCTGTTCCTTTTGGAAAGTATTTGATAGTCTATGCTACATATTTGATTTTTCCTTCTAGCTATCAACTGCGTTTATCAGGAACCCCATATCATATGAATTAATCCTCATTGCCATCCACAATCACTTATCCTCGTTAAATATATTATAAAAAATACACCTTTTATTTTTATTTCAAATATGACGTCACATTTATTTTCTTTTAAATTATTTTACTTTTTTCTCGCATGGAAATTGTTCAAATGAAAATTAATTGCCGAAGAATTATTATTCCAGGATTTGACTTTCTTGGCAACAGGAAAGAAAAATTGCTATTTTTTATCGGAAAAATGTTAATTGATGCTGTATGAAAAATAATGAAAATTTGAATTATTAAGAAAAATATTTGAATAAAATAAATAAAAAGTAGCCTATGTTCATTTCAGGCCTATTATCTATCTACATGCAAAGATTCAACGACATTAATCTGTCCTTATTGAAGCCAATTTCATTCCAATTTTCGGACACACTTTCACATTTATAATATATATAAGATTCGCACTCTTATGATCAATTATTTACTTTAACATCATTGAATAATTCATCATTGAATAATTAAATTTAAATAATACTGAATATCTAATGCATTACAAGTCGTAAAAAATAAATCCTAGAAAAAATATTATGTTGCTTGTTGCAAGTGTTTCACAGTCTATACTTCATGAAATATTTTTTGTTCTTCTTATGCATAAACAACATTTATCTAGAACCCCGCGTATCATAGCAGTAAATCCAATCACTAGCTTCGACTTTTAGTCTTTTAATGGTCAATAATTAATTTTAAATGGCGATATTTTTCAATACTCAATTTTCAATGGACAAATGCACTTCATGTAATGGAAAAGAAAATCTTAGGAAAAAATAAAATTTTATGCTGCTTTTGGAAAATGATTCGTGGTTTATGCTTCATGTATGATTTTGTTCTTGCTATGAATCAACTATGTTTATATAGAATCGAATATCATATAAATAAATCCTCATTCCCATGCACATTTACTTGATTTCACTTTAAATCTTCCATTGTTGAATAATTAAAATTAAATGATGATGTTTCAATAAACAATTTTATTTTATTTGATAGGTGTAACGAAAAATTAAAAACAAATATTGACATGTTTCGATTCCATCTTATAAGAAACATAATCATAAAAAAATAAAAATTAAATTAAAAATACGAATCGTTTTACGGTCAATACAAACGATACAAACAATTATTGATTATTATTATGATTATGGTTCTTAATTATGTCAATAATTGTTTTTAATTTTTCGTTACACCTATCTCAAGTAAATTAAAATTGTTTATGCAAATGTTTATATGTAAAAGGTGTATTTCTTAATATCTTGTGATTTAAAAATATAAAAGATTTAATAACTTTTATAAATGATGATGTTTTCAATGCTGAATATTTTATGGACAAACGCATTCCAAGTAGTGAAACATAATTCTAGGATAAAATAAAATATTATGTTGCTTCTGGAAAATGTTTAACGTATATGCTTCATACTTTTTTTTTTTTTTTTTTTTTTTGTTCTTGCTATGCATTAATTGCGTTTATCTAGAATCCCATATCGTAGAAATAAATCCTCTTTCATAGGCGCAATCACTTAATTCTATTTTAAATCCTTCCACGTTGAATAAATTAAACTTAAATTATGGTGTTTTCTATTACTCAGTATTTATTGAAAAAATGCACTACATGTAATGGAGAAAAAAAATTCAAAAAATAAATAAATATTATGTTACTTTTGGAAAGTGTTTCATGGTTTATGTTTCAAGAATACTTTTGTTCCTTGCTATACAGTAATTGAGTTTATATGGAATCCCATATCATATAAATAAATCCTCATTTCCAAGCGTAGCCACTTAATTCTATTTAAAATTCTTCTATATTTAATAATTAAATTTAAATTATGATGTTTTTAAATACTCAATATTTAATGGAAGAATATATTCTCTATAGAATGGATAAAAAAAAAATCTTGAAGTATCTGTAACCTTTTAAAATGTCTCTCGACAGATATATTTATCTCCTGCTTAAGATAAATCCATCGATATTAGGAAAATTGAAAGGTCTAGAAGGTTTCAAATATTTTTCAAACATTTAAGTAGAAAAATTTACAATTTCCAAAGAGAGATTTATTATATCAATGAAGTTTTCCATTTGAAAGAATTAAGTGCATCTTTTACTAAAGGAATGTATTTAAAAGCATCGTTCTTTTGTAGTTTTAAAGTAAAAAATACAAAATTTATACACAAACTCTTGAAAGAAAGTTTTACTTTTTTTAAATAAATTATTTTTACGAAATAGAAAATTCTTCCGAATTATAAATATTAAAAAAAATATACAACGTGTTTAAAATAGTATCCATACCCATTTGTTTAAAAATCCCACGCGCAATTTTAAAATTACGCTTAAAAATAAACGTTGCAAAAAATGTAAAAATAAATAAATAAATAAAATACTTTATTTAAAGTTAAGTAGTTTTTTTTAAGTTGTTTTAAATTTTTAAGTTATAATTAAAATTAAATATATTAGTTTAGTTTATAACTTTTTTAATTAATTTAGACTTACTACACTCTAAAAAGATAGCTTAGAAGGGGAAAATCTAAGTTCATTTGTAAGAAAATTGTATGGTTATAAACACTCAACCTATGTGCTTAAAGGTTTTCCTTATAACTTTCTACTTTTTTGTCTATCATGTGATTCTCGTTTCAAGATTATTGTGATTTTATAACATACATACATTTAGCGTTTGAATTTAAAATGTTTAAATAATTAAATATTAGGTCTGCGGTTTTCCATAGAGAAGCCTCAGTTTGTCCAGTTAATTTGCTATTACTATTACGGAATGCCTTAAGTACCAGATACATAGGAGTAACTTCTTGTGGTCAGGCGTCGCTCTCTCTGATCTTTCGTGTCGGCGCTTTGATATATAAATTGCTTTTTCAGTACACTGAATTTGAACTTCCAGAGAGAAATCGAACTCGAAATCAATTGACAGCTTTACGATTGAAGATGGGGGAGATAAATTTTCCATTCCTTTGTCAATTAGACAGGCTTCGTACCTCAAACATCATTTAAAGAAGTTCAAAACTAGCAACTTTTTGTTCTCGTCCCACCAATAGTCAAAACACTGCATCTTCAAAGATAGATTTATTGTTCTTTTAGTGTAACTGAAAGTAGTGATGTTTGCGTGCAGCCTTAGGATGATCTAGAGATGTATTTCCAGTCTTTTCTGCTTACGCTGCAAGATTCTCGATTCTATTATTGCACAACTTTATTTTTCAGTGCAGTGCTAAGAGTTGAGAATAAGAAGTGAATTTTCGTCATGTAATGCTCTTTTATTTAATAAACTTTAAAATGCTAGTGCGACTGGTCGCAAAATTTGTGCTGTATATAGACAAAGTACTGTTTCAGCTAACAAAGTTCGAAAATAGCGAAGTTCAAGTCCGGAAATCTCTTTTACGAATATGATGCTAGTTCTGGAGGACTATCATTTGTAAAGGAGAAGCTCTTCAAAAAAATCTATCACTAAAAATCCACATTATTCAGCGCAGGAGATACACTGTAAAAAAAAAAGGGAGAACTTTACGGAAATTGTACTAGGAATTGAGATGCCAGTACAATGGTCATTTTTTAACGGGAAAATTTTCGTTTTTCCTTCGAAAACAAATAAACATGAAAATAAATCAAAATACGCATTTAATATTGGATATTTATACTTGGGGACAGGAACTGAAATGATGACTTACTTTCTTTAAAGTTTAAATATTTATGCACCATTATAACGTCCATTTATCATTGGTAACAGATGTAACAAATGTTACAATATATTATATTTTTCAATTTTCGGTTTCATCTTAATTCATCAAATGTTATTGGCAGTGGAAGCAAATTGCGCATTTTTCAGGTATAGGTACGGATAACATAAAAAATGGTGACCTAGCTTGTTGCTGAAGGTACAGATTAGCATTACATAAATATGTTTTTTATTTGAATAAAAAAATATTTTTATTTGCAAAATATAAGAATTCGTTTAATCCTGTTTAGGTAACACATATTATCGATGAAAAAAGATGATAGTAAATTTGCAAGTTTTTTTTTTAATAAATAAAAACTATCAACGACATTTTGCTGATAAGTTCTAAACTTGGAGAAAGAAAAAAATATTTTAATACAAATAAATCTAAATGTTTCCAATAAATTGTCATTGTGTGTTTTACAGATTACATGGGAAGTGGTTTCTTTGAAGTTTTAAAGCATTAAAACATCTGCTCGCCTGATGAAGAATTAATTTAAATGCTTGTTATGTCTCAGTGATTTTCATAGGTTGAGAAATTTTGTTACAAGAAAAAATGCGTAGTGCTTGAATATGATTTTTTAAGATTTTCCCAGAATTTTCGATAAAAAAATCACTGATTTTTGGATAATTTTTTAATTACGTGCTCAAAAATGAGAGTACTTAGAACTGTTTCAAACTTATCTTTCTTGCGCCCGGCACAAACATGGATTTTAGAAATTGCCGCAAAATATTTCTACGCAAATTAATCTTATAAAGACAACTTTATTAAGTTTAAAACAGCTGACTTTTTTTGAAATCTATAATCATAAAATGCATTATACAGAACTACCTAACCAGTTTTGTCAAACAGAAATTCATTAAAACTCCGAAAACGGATCAAAAAAGAAATTCCTTAAATTCTTACCTTAAATTTTTTTAACCTTAAATAAAATTTTCCCTTAAATTAAATTTTCTCTTTAAATAAAATCTTAAATTCTTTTATACTATGATATATTACAGTCGAACTATTTAAACAATGTCATACAAAACATAGACATGAAAAAAATCGAGATAACAAGGTTTATTTGACGCCTCCTTTTCCTGGAATCCGGGGCACATGCTCCCTTGACCCTGTCTCTTAGTTTTCAGACTAGGGACTTGTAAAGAAGTTATCAAGTCTAATATTAAGAAGAATAAGATGCTATGCAAACATAACGTTATCAAATTTTTGGTTTCTTTGGGCCCCGTCTTCAACTTTCAATATCATAGGTCACCTTACCTTAACTCCCCCCCCCCCCATATAATAATATCATTATCAAAGAGTAACTTTTTTTCCATTCTTAAAATTTACTTCTCTTGTTTGAAGTGATATACAAAACTGATTACATTTATTCTTCGCATGCTTTATTCATTCAAATTATATAAGTCAATAAAATATATATTTTTTCTTTTTTATGAAATAACACTTAAAAGAAATAGTTAATATTTAAAGGTATTTTATTATGGTTTTTTGTTACATAATGCATTAATCAATAATCAAGTCTTGTTTTATTTGCATCAAACAGAAGTGTAGGTGAAGAGTATAGAAATTCTTATCAATAAAACGGATGAACAATGTTATTTTTCTTTTTCTTTCTCTTTCTCTTTTATTTATTAGTAAACATAAGCTTTATTTCAAATATACTTCACATATGGTTTTTTGCGCCATGATTATATATGCATACACATGTGAAGAAGAATGGGAATGTCAAACTTTGGGCTATTCCGAGTTTTAGAATTAAATAATTTTATGATAATTTAGTGATTTCAATAAATTACTTTGTATTTTCATAAAAATAGATAACCGACTAAAAAAATACAACACACTATTTTAAACTAAACACCCCCTTACTCCTAAAATGATAACGTTACATTTGCACATCCCCTAATTCAATAACTGGCATTTTAAACGAGTTTTTTAGTTTTTGGATGATTTCTTAATTGCATGCTTAAAAATGACACTCGTAATGTAGTTTCTTATAAAATAAATGCATGACTTGTTCAGCCCTTAAGGGTGTTCTTAAATCAAAAAGGGCCATTTTGTGATACATGCTTTAATTTATTTTTGTTCGGAAATGCATGAAAATAGCAGGTGTTGTTATGCAGAATCTGACGAATTGCACTCAGTTTTCTGTTAAAAAAAAAAAAAAACACAATAGATTTTTCATAACAAGCCTTCAAAATTGACGTTTTTGTGCACACGAAAGCAGAAAAACCGGTCAAAAAGCAGGAGAAAAACGGGTGATCACGTGATCGAAATAGCTTAGAACTGGATAGGTAATTTAACTACCATAAAAATGAAAAATTTAGTTCGATTTCAAATCGTTTTCATAGTCAAGCCTTGCAATTGTACGTTTTTCTGTTAAAAATGAATTTATAATTGTGTCAAAACGCTTTGCGCTTGTTGAGCGCAGCAGTTAAGAACACCCTTTACATAATAAAATATAATTTTTAGAAAGACACTTCAATAATAGGTTTCTAATCAAGTCACTAATTTATTGACTGATTTTTTATTTATTTTCTCAAAAATGACTCTCACAGAGTAGTTCCGACTACTAAAGTTTAAACCAATTCCAAAAGTTTAAACCTCAAAATTTTCTTTTAGTAATTAGCATTTTAAATATTTGTGTAAATTGATAGTATATTTAAGAAACAAATCCTAATTTGGTTATCGTATTAGAAACTTAATAAATATTCATATAAATAATATTTTTTAAATTGGTGCTTGTTTACTGTCATGTTTTTCATTAAGCATTTAGCGATTATTTTTTTAATTATCTTTTATTTTCAAAAATAATAACAAGCAAGTAAATGTCATACATAATTAAAATCTTTTACCATAACGCAGTATTAAATGTATAATAAATAGGAATTTATACACTTGGCATTTATCTTTACTAATAAAAGATCAAAACGCTTTGTCTGTCTGCGTGTGTGTGAGCATGTACGAGACTGAAAAAATTTTTGAGAGTAGCCCCGAATTTCTCCTGATGTATCTGAGCTTCAGAATTTCGAAATTCCAATTATTAACCGAGTAATTAATTAAACTCTAAAACTCACTCTCATCAAAAAATATTTTTTTTTTCGCTTTTTCTGTTAGGAGGTATGCAACGAAATATGCAATGCATTAATCTCCTCCGTGATAACTTTTACTCAAACTCAATATCCAAGACTATTTAACATTTATTTTTCCGATACTCGAGACTGAACTTTGGGAGAAGAAAGATTTACATCTACACAGCAACAGATGTTTTGTGGTTAGCCAAGCCCTTGCTTTTGCATATGAATAAGCCCGCTTCCACTGCGTTAGAAGTGAACTTTGCTACATTCTTTAGTCTCTAAATTTCTCTTTTATTTGTTAGTTGGTTTTCGGTATTTCTTATGGAAGGGAAGAACGAAATGACGTTCTCTCTCCGTTACATATTTAATCAAGAAAAAAATACAAAAAATACTTTTAATACAATAATCAGAGAATATTTTCTTCATCAGTTCTCTTTATTATAGTTCAAGAAAGGTGTGATAATCATAGTATTTTTTTCTATAAAATATATATTTCAATTTCCTTGACAGTTGGATTACGACGAACGAAAATTGTGATATGCAACTGACGGTTCTCGTTTCCTGCGCTACTTAGCAAGGTAAGAAATAAATTTATTATTCTTACCTGATGTTTAATAAAAAAAATTTATAAATATAAATATTTTGCAAGAGATTATGCAGCTGAAGTGGTCGCTAATTGTTTCTAAAAGGTGAAAGATATAAAACAAATGACTAAAATATAGTTGATAATTATTAAGACTCATATCTAAAGCAACCAATTTTCTTCTTCTTCTTCTTATTATTATTATTATATTATTAACTCTTTACTACTATTTACTATTTGATTATTTACATAAATATAAAATAAGTCTGTTGAAAGAGGCAATAATTGCAAAACTGAACGCTAATAATTACAACATTTGGAAATTTAGGGTAGAAAACTACCTTCAAAATGAGGATTTATTCGAAGAAATAATAAATGAACCTCCTAATCCCTTAACGGATGTTTTTACAAACAAAAATAGAAAATCTAAGGCAATAATCAATTTAACCAGGATCAGATCGTCTACACTAAAATCCTTGAAACCGCCAGAAAAGTTTGGCTTGCGCTAAGAAATGCGCACGAGCGCACAAATTTGTGCAGTAAATTGTACTTATTGCGGAAATTGTATTCAACTAGACTAGCAGAAAATGGAAATATGCTTGAACTCCCGGTTAGGTAACAGTTAGATCACGTTCAACTTACTTTTAGGTTAAGGTTAAGTTGCAGTTAGGTTATGGTTAGATTGCGGATAAAGATGCGATAAGATAAAAGCTAGAGGTTACATTTATGTTAAGTTTAAGTTACGGTTAGGTTACGGTTGAGTCGCAATTAGTTTACAGACAGGTTATGGTTTTGGTACAATTAGTTACGGTTAGGATTTTCACCACAGTGTGAACATTACCCATGCTTTGATTAAAAATATAAACTTTTTTTTTTTTACAATGGCTCTGAAATTATAATATAATAAACATTTAGGTTACATTTTATACAAAGGTGCCTACCTTACGTTAATCTTCCATAATACGTGTGTTATTATATTCCTGGTTTAATGAATATCGAACCAGAATTTTTTTTAAGAAATGAAATTACATGTGTGCTACTTAAAAAAAATGAAAGTAAATAAATAACGATTCATGAAATAATTTTTTTGGTTCGAAATGAAATTAATCTCGATCAAACTAATCCAGGTATTACGGAAGATTAGTTAAAATTGAGAGCTATGTTTATAATATTATATACTTTTAGCATTATAATATCACATACTTTTAGCTAATAATTCAATTATTGATTTCATTCACTGTATAGGCGGATTAGAGAGTGACATAATCAGCTTGAAATTCAAAATATTTCACTTGATATTTCTATGTGATAAAAGTAATTACACTGCTCAAAACAATTAAAGGATATTTGAAGTTTTATATAAAATAAAGATATAAACGAAATTTTTTTTGCCGAAAATAGAAGAAGAGAATCACAAATGCAAATTTTTCTGGTTTTCAAACTGTGGAGTATGCAAATTTTGAGTTCGACGTCGAAAACGTCGCTTCAGCGGCAGCGAATGAAATTTGACTTTCAAATGGATAAAAGAGAATGAAGACAAGGATGATCGGCATTCAGTGATTGCTTTGTTTCGATGAATACGATGTCTCAGCGAAATCATTTGACGGATTCAGAAGCTTGGAAAATTGTTGGTAGGTTAGAAGGGGGCCAAACTCGAGCCGAAGCAGCGCAAGCCATTGGAGTGTCACAAAGTTTCATTTCCAGGATCTGGAACCGTTTTTTGGAAAGTGGATGTGCAGCCCGAAGACCAGGAAAAGGTCGTAGTTGGGCAACAACGCCCAATGAAGATCGGTATTTAGCGTTAACAGCTCGGAGACACCGAAACATGAACGCTACTCTTATCCAACAACACCTTCGCTCGGCTACAGGCACCACGATTTCAACTCAGACTGTCCGAAACCGGCTCCATGCTATAGGTCTGTATGCTCGCCGACCGATGGTATGTGTTATATTAACATCAAGGCATCGTCGCGACCGCAGGGAGTGGGCAACCGAGCATGTCAACTGGAGGAGAAATGAATGGAGCAATATTCTGTTTTCTGACGAGTCCCGTTTTCCTGTGCATCCGGATAATAGGCGTATTTTCATCTGGAGGGACCGTGGCAGTAGAATAATCCTTCGTTCGTGCACGAAAGTGTCAGATTTGGCGGTGGAGGAGTGTTGGTGTATGGTGGCATCTCCATTGACGAGCGCACTGACCTCTACATCATTCGAGAGGAGCTCTGACTGGTCGCCGATATAGGGATGAGATCCGCAGACCTATTGTAGTCCTTTACGCTGCAGCAATCGGAGATAACTTCATTTTAATGGACGATAACTGCAGGTCACATCGTGAAAACCTGGTGGAGGATTTCCTTTTCGAGGAAGGAATCGCTCGAATGGAATGGCCAGCGTGTTCTCCAGACATGAATCCAATCGAGTACATTTGGGACGCTCTAGGAAGACGAGTTTCTGGCCGCCAACAACCCCCACAAACTCTCCAAGAACTGGAAAGAGCTCTTCTGGAGGAGTGGGGGAGAATACCTCAACTCGTCATTAATAGCCTGATTGAGTCCATGCCTCAAAGGTGTTCAACGTTGCTGGCCGACCGTGGAAACCATACCCCCTACTGAAAATGATTTTCTTTGAAGAAAACACCTTTTCTTATTCTTTTTTTCTCATATGCACAAATTGTGTTTTTTTCCTTTTGTACACAAATGCGCAATAAAATGCATTTTTTCTGCCAAACATGTGTAATTTATTCTCATATAACCTACTATGTCTTCCGACCATGTATCAATCAGCTAAAAAGTTTCCCAGATACAAAATCCACCTAAAACTGCAATATCCTTTTATTGTTTTGAGCAGTGTAGTTACATGACTTAGCAGTGATTTTTACGGATAAATATCAACACCTGGACACGAAAATCACGCAATCGCTGCACACTTATTCCCTCCCGCGTTTTTTATTGTAGAGATCTTGAGCATTTTTACAGCTAAATATAATTTGTTGTTTTTTTTTTATTACCAATTTCTCACACAGTCAGTGGCCACGTATTTCGGACAATGTATTTCCATACATTTCGAGTTAAAGAGAAAATCATGCAAATTTCAAGTTCGTTTAACATTATTATTACGGATCCGGGCAACGCCGGGCGTGTGAGCTATTAATTCAATATAATTCAAGTAGAACAGATGTATTAACATAATCTATACTCATACTATTGTGATAGGTGAGTATAACTTACAATTTCGGATGGTACAGTAATCAGTTTTCCTTCGGTACTATAATTACCGTACTCCTTTCGCACAAAACTTTATATAATCGTCATCTCCAATAATAATATGCATTATGTAATACTTGTATTATGTATTATAATTTATGTATGCAGTTACTTATTAAAACAGTATTCACACTTTCCTAAGGTACAAATCCACTGCTATTTCCTAAATACAAGGTATTCATAGAAGCAAAAAAACCTAAATACCGTCTTAATTCGAGATTTTGTTAAACATGCGATAGTCATAAAGCCAAAGATCGAAATTAAACAATGGTTTTTTTCTTCGCATTTATAAATTATATATGTATAATGAAACTAAACAAGTTGGAAATTGCACGTGAAGCATAGCAAATGAGGTGCGTTCGTACGACACCGAAGATTTAAAAAGATTACTCTCATGTATTAATCTCATAAAATTGTAAATAGTTAATTACAACTAAAATGTGCACCAAACAATGTTCTCCCTATACCATTATGTAATAGAATACTTTTGTGTGGGCTTGTAGATCAATAACAGATGTTCTTTGTACCACAGATTATATACAATGTATATTATAATATGTACTTTATAGATGCATATAAATTTTGTTATGTTCGAATGAGTGTAACACCATTAAAATGCATTTGAAACATTTTTCTCCTTTGACCGTAATGTAACGGAATATTTTCGATTGTCCCTGATATTGAACTATGCATCCAATTTCAATAGAATTTGAAATGACTCGACGAAATTAGGTAATAATTATATATTTTAAATCTCAAACGATTCGGTTGGATAGTTTTTGCGTTGTAATGTGCGGACGTACGGACGGACTGTCTGAACGACAACTATAGGTGCTACGTATTTACATAATTACGCACCTAAAAAGAAAGTGCCACAGATTATTTCTGGAAAGATATTATAGAATAATGTAAATAACTTCTTTTGTAATTACGTATTTTTGAATTTATTAGGTAACAATTAGCCGAAATGCACTGATACAATTGCATTACATTATGGCCACTTGGGCATAACTCAATATGTAATTTCTGAAGATACTTTAATCACGTTTCCATTGTTATAAAAGTTCCACTGTTGTATTTCATTAGCGATTTAGCGCATATGTTAACCCAAATATTCATTAGGGTGGATCGATTGTCTATGGCGAAAAAAAATTACCATCGATCAAAACCTATCTATGCAGAAAAGATGTTCTATTGTATGGAGATTAAGGGAAAAATAATAAAAAAATTTAATTTTTAAATTTAATGCTGCCACAAAAGGGTTGAACTTTAAAAAAAATTGAAAAAAGACCGAATTCGGTTAGATGATTTTCGTCAGAAAGTAATTATTTTAATAATTTTTAAAATCCAACAATGTGGAAAAGATGTTTTATCGTATTAAGTAAAAATATCGGGTTAAGTAAAAAAATTAATAAATTTGAAATTTGAAATTTAATACTGACACAAAAAGTTGAAAATTCGATAAAATTTAGAAAAAAAATGGAAAAAGATCTAATTTGGTTAGATTTTTTTTACTCCAAAAAATCATTTTAATATCAATCAAAACCTACCTTTGCTTAAGATATATTATATTGCATGGAGATTAAGTGAACAATAACAAAAAAAAATAATAATAATTTCGAAATTTAATACTGCTGCAAGTGGTTTAATGCTTCGAAAATTGGCTGTTCCAGTTTTTCAGTAAAGGATTTGTCTGCTTGTGTATTGTGTAGCTTAGTGTACTTTGAATATTATTGTATCATGGCGTTATTAAAAAATAATAATAAAAAAAGATGTGAATTACCCCCTATTTGAGTCTGGCTTTGATATGCCAGTAAATATGCTCCCTATTACAAAAACGTTATAAAATTTATATATTGGTATTTAAAAAATAAACGAAGAAAGGAATCTACATCTTTTTATTTTTTGCCAGTGAGAAGGAGTTGCTAATAAGTTAGAAGTGACTTGCAAATGAGATTCAATCTCAAACATTTACCACTGCAGCATTTTATGAAAAATTATATTGTCTCACAACAAATATTGTGCGGTTCTTAATTCTTATAAAACAAAATAAGATAGTGAAAGCTATTACAGTCTTGTAGACCATTTCCGAAAACACTGCCTATTTTTTTCATTTCAATAGATTTGAATATGAATATGAACATTGGGTGTAAACTAAACCGACGTAGAGCGAGCAAACTCACTTTTCTGCGTCATCAGCTATCATTGAAAAGTGGAAATGCTGACGAGCTAGGTGTCACGCACCTATAGTGACGAATATTAGCATCAGCTAGAATATTGGACAGTTTGGGCATTTCCGACCAAGCAGGTGCTGCCATCGTGTCAGGTGCACTTCAAGATGTGAGCATTATCTCATAAAACTATGAATCGATGGCTAATGACAAAAAAAATTGGCATGACAAAACAAACCAAAGTTTTAGTCATTCGCTTTAGTCCTTTTAAAATCTTTTGATCATGGTCATTTTCTTTAAATTTTGATGGGTTTCAAGATAAGACTACATCACTAGAAGACAACAGAAGAAAAATCATAATAGAAACCAGGACTCCCAAATGGTCCGCGAACTGAATACCAATATTTTTAATAGAAAATTTCTCAATGGGTTTCGACAGAATTTGTGCTCAAACTAACCTCTGAAAGCGGTTTCTGCGCGGTTTGAAAGAAAAATATAAAACGAAAGTCTTTCTATGAAAACATTGATGTTCAGTTGGCGGACCATTTGGGAGCCCTGAGAAGCAGACTTGGTTCCGAATACATCGGCCGCATATATGTAAATTCTGTGAGAGTGCCAAACAATTTAAAAACACGACGTACATTTTTTTGTCATATGTTAACAATAATATACATGCAATAAAGTTGGTTGCGATCGGTTGTGACGGAATATCTGTTAACATAGATGTTAAAGGGTGTGCTATTCGAAATATGGAACTAATCTTCAAGCGTCCACTACAATGGTTTTTGTACTAGTTACACACCAGTGGGGTTTCACTACATCATCTTTTCGCAGCGTGGATGGAATCGTGGCTGGGCACAAATGTTTGACTGGTGAAATAAAAAAAAATATTTCCTGCATGTGAGAAGCTTTTTGCATTTTCATTTATGTCACTATATGAATTCTGAAAGCACGCGAGTGAAATCAAACGGTCTGCTGTAATCCTAATCATTACATTAAATAATATGTATATTTTACATTTACCAGCTTTTGACCTTTTGAGACGGATTACATAGATTTAATTAAATAGGAAAATGTGTCGAACGTCTACTAACTGAGGTATTTAGTAAGGACATGAGAGTAAGAAAGCAAGAGTAAATCCGGCAATCATTCCGGTGGATATAGCATCTACTATCAATAATATCTATTCACGCAACGCTCATTCTACAAAACTAATAATCAAAATAGTCACAGAAGCATTTTCTGTTGTGTATGGACCATATATAAGAGACGGTTTTATAAAAATCGAATTGAATTACAAAATCTCAAGCCAATTTTCAATACCAAACGTCATTATCGCCTAATGTTATGTTGACAAATTTTCTTGATTTAATAATAAAGAAGCTGTTAAATAAGAAACTAAAGTTTTAATCTCGTAATCAAATAAATATCCGCTCATTTCAATAAATGTTAAAAATTCTAAAATTGATACTTTATTTTACAAAAAAAAACATTGATTTTTTACCGTAAAAACGTTCAAATACATAAATTTGAGTCACATTGCGGCAGATTTAAATTTTGAAATTTTTTTTTAATTATTTTTTTTATACTCAGCATATAATATAACATCTTTTACGCATAGGTAGGTTTTGGATAATTTTTTAAACTATTATTTTGAATCAAAAATCATCTAACCAAAATTAGGTCTTTCGAAATTCAACCTCGTTGTGGCAATAGTAAAATTTAAAAATTATCTTTTAAATTATTTTTCTCTTAATCTCCATCCAAGAGAACAACTTTTCCGCATAGGTAGGTTTTGACACTGTGAAAAAAAAATGTCGATCCACCCTAATATTCATGTCTCTATACATAATTTAGTAGCAATTTCAATGCATAATTTTGTAGGAAATTGGAAAAATAAACAAGATAATTATATTTTAATACATGTCATCTTTGTATCATTTATATCTTATAGGTAATTCGATGACATAAAGGAGACAAATTTAAAAGAAAAAAAGATTAGTTAGACCACTGCTGATAAGATAATGTAAAATACTACTACTAATAACTTTATTTTTAGATTAAATATTCTTAAATTAACATCGCACTAGTAGAAGGTGCTTTGATATTGATGAAATTGCTACTTGAAAATACAGTCTCACAAATTTATATATCGGAACAATTCAGTCTAACACTTAAAAAATATAGCTAATCTCTGATACATAAAATATTACTAATTTTTAAACAATAAAATTAGCCTTGTTATTATTTTGTAAACTTTATATTGTTTTACTTATGTACATTATAAATGCACACAAAATTTAAAAAGAAAAAAAAACATTTCACAACCTTTCTTTTTTGTTAAAAAATTCTTTGCCAGACTTAAAAATTCTTGATGGTCCAATATTTATCAAACTTGTATCAATTGTTCTAATAGTTGTCCTATATCCAGTAACAAATGGTGAGTTCTTTCAACCTTTAAAATTTGAAATGTGTTTAACTCAAAGCTGTAGTAAAGCGTCCTATGATGAATGGGAGAGGTGTCCAGAAAATTAAAGGCAGGGTAACATCTATATCAAGAGGTCATACGTCACGTATCGGGAGGGGTGAACAACAATGGGATTATTAAGTAGATTGGAATTTTCTTTGTGTGAATGGCAACGCAACCACTTTATTTCTATAAAATGTTATTTTAAAAGGTTGGGTAGAATAAAGTTTAGATTTGAAATATTGTTAATAAATATAGAATAAATAAGTGTAGTACGATTAAATATTAATATAGACGAAAGATGAAATATAGATGAAATATTATTTAATTATGCAATGCAAATGTCTCTGATTTAAACATGTTCGATTTTAATTATGTTTTTTAACGTAATGAAAGATGACTCATAAAAAATAGTAAGTAGTTAATATGTAAAGGTAGAATTTTCTAGTAGTCTCATATTTTACTAAATTCTTGATGAGATAAGTTATACAAAATGACATACACTTTTATATTTCCTTTGTGAATATTTATCAAAGTTTAGGATATTTATCGAATTTAAAACTAAGTAAAATGTTTAATTTTAGCTTCTTTTTTTCCTTTAACGTTTCCAAACGATAGGTATCCCATGTTTTCTTGGTCATATCGCACTTTTATTATTTAACTTGCAAAATTCCATTCTTTTAATTTAAAACTCATTTCATTATACATTCGGAATAACTTTAATTTTAAATGTTGTTTTGTTTAACAAACAAATATTGTTCATTTATTTGTTTAAATATTTTGCCATTCTAGACAATAATTTTCATAAAATCGTAGATTAGTCTCTCTCTCATTCTCTCTTTCTCTCTTTTTTATTTATCAAATCAGACAAATCTATTTAGCGAATTCATATTAAATCGCCCAGACTATCACCCAGGTAGCTTAACAGGTAAAGCATTGGCCTTGTAAGCCAAGTATCTGGGTTCGATTCCCAGCCTGGTCATTTTTTTGCTCAGTTGCAAATATTCAATTCGTATGATTACTTTACCAATCAGTTAGATTGTGTTTAAAATAATATTATATCCACGTACCCATCGTCATATGGATTTCCATTACCTGCGGTCTGTTGAGCTGTCTAAATGACAGACCAGATGTTATGACCAATAAGGTTATCTGAGAGAGAAATCCAGGCTGGCTATCGCCCAGGTAGCTTAACAGATAAAGCATTGGCCTTGTAAGCCAAGTATTTGGGTTCGATTCCCAGTCTGGTCAATTTTTCGTTTAGTTGGAAATATTCAATTTGTATGATTACTTTACCAATCAGTTAGATTGTGTTTAAAATAATAGTATATCTACGTACCCAACGTCATATGGATTTCCATTACCTGCGGTCTGTTGAGCTATCTAAATGACAGACCAGATGTTATGACCAATAAGGTTATTGAGCGAGAAATCCCAGCTGGCTATCGCCCAGGTAGCTCAACAGATAAAGCATTGGCCTTGTAAGCCAAGTATCTGGGTTCTATTCCCAGCCTGGTCAATCTTTCGTTTAGTTGGAAATATTCAATTCGTATGATTACTTTACCAATCAGTTAGATTGTGTTTAAAATAATAATAAAAGTTATTTTGTCATAAAAAATTTAAGTTATAATACGTACAGACTACCACAGGCGACTATATTTTAAATTCTAGTTTCAGTTTCTTAAAACGAGATTTTTAACACACACTTTGACAACATCTGTAAGAGTAATGTACTTCAAAATTTATATTAGAAAAATACTGGTGTGGACTGAGTAAAAATTAATCGTTTATGGCAGTCCTGTATATGTAATGAAGGGCATTTCCATGCGGATTTGTTTGTCTGTTACGCAACTAAAAATCACTATGCTTGTTAGCCACCGTTATTTTCGAAAAGTGTGCTTCGCCTTATTCAATTGACGATATATCTTCGATAAACTAAGTCACATTTTCTCGCTTTAAAATACTGGAAGCCAAAATTCGTAGTATGTAACAGACAAACAAGTTCGCATGGAAATGCCCTGAAGCTTGTAAGAATATAGAAATATATGCTGTGTGAAAAAAATTTATACAATATTGTTAGATATTCAGAAATACAGAAATACAGAAATAGCTATGGATACTTGTTAATGATCTGATATTTATGTTATACGTAAGTACTAACTTTTTTTAAAATCAAATTTAGGTTTTTATTAGGATTAGTAAGCATTTATAAATTAAAATGCCCAAATAATAAAGCTGTCATAAAAATAAATTACAACCCCTCCTTTGATAGCATAATACAATACAATGAATATATTAATTTCAACTCAAAATATTTTTTAATTTATACAGTTGCTCCGATTAGCACAAATACACTGCTATCATATAAATGCATTAAAATGTGATTAGTGGTCATATATTGTACATGCAATTTCAGATATTATAATAATCATGTTTTCCATTGTTCAAAAACGAACAATTATATTTGATTCGAGATTATAGTGCAAATATTGAAAATTTCTGTCTTTATTTAGCTGCGAATGAGAATTATAAGCATGGGAATTCAATCTCAAAGGGCATAATATCTTTTTAATAATGCACTTTAATATTAAGTCTCTTGTAATTCTCTTTTTAATACAATTCTCTTACACTTTAACATGTATGTCAACTTAAAATACAAGAGATATAAAGCTAAAAGACAAAAATCACGCCACTTAGATCATTGCTGATAAGATAGCGTAAACAGTGAATAGCTTCATTTCTGATTTATTTAATGATAATTTATTATCGTCCGACAAGCACAAGAATGCTGACGTATCTTGTGTATAAATCCTATGAATGTTAGATATAATTTAAGTATGTAATCATTATTGTACAAATAATTATATTTCCCCATTAGCTTATAGCAAAAGAATTCAGTTTATTTGGATCACACAAGCATTAAATAGAATAATTACGTCCAAATTCGTGATTGAGTTATAACTGAGAACGGTAGACATGAAAATCTAATTTAAGAGCATGATTTTCTTTTTTATATGTAAACAGTAAAGCGTAATTAAATTATATGAGGTTTATCAATGTAATCAGAGGTGAGATTCCTCTTAAACAATCGATAAATATATTTAATTATCTGTGAAGTCGTCACATTATCGTTACATTTATGATTTATGTATCAATTCGTGATTTAGTTACAAATCAGAAAGATGATTTCAGAGTATTGAATATAGGTGCTTGATTTTCTATAATTACCTGTAACTAATATAAAATCGATTTGCACTACATTTTCCAATACAGTTAGACATTCTATTTTAACGCATTGGGTTATATTGCGAATTTATTTAAACAAAATGTTTATGATGTAGCATATAAGGTGTTTCAAAAATGACCGGTATATTTGAAAAATCAATAAAAATTATACGGGCAGCAATAGAAATACACCGTTAGTTGCAATATGCTTGAGACAACAGTAAATTTTCAGGCAGACAAATTTTCGAAATAAGTTACAATTTTCAACAACAGATGGTGCTGCAGGCTATTTGAAAGATATAGAAGAAAACGCAGTCTGTGAGTTCCCCATTCTGTAAGTCGTTTTTCTGCTGTAAGCGTGTGCTGTTCACAGATTTCAAGTTTGCTGTGAAAAAAATGGTTGATTCTTTAGAACAGAGAATTTTAGACTTAAAAGACCACACCACAATCCAAAAGCAATTGAACAAATGAAGTAGTCATGAGGAGCCATCCCGCCTGACACGTTCACAAATGTTTCTGGTAATTCGGTTCAGAGATTACACCTTACTATTGCTGCGCATGGTGGATATGTGGAAAGTATCGTAATTTAGATTTTTTACCGACTGCAGCGCCATCTGTTGTTCAAAATTGTAACTTATTTTGAAAGCTTGTCCGCCTGAAAATTTACGGTTGTCCCAAGCATATTGCTACAAACGGTGTATTTCTATCGCTTCCCGTTTAGTTTTTATTGATTTTTCAAATATACCGGTCATTTTTGAAACACCCTGTATATTCAATTGGAAATAAATGCATGATACTTGTAACAAAATATAGAGAGTTTTAATAAGTATTTAAATGTTCTCTTGACAATTTTTTAGAATATTCTTACCGATTACTCAATACTAGAAACTCGTCAAAAAGTCGGAGTATATCCTCATAGCGTGCACAGACACAGTGACGTCACAATGACGTCACTGTGAGTCACTTTGGTCACATCACATCTGTGACCAAAATGCCACCACTCAGTGACGTCACATTGTGACTAAGATGTGGCTTTTTTAAAAATCTTTAGAAAATTTACTAAAATTCTTCAAAACATGTTATTTATTTTTTTTAAAATGTTTCTGGCAATTTAAATATCGTCGCTTTTGTCACAGTTCCGTCACAATGTTAATGTCAAAGTAGTCACTAATGACGCATTTTTTACAAATTTGTCACATTGTGACCACTTTGTGCAGTGGTCACAAACGAGCTCTAAAACGGCCATAACGAACTTCACATTTTAGTCACTGTGACTTCACATCGACGTCACGTGACGTCACATTGACGATGGATGTTCACAAAGTCACAATGTGACTTGACAACGACCTTGCAGTGACGTCACCATGCCTTACGGATAAGACATAAAGTATTATACAACATATACTATTATCTAGACATAAAGTATTATACAACATATTTGCAACAAGCAAGAATAGTTTTCTTTTCGCTTGTTCCGCAATAATAGATGGAAATAACATATTTTAAAAAGAAAGCATATTTATGGAAGACATTGTACAGTAGATGACCACTAATTCGCACAACTTGTTCCCATATTTTAAGTGAAATCTAGGCTTCTATACGAATAATTTGTAATGACTGTCCAATCTTTGTTTGCTTGTTAATTTTAGGTAGATTTCGTATGAAATACTACCTATTGCAATCGCACCAGTTTTTATATCTATCTATCTATCTATATATATATATAAATATATCTCACTTTTTTATGGACACGATAACTTCTATAATTCCTCACCAATCTCCACCAAACTGGTATATAAAATCAAAGGGGATAAAATCCCGGCTAAGTTTGTTAATGGACAAAATCGGACCAAGGGGGTCGAAATAGAGGTCGAAACAGGGTCGTTCTTGTGAAAACAGAAAAAAACCCATAACTTCTTAATGAATAGCTATCGAATCAGTTTAAAGTTTATATTACTTCTATATAAGGGGCCAAAAGTTTATGCATGACAGATTTTTGATAAAGTTAAAAATGGGCTCAAGGGGCGAAAAAAATAGGGCTTTTGGGAAAAAAAATCATAACTTTGTAAATTTCCCAAATATAAAATCCATCTAATTTTTTCATAAATATTCTCAAAATTATCTAAAACTTTTGTATTTGCAAGTTTTTGATAGGACTAACTCTTACCGGTAAAAAAAATAAAAAACGAAAATAAAAAGGGGTTTGGAAAAAGAAAAAAACCATAACTTTATCAGTTCTTAAACTATCAAATTCAATTAAATTTATTTTACATCTTCTCAATAATACCTACAACTTTTATATTGACAAGTTTTACATGGGACCAATTCGTATAGCAAAAATAAATTAAACAAAAACTGGAGTTGGAGAAAAAATCTCTAATCCAAACTGCTTACTTTCTGAATCGTTTTTTAAATTCATTTTTTATTTTAAACGCATCCAAATGGCAGATCCTTTTATTTAGGAAGTATATAATGTGAAACATTGGCCAGTTCTTTGATAATGATTGAATATATTTCAAAAAAGGCTGCCAAAAAGGGTATTTTGATCAGAATTTCCCAAAGTGACCGTGATAGGAAATTTGAGTACGTATTCAATTAACAAATTGCTTTTTTTTCTGACTCATTTTTAAATCCATTTTTACTCTCAAACGCATCCAATTTACAAGGCCTTTTTATTTAGGAACTAAATAATGTGACGCATTGGTCAATTTTTTTATAAAGACAGAATATATTTCAAAAAAATCTGCCAAAAAGGGTACTTTGAACAGAATTTCGAGAAGTTATCGTGATTTAAAATTTGAGGAAGCATTGAAATAACAAATTGCGTTTTTTCTGACTCATTTTTAAATTTAGTTTTGCTCTCAAACGCATCCAGTAACAGGTTCTCTTATATAGGAGCTATATGATGTCCCGTATTGGTCAGTTTTTTGATAAAGGCTGAATATATTTTTTAAAATGCTGTCAAAGTGAGCACTTCGCGCAAAATTTCCCGAAGCTATCATAATTAGAAATTGAGGTTGTATTCAAAATTAGTTATTTTATAACTCATTTTTAAATTCCATTTTGCTCTAAAACGCATTCAATTGACAGTCTTTTGTTATTTAGGAACTATATAATGTACTGTATTAGTCGATTTTTTAATAAAGTCAGAATTATATTAAAATATGTTGTCAAAATGGGCATTTGATCCGAATTTAGCTTAAGATGATTCTGATAAAACCAGTTCTTACAGAAAAATGAAATTAAAAATTTTTCAAAAAAGGACAAATAAAGTTGTTAAACTGGATTTATCTGTAATAAAATTTATTTTTTGTTGTTGAAATGAGCACTCTTCGAAATCTACCTCCGCCTATAGGCCAAGTCGACAGGGATTTTTCCAAAAAAAAAAAAAAAATACTGTTTGTTTTTGTTAAAGACATTATTTTTTAGACAGTATATTTAGTTTTAGACAGTATTTATTTAAGTATTTTGTTAAGACATTAAAGGTCAATATTAAGACATTTGATGATTTGATGATTTTATTGATTAATTTTATTTTGCAGTCTACAAATACATAAAAGTTCATTGCTAACTTATAAAGCTTTGTTGCTCTAAAAAAATTAAAAAGTTCTGCTCTTAATCAAATTTTCATAAAATAGTATATTTTTCTGTTAGCCTGGGTGTCTGAATTTTTTTTAGTTGGAATTAAGAAATTCAGCGATTTGTTTATCCCTAGATGTCTTGTGTCACCCTATATGATTACAAAAAATATGCTAAAGTTTTTAATTATAATATCATAAAAACAATCCTAAAATTTCTATTAATATAGGTCTTTAACAGGTTTTCATATTTATAGTCATCATTTAATTAGATTTAGGAATAAATCATTAGTATGGTTTGCGCTTATGTCTTATACGTCACCAGAATAGTAAAAGATTCCTTATTCAAACCTAATTCATTAAAAATAATCAAAGTTAAAATATAATAAATATGATAGTTTAAATACTTTTTTCAAGTTTATAATAACGACTTAATCTTAAAAAAGATAAATGAATAAATTCATTATCTAAGTAAACATATTTCAATTAATCTAATACTTTTTCATCTCAAAATGTATTTTTCAAATACTATTGCATGAATAAATAACTAAATAAAATAATTTATTAATTAAATTCACAATTATTAATCATGTAATAGGAATATTAGCGAAAAGATTTCTATGTTTGTTTATTCTGTATATATATATTTTTTTTTAATTAATCAATTTCTAATTTTGTGACTGTTTAAAATAATCCAATACATGTTATTATCTTTACCTAAAATGAAAATTTTATGTTTTAAAAATCTTTTTTTTAGTCTTTCTTCTAATTTGCGATTAATCCCATTATCAATACACTTTACATTAGTTCAAATAAATGTCCAGTTTATAAGTATTTTAGAAATTTTAGAATTACAAAAAGAAAAGGATATATATATTTTTTTACTATAAGCAAAAAATTTGAAACATTCTTGAAAAAGCCAGATGTTTATCATCAGTGTTTGTATAGTAAATTTACATAAACTATAGATCTTATTATTGTTAAATTTAGCGTATATCATATTAGCATAAAAGCTTTTTCAAATAACTGCAAAACCGTTAAATGCTTTGTCGGCTAAGGTCAGACATATTTTTCTATTTCAATATGTACCACTCTACATTTGTTGTTAGCGTATGGTAAGTGTGAGTAGAAGTCATTAGTGAGTCAGAAGTGACATTTCAAACAAACTATATGAATGGTTCTTACCATTCATATAGTTTGTTTGAAATGTTTTAAAATCATCCAATTTTTAAATTTTGCATTCAATGAAATTGGAAATAAATCTATTGTATTTGTAGTTTATTTCAAATATGAACGCATGTAAATGAGATTTAAAAAGGATGATTTTTTTTTAAATTCATATTCCTGTTTAAATTTAGTACCAAACCCCATTAATTGTTTCAATTCATTGTTGGATATGAAATCAAGGTCTGTAACAACCACATATATGCATAGTTAGACATATCGCAGCTTTATGAGACAAGGCGACAAAAGCGAAAGACGGGAAAAAATTCTAGTATTCAAATCTTTATTTCCTTTGATAACAGCATTGAAATTTCTCATGACTCACTGTTTTTTTGTTGCTTGTCTGCTCAGTGTGTGATCTACCTAAGAAGGAGAGAAGCAATTCTGTACCATATTCATAGTTTTTATTTCTGTATTTTCATTTTTCATTAAAGGGGAAAAATGGTTTGAAAATTTAACTTTTCACCTTATTCTGGAGCATCTTTTCTTATATATTCCAATAAACCTATGAAATATAATGATAATAATACTAATAATTGTAATAATAATAAAAACAATATTCTATAAATTTTGAACCAACTATGAATCACAACATCACGTCCCCCTAAAATGAAATAGAGCGATTGACAAATCATGCACGAGTGCTGCAATATTTGGTGTTTTAATGTAATAATAGGAAATTAAAACACGTTGGCTGTGCAAAACTGCTAATTATGTAGAATGAATTTCACTACAGATTATGTGTTGTGTTAGGAATTGTAACTGAAAAAAATGGAATGTTTTTCTTCAGTTTTGTGTATAACTTGTTATAATACGCAAAACATACATTTTTAAAATTCAGTCATTCATTTGTGCTAATCTTGCGCAATATAGTCAATAATATCGACCAAATAAAGTTTAATTTCTGCTATGTAATCCTTTTTTATGAAAACATTTGAATGACTGGACAGGTTTTTACAAGTCTATAACAGCGTAAGATTAATGAGCTATAGTTTTTACTTTCTTTTAAATTTACGAATAATATAAATTCATGAACAATATAATTCGAATAAAGTTAGCAAAAGTTAACAAAAGTTAAATAAACATTTTCCATGAAAACCGCTGAATAAATAGATAGTTTTACGTGAATCTTTAAGATCGTACGATTAGTCAGCCATTCTTTTAATTTACTTCTAAATTTACGAATTACTTCGATTTACTAATAATATAGTCCGAATAAAGTTAATTATGGTTACTTGACAATTTTCTATAAAAACGATCAAATGACGGGACGTTTGTTATAAATCTTTTACACCACAGGATACCCCGACTTTTTTTATTTATTTATTTATTTATTTATTTATTTATTTTTTTTTTCAAAATTTTCGAATGACTTCGATTTTCTAATAATATGGTCCGAATAAAATTAGTCACGGTTTTCCCACAATTTTCTATTAAAAAGATCAGATGAGGGAACAATTTGTTGTAAATATTTTATACCGTAGTATTCTTCGAACGCTGTCTTTATTTTCTTTTAAATCTTACGAATTACTTCGATTTACTAACAATATGGTTCGAATGAAATTAACTTCGTGGCCATTTTCTACAGCGCAAAAAAAAAAAAAAAAAAAAAAAAAAAAAAAAAAATCCGTTAAATTTACGGCAAAAACTGCTGACAAGCTGACTGCTAGCAGCTTTTGTCGTAAATTTAATGGATTTTTTTTTTCTTTAAACAGAGTAAGAAAACAGTCGAATGATAGTACAATTTGTTACAAATCTTAAACCATGTAAGATTCGACGACGGTTTTTATTTTCTTCAAAACCTACGAATAATCCGAATTTATAAATAATCTAATAATAATGAATTGAATCTGTTTAATGTTCTCAATAATAAAATGAAAATACTGTAAAGTTAATTCTATATCCGTATATTTCTCATTAATCCTTTTTTTCTGTCTTAGTTTCACTTGAAAATGAACAGAGAAAAAATGCTATTACATTAAGTTTTATTTTGTATGAATCAAAGATCAAATACGTCTTTTTAAAAAGAATGTTTCATTCGAAAAATAAACAGTCGTTGTCGCTTCACTTTATCTTTTATGTCCTTTTCACTTACATGCTTATTTTTCAACAACCCAAAAAGATTATTTTCGTAGAAAGTTTTAAAGGGAATTCTAACAATACATTTTTTTTTCGTTGTTTGTTGAGAACATTTAATTTTTTTATTTCATTCGGATTTGGGATATATTTTTTATACTTTATCATTTAAAGGATAGTGAAAAATTTGCGAATAGTTCAAGTTATGTAAAAGAAAATTATATTTTATATTTTCGCCTATAACGTACATACGAAAAACATATAACGAAACCGAAAAAATTTCGAAGAAGTCGAAAACGCTTTTGAAGATTTTTTTTCTAATATTGAGTCGTTTTAGGATAACGACAATTTGACTTTAAGGAAAAATCTGTCAGTCTGTCTCTAACTGACAGAACTTTTATGTTTGCTCTTTTAGAATTCAAGAATTAATGTAATGGAAATGAGTCGTATGGTAACCATATTGTTAGTAAATTGAAGTAAATCGTAAGATTAAAAAGAAAATAAAGACAGCGTTCGACGAATACTACGGTATTAAATATTTACAACAAATTGTCCCGTCACTTAATCTTTTTATTACTAAATTGTCGGGTAACCGTGACTAATTTTATTCAGACCATATTATTAGAAAACCGAAGTCTTTCGCAAATTAAAGAAAAATAATAACAATAATAAATAAAAAAAGTTGTAGGGTAATCCTGTGGTGTAAAAGATTTATGATTGTTTTAATAGAAAATTATCAGGTGACCGTAATTAACTTTATTCGGACTATATTATTAGTAAATTGAAATAATTTTAAATTTAGAAGTAAATTAAAAGAATGGCTGACTAATCGTGCGATATTAAAAATAAATTGAAACAAGGCGCACTTTTACGCTGGTTAATACTGGATACAAATAACAACCGACACATGACGATGATATGGTGTGTTTTATTCTCTTCGTTTCCAGATCCGCATGTGTGAACCTTCATTTTGTCCCATCTTACTAATGTTATAAAATCTAAGTTAAGAACTATTAATAAAAATAAATTAAAAATCTTGATCTGTAGTCAAGTGTGAAATGAAATAATTTATTTATAATCAAAAATACTGAATTAATACTCAGTAGCGAATACGGTAAATAATTTCTATGCTATATCTGACACCCCTGACGACATCCAAGGAAGCGCTGCACATACATTTAGTTATACATTCATGTAAATTGGTGATTTTTTTAGTTTAGATATCCTAGTAATGCAGTGTTGCTGTTCTGTTACGATTTCTCTGAGAGTAACACCTCGGCATCTATAAAGATTATCATTTTTTTTCTCTTTTTTTAAACTTGGGAGCACAATTACATAATTTGGTGTTTTTAGATTTTAATGAATACTGTCCATCTGGCAGGGCTGCTTTAACGATGTTTGTGATCGTTATAATATCTTGGCATCTACGAGGTATAATTTCACAAAATTTATTTTGTAACATACTTATGAAAAGTCCATGTTAGTTAAAAATGCACCAGAGGTTATATCTGAGGTTAATAATTAAGTTATACCTATTCGTATACTTTTAATTTATAATGCCCAAAAGAGGGCGCAGCTGCACTAAATATTTATTTATTCACTGACCACAGAAACTTCGTGTCGATTACTAATAAATGTGTTCTATCTGTGTTAGTGTGCTTTTCTGTTATGTAAATTCATATATGAAAATTATTAAAAAAGAAAGTTTGATATTCTCTTCCTCATTTAGAAGATCTCGAAATTCCATCTCAGAATAGACATCTAAAATCTAAAACTCAGAATTTTGTCGTCCATTTTCTGTTAGAAATTAGCATGAAAATGTTTTGATTATATTTATGGATGTATTAATAAACAGGTCGTAATGATACACTGTAAAATGATCTGTAATTTGGCCCTTTTAAATTTCTGAAAATCTAAATGCTTACTAAAATTTTATCTGTACAACGTATCTGTGAATCTGCAAAAAAATGTATAGTTACAAAACTAATTTTGGAAAGCTACAGATTTCTACATCTTTACAAATTAATCTGACAAAATTAAAGTTTTCTTACTAAAATTTTATGTATAACCCGGGATGCATTTACGTAACAAATTCTCGGCATCCCAGTTTTTTAAAACATTCTGAGTAAGCTTGCAGATTTTTTTATTTATAGTGCATGTGTGTAATTTATACATGAACGTTTCTTGTTGCCGCTATATAAAAAGTTCTCGAAATCCCACTTTCATAGAAAAAAATTAATAACATTGCAGTTTTTTTTCAGTGTTGAAAGATTAATCCTAAATTTGAATCTGCATAGTTTTTTTTATAAAAATTCTCTTAAAATATTTCTAGAAATCAGGTCCAAAAATATCCAATTACAGCAGCCACTTAACATTTGAAAGTTTGTATGCCTGTCACAAAGTCGTTTCAACAAAGCATAAAAGCGTCACTTGTTGGGCAAAATCTTTATAAGAACAACCGAAACTGTGTTTCGGTTCTTGAAATTACGATCAATATTGTTCCAGTTCATGAAATTGTGGTAAATATCGTTATAGTTAGAGAAATTTTTAAAACGCATTATTATAGTTATTTATGTATATAGCTTATTATGCTTTTTGTTTGTGTACAGTACAATAGCAAAAAATTATTGATTTTAATAAATATCAGGATCTAAATTAACTTATTTTTTAATTCGATTAGTTGACTGAGTAGAATCAAATTGATTAAGATGAAAATTAATGTTGATATAGTATTAAATCAATAAATTTTCAATTATTAAAATTTGTAATGTATTTCTTAAACATTTAGATGTATGCGATAAAAGAATTTTTTGGTATTAGCATAATCAACTGGTTTAAATTGTTTTTTGTTGTGATTAAATATTCAAAAAAGTTTTCTGTGAAGAATAATTGTGAAAAAGCGTTCCGGTTCATGGATGAGCATGATTTATAAGCAGGTTTTCACACGAGTACATTAGTCAGATGTATGTGTTTAATAAATAAAATAATGAAGAAGTTCATCACATTCGGTTACCCCAATCTGGAGACCTTCGCTAGTTTTTTTTTTTTTTTTTTTTTTTCAGTTTTATGTGGCAACTCCATTCAATTTAGGGAAGAACACCGTGTATTTTTGATGAAGTAGATGGTTTGTAATAATATGTTTCACTGGAAATTTTGGTTTTATTTTTTCAAGCCTACTATTACACCTCTGAATTCGGCAAAACCATGTTTATATATGTGTGTGCGTGTTGTTACATAACTGTAGTTAAACCGTAGATTTAAGACATTAAATATGTAAATTAAATTTAAAAATAACAAAGATTAGACAGCTGATAATAAGGCTCCTAATCTGCAAATATATTAGCTTAGAAATTTCTGTATGAAATGATGTATTAAAAAATCTGTACATGTTTCACTTTTAAAACTAATGCTGCCTGATGTGGTAAATTTTTCTTCTCTCGAAAATTATATTTGATTTGCATATGTGTTTATGCGAATTAAAAAAATTGTTTTTCCACGAGTTACATTTTAATATACTCGTATATGTAAACTCAAAGTATACATTCTAAAATCGAGACATAAAATTAATAAGACAGCACGGGGTTCAAGAAATAGAGCCTGACTGAAGAAAAGTATTTTTAATAAGTTTATAAGGAAGTTAATTTTACTGTCAAAGACCTTAACTATGTGAAATTGGTTTTAGTTTAACATTATTTTAATCGAGAATTTTTCAATCACCAGAGAACCTTATTGTATTTTATTTATTTTATTTTATATAATAAAAAAAGATAATTTCATTTTTTGTTTGTGATTTTTAAAAAGTTCAAGTTTATTCCTAAAGAAGAAAATATTTAGTAATAATAAATTATAATTTTTTTTCATAAAATGTTTTTTTCTTAAATTTTTCTTAAATTTTGATAATAAGTAAAAAATAAAAATAAATATGACTTTTTGTTACATTATTAGCTGTATTTATAGAAAACATCTACGATCAATTTTGATACTGTTGTGTTTAAATAAAGGGCCGATGATGTTAAAATGAAGTTATAATTGTTATGTCTTGGTTGGTTGGTTCTGCCTGTACCATCAACGTTAACTAAAAGTCAATGGGTAGACCCAATTTAAAAAATGTAAAACATGTGATCGTAAAATGCCAAAAATGGATGGCTGAGGAATTGCGTTGTGTTTAATAATTCAAATACTTTCCAAAAATAACTCAGGTATAAGCAAAGTTTTACTTCCGTGGGTTAAGATTAAAACTGTGGTCAAATATGAAGTGACTCAAGACATGTAGTTCGTTCGAACATAAAAATTTATTTAAAACTTAATTGCAGTCCAAACTATATTTTAGGCACCGTGGTGGAATTAAATCAAGGGGAGATAAATACTTGAATTATTGTTTAACTAAGTTTGACGACATACGTTTCAGTCAGCAAAAATAGAACACTTATGCAGCGGACATAAAATAACTTAGTACAATTTAGATAAGGTATAAAAACGTATTTAAGAAAAATCCAAATGTCACCTTTTTTGTCACGGTAATCCCTATAAAGATAATCCCAATTCAGCGGCTTTCCAAGCACATTTTTGATAGGTGCAAGGCACTGGAAAAAGGCTCGCTATCCTGTAAAACTTGCCCTCACAAGAGCACCAAGGATTGGCTTTCCCTGTCTCTGCCCCTGACACTAGCGAAACCCTCGGATTATATGCACGGAAGGGTTGCCACTCTAGAAAAGGCAAACTGCAACATCGTGCGCCAAAATATTGAAAAAAACCCGGGAACCGCCAACATCCACAGGCTAGCATGCCAAATGTGGCAGGCAGACAACGGGAAGTAAAAGTTAAAGTAATTAAACTGGGGATTGCAAAAACTGCGAAGAAGGAATCGCATAGGTAACCGCTAACTAAGTGCGAGGGGGGAGGAATGGACAAAAAGCGAAGCCAAGCTTGAGTTCAGAGGAACTCAAGTCGGAAAACAAAGTAAAAGGGGGGGTAAACCAAGGTACATAGGTCGTGAATACGACAGATACGTACATTTAAATTATTCTTAAAATAGAAAGAAATTAAGTGAGTAAAGTTTTACTTTTGGAAATAAAATAAATCTTTATTTTCCATCATTCGTAAAAATAAATATTTAGAAAATATAAATGTGGATCTAAATAGCTTCCAAATAAGAGCTAAAATATTTCATGAATTTTTAAAATATGTATAGCGTAACCACAAATACCATATCTTTTTGTTCATTAATAGTTTTATTTAAAATAAATTTCTAAAGAAAAATTTTATACAAAAATTGCCTGTTTAATTTAAATATTGTTGAAAAGATTGTTTTTAAAGATTTATTTTTCACTCGTTATATATAAAAAATTTAAAGTTTCTATTCTATTCGCTAAGACGAAAATATTTAATAGCAATAAATAATGAGCTTTTTATATAAAATGATCTTTTCCTTATTTTTTTTTTATTTTCGTGATAAATAAAACAAACAAACAAAAAAACTTTTAATAAATTATTTGCTTCATTTCTAAGAAAAAAAATCAACCAATTGCGATAAACAAATTTAATTCATTTTTTATTTTTTGTAGAAAATAAATATTTAGCAAATATAAATAGTGACCTAATTTTTTCCGAAAACGAGAATGAATTATGAAAATACATATAGCGTAACTATAAATTCTGCCTTTTCTAAAATACAAATTTTATTTAAAAGTAAAATCTACAGGAAAAGCCCTAGATAAATTTAACTTTCTTTATATCATTAAACTTTCATGTATTAAAATAGAATATAGCACAAAACAATAGAAAACTTTCGATTTTTTTACGTTTTATTTAAGAATTAAAAATGCATTAGTTTTTTTTTTTTTTTTTTTTTTTTTTTTTTTTTTTTTTTTTTTACAATTAATTTTAATTTAATCAAAGAAGAAAATTGTATCATATACTCAGCAAATTGAGTGCGGGAATTTCACTTATCAAAGTCTGTGTGCTTTTTAAAAGAAAAAATATAATGCACAATTTTGAATAATATGCAGAAATTTTTCCAAATACTGTAATTTGGACAGAAAAGATAAAGCGGCAGAAGAAAAATATTTTCAAAATAGAGTTTAAAACCATTTAAAAGTATCCATACACTAACACTTATATTTAAATAATCAGCTTTTACTTCTGGTAAACAATAATACTTATAAGATATTCTTATTAAGCTTTATTTTTTTATTACTTGTAAAATATTCTTATTCACTTTTCTGTTTATCTTTTTTTAAACATATTTTTTTTTTACTCTACATTTGTGTAATCTTGAATACTTAACTTAAAACCTTGCTTTTATTCTCAAAATCCTCCATTATCTAAAAATTTTCTCTGAAAATTTATTCTTACTCGTAGGTTAAAAAATAAATATACCGGATTATTTTAAAGCTTTTCTAGGAAAATTCGAAAAAAGCTTTTTCTAAATAGAAATTCTAACAGTTGCTTTCTCGTGAAATGTTAATCTATAAATAGACAATAAAAAAACTTTATTTTTCATATTTATTTAAAAGAAAATTTTATTAACTCTCTCACTTCTGGAGTCGCTTAAAGGTGGCAGTAAAACTCACAATTTATATATTAATTTAAATACCTGGGTCATTTTCTATAAACAGCGGTATTTTTGTCCCTACTTCAGAAATAATGAATAAACTTGTATGAAAATTAAATAAATGCTAGAATACTTTAATTACATGTTTTTATGTATGTTTAACAGGATAAAACATACTATTAATAAATAAAAGCCAGTTAAATAATATTATACAGGGTGATTCAGCTCGTCGGTGACAAACTTTAAGGATCGATAGAGCACACCTAGACGAACATTTTTGAATAGGGAATGTAGGGTCCCTGACGCGATGGTAAGGCGCTAGGCGCTTTCGAAAATTTGGGTGCCGAAATTCGAAACGTCATAAAAACTAGGGAAATGGTTAGATTTTCTTGCTTGTTGCGTCGAAATGATTCTGTTTGTTTAGACTTTCTTCAGTACCAATTTGATAAGCGTATCTCTTAAAACATGGATAGGGGGCGCTGCAGACTTTGGAGAGCTAGACAACAACTTTAAGCCCGTTATTTTGATAATTTAACACATGCTCGCCAAAGTTTATACTCTAACTTAAAGTTTGAACCCAAAAGTAGAGCTCTGCAAAAAGCGTAAGAGCCGGAATAAAATGTCAAAGTACAGGGTGGTCGAAACTCGAAGGCTCCTAAGAGATAAACAAACAGATTTCTTGACTTATGGCATGCATTTTCATGATTCTGTTTGCTGGGGCTCTCTGAAACTCAGTTGAACGGTACAAAAAGAAACATCGATAGGGGGCGCTTTGGGCAAAAAACATAATTCGTTGACATTTCGGACGCTAACTGGAAACGGGGCGCTACGATCAGTTAGAAACAAAACAAGAGAGTAATTTACTTATCATAAAAAGCTATTAAAACTGCAGTTTTTTTTTTTTTTTTTTTTAACAAACATAGCTGGTTTCAATCATGCACAATGCGCGCAATAAAATTTACATAAGGTGCTTTTTGCTGATTTATGCAAAAGATATCGTACCATATCGATATGCAAAAGATACGTAATGCGTAGACGACAACGCGAGATGACGTAGTTGTATGCGCAGACACGTCTTTTGAACGTGCGGTACCTACTTAAGCTTCGGGTTACTTGTCTGCAGATCGGTAGTAGGATGGAACGGTACACAAACTCTGAATTGGCTGACATGCATTTGGCGTATGGCGCTGCTGGTTGTAATGGACGAGCCGCTCAGCGGTTGTACGCCGAGCGTTACCCCAACAGGCAAATCCCCTGCCAAGCCTTCTTCGCTCGAGTACACCAGAGCGGATCTTTCGACGGAGGCAGGCCTGAACGGGAGCGATCAGTGAGCACCCCCGACAACGAAGAGGCTGTGCTTAACCTGGTTGAGGACAACCCAGGTCTTAGCACGAGAGATATCGCCAGACATGTTGGCATTTCGCAAGCAACTGCGTGGCGCATCTTACGTTCCCGGAATCTGCACCCCTACCACATCCAGCGGGTGCAGTTGCTCAGAGAGCAGGATTTTGGCCCTCGAGTGGAATTCTCAAGATGGTACTTGGCGATGAGATCCAGGGATCCCCGTTTTGTAAACAGCATTTTGTTTACGGACGAGTCCACCTTCAGCCGGGAGGGAATGTGGAACGCCCACAACAGTCATGTGTGGTGTGATGAAAATCCACATGAAACCAGAAGCCGAGCAGCCCAGGAGCGTTTCTCAGTAAATGTGTGGGCCGGCATTCTGGGGGATTGCCTCATTGGCCCTTATTTGTTACCTGAACGGCTGACAGGTGGAAATTACCTGATTTTCCTGGATCAAGTGCTGCCGCAGCTTCTGGAGGAGGCGCACGTACCCGAAGGTTCGCGTCGCCAGATGTGGTTCCAGCACGATGGAGCTCCGGCCCATTACACGAACGACGTGCGTCTCCATCTAAACGCAAGGTATGGCCAGCGGTGGATCGGGCGTGGGAGTCCAGTTCACTGGCCTGCCCGATCACCAGACCTCACCTGCTTGGATTTCTTCCTTTGGAGTTACCTGAAGGCCGAGGTATACCATACACCTGTCAGCAGTGCTGAAGAACTTGTGGCGCGCATTGTGGCAGCTGCAGGGCAGATCAAAGATACTCCTGGCATTGTTGGAAACACACACTCCTCAATGCGACGGAGGTGCGAAGCCTGCATCATGGCCCAAGGTCGAAATTTCGAGCATCTTCTGTAGTGTTATTTTTTGTAAATAAATTTCCAGTATCATTGATGTTTTTGGTCTAAATTTATTCAGAAATGTTGAGCAGAGGTAGAAAATGTGTTTTCATTATTACTAACTGATCGTAGCGCCCCGTTTCCAGTTAGCGTCCGAAATGTCAACGAATTATGTTTTTTGCCCAAAGCGCCCCCTATCGATGTTTCTTTTTGTACCGTTCAACTGAGTTTTAGAGAGCCCCAGCAAACAGAATCATGAAAATGCATGCCATAAGTCGAGAAATCTGTTTGTTTATCTCTTAGGAGCCTTCGAGTTTCGACCACCCTGTACTTTGACATTTTATTCCGGCTCTTACGCTTTTTGCAGAGCTCTACTTTTGGGTTCAAACTTTAAGTTAGAGTATAAACTTTGGCGAGCATGTGTTAAATTATCAAAATAACGGGCTTAAAGTTATTGTCTAGCTCTCCAAAGTCTGCAGCGCCCCCTATCCATGTTTTAAGAGATACGCTTATCAAATTGGTACTGAAGAAAGTCTAAACAAACAGAATCATTTCGACGCAACAAGCAAGAAAATCTAACCATTTCCCTAGTTTTTATGACGTTTCGAATTTCGGCACCCAAATTTTCGAAAGCGCCTAGCGCCTTACCATCGCGTCAGGGACCCTACATTCCCTATTCAAAAATGTTCGTCTAGGTGTGCTCTATCGATCCTTAAAGTTTGTCACCGACGAGCTGAATCACCCTGTATGTTGTAAAAATGTCATTCCCTTGTCTGTACCTGTCACTGCCTTAACACAAAAGTAGTTCCCAAAACTGACTATCCGAATATACTTGTAATTTTTTAGTTGGTTAAGTTATTAAACAATATCATAGAATACTAAAATTTAAAAAAATAAAAACCTTTCATTTTTTGTATTTAAAAAAAATAATAAAAAATGTCCCTTGGTTTTGTTGTCATTTCCCTGCATAAAATGAAATTAATGATTATCAGCTGTGGCAACACTTATATTAATCCAGAATTTAATCTGTGAACAATGACATCATCAGAGAAGATATCTTGAATTGTTCTTTTTTGCAGCATTAATTTTTACAAGTAAAACTTGGTGATTTCTAGTTACACATTAGTAAGTATTTTTATTGACTGCCATTACCCTGTCTCTCTTATTTACCCAAATTTTGTAAAGAATGCTGAATCAACGATTTAGCCTTATTTGTATTAAGTTTTTAAAGTTTACTTTAAGTGCAATTTAATTTTGTGTATATAGTTAAGATAATATACAAGCTAACCTTAATTTTTGTCATTCCCTTGTCATATGTAAGGTAGGGGAGTGACTCCAGTCTCTAATTTTCACAAATTATGAATATTTATTAGAAAATTAAATATTTTATGTAAATGTCACACACTGTTTGCTGTTTTAAAAGTAAAAAATGCATGTTTTTGTTCGTTCTATTCATCAAAAGATGAAAAATTGCTATTTAAAAAGTTGGATTTTTTTCTTTTTTTTTCTTTTCTATAAGTACACAATTTGAGTAAAAATAAACACTCACTGCTCTAAAAAAGCAAATGAATTGGATATGACTTATAGATATTGCAAATAAAGTATTAATTAATTTTGGAATTTCAATCGCGAGCTCGATGAAGTGATTATGTGTCTACCGGCCTAATAGTTCACAAGATATTTGAAGGTTTACAGCTAACCAGTTTGGTATCGTATCTACAGATCGAGTCTTCTAATTGATTTTTAGATCAACAGTATGTTGAAATTCTTCTTTAAGGCAGTTATTGACTTTTTGATTAAGGATCTCGAAACATAGCTTATTATCTTCTCAGTGACGTTATAATAACAATGCGCTAAATAGTTGCCTATTAAAATAAGCTCAACTTCCAATTCACTTACCCGATAATATTTCGAGACCTAAAAATATGTGATTTAAAAACAAATTTTGACTGCAAGCGGTACAATAGATCAGCTATTCCATCTTTTTCCTACATTCTTCCTTAGCAAAATATAATAGTTTCATGCCCACAAATACAGAGAACCAAACAATTTAGCATATTATGGAACAGCTAACCTATTTTTAGATCCTGGCCTATATTTGAAATTTCTCTCCAAATATTTCATGGAATTCGGAAATTTTTAATGCATTAATAATCTAAGTATTTTCTGAATTACACTTAAAAAATGTGTGCATCTATGGAGAAGTAGTCCACGCAAACTTGGAATGTAAAAAGTGTTGGTATATAATAAATGTTTTTAAATTCACAATAAAAATACATTTTATTTATTAATAGAAACAAAAAAATATCAATTTCAGTAGGTTATAAAACCTCATTTGACTGCTTTAACATATATTTGATAAGGCATGCATATTAAATTACTGATTTCTCTCTGCGGTAGATTCTGTAAGAGCTACAATTGAAAATTTATTCGATTCTATTTCAAGACTGCTGAAATCGCCTTTTTAGCATTTTCCAAACATTCTTTATTGGAGCAAGATCTAATGAATTCATCAGACCGTTGAAGCATATTATATCCTCTTGGACAAACCTGCGAGAGTTGTGCAGAATATGGATTATCGTTATCTTTGTGAAAACTTGAGATGTAATTTAATAGCATACGCCACGCCAACCTCTGCAAAATGTAGTCTGTGAGTCATTAAAGTACTTCGCAGAACGAGTAAAAGTGATTAGTTTTTCCGGCAGATCACCCCCCAAAATGTCGCTCCAGATGCTATGGTAGTGTTCCGCTCAGTAACAAATGCATGATTGAACCACTGCTTTTCTGCTTACTTACACACGCTATAATAATCAGTACCGAGAGAAAAGCAGTGTTCAAATATTATATTTCTCTTATCAGACATGGCTTAGTTTGGTGTCGAGATTGACACCAATCCAGACAAAACCGACAACGTAGGAATATAAGAAACAACAGAGAAAATTAACGTTAGGAAGTGAGGCCAAATTTTAAGGATGTAACATAAGGATCATATTCCTTAACATCATTCATCTTTAGATTATATCCTTAAAATCTGACTTCCATATCATCTACATCAACTAACAAATGGCGTCGAATACAAGACAAAGACATTGTTGATTGATTATTGACTGATCTGCTTATTGCTCAATCCTAACATGAAATTTCGGCCAGCAGGCATCCTGAGAAATTGCAATGGATAGTCTTACCGTCTCTGATTTACTGCTGACAACACCGCGGAACTGCAATATCACTTCGACTGAAATTCTGACTGATACATTTGCTGCAATAACCCGCTTGTCCGAGGCCTCTATATTGACTCCTTTCAAAATCGGATCACTGTTGATAGTGATGTCGAGTACGTCTTAAAGGTGTCTTTCTTTTAAATATACTTAATAAGCCATTTCATAAGTGATTTCACACTTCATAATGTGTTTCACACTTCATAGAATAAAATCAGTTATTAAGATTAATCGTACGGCTGTAACTCCGATATTTACTGGGAGATTGAAAAATCATTTGTCAAGTTTACCGTTGAGATCTATCGTTTCCTGCTGCTTCACACCCCAATACTTTTTGAAAAAAGGCTTTCGTGATCTTCTTCCAGTTGATACTTTATATCAGATTTCGTTATTATGTCTACAAAATATTTTATTCATAAAGTTAAACAAATTCCGGTTAATGCAAATACCATCTTGGCAAATTTAGATGTAGTATCACTATAGCCTTCAAACAATATGCATGAAGTCATAGCATACAAACGTGATCATTGATAACAGTTCAAATCTGTCTCAAAACATCAATACTTCCCAGAAATATGGCCTTAATCTAATAGTTTACAGTAACATTTCCGTTTTTAATATGATTATTTATAGACTGATGCATAGTGCACCGATAGGATCATGTGATTTCAGGTCTATTTGGTGAATTCACCATAAGACCTCTAGAACACACGATTTTTACTGCGTTTAATTTGAAATTCGAATATTGGTTAGAGGAGAGGGAGGCACGTTTGAATACTCTAAATATTTTCCTTCAAATAAATTATTATTTTTAAATGTCTATGGTAATATATTGCGACTGCTTCAGTGCAATAAGTATACAAAGCTGCACCATTTTGCATGCACAATACTGTCGAAATAAGGTATGCAATTTTCTCCCCCTTGAATTTAAACTTAAGAAAAGTTGTAAGATTTTTGCTGACAATTTTGTATCCCTAATATTTTGATTTATTGTTCAACACTTAAATAAAGATATAATCTTTAGTTTATAAGCTTTGTTTTAATCAAATTTTTCCGCCGAATTGAGTAAACAGTTGTAATGTTCAACTGCATGTGATTGTGTTACGATTAAACATTTAAAATTATGAAGTAAAGAGTTGTTGGTGTATCTAAATATTGTTGTTTTGGATTTTTTTCTATGTGAAAAGAGGTTAATGAATAATATAAAAAAAACATGGCCATATACTGTTAACAGTCCCTCCTTACTGCACACAATCTCTGGATGTATCAGCGATAGGAAGTTTCAAATCTAAATTGATGATGACATTCATTTATTTGATAATTGCAAATCTCAGATACACAATAAGGATTTGTGATTTAGCAGGTTTGTCTAACAAAGCCTATGCACTTTCATTTACTCTTTCCCAAACATTATTTTTCTTTTCATACTAGATAAAAAGGAATTTAAGTCAGGTTTTTTTTTCATAAAGAGAGTGAATGAAAAATTTTAATCTCCCAGAAGCATCAGATATCATTTTGATGTATTTCAAGGATACTGTAAAAAAGTTTTCACAATCAAACATAATTAAACGTATACTTTGTGTTGTTTCAATAATGATTTTTAACATCAACATTGATGGATTTAAGTTTGGTTACATAATAGAAAAATTATTAGTTGCAATAAAATATAGTTATTTATTTTTATTCATATTACTTTATATTTCTGAAACATATGCAGCTTTTTATGAAAATTCTCAATATTTTCATATTTTATTCATATGTTCAAAACTGCCCCTTGCTTCTTCAAAGGTACCCTTGCGGCAGATTTGAAAAAAAATCTCTCAGTTTTTTAAATCCTCGCAGCTTTTTTAATTTACATAGAAAACTTTTAATTTCTGTTTCATCTGATGAAGAAATGCATTGTTTTTATTATGTAATACATAAAACACAAAAATATAAATAAATAAATAATGTATCGATCTAAAAAAAAATGTTCACACATGCCCCACTCTCCCCTACGTTATGTAGTTGATGGTTTCGTATTAAGGAACTGCAGTTTAACTAAGTTATTTAATTTCCTTCAAAATGTCAATAAATGAAGCAACTTCAATTAATTCACCCTTGAAGTTCAAGAGCCTTCACTTCGATTTTTAGACGTTCAGATTAATAGTTGCAATTCGGGATTAAACTTTTCGGTACAACAACAACAAAAAAAATACTGTTATCCCGTTTAAGCAACCTTATCTTTCGACTATAAAATGTATGCATTCCAATTAAATTATTAAAAGAGCATTTTTTTATTTGTTCAGATAATCAGTTTAATAAAGAAATAAAATTAATGCAGAAAATAGCATTTGACTTTACAGAAAAATATATAAACAATATAATTTAGAAACACAATGTTCTCCCTCTTTGGAGCCAACGACTGGATAAGAATCAGCTTGTGGTTTACAGAAAATTTCATTGTATGTTCATATATTCCGAAAGATAAAAAAGATCCCACAGAAATATAATACAAAGCTTATCCAATTCCACCCTCTTATCTCATCAACATCATTAGTGATAAGGTAGACAAAAAAAACGACGAATAAAAAAACTGGTACATATGAAATACCTATCACTTTATCAAACTAGTTGGATGTGCCAATCCCAAAACTTTCTTCTATCTCATACGTACATTTTAATGTAAAAAAAATAGTTACTCATTTTAATGCTTTAATAATTTTAATTCAATACCGTCTCTACACGAGCCGATGGACTATAGAATGATAGACAGATTTTTTTTCAAATTCAGGGAGGATCTACTTGCCTTACCAAAAAATAATCATATACAAAAAAATTAGTTCAGTTCTATAACTAACTACATACACTTTTATGCGGTGCAATATTGAATATGACATAAAATTCGCTATTGCAGCGCCCCCTTCCGGCGGATTTTTTTCAGATTCATGGCGATCCAACTAGCCATAGCCATACACTTACACAGAAAATTTTGTTCAATTCGTTGCATAACTTCATGTTCTTTTGATCGGTAAAATATTGAAAATGGCACAAACATCGCGATTGCAGCGCCCCCTTCCGATGGATTATTTTCAAATTCAGGGAGGACCAACAGGCCATAGTCATACACATGCACAAAAAATTTGGTTCCATTCGATGCATAACTTCATGTACTTTTGGTCGGTACCCAGCTAAAAATGAACTGCAGTTTTTTTGAAGAAGTGAAGTGTTTTTGAGGTTTTTCTAAAATTTCTCTAGTCTTTCTGTAGTGCAATCTCAACTATAAAATCACTTCAGTTATTTTGTAGTTAAATAAAGGTGATTTTGCAGTAATTTATTTTAAATATTCTGTGCGCTATTAACTTTGAAAACTCTGTAGTTTTTATAAAGTCATTTTATAATCAAAAATTAAAAAATATATAAGACTTTATAACCGTAGAATCACTGCAGTGAATTTGAAGTTATTATCCAACCATTAATTTAGAAGTACATTTCCGATGCATCTCTCGTATAACTGTAGTTATTGTCCGATAAATTCACAGAATTTAATCGGAGAAAAATAATTTCAAATATGCTTCAAAATCGAACTAGGGATTTCTCATCCCATCGAACCACTTCCGTAGTAAAAAAATTATTAGTTCCTACTTTGTTTTGTTACTTGGAAATTACAAGCTTTAATACATTAAAATCCATTTTTTTTTTTTTTTTTTTTTTTTTTTTTTAATGAGACATGGGCGTCTCTATCTATGCTTCCTTCCCCCTAACTTAAAATTCTTAGTGCCTTTATTATTTTAAGCTAAGAGAAAAATAAATAATTTCACTAAATTACATTTCGAAATCCAGTGAGGGGTAGTGATTACCTGTGCCCCCTGCATACAGCGGAAATTTCTCAGTTCCTTTATTTTAAGTTACTCTAAACGAATAAATTTTGCGAGGTTTATCAAAATCAGAGAAAAAATATATTAAGTTTCAAAAGTTATGAAGGACACAATGGGCCTTTCACTAACTAGCCCCTTAATGCGAAATTTCTTCTTACTTTTTATTGTAAATTTCTTGAAAATTAAACATTTTACTATGCTTTTGAAAATATCAGAAAAGAAAAATTTTGTTAATGTATATATATATATATATATATTAATTTAGGAAGTGGCAAATACTTTCTTCTACCTTCCTCCCCCTAACAGAAAATTCTTAGTTCTTATATTTTAAGCTAAAGAAAAAGATTGAATTTTAGTATTTTTTCAAAAATCGGAGAAAAAAAATTAGTTAAATTTCAAAATCGAGTGAGGGAAAATGGCTCATCTATTCTCCCACCCCTCACGGAAAATTCTTCTTTTCTTTATTTAAATCACACTAAAAGAATAAATTTTATTATGCTTTTGTAAATTGGAGGAAAAATTGCTAATTAAATTTCAAAATCCAGGGAGGGACAATGAGTCTACAACCCCCTCCTTAATGGAAAATTTCTTTTTCTTTCTTTCTAAGTTACTCGAAAATTTTACATTAGGTTTTTGAAAAAAAAAGGAAGATTAAATTTTATTTAATTAAATTTTAAAATCCAACGAGCTCCTCTGCTTCCTGCCCCCATACATCTCCATCTTCATAACTGAAAATTACTTGCAATTAATTTACTATTACTTCATTTTGAAATCGACATACAAATATTTGAATCATAAATAATTTTTAAATCGCTCTTTAAAATTATTTTCGATCTAAACTTAATGAATCGTAGAAAGAAAAAAAAATACTTCATCAGTTAATTGAAGTGTATTTTCTAATTATGTATTCATTTTAAAAGCGCATCAAAGTTTCTTATTTCATGCAAATATTAAATTATTAAAAGTGTTTAAAATTATTTTACAACTCATAAATATATTGAAAAATCTAGTCATTTTTTATATTAAAATTTAAAAAAAATCAGAAATTTCCCTTTGTAAAAAATTATTTACCAAAGAAAAAAAAAAAGAAAATTAAATTAATGTTTCTATTTTATTTTTAGGTAAAAATGTAGATAAGTTAACAATCAAATATATCTACATAATCATTAAAAACATATGCTACATTAAAAAATAAAAACGACATAAAATGAGTTCTTATTCTAATTCAAAGATATTTATTATGAACTTCTTATTTTATAAAATTAATTTTTCCTTTTTACAAATATATTTTTCTTAAATTAACATATTTAATTACATTATAATTCCTAAAAAAATTATATTATCAGAAAAACCTCTAAAATTCGTTTATTTTTTTTAATTTGCAAGAAAGATTCAGAAATATTCCCCATTTAAAAAACTCACTACCAATATATATATATATATATATATATATATATATATATATATTATTTTATTTAATTTTTAAATTAAAAAATGTTTATAAATAACAAATTATTATTCTAACACAATAATATATTCTTATTTTATAAAATTAATTTATCCTTTTTACAAATATATATTTCTTAAATTAACACATTTAATTACATTATAATTCCTAAAAAAAATTATATCAGAAAAACTTCTAAAATTCGTTTATTTTTTTTAATTTGCAAGAAAGATTCAGAAATATTCCCCATTTAAAAAACTCACTACCAAAAAAAAAAAAAATATATATATATATATATACATATATATATATATATATTATTTTTATTTAATTTTTAAATTAAAAAATGTTTATAAATAACAAATTATTATTCTAACACAATATTATATTCTTATTTTATAAAATTAATTTTTCCTTTTTACAAATATATATTTCTTAAATTAACACATTTAATTACATTATAATTCCTAAAAAAAAAATACATTCTTATTTTATAAAATTAATTTATCCTTTTTACAAATATATATTTCTTAAATTAACACATTTAATTACATTATAATTCCTAAAAAAAATTATATCAGAAAAACTTCTAAAATTCGTTTATTTTTTTTAATTTGCAAGAAAGATTCAGAAATATTCCCCATTTAAAAAACTCACTACCAAAAAAAAAAAAAAAAATATATATATATATATATACATATATATATATATATATTATTTTTATTTAATTTTTAAATTAAAAAATGTTTATAAATAACAAATTATTATTCTAACACAATATTATATTCTTATTTTATAAAATTAATTTTTCCTTTTTACAAATATATATTTCTTAAATTAACACATTTAATTACATTATAATTCCTAAAAAAAAATACATTATCAGAAAAATCTCTAAAATTCGTTTATTTATTTTTTTTAATTTGCAAGAAAGATTCAGAAATATTCCCTATTTAAAAAACTCACTACAAAAACAAATAAAATAAAATAAAAAAATAAAATAAAATAAAATAAATAAATAAATAAAAATAAAATAAAATAAAATATATATTTTTATTTAATTTTTAAATTAAAAAATGTTTATAAATAACAAATCATTATTCTAACACAATAATAAAAAATATGTTTTACCTTATCATTAAACGGCATAAAATGAATTTTTATTCTAAGTAAAAAATATTAATTACCGACCCATAATTTATTAAAGTAAATATTTCCATGTCAAAAATATATATTTTATAAAATTAACACAACGCATGTAATTACATTATAATTCATAATAAAAAAAATTATTATTTTCGCATTTAGCCTAAAAATAAAATTATTTTATTAAATATTTACTGATTTTTAAATTCAGAAGAAAAACCAATTCATTTGCTTTAGCTAATTCGCTAAAGTATTTGTTTAATTCATTTAATATTAAATTGTTTTTAAAATACATGCCCATATAAACGAATTACAATAAATAAATAAATAATAAAATAAAAGCACTTTAAAACATCTAATTTTTCTGCCTGCCATTCAGCTTTTGCAACAAATAACCTTTAATTGAAATGCCTCCCCTTTATACCGCGCACAACACTAACCACACAAGTCTCAACGGGCAAGTGGTCAAAGCGTGTCTCTCCTGTACCTGGGATCGTCAGTTCGAGTACAACTGTTTCCACAGTCAAAATCTGCCTTTGAAATGTTAAAAAGCAAGCTTACCCGTATGGTCAATAGATGGCGCCAGCAGAGCCAATTTTTTTGGGTGGGAGGGGCATTTAACTTTAAATTCACTGCAGAAAATGTGTAGTTATGAACTACACATTTACTGTAGTGATTTTGTAGTTGTTGACTTCGAAAAAACTGCAGTGATTTGTGCCAAATCACCACAGTTTCGCAACTGCATTTTCTTTGCAGTTTCACTAGAGTTCATTTTTAGCTGGGTACAATATTGAAAATGGCACAAAAATCGCGATTGCAGCGCCCCCTTCCGACATATTTTTTTCAAATTCAGAGAGGACCAACTAGCCATAGTCATACACATACACAAAAAATTTGGTTCAATTCGATGCATAACTTCATACACTTTTGACCGGTACAATATTGAAAATGGCACAAAAATCGCGATTACAGCGCCCCCTTCCGGCGGATTATTTTCAAATTCAGAGGGGACCAACTAGCCATAGTCATACACTTACACAAAAAATTTGATTAAATTCGATGCATAACTTCATATACTTTTGGTCGGTACAATATTGAAAATGGCACAAAAATCGCGATTACAGCGCCCCCTTCCGGCGGATTATTTTCAAATTCAGAGGGGACCAACTAGCCATAGTCATACACTTACACAAAAAATTTGATTAAATTCGATGCATAACTTCATATACTTTTGGTCGGTACAATATTGAAAATGGCACAAAAATCGCGATTGCAGCGCCCCCTTGCGGCGGAATATTTCAAAAATGAAGGAAGACCTGCTTGCCCCAGCCAAAAACATTCACAAAAAATTTGGTTCAATTCTATTCATAACTTCATACACTTTTTGATGGTAGAATGGCGACATACACACAGACAGACACACAGACACACGGACATTTTGTAAAAACATGTTTTTTGGAATCTCTGACCCCTAAAACGTGTAAATCCGTCGAAAACCGGAAGTCTAAAAAAATTTCGATTACAATACTTTCTTCTATTGAAGATAGAAGAAAGTAAAAATGTTGAAAGAGTCCATATCGTCTTGACAATATTCAAGCTTTTAGTAAGAATCCAAAAGCCTCGCAGGCACATTAGTCAGGATAAACTGAATACAGTTTTTTCTCCATTCTACTTGACTAATTAAGGTTACCATATTAACTTTGAAGAGGCAAAAATCATAGTACCGTATAATACCCATGTAAAAGTAAAATTAAAGAATCTGTTGAAACCATTTCATGTGAGTACACATTGTAAAGATAATTTATCCTATCATGTACCAAAAATCTGGCATAACACCATAAAGTCTTAAATCTGTTTTTCCAATATTTTAGATTTTTTTCGTACGCAGATGGCAACGTACTTACTTTTGATTCATTTCAAGTTTATTTTATTAGAAATATTAATTTGATATTCACTGATGTAGATAATACATCATTGCATTCACATCATTGGTCAAGGGTCCAGAAATTGTCTCTCGCGGATGAAGCACTCATTTGAGAATTTTTTCTCATTTCACCATGATGTTTTCCTAAAGACGGCTCCAAACACTGATTTTATATTTTATCTTATTTTCACTCATACATATTCGAATTAAAGTTCTCCTTTTTCTGTACCAATGATCAAGGTTATGTATTTTTAACAAATATATTCTTAGTAGTAAGAAATATTCATTCAAATGTTTGCCAATATTATGAAAGAACACGAGAAATGTTATTTCATCTCTTTAAATAGATTCCGATGATGTATTTAGCGCAAATGAATAATCTAAATCTAACATTTGAAATTTACAAAATTAAAATATTTTGCATCATTTAAACCATTTGTATATCCACATTGTAATCATTGAGATATTTATACAGGGTGAGTCATAAATATCGAAACAATAGACTATCTCCTTAAATATTGTCCTTAGACCCATACTTCCAATTGCAAAAATTCGTAAGAAAAAGGTGAAATTTCTGATAAGATAAGTTGAAACTCCATGGGGAGTCTATTTCAAAAAATAAGATAATTAAATTTTTATACGACCCCCGTAGAGCAAAATTACAACTTAGGAAATTATTCCTTATCCGTTCCTAAATTGAACAAAAAAATTTCATCTAAATATCTAAAAACCTGACAGCGATATTAAAATCCGAAATTCTCCAGAATTCGTGACTTACACCACTTTACCATGCTTCTAAACGGAGACATTTTGTCTCACTTTCAAATCAAGTGAGGGATCGTCCATAAATTGTCAATTATTAAATGACGATTTAAGACAGTGCCTCTCATTTGGACATAACAGAGCAGCGTATTGAATTAAATATAAACTTGTTTTTAAAATATGTTCCTAATCTGCACTAAAGGTCTGCATTGACCGAAATATCTAAGTCCGGTCCCAAACCGACCCATAGGGGAAAAAGTTCGTTCCGGCATGAAAAAAATTTTAAATCATAGCCCGGATCGGTGTAGAAAATAGTTTATATCATAGCCCGGTTCAGCCGAAAATTTCAATATAGTTTTTTACTTCGGTGTGGGAAAAATTGTTTCGTATGGAAAAGTTCTAACCAAAAACTCTTTTTATAGCTTTATGTTTTTTATATTTATACTTTTTATTATTAAAGAAGCGCCAAAGGCTGTAATATATTTATTTATTCAATGAATCTCTATTTACATGTAAATGTTTCACTTATATTTTAATATCGTTAATCCATATCCTATGCGTTGGAGTGTTTGAAAAATGTTATAGAGTAAAACCTCTTAAGACGGAATCACATAGGAAAGAAAAAATACGTTACATACAGATGCCCTTCCTTGGAAGTGTAATTGGAGTTTTTTTTCTCAGATACTATTATATTTATTTTGCACGGATCAAAATATTTTCCGTTTAAGGCAGAATTCCGTCATAGGCAGAATGTTTTTTCACTGGTTTTATTATATTTAATTTTTTACCCTTTGAATATACTATACTTTAAAAAAAATAAATTTTAAAGGTTTTTTTTTTGTAAAATAAAAATTTTAAAATCTGTGTTTTTCGTCGAATTTTATTTATTTTATGCACGTATTAAGTCAGTCAGAGACAGTGATTTTAATACGGGTTTTGTCGAGACCGGGATTGAAAATTTGTTTCAGTGTGAATTTAGGAAGAAGGAAGCATTCCCCTCCCTTATGAAAAGTACGTTTGGCCCGGCCTGGTGAGTCTTCAGAAAAAGTAACATCCCGGCCTGGGCCCAGAATACAAGTTTCTTAACATCCTCTCCAGGACGATAAAAAGACAGAATTAATCAGAGCTAAATAAAAAAAGACTTAATCTGCATCTTAGAAATAGCATTCTTTTAAATAGCTGACGGACATTTAAACAATACACTTCGTTTTTCTGCATAATGAATTTTTTCTCCACTAATTCTTTTCTTTAAATTATTAAATGTTAAGAATTTTTAAAGAAAAAAAAAGAACTGGAAACACGTCATTTTTGAACTTTTTTTAAATTAGTTTTGTTTCAGCAAATTTGAAAAAATGTTTACTTTTGAAAATATAATTTCTTTTTAAGTTACGTTATTTTTTCAATAAATATTTTTACTAGTTTTAAAATTAATATTAAAAAACAAAAACCATGTAACAAAATTAAAATCAGATTTTCATTTTTAATTAAATGGAAAGAAATTGAAATCCAATAAATAATGTTACGAGTTGTAACGATTTTTAATTTCCCATTTAAACCAGTACAAACCACGAGAAACTTTTATAAATTGTATGAGAAATTTCAGTATGTAATTTTCTTAGCAAATTATAAGGCTAACCATCACAAAAAGAAAAAAAAAATCAAAATTCTAACTCAAAAAAATAGAAATTTTACGCATTTCCTACAACTGTTAAGGGAGTAAGTAAAACCCCCAAATTATTATTATTGATTTTAAAGTAATGAATTTTGATGTACTATTTACGAATATTTTTGTAAGGAATAATTAGCAAAAAAATTCACTTTTTATTAAAAAGTATATTTTTTATGTCGATTTTTATGATTTTTTGTGGAAAAATACACTTTTTAAAATTACTAGTCCTAGTACAGTTTTTAATATTTTGGTATTACTAAAATTTCTTAAATAGTGTTATAGTATATGGAAACGACTTAGGGTGATATATATTTAATTTCCTATTTTAATCAGCTAAAAAAAAGAAATTACGCATGTTAAATTTCCTTAAATTCGTTATAATTTTCATGATTACCAATTTATGTAAAATTTTCAGAAATACGTACTTAAAAAAAATCTCTCCTTACTTTTGTTGCAAATTTTTTTAAGATTCAAAAAAAATAAACACTTTGTTTCTAAACCCTTTTACCATTGAGCCTTAGTACTTTGTACTTAGGCAAAATATGGAAAAAGTCATTTTCAGGAAAACACATTTTAAATGGCCGCTAGTACTTTAAACTCTAGTGACTACAATTAAAAAAAGCTCATTTGCTACCTGTTCAAAGTGTCCCCGAGTTCTAAAATTTTGCATGGATATTCGCAAACATGTATTTTATCGTTTTCTGAGATAAAAAAAAACATTCAACTTTTGATGATTTTTGGTCGAAAATGGGGTTCGGGTCTCCCTTAAAGTAATTGTTTTTTTAATTGTGCACATTTCAATTTGTCTCTAATCCTTAAAACTTGATGAATTTTTTAAACGGCTATAACTTTGCGAGTTTTGAAGATATGAAGATGCAACATTTTGTGTGTTATTCAAGACTTCATAAGGAAAGTTTTTCTAACTGGAATTTTTATCCTACGGGGGCCGTATAAAAAATTAATTTTCGTATTTATTCAACTAGACCCCCCCCCATTGAGTTGCAATTTATCTTATCAAAAAATTCACCTTTTTATGAATTTTTGCAATTGAAAGTATGGGTCTAGGGGCAATATTTAAGGAGATAACCTATTGTTTCGATATTTATGACTCACCCTGTATTTAGCAATTTGTCTTTTGCAAATCTTTGTCAGATAAAATATTTCAATGAAAGTATTTAATTATTTAAAACTGCGCATTTAGTCTTTTACTAATATTTTCATATCAATCAAAAATTGTAACTTTTTTCAAATACCTGTGTAATGTTTTTAACCATGAATAAAGAGCTTTCACTAACTAAATCTTTTCTTCTGTAACTTGATAATTGAGAACCAAGGCGCAGCTATTGAGTACACAGGCTCATTTAAAAATATTTTACTAATTTTATTTTATTTTATTTTATTTTATTTTATTTATTTTTTTTTTTTTACGATTTTCGAGTAGATAAATTTTTTTAATAGTCGGAAGAAGTGTACACAAAAAATTTAATCTTTAAGAAAAAAAGAAACTTCGAGTGGCTAGTTTTTTCTTAATTGGCATTAATGAGTCAATCGCAAAATTTCAAATGAAATAGCAGAATACATTTTATTATAGAAGTTATAACTCAGTGTCGAACGAAAATAAGAGTGTAAAGTTATTCCGATCTGTTTTTTATTAGGTTTAATTTTAGTTCTTCAAATTATTATGAATGTAAAACATTTAAACCGATGTAAAACATATAATTTATTCAAATTCAACTGAAAAAAATATAGCAAGAATCAATCTCTCATACCAACCTTCAAAAATAGGTATGTCAATTTGTTTTAAAACATGCTAATTATAATCAATTTAGGATTTATTTTAAAATAAAAAGACAATTTGATTTAGTGATGGGTGATTCTCGAAAATTTCCTATTCGATAAAAATCGTAATCGTAAAAAAGCACATTCGATAAAGTAATCGATTAATTTCGAGAATCTACAATCGATATGTTTTTACAATCGATTATTAAAATCTTTGTTATTACATGTTTAAAAAGCATAATTTAGTAAATACAAGGTAACTGAAAACAAATGAATTTAAAAAACAACAACAAACCAAAGGGATGTTATAATGGAGCTGCAATAGTAGAAAAGTCATGTAACGGCGTTCCTTGTTTTCAAAAAGTTGTAAAGTCGCGAGTAAGAGTCGCGAGTAGCAAAATGGCCAAATAAAAAATAATCAAAAGCACTCCTAGTGAAAGAACATGAACTAAAAGGATATTAAAAGTGATCAAAATCTTTTATTGATTTTTGTACATCAGTTGAGATACGATCTACAATTCTCCCATTATTAGAAGACTATTGAAATTCATCAAACTGACCATTCGGGGGGCAAGGTAGTGCAGGAGCAATGAAAATGCATAATATGAGTAAATGTCATTAGGCTTTCCAACAATACATCGCATGATGGGTGTCGGTTAAATTTATTAAAGAGTTTCCCGCGGGGGCAAAGTGAGAGGGATGAGCGCGGGAGGTATATAAAATAAAATGGTAATTACAGAGTTTTCTAATGATATATCACGAAAGAGGAGTCTACAAAAGATATAGAAACACTCCCCTTAGAATTCCAAATATTGCAACACCCAGAATACAGCCTGTCCTCACAGTTTGTGAATTTTATATACATTATAAATTATATATTGGAAGTCTCCATAAAAAAAATCAGATCTGAATTCACAAAAACAAAATTATTTCAAAAAAGTTTGAAAAGCGCTTCTGTAAGGTGGCCAAATTGAGGAAAAGAGAATAAAGATTCATAATATGAAAGAGTGGTTTAAAAACTTTCCGTTGATATATCATATGCCGGGTCCATAAAAAGCTTCAAATTTACTCCTCACTACTCCACTATTTTTTTCTTCCCTGAATACATCCGGAAATCACACAGCCTCGCTTTAAAATGTTTATATTTAATAAAATATTTTTACCAAAGGGCTCGATCAAAAAATCATACTTAAAATGAAATTTATTCTCAAAATAGCTGCGATTTAAAAAATTCACCCCTCATCGCTCTCCTCCCCCCTGCGGAAATTCAACCCCAGGAGGAGAAACGTTCATAATGTGAAAGATTGGTTCGAAAAACATTCCAATAATCAATCACATGAAGGGTCCAAAAAGTTTGGAATTTACTCCTGAGCCGCAGGTTTACTTTTTCTTAACAGAATACACCCGGAAATCACGCATCCCCCACTTTAAAATGTTTATAATTAGCAATTTTTATTAGAAGATTCCATCAAGAAACCACTTCTAAAATGATAGTTATTCTCGGAATAGCTACGATTAAAAAAATTCACTCCCCGTCTCTCCCCCATCCTGAAATTAAACTGCAGGAAGAGAAAGGTCCATAATATAAAAGAGTATTCCGAAACCCTTCCTATGACATATCACATGACGGATCCAAAAATAGCTTGAAATTTACTCTCACCCGTGGCCGTAATGTTACTTTTTCATCCCAGAATGCACCAGGAAATCACGCAATCGCCATTTTAAACTTTTGTATTTATGAAATAATACTTACCGAGCGCTCCTCTGAAAACCACAGCTGAAATGATATTATTGTCGAAATAGCTAAGATTTAAAAAAAAAATCACCCTCTTATCGCTCCCCCACCCCCTCCTGAAATTCAACTCCAGAAGGAGAAAGATTCGTAAAATGAAAGGGAGGTGCGAAAAAATTCCGATGATATATATATATATAACATGACGGGTCCAAAAAAGAGGTTCAAATTTGCATGTCACCTGTGGTTTCACTCATTTCTCCAAGAATATACCTAAAAATGACGCATCCCCCACTTTAAAATCTTTTTATTTAATAAGTTACATTTACCGAAGAGTTCCATAAAAGAAACCTCCACATCTAAAATGATATTTATTGTCGAAATAGCTACGATTTAAAAAATTCACCCTCTTATCACTTTCTCTCCCCCCTCCCCTTCCTCCTGAAATTCAACTCCAGGAGGAGAAAGATTCGTAAAATGAAAGGGAGGTGCCAAAACTTTCCGATGATGTATATATAACATGACGGGTTAAAAAAAAAGGTTTGAAATTTACATGTCACCCGTGGGTTCACTTATTTTTCCTAGAATACACCTAAAAATGATGCAGCTCCCAGTTTAAAATCTTTATATTTAATAAATAATATTTATCGGAGAGTTCCATAAAAATCCACACCAAAAATAACATTTATTGTCGAAATAGCTACGATTTAAAAAATTCGCCCCCTCCCATCCCCCTCTTCCTCTCCTCCTCCCGTCCCTTAAAATTCAACTCCAAAAGTAGAAAGATTCATAATATGAAAGAATGATTAAAAGAGCTTTCGTATATGCCTCTCATATCAGCAAATCTCATCCCGATAAAGTCAGGCATTTCGAAAAAATCATTTCCTCGCGATGAAAATTAACCTCGATTGAAATAGGTTTATCGAAGGACTTGTAACTTTGAGATGAAATTTAACCTTGATAAAAGCGGCATTTCGAGAAGCTTGTGGTTTGCTGATGAATGCCTTTTTCGATAAGGATGATTTTCGTTCTCGCTCAGAATAGAGATGAGGAGCTTTATAGAGGAACGTTTTGTCGATGAAGCTTTGTGAAATTAAAGTTTTATCGAAAAACGAGGTACAGTAAGAAGCATGAGAATATGACAATAACTTGTGAAATGAAGACCTAATTTTCAAAGTTTTTGGTATTTTAGTCTTACCATGCTGTCACTTACCCATAAATATTATTTATTAAAAAATTTTTCAAAGAGAGGGCTGAAGAGAGGACGAACATATGTTTAAAACTGTAGCGATTTCTGCAATACCTATCAATTTAAGTGTGGCTTTTTTTCATCGAATCACTCAATAAATATTATTTATCAAATGTAAAAAAATTAAAATGTCTGCTGCAGGAAATTGGGGGCGAAAGGGTGGACTGACGGGGGGCAGGGGAGGGGAACAATTTTCACTTTTTTAAACCCGTCATATTGTATATCATCTTGAAGATCTCGAATTACTCTTTCATATTATGATGCTTCCTTACCCTCCCTCGCGAATTCGGTTCCCACGGCGGCGAGGGAGTTGGCAGTTTTCAAAGATTTTTACATTTTTACATTTTTATCATTTTAGATCAAATTTTTTAATTGAAAACGTCCTTAGGCGTATTGGAGATTTTTTTGAGATGGAAAAAAAATCATTGAACTAGCCACATTGTTACTGTAACCTAGGCACATTGTTTTAAAGTTCCCTCTTTGAAGACCTCTTCCAAAGGTGAGGGGCTTGACCCCCCCCCCCAACATACACTTTAAAATATTGCTCATTTTTTCCTCTACCAATTTTAACTTAATAGTTTAAGCTATATGCACAAACGGGGCTATTGATCCCCCTGTTGGTTATTCACCAACATAATTTTGCTCATTTCTTCACTTCATTTCAATTTTTAAAAGGCTATAACTTTGCTTGTATGGGAGCTACAGCGGCGAGAAAAATTATAGCATAGCTAACTTTCCGTCGCCGCTCTTTTTGCAGTTTTACGGTTTTCCCCATAGCACCGGGGTTTTTTTGGGGAGGGGGGGGGGGTTGGAGGAGGGCTTTTTCATTTTTTGATGTACTATGTTTATTGAAAGCTTATGCTTCATACATTACCAATTTAGCATAAAAAAGTTTCTCCCGTCAATCTGGGTCACGTTACGGACCCATAATGGGTTGAAAGTTAAATTTCGCATGTGGTGTGTGTATGACATCTGTATCATATAAATATTGTTCACCATTGCTGGGACTCTGGCCTCCTCTTGCGTGTAGACGTTAATTTGCCGCGGGTACTTGGTCTTTGTATTTCCTGCATAATAAAATATTTCCTGACGATTAAAAAAATACACACGTAATTGATCAAGTTTTGACTTCTGTCGGCAATCCCAAAATGTTTATTTATTTTTTTTACGAATTTTGCAATAAATAATATTTATAATATACATGGAATTTAGAAAAGCAGGAATTTCTTGTTTGGCATGTGACCACTTTTTGATCTTATGCACCTCGATTTTATATATTTCCCCCCACCCACTGCGTTACCTTGGGGGGGGCAGTTTTTAGGGGAGGGGTTCAAGATTACGTTCGGTTGTTCGTTCAATTCGATTTTGTTGCTGTTGTTGTTGTTTACAAGATTTTGCTGTGCTTGCACACCGCGTTTGGTATATGATGCCGTGTACCACGAGGACCCAGTTCGAGATTTCATATTACAAGATTGCGTATAAATTAGAGACACCAATGAAAGGAGGGTCTCACTAGCGAGTGAATCCGTCGTGTCTTTATTAACAGCGACTCATTCACCTGTAGACGACTCTTGATAAAATTGAAACCTGTATGGTATAAAAGCAATTGCAAACTGGAGTCATCGAGAAAAATTTTACACAATCGAAAGTTATCGAGATGTTCATACAATCGAAAAAAATCGAGAAAAACATCCTGTTATCGCCCATCACTAATTTGATTGCATTTTTTAAATTTTTTCTTTACACTACTTTATAAATTTTTAAATTATTTTGTATTAATCAGTATTTTCTACATTTCAATCAATAAACTAAAAATCTGTGAATTAAATAAATTCAAAATCTGAGAAAAAGCTTTGTAAAAACACATGGAATATCCCAATCATATTCATACATTCGAATTTTCTTTTAATTGCAGATATCTTATACTTTTCAAACCTGATTATTCGATTACAGTAAGTATTTGAATAAGGAATTTTATATTACTTGAGAGGGGTCTAACAAAAATAAAACAAATGTTATTGACATATTTCTTTTCCAATCTAATAAGAAGCATTATCATAATAAAAAAAAATATTTTTTTTTACTATTTTTATGATTTTTATTAGATTATAATCGAAGCATGTCAATAATATTTGTTTTTATTTTTATTACACTTCTCTTAAGTAATATAAAATTGTTTATTCAAATGCTTATACAAAAGGTGAAGTTCTTAAAATATTGTGATTTAAAAATCTAATAGATTTAACAACTTTTTTAGGATATTTGTAAGCATTATAAAATGAATATTGAAGAGAATTTTACAGTATATAACAGTGTAATAGCCGAAGCATGTTAAACGCGAACAATGATCGTATTTGCAATAGATAATATTAGTTCAAATTTTATTTGCTTAAAAAGCGTATAGGAGACTGAGGGGGAAATTTCCAAACTGAGGGGGGAAATGTCCAAACAAGAACTCACTCAATTTTTCATTCTGTTGATTATACGCATTTTAAGCAATCAAAATTTATGGTAATATTGAAGGCAAAGCGTGAGATTATTTTCCACTAAGATATTTCGAATCATTATGTAGATTTATAAAAACAATACATTAACAAAAGTGACATAGTCAATTTCTAGTTATTCAAAAATCTTTCCATTTACACAGAGTATCGTAATTCATCTAATTACTTTGTTTTTAAAAGAACTGTTATATTTCCATACTAGCTGATCCGCCCGGTGTTGCCCAAATCCGTGATAACCATGATGTTTAAAAAAACCTATAATATTGACAAAAATGGGAAAAAAGATCAATTCTAAAAGCACAAAAACTTGAAAAATTGTTAAAAATTACTTAAAAATTGCACTGAAAATCGCATTAAAATAGATGAAATTAAAAAATCGTAGTAGACAAAATTTAATAAATTAGGCTGAAAACTTGAAGCAATTTTCCTTTTACCAATCTTAAAAAATAGCCGCAAAATGCGAAAACATACTAAACATCGAGTTAAAAAATTCGTTAAAAATTTAAAAATCATTGCACGAATTCCAAATAAGCGTTATTTAAAAAAGAACTGAATTTACTATGTTGGGTTAAAAGAATGAAACCGTATTCCTTTCACTAATGCGGAAAAATCACAAAGAAATATAAAAAGAAAGCTGGAAATCTACAAAAAAATTAAATTAAAGAAATCTAATCAAAAAATTGAAAATTGGGCTTCGTGGTGCATAACTTTATATACAGGTGTACCTTCCTTCCAAATTTTGTAACTCTACTTGTAGCTGTCTCTTCAGAACAGCGCTGACACACTCACAAATTTCTCTTTTTAGTTGCGTTCGTAATTATGTAAATATGTAGCACCTATTGTTGTCGCTCAGTCCGTCCTTCTGTCTGTCTGTCCGTCTGTCTGTCTGTCCGTCTGTCTGTCTGTCCGTCTGTCTGTCTGTCCGCATATAACAATGCAAAAACTACCCAACCGAATCGTTTGAAATTTAAAATACATAATTGCAACATATTTTTGTCGAGTCATTTCAAATTTTATGAAAATCGGATGGATAGATCAAAAGGATTCCGTTACATTACGGTCAATGGGGAAAAAAGTTTCAAATGCATTTTAATCGTTTGAAATTTAAAATACATAATTATAACATAATTTTGTCGAGTCATTTCAAATTTTATAAAAATCGGATGGATAGATCAATTACGGGGCCAATCAAAAGGATTACGTTACATTACGGTCAATGGGGGAAAACAGTTTCAAATGCATTTTAATCGTTTGAAATTTAAAACATATAATTATGACATAATTTTGTCGAGTCATTTCAAATTTTATGAAAATCGGATGGATAGATCAATTACAGGGCCAATCAAAAGGATTCCGTTACATTACGATCAATGGGAAAAAAGTTTCAAAAGCATTTTAATCGTTTGAAATTTAAAACATATACTTATTACATAATTTTGTCGAGTCATTTCAAATGTTATGAAAGTCGGATGCATAGGTCATTTACAGGGACAATCAAAAGTATTCAACTATTTCACATTTTATGAAAAAGATATACGTTGCTGAGGTGTAATAAAAATTACACAAAGATTTCGACTACTATACTGTATCCGAAGTACGCTCTACTGTATTACCAAGATCTGAATATTTTTAAAACTTCGTTATCGTACGAACGCACCTCATTTGCTACGCTTCACGTGCAATTTCCAACTTGTTATTATTATAGAAGATAGAAGATAGAAGAAGATAAACAACAATAACTGAGCTACTATGTGAGTCATTCTGTTGCAATCGAGGCAATGTGGCGTGTATATCATATCTGTGCCAAAGTTTTTGAAAGTAACAAATTATAACACAAATTGACACTGGAAATATATTTTCTTAGAATAAGTAACAGTCAATGCTTGTTGGAACAGATGTCAAATATGTACCGGTTCGGTGCTATTTTTTATAACGCCACTCGTTTTCGAATATCAGTAATATTTATATTTTTATATTAGTTTCGGTACTTTTGGGTTAACTGGGTGCCAGTGTTACACATTCATTTATATATATGTATGTATACATGTATGTATACGTATATTGTTTATATAAATATATATCCACAGGTATGTATAGGTATATACACATGTACATATAACATGTATATAATCATGTGTATGCACATATAGAACTCTCACCTGGGTAACCGAAAAGTACCTTATTTTCATTTATTTTAAAAATTAAATAATCATAAATTAAAAAAAAATTAATTAAGGATTATAGAATAAAACAGTTTAACATTTTATTATTAGGCGAACACTGCGAACATATTCATAAGAAAAAACATAAAGGTAAAAAAAAATTGTAATTTAAAAAATTACACCATCCATTTGAAAAATATTTCACTCAAAACATTCATCTATCCTTTTAAGCTAAATACCAGTTATTTTATTGTGTATTATCCATAAATGACTTTATACATGCTGCAATTTGAAGGTACGGTTCGTTTAAATTACATCACTCCATTGTCGCCAAGCATAAAAGTTGGCGACGAAAAAACATTTCAAACTATGTAACATTGTTGGTGCGAAAGTAATCATTACTAAAATACAGCTTTGGCATATACTGTTATACTTGTAAGACTTTGGCATATACTGTTTGATTTTACAGAGCAGAATTTTGGTGATGGTGATTTTAAACCAAAGTCGATCGCAGCACATGCATCTGTGAATGGGTCCATCAGACATTGGCCCCACCAGTGGCCGAGAGGTTCGGACCTCTCAATTGGTAGACGGCAGGTGCTGGGTTCGAACCCAATCGCGGCTGTCGGCCTAACCGTTCGGAGTTTTCCGTGGTTTTCTTCGAGCCTTGCGTAAATACGGGTTAGGTTCCCTTAGAAAGACCCCCACGGAGGGCACTCCCCCTGGTCCTATATCCCATTAGCGTAGATAATCGGACGACAAAAATCAACCAACCAACCAACCATCAGACATTGATTCAAAAAAGTTTTTTTCCAGTTTTTCCCAAGCCGATTGCTTTTTAGTTTTCTTTTTAGGTGGTGGAAAATCAAAAGTAATAGCTTAACATTTTACGGCTTGTTAGAATCACTATTGGCACTCAATTTTCCTGGTTAGAACCGACCGATTGTAAAACGCCATGGCTAGTGGATTGGTCACCCTCGAGACATGATGTTTTACAATTAATCGGTTCGGCATTAAATTGCTTCCTTTTTTGCGATCGCCTTTCTACACGTAATTGGTTTTCAGCGGTTCGATAATCTTTTGTTTTTCTCGTTTTCTGCATTGAAAGACGTTTTTGCGCCAAACCAAGTACAGTACTAATATGAAAGCCAAACTAATAAGCAACTTTTACATGTTGACTAAATTTTTATTTTAAATAACAAAAGAACAAATAAATTAGTAAATTATTAATAAAAAGTCGAAATAAAAATCACTTTATGATTGTTTAAGTACGCGTATTGAGTTTAATGTCATTGAATGCGACATGCACGGTCGTTCATTTCTTTGGATTCGGCTTTTTCCGTATCTGTTAATTTCCGGCTACCCATTTTTAAATTTGTTAGTTTTCTCCTTTATTACAATGATTTTAAACATTTTAATTTCCTATTCAAATAAAAATTCTTCTAAAAGTAAAGAATTTAATTTAAATTCAAAAGTGACTACGTCATTTTGCAAATCCTCCACTGAAAACAACAACCATTTTTCAATGGTTAAGAAAAAAAAAAACTAACAGCCAATGGCAGCTCGGCACAGATGTCGGAAAGATTTTCATATCCTGTTTCAGTTGGCGCGATTGATGAAAGAATTGAAGTTAGCGACAGAAAGCTATTTTAGCAACATATCAGATTTCTGAAGATGGCGGGAAAAACATGATTTTTCAATAGTTTATAAACATATATTTATGTAAAAAACAATATACAGTAAAACATATATACGTTAAAAAAATATATGATATTTATATAAATACTTCTGACACAGATGTCATCTACGCACCATATTGGCGCGATTTTTTTGACGCCAATTTATGGAAAACCTCGTTTCTAAATACGAGTTACATAGATATTTGTAAAAAAAAATATTACTTTAAAAAGGAAAGGCACAGGTGTCATATACGCACCACAGTGGCTCGATTTTTCTCTGACGCCAATTTGGCAAAAATTAATTTTTGCCAAATTACAATTTTTATTACAACGATAGAAGATACAGCAAGAGAGTAGAAACAGATGTCCCCCTAATAAATTTTATGTTAGCGACCTTGAACAGACAGCTCTAGCCACCCCCAAAGTATTTGACTTTAACGCAAATCCCTGACAGTGGAAACTTATCTTTCGGGGCAAATATAGTACTGTTTCTTTGTTCTGTAAGACTTTTTAATTAAATTTTTATTATAATTATCATATCTTCCTCTACAATATGTAAAACATGTCTAGAGGATGCGTTAATGAACCCGATTCTTTTTGCTGTGATTGCGGGGAGCTAACTTTGAAAAAGCATTGATGCGCCTATCATATGTACTTTGGATATAAAGTAGCTGAACGAGATAAGAAATAAGCACCTCGTTCTTGTTATACACAATGTGCTACAAACTTCGGGACGTGGATGAAAGGTACAAAAAAGTGTATGTCCTTTGCTATACCCATGATATGACACATGCCGAAGGATCAAATAACTGACTGCTACTAATGTATTACATAAATTAAAGGATTCTATGCAAGAAGTAAACATAAAATTAAGTACACGAACTTAGATTCAGCAGTGTGACCAGCATTACATAATGATGATTTAAAAATACCGAAACCTCCAGAGAATTTTACATATGATGATGCAGCAGTAGAAATGGAAATCGATGAAACTGAAACTTCCTCTACATCTGATATGAACTATTCTCCTGGCATTAATGAAGAACCACACCTAATTACTCGAAAAGAATTAAATTATTTTGTGAGAGACTTAAATTTATCAAAGAAAAACTCAGAATTACTTGATCAAGATTGCAAGGTTGGAACTTCCTGAAAAAAAATACAAAGATTTTATCGAGATTGATATAAGAAATATTCAACATTTTTTAAAAGAAAAGATGATTTACGCTACTGTAATGATATAAGTGGCTTAATGTCTGCTTTAAATTGTCAATATAGCTTGGAACAATGACCTATAAGAGAGCACCCACAGCTAAGACATTTACAGCTACATAAAGTATGAAATTTCTTATGAATATCATTTCTTTTTACAAAAAAATCTATATTTTTCTGAACTTTATAAACAATGCATACTTTCAGTGTTTTAAATATTAATTTTAAGCTTTATAAATGTTTATTTAAAATTTTGTCATTACTAAAATACCAAATGATAAATTTCATAAGGTGTATGTGTTGAATAAATACTACAAAATTGAGATTTTCAGGATTTTGAATTTTTTAAAAATCTGTGGGTGATGGAAACGTTTTAATGGCATATTCTTTCACAGCACCACCTGAAATATTAAAGTCACCACATCCTTAGTTAGAAACAGAAACCTTGTTTATCAGTGAATTTTCTAACATTTTAAAAATGAAATAATATTATGTAAAAAAGGTACTACCTGGTTATCCTATCTTGGTTGTTTTTATTTCGAATTTTTACTTGTATTTCATAGCATTATTGTACTAATTATTTGTTTTTTCGTTGTTTAAAATAAAAATTATGTCAATAGGTATAACTTGGCTATTAGTTTTGCGATTTGTATAATATGGCGAAATTGGTCGACGGGATAACCAAGTAGTACCAATTTGGCTATTAATTGGGCGATTTGTATAATCTGGCGAAATTGGCCGACAAGATAACCAAGTAATACCCGGAATGCTTGTGTCTGCCCTTGTAATTGAACTATGCATCCAATTTTCATAAAAATTGAAAACACTCGGCAAAATTATGCAAAAATTATATATTTTAAAAATCAAACGATTCCGTTGGGTAGTTTTGCATTATTATATGCGGATGAACAGACGGACTGAAAGACAACTGTAATTGCTAAATGTTTATATAATTATAAACGCAGCTATAAAGCAATCCCAAATGTGGTGATCGCAACACATCGATTAACTTAACGGGAAAAAAAAATCGCCAAAGAAATAGAACAGGATACGGCATTCTTCACCAGATATTCTATATGCATTGAGATTTCGTGCTTTTTTTCTGTCAATTTGGCGAAAATTTCGTTTATGTATATCAGTAACATGTGTATATTTAAATTATTTTCGGTACTTTTCAATTAGCCGAACACCAGTGTTATATATACACACATATATATGTATCTGTACCATGCATGTGCACATATATTGCATGCATACATATATAATCATATTGTATATGTACACATGTACACATATATATATCCAGATGTACGTATATGTATAAAGCAACCCCAAATGCTGGTGATCGCAACCGCACTGATTAATTTACGTGAAAAAAATTCGCCAAAAAACAGAACAGGATACGACATTTTTCTGACGCCAGTTTAGAAAAAAACTTCGTTATAAAATATCAATTACATATATATTTTTTTAAGTATTTTCTATTATTTTAAAAGGAAAATAATAATAAACTACAAAAGTTTAGTTAATAACTGTAAAACAAACAATTTATATGAATTTATAAAAGAAAATATAAAGTAAATAAACAGTTTATTAAAAAATAAACAACAATGATTGGGCTACCATATGAGGCATAAAATCGCCATTATTTTGCACTCGCGCTAATGTGGTGCGTACATGACATCTGTGCCAAGAATTCGTTTATGTATATCAGTAACATATGCATGTTTAAATTATTTTCGGTACTTTTCAATTAGCCGGACACCAGTGTTATATATACACACATATATATGTATTTATACCATGCATGTGCACATATATTGCACGCATACATATATAATCATATTGTATATGTACACATATACACATATATATATATCCACATGTACGTGTATGTACATGTATGTATATATACATACAATTATAACACTGGTGTCCGGCTGACTGAAAGGTATCTTACTTTCAACAATATTTTAAAAAGGAAAAATCCATAATTAAAAAAAACTTTAATTAATAACTATGGAATAAAACAGTTTGTATAATACAAAAAAGAAAATAAAAGTAAATGAACAATTTATTTAATAAATAAAACAACAACAGCCGAATAGTTATCATATTTGGCAAAATAATGTCCAAAGAATAAATTTACTAACCCTAAAAATTGTCTACATACTTTTAAAAATTTGTGATGAACAACTTCATTACCCTGTTTAAAAAAGATATGACGTTTCTATTAAATATACAACTAATTTATCAAATTAAAACAACTCTAAACTAAAAAATATAACTTTATAATATCAGCAAGCAGAGCTGCCACTACAGCATTAGAATTAAAAAAAAAAAAAAAAAAAAAAAAAAAAGATACTAATCTATATTGCCAATTTTCGAGATCAACGGATTAGTCTTAAATTTTAAAACAAAATATAATTTTCTAAAGTAAAGAAAAAAAAAAGCCGTTAAACTCGAAATAACGGTAAAAATAGCATTAAAAATCACTAAATATTAAAAAATCGCAGGGGTAAATTTTCTTCTAATCGGAAAAACATTGTAATTGGGAATATTCCATGAATAATGATTGGAAAAATAGATGCTTAATCGAAAAGTCTCGAAAAATCGCTAAAAAACGCATTGAAAATCGCAGTAAAAATCATTCAAATTCAAAAATTGTACCAGACAAAATTTCGTCTATTAGGATAAACGTTTGAAACAATTTTCTATTTATCAATGTTAAAAAATAGCCGCAAAATGTGAAAAAACTCTAAAAATCGCATAAAAATTCATTAAAAATTTAAAAATCGATATAGGAATTCCGAATAAACTTTGTTGAAAACAGAAAAATAATTGCTATATTGGGTTAAAAGAATAAAATCGTATTCCTTTAACTAATCTCCTAAAACCGCAGAAAGAGATCTAAAAATCGCCTAAAATATTTAAAAAAATCTAATCAAAAAATCGAAAATCGGGCTTCGGGATGCAAAACTACATGTATCAAGTACCTTTCCTCCAAATTTTGTAACTCTACATACAACAGTCATTTTCGCTTGTTTTTCAAAATTTTTTTCGCTAATGTTAAAAAATCGCCTCGAAACATTATAAACACCCCGCTAAAAATCGCATAAAAATTAAATTTATAAATCGAAAATCGACCTTCGAGGTGCAAAACTTCATATGTAGAGGTACCTATTCCCAAACTTTTGTAGCTCTTTGTGCAGCGGTCTCTCCAGAACATTGTCGGCACTTTAAAATTCTTATTAAGCTATTGCATAGCTTTTATCGCGGGCTTTTTGAGCGCGGTGACCGAATCTAGAAATTCCGTAACGAGGAAAATCCTGACGCTTCCGTAACGAGAAAACCTAACACTCCGGCTAACGTCTTTTGCATATAACTCGCGATCTGATTTTCGTAGAGCGGCCAAATTTTGTTTGGTAGTTTATTATGAGACAGTGTTAGTTTTGGTGACAGGAGACCCCCCCCCCCCACGGTGAGGGTCGAAATATTTTTAAAATGCTTATAACTCGCGATCTAATTTTCATATCGCGTCCAAATTTTGTTTGGTAATTTATTATGAGACAGTGTTAATTTTTTGTGACAGAAGACCCCCCACGGTGAGGGTCGAAAAATTTAAAATGCTTATAACTCGCGATCAAATTTTCGTAGCGCGGCCAAATTTTGTTTGGTAATTTATTATGAGACAATGTTAATTTTTTGTGACAGGAGACCCCCCACGGTGAGGGTCGAAAAATTTAAAATGCTTATAACTCGCCATCTAATTTTCGTAGCGCGGCCAAATTTTGTTTGGTAATTTATTATGAGACAGTGTTGATTTTTGGTGACAGAAGACCCCCCCCCCCCCCACGGTGAGGGTCGAAAATTTTTAAAATGCTTATAACTCGCGATCTAATTTTCGTAGCGCGGCCAAATTTTGTTTGGTAATTTACTATGAGACACTGTTAATTTTTGGTGACAGGAGATCCTCCACGGTGTGGGTCGAAAAATTTAAAATGCTTAGAACTCGCGATCTAATTTACGTAGTGCTTCCAAATATTATTTAGTAATTTATTAAGCTATTGCATACCTTTTATCGCGGGCTTTCAGCGCGGCGACCGAATCTAGAAATTCCGTAACTAGCAAAAAACCTAACACTCCGGCTAACGCCGTTTCAGTTCTGCAGACTTGGGCACGGTATCCTTCGGTATACTTTGGCAGACATTGACGCAGTATTTTTTTACATATTTAGAGGATATCAAGTCTCAAACTTATGTTTCTTATTTCAGTTACCATAAACCTATTGTTTCAATGATAACAGTTCCTGATTAACCTACATGTATTGTAAGATAATAAAAATATTTTAAACGATATTTACTTCTCATTTATTCAATAAATGAAAAAAAAAAGTTTTCTTATCGGTTATCACGCTCAAAAAGTGTAACTTGAATTAATATCAAAGAAAAAGCTTGAGTTAATATCAAACACAAAAAAACTGCATAAATAAAAAATATATAAATAATTATAATTGCATAAGTTGATAAGAAATGCTATGCAATAGCTTTACCGCGGCAGTCCCCGAGTGCTGAGTTTTTATATAATATAAACTATCTTAAAATTTCAAACAGAATCTCCTTGTTATATTTCCTAAAATTGTTCGCATCCCTCCAATTTCGCACCCTGAAATGTGTCACAATAGCCTTTTTTAATTTTTTTTTATCATGTATTAAAAATTGTCTTAAAATTTAAAACAAATCGCAATGTTAGATTTCCAAAATTTAACAAACACGCGTTCTGATACTTCCATAGTTCACCACCAGGGAGCGCACTATTTTCTTATCAAAACTATATCTAAACGAAACAGTGTTAAACAACCTATCAGGAGATATATTACTCGATGGGGTTTCAGTCTTAAGCAAGAATTTAGGATATTTGATGAAATTGCTATTCAAAAATAGTGGTGCCTTAATTTTTGGCATTTTAGGTAGACTTCGAAAAAAATACTTTCTATTATGTTCTTAACGGTTCAAGTTTTTTATAGAACAACTCAAAAACAATGTTAAACCCAAAAAATCTCGAAAAATCGTTAAAAATCGCATTGAAAATCGCATTAAAAATCGTTAAAATCTAAGAATCGTAACAGACACAAAATTTAGGGCATTGGGTTAAAAGTTTGAAACGATTTTCTTTTTACCAATCTCAAAAAATAGCCGCAAAATGAGAAAAAACACTAAAAATCCCTCTAAAAAATTCGTTAAAAATTCAAAAATCGCTGTACAAATTCCGAATAAACTTTGTTGAAAAGAGAAAAAAAATTGCTATATTGGGTTAAAAGAATGAAACCGTATTTCTTTCACTAATGGGATAAAACCGCAAAAAGAACGCTAAAAATCGCCTAAAAATTATTTTAAAAAATCTAATTAAAAAATCGAAAATAGGGCTTCGAGGTGCAAAACTACATGTATAAAAGTACCTTCCCTCCAAATTTTGTAACTCTACGTACAGCAGTCTCTTCAGAACAGCGCTGACAGACAAACATAGTTCTCTCTTTATTATTATAGAAGAATAATTTTTGTTAATGCATATCATTTTTTATAAATATTTTACAATATATATATATATATATATATATATATATATATATATATATATGTAAGTAAGTATATAAATTATACCAAAATTTTTAATCGATTTTAATTAAAATAAATATGTCCAACTTTCACATCATTATTATTTCAAAAATCCAGTATATCTTCAGATATTAAAAAGGCAATTACTGAGATGATGCCATTTCCCGATAAAATATTTCGTAGATAATGGATTAAAGGAAAGTAGTTGTTTTTCTTTTGTTTTTCACATCTTTCAATCGTCACAAGTACTACTATTTTAATGTTTCCTTATCACTTTGCGACAAATAATTTACATTAACCATACTCTTAAAATAATTGGAAGATTTTAATGTAAAATTTAAAATTGAATACTGTATTTAAATATGTAATACACTACATATCCATACAGATATTTTAAATCGTATTGTATTCATTAGCAATCATTATTTACTTCTAGACATTTTGAAAATGCTGCATAATTTATGAAATATATTACTTTATAATTCATTATCTATGCTTTATTTCTTACTCATATTTGCATTATTTTACTATTTTTTATATTTTCAAAAATTACTAGAAATGCACCATGAGAAACTGTCTATTGCTGCCACATCGATAGCTACTCTATTAATCCTTTAGATATGATTTTCTTCAGAAATTTATATTGCCAGCTGACCGGAATTAATTAATTATAATATAACCATATAACTCAGATTAACGAAGACACAATCGTATGTTCAAAAAACTATCGATAGATCTTACACAAGCTTGTGCCAAAAATATTCCTAATCTGGATTCCTAATCTTGGAAATTCCCAATTTTCACTTTCTCAAAACAACTCAAAGCACTTTTTTATTCATACTTATAGAACACACTTTGCAACACAATTTGGAAATTTCCTAGCTTGCGAAGTATCTTTATACGCTAAACTAATTTGCATGTTTCAGTTTCTGCTTTTCGGAGTGACATTCAATATCCCTGTACAGTTCTCATGCTAGTAATAATTTCGATCAATGTTTATATCATTTTGCAGCACCATTTTTTTAGATAGTTCATATTTTCAATGAAATTAATATTTGATATTTCTTTTAGAATTATGTATTATAATAAAATTACTCTATTTTGTTTCGAAAATGGAATTGTCTGACAACAGTTTTTGAATTTTTGCCAGGATATCACAAAATTACTAGGTGTTCAAATAATTACGAAGCCCAGCATAGCAACAATGGGATTTAAAGTGAATGTAGACAAAAGTAAAGGTTTTATAAGAAATTATTTTGTGCAAAAATATTTTTCTTAAAATGTACTAACTTAATGGTGGAGTGCAATAAGTAAACACCAGAGCAGTAAATTGCAAAAAAAAAAAAACTGTATCTGCTAGATTTTTTTCAACAAAAGATCTTGTTTCAGTTCTTATTTTGAAAATACATTTAAGATCAATTACAAAAATATATTTAAGAGGGTCTAAGACTCATTTTAAAATAATTATTATTTATTGTGTTAAAATTTTGAATTTTTTGCGATGGTTAATCATGTTATTTGTATGTAAAATAGCATGATAAAATTTCTGAGAATTTTTAAAAAATAATTTTCATGTATTGAGTTAAAATTCTGAATTTTTTTTTTTTTTTTTTTTTTTTTTTTTTTTTTTTTTTTTTTGTGATAGCCATATGAATTGTAAATGATAAAATTTCTGATATTTTTTTCAATTCAAATTTCAAAAAAGTGGTATTTGCGAAAAAAGTGGTGTAATTTAAAATTATATTAACTCAAAATGTTATTACTAGAATTTCAATTTATTTTCATGTATATAAATAAAAATATATAAGTTTTAATTTTGACTCAGCATTTAAAAAAATATTAAATTAAATAAAAACTTAAAAAATTTAGAGTCAAAATTTTTAAAAAATAATGTACCTTTTAAAAATATCATATTTTCAAAAATAAATATTTTTTTTCGAAATTTGTTGAATAAAAATGAAAGTAAAACAATAAAAAAAGACATGTTCATAGTTTCAATCATTTATCTTTTTCTATTTTTGATTTAAATCATTTTAAATGCAAGAAATGGGGAAAAAACCCATCATGAAGAAAAATGCAATGTCATAAGAAGTCGTTTTCATGACAGCAATTGTTTGAAAGGTAGATTTTAAAAATAAAACAAAATGAAAAAAAAATAATAAGGTACCCTTAGGTAATAACGCCACGTTAAGGTTCTACCAATTTTCACGGCTCAGTTTTAGATTGTATTTTTCAAACAAATATAGGATCTGATACAGCAACTCATTATCTATATAAAAAAAATAATTTAACAGATATGTATTCATAAAATGTAATGGCGTTTTTTCTTGACCAATGCTATTTGGCGTTATTACCCACCTATATGGGTAATAACGCCATGCAAACAAAACTATGAAATAAGATGGAATAATTGCATGTAGATAGCCCAATTCTAAAAATACAAACTCTACAAACTTAGAAATTGACAAACTGCATTCTAAGCTATTGAAAATGTTCAATTTTTTGTGAAAGTGTAAGAAAAATAAAGGTGTGGTGTGGGAGGGGGGGATGAGGCAAAAGAATATCAGACCGTGAGCTTCTTTTTGCTTAAAAAGGACCGCTTAAATAGAAATATGAGAAACATTGGACAGTTTTAACTGTGTTTATTTGAATCAGTATTTAGGATGTAGCTCGGCACTGTAGGGAATCAACCGGGGTACTAAAGTCAAGGATTGGCGTTATTACCCCGTTATAGTTATTGTGCAGTACATTTTAAATTACAAATTATCTCGAGAAGATATCCAAAATCTTCAACAACATTTTAAAAGTACATGAAATGCACTACAAATTTATGTAATTAACAAAGTATTTCCGGATAAAAAGATAGTTTTCACATCAAAAAACTTATCTCGCAAATTTTAGATCAAGCGTTAATTTTAGTTGTTTGTAAAAACAATAAGACCTAAAAATGAAACTAATTAACTTGAAGCTGTTTTTTGTGATTTATATGACTCAAAACCCTTCAGCACAGAGCACATGGGTGTCATTTACCTGATTATTTCATAATTATGCAAAATATAAGCACTTGGCGTTATTACCCCAGGGTACCTTATTTCCTGTTCCACTTATGATAAATACATGAATTAAGTGTAATTTTAAGCAGCAAAAATCTAAAAAAATGTTAATGCTTTTTTTTAAAAGAAAATTTTATGATTTTTTTTGTTTTGGATCCCCTTAAAGTGGAATATCTAACTGCTTTTAATCACTATTTAGAAAAGCAGAAAAAATGAATATTCGTTCTCTGGATTTTTGTAATTAGTGATGTAGATAATTAATTAAACAATTTATATTTATATGGAGATATGTATTGTACTGCAATGCTTATAAATATATTAAATCACTAAAAAACTAATGAAATTTAAAAAATATCCGAAAATCTAATAAAGAGTTGTGTAAAAAAGCAAATGTGTTAGAAAAGCAAATTTGTAATAATATATTTTGTGTAATTTTTTATACTACAATTAATTGTCAAAAGAAATTTTGTGACATTTTGTTAAATATTTACTTTGTTAGATACCCATTGGTAATAAATTTTATCAATGCTCATAATAATCATGTTGTTGTACAAATTGGACTAATTGCATAGAGACTTCAGAAATAAATATATTCAAATATCTTCCAGCGTAAAGTTGTTTTATTCATACTGGATTATTATTGATAGCACTTTTCTGAGTACCATTAATTCAGATAAAGATAGTAATATACAAATAATAAGCCTTTTTAAAATAAAGATATCATTTTTGTAAAAGTCATATTGATTACGAAACAAGTAAGACAAATCATGCGTTAAGTATAGATTATGAAATATTTTCCAACACTTCCTGAAATCATCAAAAAAACAACGTTATTAAGGAAAATAAATTTACTGTATGTAGCTCAATATAAATTGTAATACTTTTAAACATTCCTGTTTTTGACCTATCGGTTGAAATATATTCTATATAATGGGGAAATTTTGTTTAGAATGAAAATGCCCAGCAGGTAAAAATTTCTCTTTCAGCAACTTATACTAATAAATGGAAACGTACTTTAATACTTTTGTTGAGCCCTGCAGTTTATACCTTATACCTTCATCACACGCCAGTATTTAGCTAAAATTTATTTTAAACTAAAGCACTGTTAAACTACGGAAAGCACATTCTCAGAAATTATCATTCATAAGGTCCATGTCTCCAATTATTTGCATGACCCACTATATAATTTTATCTATATTCTACAAACATTTCTTACTAAATTGAATACAGTACAGCGTAAAAATGCGTATCTTATTTTTAAACAACCTTTAAGTAATTTACGCTCGAATTGAGTAGCGTTTGCGAACTCTTTTGTGTAGTAGGTATATCAACTATGGCATTTATACACGCTATATAATATGCACAGATTTAGTGAAATTTAAAAGCACATAACATAATTGAAATGTATTTTATATATGTACCAGCCATCGTCGAATACATATACAGCGCGTCGGAAAGAATATACAGTTTGAAATTTTTTGTGTGTCGTGCAAATGTTATATACTTTGTATAATACATGACCATATAGTATAACTTATATTTAGCCTCAGTGAGATATATCAATTATAGTATATATAAAAATAGTTTAATATAATTAAAATATTTTGCTCACAATTCCCTTCTTTACCATTATGGAATAGAATATTTTTTGCTTGGCCCTGTTAACGAATAATAGCTATTTTTAACAACATATTTTAAAGAATGCATATTTCACTATACTTCGTAAAATGCTTATAAATTTCAATGCATTTGACAGAATGTAACATCTTTAAAATTCATTTGAATTGTGTTTCCCTCATAGGCCGTAATGTAACTGTCTTTTGTCTTTTGACCTGACGTGTAGACTAATTATATAACCGATCTCTTTTGTTAGTTCTTGTAAATGAATGATAAATGAATTGCATCCTAAATTCAGCTTCAAGCCTATATTTGTGCGCCTCTGAAATTCTTATCACTTTCATTATATTTTAAACAGAATAACATCAATGGCCCCAAACGATGTTTCTTTAAAGACCATAGTATAACGTTGTACTGTTGTGTTTCCTTGTATACATACTTAAGTATTATTCATAGGATATTTTATGTGTTAACCCTGTTCTAATTCATCTCAATGCATACAAATTTAATCTTGTTTAGAATAGTGTGACATCATTGAAATATACCGCAAATAATTTATCTCCGAGTCCATAATGTAACATAATATTTTTGAGTCTTCTTGAAAAAGAATTATAAATGCTACATATTTAATTTTTAATTACGAATATATCATGATAAACCTCAAGATGGAATACAAATGGCATAACAATTAGAGTATACACTGGTGTGCAAGATTTAAAAACGAGTCCCAAAATGCCAATTTTCAAGGATTTTCAAGCGATAATTTTCACGCGAATATTCAAAAGGAAGTAATATAATTCGAATAATTTTTATACCTGCATAACAGCTAGTCCATATAACTTCTCACTCAGATCACATATGGTCACAAGAGTCACAGTCACTACGGCGAAACAAAAAATCGGGAATTCCAAACGTCTCTTTTATGAGTCTCCAATGACTAATATATGTGACTCCACTGACAGGTAACTGCGACTGCTGCTTTCTGTCGAGTCACCAGATGATTTCACAATGTCATTTTATTGAGACTCTCATGTGGCTGTCATTTTTAGAGTCAATTTCAAAGTCATTGTGAATATAGAATTATGATAAATCACCAAATAATGCCATATTAAAGTCACATGGTGACTTTCTGTCACAAGACTTTGCCAAATGGTGACAGAGACCCTACGGTGAAGTAACCTTTATGAAAAGTTGTGAAAAGTCACCATCTGACTTTAATGAGACATTATTTGGTAATTTATCATAATGCAACGTTCACACTGACTTTGAAATTGAGTCTCCGGATGAGAGGTCACACGAGAGTCTCAATGAAACAACATTGAAAAGTCACCTGGTGACTCGCCACAAAGCAGCAGTCACAATGACCTGTCAGTGGAGTCACATATAGTAGTCATTTGAGACTCATAAAAGAGACGTATGGAATTTCCTATTTTTTGTTTCGCCGTAGTGACTGTGACGTTTGTGACCATTGTGACCTGAATGAGATGTTATATGGTCTAGCTGTTATTCAGGGATAGTAGTTATATGAGTTATATTACTTCCTTTTGAATATTCGCGTGAAAATTATCGCTTGAAAATCCCTTGAAAATTGGCTTTTTGGGACTCGTGTTTAAATTTTGCACACCAGTGTATTTACGCAAGTTAGAGAAGGGACAGGCAGATGGACAGACAAACGCAACTCCTAAATACTTTTCAATTATGTTGGAAAATGTTATAAATGAAAATTGAAACAACTTTGACGTATTGTTTTGAATTATGTTTAATTAAAAATTTTATTAACGTGACAATTTTCGTAAATGGGAAATATTTTCCAGCGCTTATTTTTGCGCCCTTTTATAAAAAGATAAATTGAGTGAAATATTTGTTTGCAATCATGTGTTTCTTTTAGAGTTAAAAATGTAGATTCGTCGATCGACATCGAAAAATAATCTTTTGTTCCCTATTGATGGCAAAAATTGTCGTAAAAATTTTGAGGAGAAGAGAAATATATTGCTTTTTGTGATTTATTTCCCTTTTAATAGAATCTTTAAAGGAAAATAGTTGTTCCATATTAGTCACTTTGATAAGAACAGGAACATTTTTTGTGAGTTGTTTTCTTTTATAGAACGTCTAAAGGAAAACAGATTTTCTACATCGCACACGGCTCTCTTAAAAAAAATCATTCCTTTCAATATATATAAAGTAAATAAATAAAAAGATCATAAATTATTTTAAGTTATTTTATAAAATTGTTCATTAAACCTGTTCAATATACACTATTAAAAATTAAATGAAGAATCATTATAAGAGACATTACATTATTTCTGTGAGATGAAGTCCAATGAAATATGGCAAAAGGTCAACACTGCCGCTTCGCTTAGTGTCATTCAGCTTTACAATACACTACATTTAATGTCTGAATTAAAAAAATATATTAAAAGACTGAATAACATAAACTAAGGCAGACTTGAATATATTTTTAAAATTAAATTTTATAACCAAAAAAATAAAAGTACTTAAAACTACAAAAGTTTTAAAATACAAAAAGTAAACGTTTTGCCAAGCTACTAGCAAGGCATAGTCAGTTAAAATAAAATTCATTACATAACAAACAGTGTAACATATCAAGAATATTTACAGTTGGTTATCTTTTAGAAAGATGTAATGTTCATTAGGGACAGAACAAGCATAATTCAGAGTTGGCGATCGTAAATATGTGAACCAACCTTCGAGAAGTAATTCTCCGTGATAACTGTTACAACCCGAGTTTAAGGTATTGCCGTTCGCAAATTACGGGATATGTTTCGTTTGAAGGCAATGCTGGACGATTTTAGAATACAAGTTACTGCTTTCTTAAGCACTGGCATTTCCCTTCAGACGAATTTCATGTGCCTTTCATTACATGAAATTTCCATTTATTATCAAAATATTTAGAAGCGGACAAAATCTGCACCTATAATCTAGGGAACCTACAAATACAATCCTTCTACAAGCCTATATAATTATTAAATTTCTCATCTCTAGCCCTCTAAGCGTTTGGCCTGTAATATTCCGTACACTAAGCTCCAGGTTTCACTGCAATATAAGCAATGTTTAACATATTATAATTCTGTAAATTTAATGAATTTTCAAAGCATTGAAGAATGATTAAGACTCTCAAAGATTACATCTAAATTCCTAAATCAGATTTTTTATGTAATATTGAAAGAATCATATTTTATTAGCAATTAAGACTAATTGCAGAGAAAACAACATTACAAGTTTACCCATTTGCAAGACGCTTGGAGGACTAGATAATTTCCAGCTTTTTCTGATACAGGGCGATAAAAAAAATTCTATTATCTTTTTATGCTTTATTTGCCTTTCTTGAGCAAATCTGCATAGGAAAATATGATGTCAAAATATATTTTTATATTCCTGAGTTTCGCAAACATTTCATGAAGAGTTCCCAGATTTAAGATATTAGATTTAATTTCTAAAATACAAAATATCTCAACTATTGATTCTCACATGATAAGCATACTAAAATGCAACAAGTAATCTATCATTAATCAATTTTCGTTTAGAATGATGAAGTTTTATGCCAGAGGAACATGAAGACACATTCATACTTTACGCAACATTAAACCGATACAGGGTGTTGTGGTTACTCTTAACCACTGCCATATTTTTATTTAATTTAATTTATCGTCTATTTTTCGTTTTAATCTTTATTCATTTATTATATATTTCGCATTCTAAAATTATCTTAATTCTCGCTTTTTTTAATCTCCCCTGTAAAGTCCTTTTTATTACCTAACTTTTTGTTGATTTCAAATGCTGAAATCAGTTAGCGATTTTGTTCCTTCCGGTTGTGGAGGTTTCCTATCTTTTCTAGAATGTTCGATGGGGTGTCTTCTTCCGTTTTATGACTCCTCCTATTGTCCAATTAGGTACTATTCTTCTGTTACGTAATTTAAAAGTTGGTGCGTCCTGTTATCCAGTTTTGGCTCCGCATCTTTCTGCTGATATAAATGTTTATTCTTAAAATACAATTTCCCTATTCGTAGCGATCCGCTTCGTCTCTCTATTTTTTTGCCACTTCCTGTTGCCCTGCCAGTTGGCGTAATTTTAAATTTTATGGCAACCCCAGCCTTCTTTCCGGAGCGGCCGCTGTGGTTTCGTGAGAAGAGAACAGAACTGAAGGGAAGCGGTTTCGGCTCAGAGCGGAGCGGACGTCTGCAGATGTACGGAAATAAACGCTTGCAAAAATGATGTGTGATGGGATCCCAATAAAAATGGTTTGTTCGGCTTTTTTACGACTAACGTTCAGCATTTTTTAAATGCGAAAATAATGAAATTATTTAAAAGGCAAGGAAAGACTTTTATCCCTTTGTGGAGATATTTTAAGACTTGTTTGTCTATCAAAGATGCATCTTATGATTTCCAAAAAAAAGAAGAAAATTTCGTATAAAGAAACATGTTATTTAAGAGAGTGGTGTATTTTCCTGAAGGAATGAATGTTTTTTTAAAATTGTTGGAACTTCGCTCACTTAGAATGTCCGTTAGCGTTACAATGCATCCTCAATACAGGAAGGAATACTTTTTTGTTTTATTGCGAATGCTAATATTTTGCCCCTTATTCTCCAAGAGAATCACAAAAAGGTATAACCGTTTAAAAAAAAGTTCTTCTATTCATTCATAAATTTTTGTTCAAGTGATAATGTGTTTTCCATGCCTGGCTCTAAAAATAAGAGAGTCATTTCTTCTAAAAGCTATAATATACTCCAAGAATTTATGATCCTTTATCTTCATAAAAAAATAAATAGAAGTTCTTTACTAAAAAATGTTCTGAACTTATTCTTCTGTGTGTATCTGCTCACTTTCTCATTCAAGCTTATACAGGTAAGCTCTATTTTTTATTTTTCAATTATATTTTCCTGCCATGATCAGTCACATATTATTCCAAAAAGTTGTTGATATATATTGCTTCATGTCATGTGGTCGTTTGCGGCCAATTCAATGCGGTGTACTACTAAACTACGATCACGCACTTAATTTTCTTGTTTCGGAACGTCGTTAGAAGCGTTCCCCCACTGGACACGACACAGGGTGTCCAGTAAATGACTGATCCATTTTCAATATAAATAACAGGAAAAAAAACAGTTTGAGATAAAAATGCTAGGTTTGCTGTATTGTTATCAGAAAATCAATAAATTTGTAAATATGCAACTTTTTCAAATAATTCGAATTTTGGCCAACAGATGGCACTAGCGGCAACAGGCGGCCGAAATTTAGACATTATTCCAGTTATTATACGGATAAGCTCTTCGGCTCATTTTGCAGAGTGGAATCTCAGTCGACATGTTGAATCAACTCTCCACTCACCTGCAGAAATATAGTTTGTTGGATGGAAGGAGATTTAAAATACTGTTTATGATTGAATAATGTCTATTGTACTATATATAAACCATCCAAATATACTTTTTAATAAGCATTGATTTTTCACACATTACCATAAATAATGTGTATTGAATAAATGTTTTCGTTACCGATTAACTGATCCTTTTTTTACACGTAATACATTGAAAGTATGGGATAAACACCGCTTTTTTAAGTCAAAAAAATTGTGATATTTAATCTAAGCATTCCTTCTATTAAATAGTATAAAATTGTATGTTAAAAAAATTAGGGATGTCAAAAAGCTTTAAGTGATTGATCAAGCAAACTGTTCTTGCCTGTACGTCGTACAGTGAAATCAATTAAGTGGTTAAAACAGTGGTACGCAAACAGTGTAGGGCAAGTTCCCTGTCTAAAAAAAGTGTGGCAGTGACTTATAAATCAGTACATAGAAATATAATAAATCTTAGAATAAAGGAATCCGTTTGTAACAAATCCTGTTTTAAACATTAAAAAAATATCTGTTGATTTCGTCGGAGAAAGTAAGATACGAATTAACCTGCTAAGAACCAGCCTAACCTAGAAACCAGCCTAAAATGAAATATTCTTAATTTTCCAAAAAAAAAATCATCTCTACATTATATTTGGACATTTAACACATATGAAAATGTTATTACAAAAGTACTGTACATAAGAAAAGAATCAGTTAGCCGGTTACAAAAACATTTTTGAATGCAATTTATTTATAGTAAATGTGTGATAAGTCAGTGCTTGTTAAAAAGCTTGTTTTGCTTGTTTTTATTAAGTATAACAGACATTGTTCAATCATAAATGCTATTTTAAATCTCTTTCCATCCAACAAAATCTATTTCTGCAAGAAATTCGAGAATCGATTCAACATGTGGAATGAAATTCCACTCTGCAAAGTAAACCGAAAAGCTCATGAGTATGTGAAGCTAGAGTCTTAATTACGGCTGGCTGTTGCCGCCAGCGCCGTCTGTCAGCCGAAATTCAAGCTATTTGAATAAAGTGCATTTTTACAAATTTATTGATTTTCTAATAACAATGCCGCTAACCACGCATTTTTATCTCAAACCGTTGTTTTTTTTATATTTACTCCAAAATAGGTCAGTCATTTACTGGACACCCTGTATGTATATGTATGTATATATATATATATAGTGGTTGGCCAAAATTGTGGACACTTTTAGGCAGCTTTTATTCCAAAAAGTAAAAAACTATCTTTTGCACCCATTCGGAGAAAAGCACTTCGGGAGATTTTGCTATATTTTCATCCATCGTAACCCCTAGATCCCAAAACAGCCCTCCGTTGAAATGTTGACTTACAAATATATACTATATATATAGATACTATATATATCCATGTATATATAGATATATATATATCTGAATTTTGTTTTGCTGTAATTCTCGAATTTATGAACCAATTTGGATGAAAATTTTTATGTGCATAATAGGAGTACTAATGTCTCGACGGAGTTCGTTGACCAGCTTCAACTGTCATCTTCTTTCAAAATGGAGGACATTTGAAATTGTGGACACTTATGGAAATTTTTATGCTTTCTAACTTTTCCTTTAAAGTCACCTATGTTGTTAACTTACATTGTGTGACTGTTTAAAATGTCTTTTGATGTTTTCTAACATTCTGTTTAAAATTATGTATAAGAGTTTGATTTTGTGAAACGGAACTATAAGTATACAAAGTTAAAAACATCAAAATGCAAAAGAATCAAATAGTCGCCATTTTGAAACAAGATGGGGGATGAAGCTGGCCAACAAATTCGGCCCAGACATTAGTACTCCTATTATACACATAAACAATTTCATCCAAACTGGTTCATAAATTCAAGAGTTACAGCATCACAAAATCCATATATATATATATATATATATATATATATATATATATATATATATATATATATATATATATATATATATATATATATATATATATATATATATATATATATATATATATATATATATACAGCGTGTATTAAACTCTTGGGCAAAACTTTAAGGGGTGATAGTACACATGAAGACAAACAATATTAAATAGGAAACTATAGGGGTCCCAAACGTCTTCTGAAGGAGATAGGCACCATTAAAATTTAGGGTCCAAAATTTCAAATAAACATTAAAAAAAAACGGAAAAATTGGTCGATTGATTTCCGGTTTTAACAAAAACTATTTTTTATGTCAGTTTTTCTTGAAAATAAATTATAAAAATAAATTTCAAAAAATGCCGATAGAGGGCGCTTTAGACTTTAGAGTAACGAAGAACTATTTTTTGCCGTTATTTTTTGCATCTCATTAAATGTTTTCGGAAACTTAGACTTAAATTTTGAGTTCAAAATCTGAATAGTTGGGAATGGTTAAGTAGCGCAAACTCAATTGTGTTCAGAGATTCAAATTTCAAATGATTATAAAAAACGGAAAAATTGGTCAATTCGTTTGCGGTTTTCACTAAAATTGCTCTTTAAATAAGTATTTTCTAGAAAATAAATTTCAAAGATAAATTTTAAAAAATGCCAATTTTTCCATTTTTTATAATTATTTGAAATCTGAACTCCCCCCACCCCCTTGAACACAGTTCAATTTGCGCTACTTAACCACTCCCAACAATACAGATTTTGAGCTCAAAATTTAAGTTTAACTCTAAGCTTCCGGAAACATTTAATGAGATGCAAAGGATAACGGCAAAAAAATAGTTGTTCGTTACTCTAATGTCTAAAGAGCGCTCTATCGGCATTTTTTGAAATTTATCTTTATAATTTATTTTCAAGAAAATACTGACATAAAGAAACGTTTTTGTGAAAACCGGAAATGAATCGACTAACATTTCCGTTTTTTATGTTTATTTGAAATTTTGGACTCTAAACTTTAATGGCACCTATCTCTTTCGGAAGACGTTTGGGACCCTTAGTTTCCTGTGTAATACTGTTTATCTTGATGTGTATTATCACCCCTTAAAGTTCGCCCAAGATTTTAGATACACCCTGTAGATCTATATCTATATACATACATACAGATATCTATATTTATAGATATACTCTACATATATAGTATATATGTGTAAATCAACATTGCAACGGAGGGTGGTTTTGAGATCAAGGAGTCATGATCGACGACAATGTAGCAAAATTTATCGATGGGTTTTCCCCGGACGGCTGGAATAGTTGGACGGTAGTTTTTTTTTTTACTTATTGTAATGAAAACTACCTAAAAGTTTCCACAATTTTGGCCACCACTGTATACACTATATTGCCATTGATTATGGGACACTTGCGATTTTAGACATTTTACTAAATATCTAGAAAAATACATGAGGAATCATCTCGAAACTCTTAGTGTATAAATATAATAGTATACGTCATACATCTCCGTGAAGATTTTTTACCGATACGCTATAGGGGACCGTCAACAAGTTAAAAAAGAATGAATATCTTTTGAATAACCCTGTCAAAACTAAAGTAGCAAAAGCGCTCAAACTCTAGATTATGATTGAATGCTTTATTGTAATACACTGTGTTCATTTTTATGCAAATAGAATGCACACTCGCAGAGTAATTAAGGTTTTTATAAAAATGGTCCCGAATTTTTCCAAGTTTTTCCATTATAATTTTCAGAGTTCTTAATATAAAATAATATTTTTTTCAGAAAATATGACAAACAACATTGCACACAGTACCCTGCAATCAGAATTAAAAAATAATAAAAATTGTATGAAAAATGAGTAGGTTTACTATATAATTTTTTACTGCGCATGCGTCAAAGATATCAAAATTTCATTTGCATATTATGTTAGCTAAATGTATAGAGCAACTTTTGTAAAAGTCTCAAAATCATAGCTTGAAAATTCTGAAAGTAATCGTCTATAGAAAAAGGACAAAATCCGTTGTTTCCAAAATGAAGCAAAAAAATGAGGGATTTTATCCAAATGCAGTAGTACATCCCATATTGTGTATTCTATATTGACACTAATCAATGAATATATGGATACAACCCCTCTTGTTTTTGCTTCATTTTGAGAATAACGGATTTTCGACTTATTCAATTGACGATTATTGTCAGAATTTTCAAATTATGATTTTGTGACTTTCACAAAAGTTGCTCTATACATTTAGCTGACATAATATGCAAATGAAATTTTGATATAGTTGACGCATGCGCAGTAAAAAATTATTTAGTGAACCAACTCATTTTTTATACAATTTTCATTATTTTTTAATTCTGATTACAGGGTACTGTGTGCAATGTTGTCTGTCATATTTTCTGAAAAAAATAATATTTTATATTAAGAACTCTGAAAATTATAAGGAAAAAACTTGGAAAAATTTGGGATCATTTTTATAAAAACCTTAATTACTCTGCGAGTATGCATGCTATTTGCATAAAAATGAACAAGGCTTTTTAAAATAAGGCATTCAATTACAATCTAAAGTTTGAGCTCTTTTGCTACATTAGTTTTGGCAGGGTTATTCAAAAGATATTCATTCTTTTTTAATTTGTTGACGGCCCCCTTTGGAGTTTCGGTAAAAAAATCTTCACGGAGATGTATGACTTATACTATTATATTTATACACTAAGAGTTTCGAGATGATTCCTCATGTATTTTTCTAGATATTTAGTAAAATGTCTAAAATCGCAAGTGTCCCATAATCAATGGCAATATAGTGTATATGTGTGTGTGTGTGTGTGTGCGTATATAATAAAAATAAATAACTGTACATAAACATATAAATAATTTATGTATGTTGGATATTATTTCTCATTAATACATTTCAGACAAGATTGTTTAAAATTGTAGCTTTTATTGCAAGCAATTTGATTTACATTAAATTTCGTAAAACAAAGATATTAACATTAAATTCTACTCCCAGATGTGTTGTATTTGGAATAACTAATCACGTATGAAGTCATGAATATTTCGGGCAAATTTCAAAAGTTTAGATTTAAATTATCACGAATATGAGTATTATATCTTCTGTAATTACACGAATAAGTTATACATATGATTGCAATATGATTAGTTATTATGTTGAATGGAATATACATATCTGGTGCTTAGAATATATGATTATAGAAAGAGAGTAAATATTAGTAACATTTTCCCATATGTAGATTATATTATAAGAAGAGAAATAAACTATTAAGAATTACTTTTTTTAATTCTTCTTTATATATCTGTTTAATAAAAAGTCGGACATAAAGCTACTGTTGTTCCAGTCATCTTTTCGAAACTTATATAGAAATGCTTTCTATTTAGTCAGGCGATAAGCTAATAAAATTTATATACATTCTGTATTTTTTACAGACCTTCAAATAAGAAACAAAGAAAAAGCTTACAGATTATTTTTGTTCATTTAATTCATCCTAATGTTCAACTTTTAAATGTACTAACATGCAATTAAAACATTCCAAATAATTAGATAATTTGTTCTAAATTTATTAAAATCATACAATGATTTAAAAAAATAGCAACATAAATATTTTTAATTGCACAAACATGTTATGATGAATGCATTAAATATGTGTAACATTTTTTCTAATGTCTCATAATGTTATTCAGTAGCAAAAGTTCAATAATATGTAGTTTACGTGTAAATATCTGAGATAAGATAATAAATAGTTAAATAGAATTTAATCATAATACATTATGAAAATCCTACAACAATATTTAAAAATAACAACAAGGCATGCTTTGTTGAATGTTGTCAATCATCTTGTACTTATAATCACTAGAATAACTACTACAACGAACTACAACTAACTATTAATAACTTAGGTAGTAAGTTTTATAATTTAGCTAAATTTCAATTTTTTAAAAGTACAAATTTATGAACATATTGTGTAACCGCAACCAATTCACGTATGAAGTAAAATATTTTTCTATTTATAAAATGGCGTAAATATAAGTATTTTAATTATTTTTTTACTATGCTTAAACATTGTAATAAAAACATTTACTATTCTCTTTAATAAATTGAAAATGAACTTTAGTGAAATAATAGGGAATGTTACTATACTTTATAAACTCATATTATATAATATACCCAAACTACATCGCATTTATCAAACACATGGTTAAAGAGAGTTTACATACAGTATTACAAAATGATTAATGAAACCGTGCCTGTTTCAACTTCAGAATAATGAATTTGAGCTTTCTGTATATATAGGCTTACAGACGCACATACCTAAAATTAATTCAACGTTTAACAATAATGTTATGGCGTATAGAATCATTTATCATATTCTTGGAAAACAATGAAATTTCGCCCTATCTCTTTCATAATGTTGATGATGAAGTATTTAAACATTCAAATATATCGTTTACACACATGAAACTAAAACAAAAAAAAATGTTTATATTTAGTTTATTGACTATCATACAGCAAAAAAAAAAAAAAAAAAAAAAAAAAAAAAAAAATTGCTTTTAAATAAATTTAATTCTTATTTAATGTATCATTTAAGCTATTAATTCCTATCATTTATTACTTAACGCATGAAAGAAAATAAGAACGCCATTAACTAACCAGTGATGAAGCAAAAAGTAGGAAACAGAATTTAATATTATTTCAAATTTTTATTGCTTAAAAGGCGCATAGCGAACAGATCATCATAAATGATTTTTAATTTGACTTTTTTTGTATTTTTATAATTTTTTATTCTGTATTTTTGCCCGACGAGGTCGGGCAAAACTGGGACGTTGCACACTTCAAAAAAAAAAGTGTTAATATGATCTCAATTGCTATTGTTCGCGACTGAATGTATACTTTTTTCTTTTCACTGTAACAATTTATCATTTTAATACAAATTTTGACTGTTTTATTCTCATAGCGCAAAAAAAAAAAAAAAAAATAAAATAAAATAAAATAAAATAAAATAAAAACATTAGGTTCCCGGTTTTATCCGATTTTCCCCTATATATATATATATACATAATTAGGACTGATTTATAAATAATGCATGATATCTGTTTCAGAAATGCAGGGAAAAAGATTAAGAGCCAGTGAAAAAGTTCGCTTAATTTCAATTACTATAATGAATGCTTAATTTTCTTACTCTTTCTCAGCCCCGTCTGCTCCGTCCTATTTAAGTAGTATACAAAAAAGAGAAAGTTTTCGGATTCATATTTAACATAGTTGAATATTTAAGACAGTTTGTGATCAATTAATTATTATATTTAACTTATGCAAATTCATTAATTTTGTGGAGATGTTAGTAATAAGTCTGAATACGAGGAAGCAACAATTTTTTTTATTGTATTTTAACAGATTTATTAATAAATTATTTACTCTCCATTGATGTTTATTTGAATTAATCAACGAAATTTCACTTTGTTAAGAAATAAAAACTTACACAATTTAAGACAGAACCAAGTTATTCTAAGCAAAACACAAGGTTTGAGAATAATAAGATTCTATCAATTTTTTTAATTGTAAAAGAAATTACGAAACTATTATTTAACGATGTGTAATTTTGCAGAATTGCAGTATCTATCTACATACACTGGTGTGTAAAATTTAAGGACGAGTCCCAAAATGCCAAATTTTAAGGGATTTTCAAGCGATAATTTTCACACGAATATTCAAAAAGAAGCAATATAATTAGAATAATTACTACCCCTGTATAACAGCTAGTCCATATAAACATCTCATTCAGGTCACACATGGTCACAAGAGTCACAGTTACTACGGCGAAATAAAAATTAGGAAATTCCATACGTCTCTTTTATGAGTCTCACATGACTACTATATGTGACTCCACTGACTGGTCATTGTGACTGCTGCTTTGTGGCAAGTCACCAGGTGACTTTACAATGTCGTTTCATTGAGACTCGTGTGACCTCTCATCTGGAGACTCAATTTCAAAGTCATTGTGAACGTTGCATTATGATAAACTACCAAATAATGTCTTATTGAAGTCACATGGTGACTTTTCAACACTTTTCACAGTAGCTACTTCACAGTAGGATCTCTGTCACTATTTCACGAAGTCTTGTAACAGAAAATCTCCATGTGACTTTAATGGGACATTATTTGGTGATTTATCATAATGCAACATTCACAATGACTTTGAAATTGAGACTCCAAATGACAGTCACATGAGAGTCTCAATAAACCGACATTGTAAAGTCACCTCGTGTCTCGACACAAAGTAGAAGTCGCAGTGACCTGTCAGTGGAGTCACATATAATAATCATTTGAGACTCTTAAAAGAGGCGCATGGAATTTCCTATTTTTTTGTTTCGCCGTAGTGACTGTGACTCTTGTGACCATGTGTGACCTGAATGAGATGTTATATGGACTAGATGTTACGCAGGGATAGTAATTTTTCGAATTATATTACTTCCTTTTGAATATTCGCGTAAAAATTATCGCTTGAAAGTCCCTTGAAATTTGGCATTTTGGGAATCGTCCTTAAATTTTGCACACCAGTGTAAGAACTCATTAATGCCATAAGCTTTTTGCAAATTTCAGTAGTTGTATGTACGGAGTATGCTGATATTCTAAGTGTTTTAACTGCAAATTGAGGTTTTGCGAAATAGAAAAATACAATTCTCAGGCGACGATTAGTAGCTCATTTTTAACTTTAATTTTATTGAAGTATCTTATCCGGGCATTCATAATACAGATGAAAATCTCTAAAGTGATTTTGTTAGGTTCAAATATTAGTTTTAATATAAATTTAAATTTATTTTTGTGGATCGAATTAGATATAATTCAAATCTATTAGATATAATTGGAGATTTAATTAGATATGATTGTTAAATAAAATTGGATTAGATTTTTAGATATAGTTGTATTTTATTTTTATTCCATGCAGGTTTTATATCTGTATAAAAATTTAAAGCGGTATCAAAACACATATGTTACAAATATTCCCTTGAAGAGGTTTTTTTTTTATCACTTGATAAAAAAAGTAAAAGAAAAATAGATTTTACAAGAAATACAAATTATTAAAGTACGAAATAATTTTTGGTTTCAAATGAAAGTGAATGCTCACTCTAATACACTGTAAAAAAATCTGCAAAGGTACTAAACCTTTTCTAGGAAACTGGGATTCCAAGAACTTTTCCTGTAACGGTAACAGCAAAAATTCAAGTTTCAGAATCGATAACATGAATTTTTCCTGTTATCGTTACATGAAAAGTTCATGGAATCCCAGTTTCCTAGAAAATGTTTAGTACCTTCACAGATTTTTTTTACAGTGTACTCTAACAGAAATCGGACACGAAAGGATCACAAAATAAAAACGTACACTGTAAAAAAAATTCTGTAAGGTTACTAAGAATTTTCTAGGAAACTGGGATGCCTAGAACTTTTCATGTAACCGCAACAGAAGAAAATCATGTACAATTACAAAAGTTGCTTTAGTTAATGTTACTAAATATTGTTTAGTAAAGATACTAACGATTTTTTAGCGAGTTTCCTAAAGAATAGTCTGTAAATTTTCTAAATATTATTTAGTAAACTTACTATAAATTATTCAGGGAGTTTATTAAGGAATGTTTCGAAAATTTACCAATGATTATGTTGTATATGCAGTAACGATTTGTTAGGGAGTTTTCTAAAGAACGTTTTGTAAACTTACTACTGATTATTTAGTAAATTTACTAATGATTTGTAAGGGAGGTTCTCATATCATTTTATAAAATTTTACTAAACATTATTTAATAAGCTTACTAGCGATATTTTAGAGTGATCACTATATATATATTGGTAAATTTACTGAGAATTATTTAATAAACGTATTTAGGAATTTTTAGTGAGTTTTCTATGTATTATTTTGTGAGTATTCTAATGATTTTTAGTATTCTTACAAAACATTTTGTAGTATATTTATTGAGAATTTGTTGTACATTTGCAAGGGACTTTATGGCATATTTACTATGGGTTTTTTATGCTTGCACCTTAAACCTTTTGTGTATTTTATAAAAAAAATGTAACTTTAATGAGATATCGTTAGAAAAATTACCAATTTTTTTGTATTGTATTTAGGCCACATTTTGTATTCTCGTCAGAAAGTTCTTTGCAACAGTACAAGTGTTAATTCAGTAAATTTGTTAATGATTTTTTTGTATTGTGTTTAAAATATTTTATTTCACATACCAGCATGTATTTGTAACTGCACATGTTATTACTATATTTTTACAGCAGTATTCCAAAAAGATTTTACGTAATTGTTTTTTATTCTAATACTTAAATTAATCAGAATTATTATAGTATTCTTTCAACATGAAATTGAATTTTTACAGTTTTAAATATCCAGAGTGGAATTTTTCTCATGTATCAGAATATTTCGATGTAAAATAAGCAATATGACCTAACATGTGTTTCAATATTACCACAGCAATTGACATAAATGTTACGCATGAGAAAACTCACTGAAGTTTCAATGTAGATATTTAAATAGGTGCAAAATCCTTTTTTATATTATATGAGCATTATAACAATATCACTAAATGAGCAGATAAGCTGAAGCCGAACTTACGGTCTTTAGTTAAACTAAAAAAAGCAAATAGATAGAGTAATGTAAATAAATTACCATAACTGAGTTTAAAAATATGAATAAAAGAAATATGATTTTAGATGAAGCACGGTGCTTAATTTATACATATAAAGCACTGAGCCTCACCTAATCCAATACATGATTAGAAAACCTGTATATTATGAAAAAACATAGTCCGTTTATTCTATGCGAATATGCTTTTAAACTAGAATGCTAGAAATGAAAATATAGTAGTCTTGTATTTAAGATGTTTTGTTCAGTTCTATGGTCATATGAATTTCATTAACAAGTGTCTTCTGGTACATATATTTGAAACACTATACAATAACTAATTCAATGGTTCAAAACAGATAAGAGTTCTGCAAAAAAATTAATGCCTTTATCCGAATGTCACATTTAAGATTTTTTAAGACCTTATTCTTATTTCAGGTGAATATGTCGTACAATTCTTACTAATTACTAGAATCTTTTTCCCTTTAATTTTTTATTGTCTTTTACCTGTACTTATTCCTAACAAATTTCTTTCACCATCTACGTTTAATACATTATATATTTTTTAATACTTTATTTGCTTGAGAGTTTTGTTTCAAATTAAAATATTAAGGAGGAAAAATTTTATTATTGATAGATCACAAATTTAAAACTCTAAACTGGCTTAAAGATTCGAAAGAATGAGTCGAATATGTACGAATTTACTAGAATTCTTCTGTGGTTAATATTGCCCTGGAATTAGATCTTTAACTAAAATAGTTACATATAGGAGAGATAATATACACACCTTAACATATGTACACAAAAATGCATCTTTGACTTATCAACTATAATTGTGGGCAGGTCTCGCACTTTTTATGTTTATCAGTATGTCATAATCAGAGTTTACTAAGCAATCTTTCTGAAAGTAAAAAACTAGAATGGAAACAAAAAGAAATACATATTTATTTGGAAAATATTATGGAGCTGTCGTTTTTGATAAAAATGTAATATGCATATCTATCCTACCAATAAATGCAATATGATTAAATAACAAAATACAATGAAATATGAATAAATTTTATTAAATAACTATTTATTTAATTCATTACAATAAAAAAACATTTATATCTTTTTAATATGACTCACATTTTGCAAATACTACGTAATTAGTATTTATACAAATACCTATTAATTGTATACTTCTTAAAAATTATTTTCAGAGATTTTGGGAACATATAAAATGAATGTTAAATATATATTGCAATAAAATAATTGGAAAATTTCAGTGCTGCAGAATGAGGTTCGCAAGATTTTTCTCATTGAAAGATAGTGCTTCTTTTTCCTCTACTTTCATCATCAAAGAGCTCACATTGTTTTTAAATTGAATTTCAGTTTCTTCATGCATCTAAAATAATAAGTTAGATGTTAACATAAAAAAGAAAGAAAAATTTAGTAAAATTTATAATGAATATAATATTATAGAAAAGCCAATATTCATCTTCGTACTGAATGTTACAAGTATTTAAAAATTAACTAGATGAAGAAAAACCATGCATTTTAAATTCAAGCTGATGATCGGCATTTTGGCAAAGTTAAAGTCACATATACAGTCATAGGATTTTCTCATCTGAAATTTCCATTTACTGACATAGCATCAATAAATTGTAAATTGCTCTCATTAATAATTACTAATTTCATCTAAAATGAACTCGCAAAACCATATTGAAAAGGTCTTTTTTATAAAGACTTGACATTCTTCTAACTTATGAAATAAAAATACAAAAATCCATTGATAGGTGGAATGGTAACACATAACAAATATTGAATATGCTTTGTAAATGCTAAATATGTATCAAAATTGCTCAATTGTTTTTAAAATGATTTCCTGAAGGCATCCATAATGTTGAAGATGTGGATTTAAAAAAATCATCAGCATTGTATGTTGTCATTGTCCTTTGACGGCAAGTCTATATAAATAAATAATGCTGACACACAATACGCCTTCTTACCCAATAAATAATGCCAATAGGCATGCATTGTAATATAAAAGCTTAATCTTCGAATATATGCAAACAGCCATCATTTGACAGGCCCATTTATTAAAGAATCTGGGTACTTTGTTAATAATTTTTGTCATTATAGGAAAATTGCGGTGGGGTGCGACACTTTTTACAAAATTTAGAAAATCAACTTTCTTTAACTTTAAAACAAAAATTTCAATTTATAGACTGCAAGGTAAAACACCTTTTAATGGGCTTGAACAATATAGAAACAAAACATTCAAAGTTATTTTATAATTGAAGAAATTGTAGGTTTTAAAATGTGCCCCATAACTCACCACTTATAGAGATATATCGAAATGCAGTAAAATAAAGCTATAAGGCACAAATAATTAAGTGTCGGCTAGATATATAATCTAATAAAGATTGTAGATTGATATAATGTATGTGGCACAATATAAAATTCCAAGATTTTCATAACGTAATTGGAAATTCAGTATTGTTAGTCATAGATAACATTAAAAAATTGTCAATTCAAATTATTTACATTTTGAAGTAAATGAATATACTATCAATGTTATAATTAATATATTACCCTCTAAGTATGTTTGCATGTTACCAATTTACATTCATGTCATTAAAAAAAAGAAAGGCATACCCCATTCCTCCCCACTTTTTTTTTTTTTTTTTTGTGTGTGTGTGTGTTAAACTTCTTGTATAAACAAAAGTGCTGCTTTTAGACTTGTTTTAAATAATTAATAATATACAGTATAATGTTCCATAAATAATGAAGCTATTACACCTATGAATAACAAATCATTAATATACAGAAAGCATAAAAAGTAAATTTACATTTGATTCTTGAAATGATCTTTTATACAATCGTAAGCTTATACAGGTCAACAATTTTTTTTCAACTAAAGTTTGGCTACCAATGCTTCATCTAGCGTGCGATTGATGAAATGTTTAGAATGTTACATAAAGAGAAAAACCTACTGTCCAATTCCTCCCACTATCTCACACCACTATCCCCTATATATTAACATTTTATAAAAATTACGTAAAAGCATATTAAATACCTCTTATATTTACATGTATAAAAATTAATTGAATTTTAACAAAATTAATGGAATTTTAACTCTCTCAAATACACTGGCGATGGCAGATCACTTTAAACCACAAAGAAAGCATATATTTATTAAATATATGTACTTTCCTTCATATAAATGTAACTAAACTTCCGTATTTAAACATCTTTTTAGAGCACTTCAATAGACCATACTTGCATTACCTACGAAAATTTCGTAACATTTCGACAATTAGAAATATTTTTTTACAAAATAAAATGTGTGAAAATTTTGACAAAATTTGTTAAAACCTGAGAGTTTTATCGCAGTAAAAATCTTAACAGCCCTTTTCCACTAAATATCAATATTTTTTTCACCCAGGCTTCGTATATCTTATGTTTTTAACACCAAAAAAATTCAAAGAGTTTGCTTGATAATGTCAAGTTTTTTAAGAATGTAAAATAGCGGAAGTACCTTGTACCACAACTTCAAATACCACAATTTTCTTCTATCTCATACATAATACTACTTTAAAATTCATCGAAGTACCAAAATTAAAAGACAATCTATGCCCATCATGAGAATTCTAATGATTATGAAATTCCGTGCATTAGTTCTTAAGATATGAATATCGCTAAAATCACGTAAGAAATGCACCGTAAAGGCGCTAGTTGTTTAGTGATCTACACCAAAACCTTCAACAATGACACTGCAATACCTGGTGTCAACATATAACTGATTCTGAAGTTCTGTGAAAATACGTGCGTTAGTTCATAAGATTAGAATTTGCAGAAATTATGCAGATCCCCCCCCCCCCTTCTATTGTGCAAGTTGTGAAAAATTCAGCACATCAGCGCCATATATTGAGCGATTTATGCCAAAATGTAAAAAACACCAAATGATATTAGGGACAAACTAAATCTGAAGTTTGATGAAAATCCGTCCATTATGCATTCAAGTAGAGTTGTTGCAGAAATCTCAAAAAAAGTAGAACAGCAACAAAATCAATTAAACGATTTACGAAAAAAAAAAAAAAAAAAAAAAAAAAAAAAAAAAAATCGGAATCAATTTATAACAAGGACTGTCTGAATATATTTTTTTATTGAAAGTACATTAGTTCTTGAGACAGAGCACCCACGAAATTTAGGTCGCATACATACAGCCATTTAGTAAAAACAAGTTTTTTGGTATATCTGACACCTAAAACGTGTAAATTCGTTGAAAACTAGAATTTACATTAAAAACTAATCATCACCAATTTATATCAGAGACAGACTGGGCATAATTTCTATATTAAACATATATATTTTAAATATTAAATCCTGTGCATTAGTTCTTGTGACAGAGTACCCACGAAATGTGGTCACTTGCGAATAGAGTCACAGGCTCACATTTCGTAAAAACCTGAAATCTGGCCCCTAAAACATCTAAATGTGACGAAACTTTTTACGAATCCTCTACTTCGTAATAACAGAAGATATAAAATATTAAAAAAGTATCTTTGAAAAAATTAATTGTTAAAAGTCTCTCTATATTAGTGTATGTTACTGTACAATTCATATTACGTACGTTTTAAATAAATTCGTTCACTTGATTTTATGCAATATAATTATAGTTGCATAGCCCCTTACCGATTGTCTATGGTTTTAAAAACAATTTTGAAACATGAAATATTTTTTAATTATTCTATAACGCGTAGAATTCGCTTTCGAAAAGGGCTGTGCAAATATAATTTTATCAACTTTTTGTTAATTTTGGATCCCTTCCCTCCTTCCGATTCATACGTTATCATTCTTCAACTCCCCCCCCCCCCCCATTAATGATATCGGTATCAAAGTGTAGAAAATTTGGATTCCTATAACTTATTTTGCTCGAAAAGAGATGCAAAACTTGTTTCACTTATTTTCCGCATACTTTTATGATCAAATGATGAGAAGTTGATAAAATATAATTTTTCATATGAAAAAGCTTTATATCACATAACAATTAAAAGCAATACTATTTAAATGAATCTCATGATACCTTTTTGTTACATAATGCATTCAACAGTAATAAAGATTTATTGTACTTGCACCGAACGGAGATGGGTGGGGAGAATATAGAAATTCATATCAAAAAACGAAGACAACATTCTTTCTCTTTATTTATTAGTAAGCACAAGCTTAATTTCAAATACGCTTTATACTGTTTCTCGAACTGTGATTATATATGTATACACATATGAAGAAAAATAAGAATTTTAAACGTTAGAGTATACTATATTTTAGAGTTAAATAATTTTATAATAATTTAGCGATTTTAATAACTTTGTATTAAAAAAATATGTAACAGTTACTACTTTGTACTAAAGACCATGTTACAAATAAAAAGAGAAACAATTGATGACCAGAAATGATATTTATATCAAAAGACAAACCTCCTCCCTCCTGAAATGATAACATTATATTTGCACAACCCCAAAGATTAATATGTTCTTAAAACAACATAAAGAGTTCATCCTTTTTTACGGCTAATTTTACTTAAAAACAAAAATTTCCTCTATGAGTAATTAAAATAATATAAACAAAACAAATTTAACAGACATGCAATTGAACTACTCACTTAAAGCTCTGAAATTATCGGAATATAAAAGAAATTATGGGAGAAACATAATTTTCAGAAACGATTTTATAATTAACAAAACTGCGACTAAGAGAAAAAAAAAAAAAAAAAAAAGTGAAAAAAATTGGAATTGTCCCATTCCTTCCTTTGCTGGTATGTCCCATTCCTTCCTGTACTTTATGTTAAACTTCTTGTACAGACATAAATGTTGCTATTAGATACAGTTTAAGTTATGGATGATTAGCAGTATAATGTTCTATAAAGAGAAACAATTACTTATTTACATAAACAAGTCATTAACAGCAGAAAGCATAAAAATATATGGGTCATTCCAAACATAAATCACCCTTTGGTGTCCCGACACTTTGTATTGCTATATTTTCTAAAATTTTGTTTCAAAATTAAATTTAAATATTGGAAAATATATTTTAAAGATATTTTTCTTTAATGCAATTTTTAAATTTGAGATAAATTCCATTTATTGTTATTCAAATAACTTTCATACTAATTGTGTCCTGTAAAAAGCCATGTCCCAAGAACAATTTTTGCTTTTTAAACCCTATTTTTTTTACTATATGTATCGTTTAGTTATCTTTCAGGATATTTTTTATGTCTTTGTAGTCTTTATATTATCCCTATATGCTTTAAATATTTTTTTAATATTTTTTTTTCATTTTATAAGAAAAATTCCTGTGTCCCTTAATTTTTGTCCCCTGTGTTACCGCCACTTTTTTCTTCCTATTAAAATAAGAATTTGCAAGCTAAATGTTGTTAACAGCAGTCATTCATGTACTTTCAGAGTTAGCATTGATCCTAGGTAGACATTTTCCTCATTTGTTAAATTTTGAAGAATATTATCTAAGTAAAGGTGATTTTTGAAGATGGGTGTGTTTTTTGTGTGTCGCCTGTGTTACTATTGATTTATTTCGATTAATCATTAATTTTCTAGTTTATTGGCATTTAAATTGTAAGCCTTAGTTAAAAGAAAATATTCCATCTAACTTTACATGAAAATAGTAATACATAGGTGATAATTTATTTCATTTTGTCTCCTGTGTTACTAGTCCCCTGTGTTACCATGATATTGGTTGATATGTTGTTAAGCGACAAAAAACCCAAGTTTCGAAACGAAAGGCAACAGAATATCCTGTTTTTTAATGCATTTGTTGGTCTGTATCAGAAATACATTTTTAATTAATACATAAGTACACTTTTAAAATTGTTACTTTTTTTATGTTCAATTACACTGTTAAAACTAATGGTGACACATTGCACCTTTTAGGGGTGAAAGGCTTGTCTCACTGGTGACACCCCTAGAGGAGCTAAAATGGCACCCTTAACTAGGGTGAAAGGATGGCACCCCTGATCCAGCGTGTTTCAGGGGGTGAAAAGACGGCACCTCAGGGAAGAATAATGACACCCCTTATCCACAGTGTTCAATAGGGTGAAAAGATGGCACCACATGGGAGAATAATGGCATCCCTTATCCAGGGTGCCCCAGGTGGTGAAAGGATGGCATCTCAGGGGAGAATAATGATACCACTTATCCAGGGTGCCCCAGAGGGTGAACGGATGACACACATAATCCAGTGTGCCCTGTGGCATCCTACAAGAAATAGCACTCACAATCTATGGTCCACAGTTGCAATCCCCCTCCCCCCACCCCGCTTGTCAAGAAATTGTATTGGTTTGAATCATGAAATACAAAGGGTTTACCCATTTTAAAATTGAATTCTGCAGAGAAAATTATCATGATCAGTCAATATTTTGAGTCTTTTTTTTTTCTTTTAGATTGATGGAATATTATATTTTTAAACTCATTATCAGGTGTCCAAAGAAAAGTTGTAACATATTTTTGTAACTCAGAGAGGGATAATATGAACTACAAAAATAATCATAGAAAGGCAGGATATTCAAATTGTACTTTCATTTATATGGAGAGTATTTTAAGAAAAATTAAAAATTTTAACTTTTATAGTCTTTGCATTTCAAAATCACCAATCATAAGTCATCACTATTGCATTGTTAGACATACCCAAAAGGTTTTGTTAGAATAAATCGCAAAATTTACACAACCTCTACACCTATTTTCTGCCTCTAAAAATCACTGAGTTAGAATCAAATATTGTGACTTTGTCATGCAATTTGAAGCCTGATTTTCAATTTTATGTTTTGAATTTCTTGTAAAATGAAATAAATCATGATTTTTGACTGTCTCTAACTCAGATGTTTTTATCAAACTTTTTGGGTATGTTTAAGAAAGGGCCAGTAACTATTTTTGTGATTGGGCATTTTTAGATGCAGGGACATTATAAAAATTTGATGTTTTTTGCCTCCAAAATAAGAGAAAGTATAAATTGAATTATCTATCTTCATATGAATATTTTTATAATTTTCTTATACTTTCAGAAGTAATCCGTAACCATCTTTTTTGACATATAGTATATTGCTTGACATGTATTTTCATTATTTTATATACAGGGCAACTGAAAAATATGGGGATACAGAAAAATGCTATATCCTGTAAAGTATATGCCATATTTTAATTAAAAAAATAAAAGAAAAAACAATATTTTAACAAATTGTTCACTGGCTTGATATTTATTTTTTACACAAGTTTGAAAACGAAAAATCACAGAATTGACAGTCCACTGCAGATAATTCTTATTTAAATCATTCTATGCCTTGATAATTTCGCATCACATACTATGCAAACTGGGGATTTTCTATTTCTAACTTTTCTACGGAAGTCAAGGGAGTTAAGATCTGATTGTTCGAAGGCAATGCACCTGTTATTAAATATCCACGCAGATGGGTGTTGAAGGTCAATGTTGTTTTTGCTCCATGTGACGGCCCCAATACTGCTGGAAATTCCATTAAAATTATTTTGCTTCCATGAGGGCAACACTTCTTTGAGCATATTAGTTGCTGATCATTTTGACGGTTGTGAACTTTTCGGAGGATTAAGATTTTCATATAATGGAGGAATTGCTACAAAATTTTAAAATAAGCATTTCTCAGATTTTAGTTCTGAAATATCAATGTCAAATAACGCACCAATATTTTTTTCAGCTACCCTGCTGTATCTAATTAAAAAAATGTAAAACACGAATTAGAAAACAATATGTAATAAATGTTGTGTAACTTTTAAATTAGTAAGAATATTTCATATTCTTTAAAATTCTTCCAGAAAGTTAGCCATCAAGCTATGAAATGAATTATAGAAAATAAGTTCATTTTATAGTTGTGGTAAAATCACAGATGAAATTGAGTAAAAAAAAAATCATTTTTACAATATATGCAGTACTTACCTTTATACTGAACTTATGCAAATCCATATTTTATAGCATATATCCACACAGGATTAGAAATTAAGAACTGTATATAAGGTGTCAAAATAATGCCTACAATTTTTTTTCGATGTGCCAACTGCATTTCATATTTTCTTATTTCTTTTCACAACCATGTTAATAGTAATAATATTGCATTGCATATTTAATTTTAATGTATTGAAGGGAAGAAAGGAGGAAACTTTATATATTAAACACTTTTTCTTACTAAACAAAATAAAAACTGACTTTCCATAAGTATGAAACCTGATTAAACTACAATATTTGGATTCTGTAAAATCTTATTATTTTTATAAAGCTAATATGCATACAAAACAGATAATCAAGCAAATATGTCCACAGAAAGAAATTATGAGCTTTAGCTATAACTAGGGATAAGCTAATTTTTAAAAAATCTGAGACTAACAGTACATCAGAAAATAAAAAATTAGCAAATAAATGAATTTTTGGTTGCCAATTATGATGTGGCATTTAAAACATTTCCAAATCACACACATTTTTTTTTGTTTGTTTGAGGAAGGGAGTACAAAAATTTTAAACAATTTTAATACAATTTCTTATTTCTTATTTCTTTTTCTTATTTTACTATAACATATAAGGATGCAGAAATATCTCATAATAAAAGAAAATCTTGTTTACAGGGGTGTAATATCCAAGGACCAGTTTTATCAGTCATTGGTTAAAGTGAAGTTAACTTAGAGGTTATTGACAGGTTCAAAATTCTTAAGACACGTGCTGATGTCATGGTGCAGAGGGGGGGGGGATGTATGCTAAAATACAAATGAAAGCATTTGCTAAACAAAAATTAAAGTTAAAGAATGCTAGCTATCAAGATTTGACGACTAGGAATATTTTTTTCTATAATTTAGTTTCATTTGTCGACTAACGACTGCTGATTTCTAGTCCTGCATCCACATCAAAACACTTTCTGTCAAATTGTTTTTGTGTTTTGACTTATTGCATCTGAAATTTTAATCCAAAGAGTAATTATAATAAAATGAATAAAACACTGAATTAAAAAAACAACCTTTTAGTTCAAATAATCTTTTTATTGTAAACACCAAGAATGTATTAAATATTATTAAACAAAGGCGTGACACTATCTGGAACTGATGCCACTGAGAAAGTTTTGAAGATATAAGTATGTAATAAAAATGATAAAAATTTAAATTGGCTTTTGCTATAGTTAACGTTAAACAACCAAAATAATGCATACCACAAAGTAGCTAAGCTTATAAAATTATCAGTTTTTGTAATTAAACTGTTTATATAAAATTAATACATAGCATGAGTATTTTAACAAGTTGCTTGAATTGCGGAGCACAATAACAGGTTGAAACACAGAAATTTGTGCACCTCCTTCATGACAAAGAGTCGGAAACTTTTCTTGTATCAAGCATGGTAATGTAAGTACTGTAAATGTAAGTTCACTATCTGAAATAATAATAATAACACATTAAGAAAAACACACAACAAGACAGTCCAATTAAAATGTATCATCAAAGTACAGCAAAACTGGTAGATGAACAAAAAAAGAAAGAATAAAATTTAAATAAAATTTAAATTATAGCTCACAAGACTATCAAAGCCTGACAGCTAATGTGCCCGCAGGTTCTGTATGTAACGTGATAACTCTTTATATAAATATCAGATTTGCTTCGAATTTTATATACAGGTTCATTCTGATAAGGTTCTTCACTGATTAGCATTGGAGGTTCATTGGTTAAATATGAAGGGGGGAGAAGTGAGTGCTACCCCCTTAATTTATATAAATATGCAGAAATCATGCAGAATTATCAAATTTTCTTCAAATTTTGTTAATAGGTTCACTCTGATAAGGCACTTCACTGATTAGTTTTAGGGTCTCATTGGTTAAGTATAAAGAGGGGTGGTAGTTAATCCATTGTCCAATAACTTACAGTTGATTTCTTTTATTTTTAGAAGGGTATTATTCTTTGAAATAAGAGTATAATATACAGTTGTATGTATAGCATGCGAGCACAATGCCATCAGTTTAACTGGGCACTTTCCTATTTATTGCCTATTTTCGGACAGCACGAGAAAATTACATGACGAACTCATACTTGTCATTCAGATATTCTTTTCCTGTGTTATCATTAAGAGTTACAAACTATTTGCATTATTAACCATATTTACAAAACATATTTTGCAACAAAGTGTCTATTCCAGATTAGCAACGAATTCCCCTAACATGTCCAGGTATTCCATACCAGTAATAATAATTTAAAAAATGAGGAATTTTATTCAAATTTATTAGTACGCCCCTATTATGTATCCTATAGTGACACTAATCAATGAATATATGGATACAACCCCTCGTGTTTTTTCTTCATTTTGAGAATAACGAATTTTCAATGTATTCTATTGACGATTATTTTCAAAATTTTCAAGATGTGATTTTGCGACTTTCACAAAAGTTGCTCTATACATTTGGCTAACATAATATGCAAATAAAATTTCGATATCTTTGACGCATGCGCAGTGAAAAATTATTTAGTAAACCTACTCAATATTCAAACAATTTTTATTATTTTTTAATTCTGATTACAGAGTATTATGTGCAATGTTGTTTGTCACATTTTCTGAAAAGAATGTTACTTTATATTAAGAACTCTTCAAATTACAAGCAAAAATCTTTGGTAAATTTGAGATTGTTTTTCAGATTCGTAGAAAACCTTAATTTTTCTACGAGTATACATGCTATAGACATAAAAATGAACACAGTTTATTACAATAAGCCACTTAATCATAATCTACAGTTTGAGCGCTTTTGCTACATTAGTTTTGACAGGGTTATCCAAAAGATATCCAAAAGGTATTCATTCTTTTTTAATTTGTTGACGGTCCCCTATTGGAGTTTCGGAATAAAACCTTCAGGGAAATATATGACTTGTACTAGTATACTACCTGGCCATTGATTATCGTCCACTTGCGATTTTAGACATTTTGTTAAATATCCAGAAAAATACATGCGGAATTATCCTGAAACTCTCAGTGTATAAACATAATAGTACAGGTCATATATTTCCTTGAAGATTTTTTCCAGAAACCTTATAAGAGACCGTCGACAAACTAAAAAAGAATGAATATCTTTTGGATAACACTGTCAAAACTAATGCAGCAGAAGCGGTCAAACTGTAGATTGTGATTAAGTGGCTTATTGTTATAAACTGTGTTCATTTTTATGTCGATAGCATGTTACTAAATAATTTTTCACTGCGCATGCGTCAGCGATATCAAAATTTCATTTGCATATTATGTTAGCTAAATGTATAGAGCAACTTTTGTGAAAGTCGCAAAATCATAGCTTGAAAATTCTAAAAATGATCGTCAATAGAATATGTTGAAAATCCGTTGTTCCCAAAATGACTCAAAAAAATGAGGGATTTCATCCAAATGTAGTAGTAAGTTCCGTATTGTGTATTCTATATTGACACTAATCAATGAATATATAGATACAACCCCTCTTGTTTTTGCTTCATTTTGGAAATAACAGATTTTTAAGTGATTCTATTGACGATTATTTTCAGAATTTTCAAGCTATGATTTTGCAACTTTCACAAAAGTTGCTCTATGCATTTAGCTAACATAACATGGAAATGAAATTTTGGTATCGTTGACGCATGCGCAGTGAAAAATTATTTAGTAAACCTACTCATTTTTCATACAATTTTTATTATTTTTTAATTCTGATTACAGGCTATTATGTGCAATGTTGTTTGTCACATTTTTAGAAAATATTATTATTTTATATTAAGAACTCTGCAAATTATAAGCAAAAATCTTGGAAAAATTTGGGAGTATTTTTATAAAAACCTTAATTTCTCTACGAGTTTACATGCTATCGACATAAAAATGAACACAGTTTAAAACAATAAGCCACTTAATCACAATCTACAGTTTGAGCGCTTTTGATGCATTAGTTTTGACAAAGTTATCAAAATATATTCATACATTTTTAAATTTGTTGGCGGTCCCCTATAAAGTTTCAGGAAAAAATCTTCACGGAAATATATGACCTGTACTATATTGTTTATACACTGAGAGTTTCAGGATAATTCCTCATGTATTTTTCTAGATATTTTGCAAAATGTCTAAAATCGCAAGTGGACGATAATCAATGGCCAGGTAGTGTATTATATTTATACACTAAGATTTCTAGGATAATTCCTCATACACTTTTCTAGATATTTAACAAAATGTCTAAAATCGCGATTGGACGGTCATCTCTGGCCATATAGTGTATATCAGGAGCTTTAGGGAACTGGCTAATTCTTTATTTCCCCTTTTGCTATATGGGGGAAAGTCGGGTGGAATGGGACAGTAGGTTTTTCTCTTTGTGCATTATTCCAAACATTTCATCGATGGCACACAAGATGAAGCAATGGTAATCCATTCTTCAGTTTACAAAAAATATTGATATGCATAGACTTGCAAATGTACGAAAGAAAAAATTATTTCAAAAATCCAATTTAAATTTGATTTATTTGCTTTCAATATATTAAAGGCTTATTTATGTATAAATGTAATAGTTTCTCTATTTATGGAACATTGTACTGTATATTATCCATAATTTAAACTAAGCCTAAAGCAGCATTTTTGTTTGAACAAGAAGTTTAACACAAACAAGGAAGTGGCGAGGAATGGGACATGCCAGAAAAGGGAGGAATGGGACGCGCCCAGTTCCTTTTTTTAATTAATAATAATGCGAATTGCTAACATACAAACATTTTTAGAGGATAATATATTAATTATAACATTGATAATATATGCATTCATACTTCAAAATGTAAATAAATTGATGATTATTACGCAACGCTAGGCACAGAAAAAGACCCGGATGATAATGCAAAGTCTATGGAGGCGTTCTTTTCAAATATTTCGCCCAAATTTTAATATTTTTACGTGATTGTTTTGCACAAAATTGCTGAGGGCGATCCGCAACCGGTGTAGTTTTTACTTTTTTAGTTTTGGTTTCAGATTTTTTTAAAAATCACTTTAACTTACGAAATCGGTTTAAATCGGTTCTGAAATTGAAACTATCGTTATACAAAAAATAAAAAAGCAAAATCGAAAAAATAAAACCTAGGCCGGTTATGGATCATCCTCAGCTGTCTTGTTCAAAAAAATCATGTAAAAATATTAAAGTTTGAGCTAGGTATTTGAAAAGAACGCTCCTATAGACTTTTACATTATCATCCGGGTCTCTTTCTGTGCCTAGTGTGGGGCCTTAATGACACCTATGACAGAAAATCCTGAATTTTCATTCCAGTCATGAAGATACTGGAATTTTATATTGTGGCATATACATTATCAACTTACAACCTTTCTTTGATTGTTTATCTCACCGACACTATAGGTTATTTTGTGCTTTATAGCTTTTTTTTTATTATTGCTGTCCCATAACTCTTAATGAGGAGGTATGAGACACATTTTGAAACTTACGTTCTCTTTAAAATAAAATAGTATTTGCACGTTGTGTTTCTATATTGTTTAGGGGGATTAAAAAGTGTTTTACCTTGCATGCTATAAATTGAAATTTTTCTTTTTGTACATATATAAAAAAAATTCTTACTTTTGTAAAAAAAAGTCCCACACCACCCCACTCTCCCCTATATAGATATTATATATTAATACACCAATTACATGAAAATAGAATTTTTATCAATAGTATTAAAATACAGTTTAAGGGCTAACAGTTTATTGTATATCCTTAGGTTTTTACTACCTTCTCCCCAGGTTTTTACCGGTAAAAAGCCAACCCTGTTTATTGGTCTTGTTTCAGAACGGGAAGAATGAAAGATTGTTAAAAATTATATCATTAGAAAAATGTTTAAGATTTATAAATGACAGTGCAAAAATCGCCTTTAAAACACGAGATCTTAATCACTTGCGGAAAAATTTCACATTTGTGTAAAATTACGATATAAGTTTTTATTCATTGTTATATTTTTTGAACACACTCTATTTCTGTAATCTATTCTGAAAGTTCAGTGGAGTAAATACAGATTGTTTTCCTTTTATAATTTGAATGTTCATGACTACAAATTTGTCATATCGGATGATGTTGATGATTGAGAAAGGAGGGGGGACTGATTATGGTCTAATCAAACTTAAATTATTGAAAAAAAAATATTTTATTTTATTTAACCATAAAATTCTGCTACTAAATAAGGTTTAATGCGAAAGAATACTTTCGAAAAAAAATGGGTGTAAATCTGCATAGCCGATAATCAGATCATAAGGTTTATTCAATTCAATACCCTAACATTTTCTCACCTTTTTGAAAGAAAATGAAACCGAAAGTATGAAAATATGAAGAATTGGGAGTAAGAAAACATAATGGTAAACCCAAGATACCGCTAAAATCGGGTTTTTAGGCATTTCCCACCAAGGTATGACTTGGCTGACTAATAACGTTTTAATATGCAAATCGAGGTTTTATCCGTGATTTTTATCCTTAAATGAGACTAAATGATTGTCCGTGCTAACGCCTCCGATCTAATCTTATTATGAAGATTATTTTAGAAATAATGGTGGTTAATAAGGAAAATATTAATAAAGAAAACCCTGTAATTAAATTTTGATTACTTTAAGATTTACAAGTGTTCAATTGTCTTAAATGAAAAAGTTACCCTCCCCTCTCAAACAAAGACAAATCAGGTATACTGAAACAATATTAGAGAAGTTACGCGAGGCTGCAATATCGTGTGAATTAGCCTTTACAGGAGGGGTTCATATAGCATCTATCCGGCAATATATGCAAAGCCGGCCAGATGCTGTTCGAGATCCCGTGTAAAGGTTAAAATTAAAACTTCGCGAATAAAATTAATTGTTTTTAACTGTATATAGACGCAAAAACATATTTTAGCCTTAACTGCTTTGACAAAAATTGTTACATAACTACTGTGATCTGTCTGTCAGACCATTTAATCTGAAGATGAATAAAATGTTACATTAATTCTCAGAATACTATTTATGTATTAAACTTTATGTACAAGAATATTATAAATCAAATTCAGCTATTCAAAAGTATTTAGAGGTAGTAATAAGACTCCAAACTAAAAAAATTTGACCAGTATCTATAGTTAAACTAAAAATTACAAGTTAAACTGTGAAATTTTAAAAACTCACGGTGTCTGAGAACACTAATAGCAGTTAAGGGTTAAATCTAAACAGTTGAGTTTAAACACAAGATAAAATGGTCATAGAATATTCCGATTGCAACAAGATTCGTCTATAATAACTGATTTGTAATGAAAAAATATGTAAATATTTTTACTATCTTTCATTTCGCTCTTTCTAATTGTGCGCCCTTAGGATTCCCGTACCTAGAGCAGTTTGCTCCAATTGCTCCTCGTTACCTAAGGCCTCGATAAATCATTTAAAAATATTGACATGTAAACGAGAAATTGTAAAATAACTGCCTCATATGTTTAACATTAGCAAGCGGGTATTTTGGTGAGAGTGTAGCTTGTAGCTTCATATAATAAATTTACCAATCAATCATACTAACAAACAAATCTTATTTACTGTTTTTTTATGACATTACAGATAGGGATGTACGATAAATTAACGTAACAATAAAATAAAATAAAATAAAGTTAAATCTTACCTTTAATCAGACGTTGCCCGGTTCACTGGGCGCGCAAATCGGATCGTTAAGTCCTCATTGTTGTTTCATTGTAGCTCAGTGGTTAGTCCTCAATTAATATCGCCAATTTACACACTGCCATGTTTTGATTTGCTCACAGCCGTAAACTTTACTTGTCGACACCGAAAGCAGAAAGACACACGCCATAGCGCATGCGCATGTTGCCAGTCACCCGATAAGGTGATACATTGCAACCCATACGAAGTGCATGGCACCTTATTTAGCTCCCATCATCCAGTAACAGATCTCTCGTCACCCCAACCACATATTCAAGCTCCTCTGACACCCTAGGGTTCCAAATGGCACCGCCTTTTCACCTCCGGGTCCCAAATGGCACCGGTTTGTCACCTTTATTTTTAACAGTGTAGGATGTTCCCTTTGTTACTTTATTGTCCCCTATGTTACTGACATTTCCTTTATCAGAACAAAAGCGAAAAAACTTTCTTATGAATCAGTTTTATAATATGCACTGGCTAATATGTATAAATAAGTTTTACTATAATTTTATTATATTAGAGTAATTTTTACCAAGTTATATAAAGTTTTATACAGGGAGAATGAAAAAAGGGTAACGCGGGGGACATAATATGCCAATAACATGAAAAAATATATACATAAACAAACAACTATATGGCACTGAATAAAAACATTTATATCAAAGTGTTATTATTGTAAAAGGAATTCTCTATTTTAATAAGAAAAAATGAGATTATTTAAAATATGGTAACACGGGAAATTTTTCAGCCAGTGTGTCTGTGTTTCTAAGTGTAATGATAAATATTTTAAAAAAAGTGTGCTGCTGATATTCAATTTCTACTCTTGAATATGTATACAACCCTCTCAATGATATTTTTATTTCATTTTAAATGAAAAAATTTTTGAAAAAAAATTTCTTAAAAAGGGACCTTTATTTTTGGAATGACCCATATAGCAAATTTACTTTTTATTCTTAAAATATTCTTTTCATTTTTACAATTGCAAGCATATGTAAATCAGCTATTTTATTCAACTGAAGATTGGGAATGCTTTTGCTTAATGGAATACGTAACTGATGAAATGTTTATTAATGGAATATAAAAAGAAAAATGTAGTGTCCCATTCCACCCCACTCTCCCTTATTAAGTAACAAAATCTTGGGTTAAAGGATTTAGGGAAGATTTAAGGTGTTTAACTGGTATCAAAATAAAGTAACAAATACAGCAGGAAGAAAAATAGACTTTTAAAGATTTTTAATTCAACGAGTAAGAATGGAGACAAAGATAACCATATTTTCTTTTATTATTGAAGGAAGGGGATATTTCAAACGATTGATAATATAACATATTGAAGACTTAGAATTAGCGAAAAAAAGGGAAAATTAATTAGGGTAAAAGACTAAATTTTGTATGCTTGTAAGGCGAGAGGGGGGGGGGGTGATTTTTATTTGGATTTTATGGATATGACCTATTATTCATTCTTATATTAAAGGAATGGATCAGAATTTTTTTTTTAAGAATGACTTAAGGTTTTAAATTTTATATGTTGAGGGGGCAAAAAAATTAGCGATTTATTTTTCTTTTTAGAAAGGGGGAGTATTAGATGACTTATTTACATTAATGAAAATTTATAAAATACTAATAGCCCAGTGATTATATGGTAGAATTCGATATTAAGGGAAAGTAGGAAATAGGTTTAATCTCTTCAGTTTAGATCTATAATGAATATAGTAAGTTTTATTCTCAGACTAGCGGAGCGTTAGAAATATATTAGATTTACAGTTTAATGCCACAATAATATCTCAAAAGAACTAACTATCAAAAACACTACTAATATAAGTGTTGTAAAGCTTAAAATTCCGAGTAAAATGAGCACTTACATTTAATATTTTTGCTGAACAGTAATGGCACACTTCTATTTCAAAAATTAACCGCAGTGGTCAAGAGGTTTATCTTAAAATAATTAGGGAAAAACTTGAAATTGTTTTGATCTCTTCAGTTTAGGTCTAGAATTAATGTGCTGACTTTTTACCCACGTACTAGATGAACGTTAGAAAATATGTACATATAGTGAAAATATACTTTATTAAAAATTATTTTAACTATATTCTAAAACAACTAAGTCTATAGAAACCATTGTGAATACATATTTCTTAGAGTTTGAAATTCGCAATAAAAAAAAATATTTTTGTCTCAATTCTATTTCAAAATTTTATCTTAATCGCTAATCCAAAGCTCTAAACTAGGAGAGATTAAGTTATCCATCCGCTCTGTCTCCATTTGTTACATACGTGTACATTTTTTAAATTGTTGAGGCCTTCACGATGATTTTGTAACTATGTAAGGATTTTATTTTGCATATTTTGAAAATTATAATTTAGCAGTTATTGAGAAAATGGTGCATGAATGATAGATGCTTTACATTTCATTTCTCAACTCACACCCCCAGACTTAAATCATTGGTTTAAATGAAAGATTTTTTACTTAAAGACTAATTTTTTTTTCAATATTTCTAAGGTTTTAAACTTTTATGAATTTATATGAAGATTCTTGTACACTAGTCGAAAATCATTTAATTAGAGCGATCTTTGTCCTTAACACAAAATATAAAGTTTAAAATCGCGCTATTCGTTGACTTTGAACTTCTCTAGGGAAAAGTGTTATGCACACTCATTTGTCGCTCTACCGTCCCCCCCCCTCTCCCATCCTTGCACTTTATTTTCAATTTCCTTAATTTTAATAGACACGCACTGTTGTTCACTCTATATATATTATATTAAGAGCTACACCCATTTTATATTGGAAATAATAAACAATATTTGCCATCATTTACCAGTCATTTTTGAAATATTCTAAAAATTATAAAAGGATGTACTTTTTAAGTTAATTTGTTTGTAGCTCATCTAGCAAAAGAAAGAAACATAGTAGATTCATTTCTATTCTATGTCGATGGAAATTAAAACAATTTCTGGATTTCTCGTAATTAAATCAGACTTCGTCCTTTCTTTCATATGCAATTTCTGGTCTACTTGTTTAGTGATTTAGGCAATACTTGAATCTAATAGTTGAATCCAATTGTTTAATTGTGAAAATTAAACAAAAATGTTAAATATCGGTTGTCATTTTATTCAGAATTTTAAATTCTAAAACATTTGCATTAACAATGTTTTTGATAAGTTTATTTTCCATTAGATATTTTATGGTAATCAATAAAATCGTGTTTTTCAATTATAAAATTTGTACCCATTTTTTAACGCGCACATAGTAAGAGGGGAACACTTAATACATTCATTCTAGACCTAAACTAAATGAATTTAAATAATTTCCAGCTTTCCATTAACTAATTCCGATTTCGGCTTTTTTCCCCTCCTCCACCACTGGTCTATAAAGAATTTTAAAGACTTTCTGTGTGTTCTTAAAGTTTCGCAAGGAGTGTGGATGAACGGGGAAATGATATTTTTTTTTGAAGGGGGGGAGGAGAAATGCCTTAATTGATAATTTAATATGACGATAAAATAACGCATAGAACACATATTGTATTTTATGTTATTTTAACTTAAGCTGTTTTAAAGAGTTTTAAATATTGAGTACTGTTACTGTGTGAAGAAAGTTCGGGAATAAAATTTTAAAATTCAGAAAAAGAACAGGTAAATTTAATTTATTGTATAAAACATTAGAAATTTTTTACTTGTAATAAACACAGATTTAACGAATAATTAGGAAGATTAACTTGCTAATAACTAAAAATCAAACGTTATATAATAAAATTTAAATCATATAAACTAAAAATTTACTTACTAACTAGAAATATTTTTATCGATACCAGATTCAAGATGGATGCATTACTCGGCTCTGTGGCTGCGTGAATAGACCTTACGTCACCACTGAAGCCCTTTATGATTGGCTGACAGGTGAAGCTAAGATATTTCATGTATTTGTACAATGCGAGTGGTAAAAATAATACCAGGCTACATATAAAATTTTAGTAAGCTTGCAGATTTCTGTAGCTTTACAAAAACTAGTTTCGTAGGTTTCCAGATTTTTTTTTACAGTGTAGTTATCGATATGCATATCTTACTTTTCACATAATAGTCACGTGACGTGAAAAATGAACCACTCTAAATCCATTATGAAGTCAAATATTCAATTTTGTGGTGAGAGATAAATGACTAAAAAATAGCTTTTACTTGACAGTACAGCCAGGAGCTTTATGAAGTTATTATCAGATATGTACAAATGGTCTCTATCGCTTGAGAATTATAATGTGATGAAGTAAAGGCATCATAAATTCGTCACCTTTTCGACAGTGAAACCTATGTCCATTTGTGATGTGATAGTGACGTCATAATAGCTGCCTGTTCCATGACTATTTCAATCATGCGAATCAATGCATTAATCTTGTTACACCGGTTTAATCATAATGACAAAAAAAAATAAAATAAATGAAGTAATAAACACATGGCATTCAAATATTAAAAAAATAACTGCAATATCGATGAAAAATTTCGATAATAATTGTAGATTTTTTCCTCTCTGGTACAGATTAATATATTTTATCTTGTGTTATTTTGCTATGAAAAAATTTCCGTTCCAAAATTCCAAATAAATATGCAACAAATATTGAGAATATTGAAAGTTTAAGAATGAGAATAAAGTTTGTTTGAACAATGCATTAGGTGAAATGTTTTACCTTTAAAATTAATTTTCCTTTCTCATCAGAGTATTCATGAAGAACGCCATCATTTCTTATTCTATATATGTATATATATATATATGAATAAATCGATGATCAAAATTTTTATTGTATCGAAAAAAATTCAGATAAAAATGTGCTGTTGTGTTAGATTTTTTTTAAAGAAGCTAAAGGTGTTTGGTAATTAAATGTTAAATTGTATATTTTGTTTTTCACGATTTTCATACTTAATACTTTTGAAACTTTTCCAATAAGGGCCTTGGCACCTGTTAAATAAAGTAGGCGCAAGTCTGTTTTCAGAAAATGAGATTTCTTGCCTAATAATATAAATAGCTATAAAAACGTACCTAGTGAGCTTCTATGCCTGTTTATGCTTGTCTATGCTTGTTAAAGAAGCCGATGTACAGTGGGGCAGGAAGCCTCCAAAGTTGACAAAAAATAAAATTTACTTTGAATAAAAAAAAGCAAATCATACATTCTTTTGAAGATTAAAACTAGTAAAATTTTAAACTTTTACATAAGCTATAGAGTAATTTATTGGTTAATTTACAAAATTGTTTCAATATTTGTATAGTAATGTATTATAGACATATAATGTTTTTGTAATGTTTTGTAGATATACAATGTATTTTTAATATATATTGTAGAAATATAATGTACTTGTAATATATTGTAAAAAAATTAATTAAAAAAAAGAATTTAAGATAGTTTTAAACCAATTAAATATTTATAAATCATCTATAATATCATATATAAAATTCAAGAAAAAAATGTACACACAATTAATAATTTTAATGATTCGCAAGCAAACCTTAAAGTGAATGTTAGCAACTCGTTTTGAAGGAATTAATCCCCATTTCTCAGGCAAAATGTATGCATTACTACAAAGACAGCAGAAGCAAAACTATTTCTGCTGTCTTAATGCAAAAACTCACTTTTTGTTTTCGTCTCTTTCAAATCTTAAACTCAAACATGTCATGTATACTAACAAAAATATAGAACTAAAATCGCGTAACCATTTTGCTCTTAAACTTTTTGATCGTCCAGAACAAATTCAGACGGAATATGAAGACGGAGAAGTTTGCTTTTCATTAACGTTTCTGTTTGCTTTTCAAATCGACTAAATAAAGCGATTTGCCGAGCCACTCTTTTTTAATTCCAAAGCATTTCCCTTGTCTCGTCAGGCTTTTGCCCATCGGAATTAATATTAACATTTAAAACACTTAATCTCCTTTTCATTTAAACTTCTTTCTCGTAGTTTCTTCGTAGCTCGTAGTATGAAACTCTTATATCAAAAAATCATATTACTTTTTAAAGTCTTTTCGTTAAAACGTTTCATGATAGTGAGTTTCATTTAAATACATTATTTTGTAATGAATAATGTATTTAAATTCGTCTTAAAGAAAAAACAACAACATATAATCATGTTTGACACACCCGTACATTAACAAAAATTTAAGGATGATTAATTACAAAAATGACCATACAGTTAAAAAAGGAGAAAGATTTTCCGAAATATTTACCCTTCTAAAACTTAAACTTAGTAGAAAAAAATATAGAAAAAACTTAACTCGCCGTAACTCATAACTAAAACCTTCAATGTTTGTAGACACTATTATTTTTATATATATTTCATCAGTATATATTCTAAGCGTCTCTATATCTATGAAAATCCTATTAAAATAAATTTAAAGTTAAGGAATTTTTGTTATATACATAAAGTTAAATGCTCCATAGTCAAAAAATATGTTTTAAATATTACATTGAAGTTAACAAACGAATGTTAAAACTAAATATTGATTTTTTTTTCATTTATTATCGAAGTGCAATATGCAGTTTAACTTCTTTCTTTAGTGACGACCAAAATAACTTTGCGCAATTTTTAATACTAGTCAGATGTTTACTGTCATCTGCTGTATTAAAGTGACATATGCCGGGAATTAAAAAATAAATTTCATTTATTTTTATTTTTTGTCAGATTTCAAGGCTTTTTACCCTTCTGTACGATGGATTGACAGAGACTTTTCAAAAATATGCATTAAAATATTTAATTGCTAAAAAGGTCGTCAAATACTAATAAAAACATTGAAAGATCTTAATAATTTTACATGTTTCGATTGAATTTACTCAATCATCATCAGAAAAACAAAATACAAATAAACACAAAGATGGAAAATGATAATAAACTATTACAAAGGAAATTCAAAAAATTTAAAAATAAAATTATTAAGATCTTTCAATGTTTTTATTAGTATTTGACGTCCTCTTTAGCAATTAAATATTTTAATACATATTTTTGAAATGTTTTTAATGGACGTATAAGAAAACTTCTATTTATAATTAATGCTGACAGAGACTGTTGTAACTGAGTGGAGAAAATGCAATTAAATCAATGAGAGTTAATTGTCAAAATCATAAGTTACGATGAGGACCATGTTCCGTAAAATCTGTACGCGATTTGAAGACATAATCTACATGTGATCGAGTAGTATCCGGACGACAATTTGCTCCTATTGAAGTCGTTGCGGAAGTGCAAAACAGGATAATTGCAGATCCATTGCATCTTGCAAGAGTGTTGCACACTGTTTAGATACAAAAAATAACACTCATCAAGATCCTTCAAACTGTTCTGTGGATTTTTCCCTATAGATTCCAGGACAACGAGATATTACAAACTGAAGAAACAAAATTTTATCATCAGATGTAATGAGGATAACAACTGACTATTGCGAATATTACGGGCTGATGAGGTACGATTTCTCTTTATATTCGAACGTAAACTCTAAGAACTGTGTTCACTGGACTGATGAAAAAATTCACGCCAACGTCTTTCACGAAGCTAAAATGATTCTGTAGTGTAGCATACAAACACGTCCGTATTCGGACTGTACCTTTTCGCGGAAGTTACCACCACAGATATGAAAACATGTTTCATCTCAAATGCTCCTATTATATTGCAGCAGAATTGCAGTATTTTGTATAATTGCAGTATTGAAATGCCATTAATGATTTTGTATGGATTGAAGATTGTGCTCCCCTACTTGTCGTCACATCTATTCGACAACAACAGCACTTTCATGACACAATCTTCTCTCGTAATTTTGCAGTTTCATGGCCATCACGATCTCGATTTCATTTCAACGGATTTTTGATTAGGAAGAGTTTATCTAAAATCCAATATGTACGAATAAAATCTCAGAAATTTCTCAATACTGAACGATGCCATTTAACGTGAAATTGTATATATTCCTTCTGCGATGTCGCGTTCGGCAATGTTGTCAACAGTTTCACGCATGCAATGCATTATTGGCAGCAAAGATGGACGTTGTAGAAAACTTCCTTTTCTGTTATTTGATAGTTTATACTAGTTCATTTTTTTAACGTCGTGCTCACCTGTTACAACTTGCGAGAACTGATAACTAAGTTGCAACAGTTGAAGTAGCATACATTCAATTGAAACTTTTTCTATAGAAATTATTTTATACACTCATATTTCTTTACTAAACCATAAGTAATATTATATTTTATTATGTTTTATTAATGATATCAGGGTTATTTTATTAATTAACTTTATGATTGTTCAGCAGACTGCTTAAGAAAAATCATAAAACTGTTCTTTCAGTATAAATATCAATTCATGTAAGGTAAAATAGTAAATACACAGACATTTATTTATAGAATATAATTTAAAATTTATTTTATTTTAAACTGTGTTTGCTTTACGCAAGCATTACACTTTGTAATAAGTTCATTTAAAAGAACAATACTGTCTTAACATTAATTTGGTGCCCAGTTGATTTTTAACTTTGATAATGTAAAAATGAACTGTAAATCTACGCCATTTTAATGCTTTTTATATCGACATTTTTCATATTTAATCATATATTACAAGAAAAAAGAAAATATAATAGTAAGATACTTAACCTCTTATTATATTTAAAATTGCTGGATATGTATTAATTTGTTATTGATTTAAAAATGTACGATTAAGGATGCATTATTTTTAATTTAACAAACTCCTACCATAAAATGCATTTATTATAATTCAGAAGACAATATTTGAAATAATTAGTAATCATTTACTAATCTGCCTTTACAGCTCATTTCGCTCAAACGTATACATGAATATAATATACAAAGATGAATACTATTAAATTAGCATTTAACTACCTGAGTTTAATTGAAAATATATACCTTACAACATTGTAATGGAAATGCTAGCGTAACAATTTCAATTGGCATATTCAACTGACTCACTAAACTTTGAAGCTTACACTAAATAATATTTAGCTATATAAAAGCATATAATAACATAATAATCATTTGAATATGGATAATGATGTATTTTTTATATCGTGAATGTTGCATTTAACTGTTCAAAAATATTTTACAGTTAACCCTGCTGTTCTGTTCGGGTCTATTTGACCCGAAAATTTTATTGTTCACTTATAAAAAAAATTAGCGCAGAGATATTTCCATGAAACTTTTTGACCTTGTTCATTAGTAATATAACTATATATTCCTAGAAGTATTTACGTTTATTTATATTTCCAAGAGATATTTTTTAACTTAGTCCTAATGTACTGTTCGGGTCATATTGACCCGAGTTAAAAAATAATTTTATCATGCACTTTTAATTTTGTTTGGAATCATTCAATAAAAATAATTACTGCAACGTATCTATTTCGAAATCTGTTTCGTTGGCACAGGTGTTAGATCACGTGACAGGAGAGCAAAGTCCAATGTTGATATCTTTGGCGGAAGGAAAAAAATGCACTTGTTAGTAGCTTTTTTTTTTGTTGCTGTATTTCAATTCTAATAATCTGAAGAACAGTTGTATCTCTGAGTATTAGTGAAAAAATGGCGAATCGTAGAAATTTGAGCGACGCTGATATTGCTAAATTAATTGAAGCCTCTGACAGCGAAGAGGAAAATGCGTCTGAGTATGAAAATCATACAAGTGAGGAAATTGAAAGTTCTGACAACGATTTTGATATTGATTTTCAAAAGACGCACAATATACAGATTATTCAGTCTAAGAATTGTGAAATAGTATGGAAATTGAATCCCCTTCTTCATTCTGGTCGATTAACGTCTGCTAATATTATAAAAACTACTCCAGGTGTCACAAGATATGCAACGACAAGGATAACTGACATAAAAAGCGCATTTGCGACGGTATTCAATTCTACAATCGAGAACGAAATAAAAAAAAATGACTAATATAGAAGGAGGAAAAGTGTATGAAAAAGAGTGGAAAGATATTAGTACTGAAATTTTTCAAGCATACATCGGATTATTATTATTAGTTGGTGTGTGCAAATCATATGGAGAATCAACAAAAAGATTGTGGAATCAAGAAACAGGCAGAAATATATTTCGTGCTACAATGTCCCTCGAAACCATTCATATATTATCGAGAGATATTGGTTTTGGCAATAAATCTACCAGGCAAGAAAGAAGGTCTGTAGATAAATTAGCTGCTGTTCGAGATATTTGGGAAAAGTGGATAGAAATTCAACCTAAATTGTATATTACAAGTGAAAGTGTTACTGTAGATGAACAATTAGTAGGATTTCGTGGACGATACCCTTTCAAGCAATATATACCTAGTAAACCCTCCAAGTATGGGAAAAATATATGGACTTTATGTGATAGCAAAACTTCGTATGCACTGAATGCACAAATTTATACTGGAAAAAAATCAAGGATCAAAGCCAGAGAAAAGTCAGGGTATGCGGGTAGTGAGTGACCTTACTTATGGGTATTCGAGGCACAATGTTACATGTGATAACTTTTTCACATCCTATAACTGGGTAAAACATCTTCTAAAACGGAAAATGACTATGCTTGGCATCATTAGAAAAAATAAGCCCGAAAATGCTAAACAAAGAAGTGCACAGCTCATCATCTTATTTTACAGAAGACACAATAGTTGTAAACTACATCCCTAAAAAGAACAAAAATGTTATTTTTATGAGCACTTTCCATCATGAAAATGAAGTTAGCGACAGACCTGACAAAAAACCACAAATGATATTAGATTATAATGCAACTAAAGGGACAGTGGATAGTCTTGATCAATTTTTGAGTACATACACTTGTAAGAGAAAAAGAAATCGCTGGCCTATGATAGTATTCTATAATATGCTTGATACATCTGCTTACAATGCATTTATTCTGTAGATTTGAATAAACAGTAAATAAAATGAAAATAAATTAACCAAACGAAGGCTCTTTTTAGAAGAACTGGGGAAATCTCTAATGTTTCCACACATTGAAGTAAGACAGCATCTTCCCAGAAGCGAAGATTCAGTCAAAATTGTGAAAAGAATGCGTAGTAAAAGTGCAAACATACCCTCGGAATCAGATGAGAACACTTCATTGTGTACTAAACGTGCAAGATGCAAGTTCTGCCCATCAACCAACGACAACAAAACTAATATATTATGTTACAATTGCAAAAAACACACTTGCAAATTTCACGTAAGCTATTTAGTTTAAATTGTAAATAAAAGTAAGTATTCAAACATTTTTAAGTTATTTTACTGGTGTTTTGTATTATTTGATATATATTTAAACTTATTTTACTATTTTTTTATTATTTCTAAAATAGTTATTTTCTTTTACTGCTAGAAAAGGTAATATTCTAAATCGGGTCACATTGACCCGAACACTACATACGTATAGTAAATGCGAACAGAACAGCAGGGTTAAAAGTACCTTGATGTTCTCGTTTAAAAGCTTTTTCTGCATTTAAGCTTCAACTAAATCTCGAAATTAAATCTACAAACTATTTCCAATAAAATTTATGTTAACTAAACTATTTAAATATTTTCTAAATATTGTCTGTTTTATAAGTCTGACAAATCTGACAATATCTGACAAAACATTTTCTGAAAATATGAAAATATTTCTTATTTTCAAACACTTTTTTTTCAAGCTATTTGTATTGTCAGACTCGTTTATTCTGAGCAGGGTTAAAATAAACTCATTATTAAAATAACAATATGCATTTTGAGAATGGTCCATATTTTACACTCTATTAACATTTTCACATTTTACTTACCCATCATACGTAGTATAGGGTAAGTCTTGCAATCGTTTTGAAAATCGAAAAAAAATTTTTGACGGATTTACACGCTTTAGATAGTGGAGATTCCGAAAAACATATTTTTAGAAAAAAAAAATTTGCCGTCCGTCTGTCTGTCTGTCAGTCTGTCTGTCTGTAAACGCTCTATCTCCCGAACAAATTGAGATAGAGACTTGAAATTTTGTATGTAGTTAGTATGTAAAAATGGGACGAACCATATTTAATATCAGCAACCTCGATTATCCGGAACTATTTTTTTCGGACTCTCGAAAAATTTGTTCTGATGAAAGGTATATAAAAATTTTCGAATTTTTTTGTTCTAAGGAATGGATGTAAAAGGCAATAAAATAACACACATTTTGCATATAGAACGAAGTCGATCGGATTATTAGTTGCCGAGATATTTGTAAGCCTGTTTTCCACATTCTTCGATTTTTCATGACCCTGTGTATCATTCAAATTTCAATTCAGAAGTATATTTTAATTGGAAATGAGACGCTTCATCCGACGCAATTAATTGTTAGTTAATAGAATTATTATTTTTGGAGTTATAAGGATGTTTTTTTTACGCAGTTCGGTACTACTTGAGTAGTTTGGCGTTTTATATAATTTGTCGAAATTGGTACATCAGCAGTTCTTTAATATAGCATTACTATGTATATTAACAATATTTAAATTTTGTTTATGAATTCCAATGCATTGTATAAATAGTTTCACATGTTTTATTTTCATATACGTATCCATGATGGGTAAGTATTACGGTGGCCCCCAACGACTAGTTTTACAAGCAGTAAAAACAGAATCCTCAATTCGAGCAAAAAAATTTTCATTTTAGACGTTTTTTGGTGAAAATTACATAGAATTAGTAAATATTAGCTTTCTCATCGAACACTGTTCTCTCCTAGAGAAAATAATTGTTAATTTCACCTGCAGATTTATTTTATAAATTCAATATGCAGTCGAACTCCTTTAATGCAATTAGAACGAGCACACTATTAAAACTGGATTGTGAGAATGGTTCATCTTTCAAACTACATTAAGATTTTCACATTTTTTAAAAGCATTGAAAATAGAATCACGACAAATACGAGCAAAACGTTTGTTTATTTCATCGTGCTTTTATGCGTAAATGAGGATAGAGGCATTTATATTACTGAGCACTGTTTTCTCGCTAAGAAAATATTTCTTTTTTCCAACTGTTGGTATATTTTACAAATTCAGCAAACAATCCAGTATTTTTCATTACATATAATGTTCGCTCATTGAAAATATTTCTTACTTTAAAATACAAGTGTATTTTGCAAACTATATGTATAGTCAGACTCGTTTATTCTGAATACGGCTAAAATAAGCTCATGATTAAGGCCCCTGTCCTCGCTCGAGGAAACGCTCGCGAGCTAATGCTATTTCTATGGGGAAGCATTTTTCTAATAACTCTTTTGCATTTTGACATTTTTGAATTTTTTTTTTTTTTTTTTTTTTTTTTTGCATTGGATAGCTGAGGTGCATGCCGACAGCGCACCTTTTTTACTTTTTCGATTTTGGCTGCAGATATTTTTTTAAAAAGCACTTTTTGTTTCGAAACCGGTTTTGAAAGTGACACTAACTTTGTAAAAAATATCTGCAACCAAAATCGAAAAAGTATAAAAAGTGCACTGTCGGCAAGCACCTCAGCTATACAATGAAAAAAAAAATATTCAAAAATGTCAAAATGCAAACGAGTTATTAGAAAAATGCTTCCCTATAGGAATAGCATTAGCTCGCGAGCGTTTCCTCGGCTAGGGACAGTGGCCTAAAAATAACAACTTGCATTTTAGGAATGGTCCATCCTTTAAACTCAAGTGCAAGTTATTGCAAGTTTATTTGATAAATTCAGCGTACAGTCTAATACTTTTCTTTTCACATAATGTTCGATCAACGAAAATATTTCTTATTTTTATTTATATCTTAAAATTTTGTCACTTATCCTTAGCTTTATCAGAAATATTTTAAAATGGAAGATAAACTATCAATTCCACCCTCAATCCCCCCTAGAAAAAACCAAGGAATATTTTTGTAAATTAAAACAATGTATGAAAGAAACGTATTAAAAACATGTACTTTTATTGGTACTGTAATTTCATCAGGGATGCACCACTATAACTTCGTATAGTTTATTTACAAAATATATACAGTAGCCGCTAAAATGCAGCTATTACGTCAAGTCATTCTTACGTCTACAAATTTTTAATCGGTCCTCATGCTAAAGGCTTACGAACCAAATCATGGTATCGTTGCGCAATCTCTTAACACAGATTATTAGAATTCTCGGGTTTCGAGGGATACGACACCTCTCTGATCATAGTTCAAACGGACTACGGGCAATCTCGATCTGTTGCTTCTTTGAAATGGAACACTTTTCTTTGATACCTCATCATTATTTTTAATCAAAGTGTCCTTAGATAAATGTGTCATAACATCATTTTTATTGCTCACAATCGTATCTGTTACAATATCATGTGTACGCTGAGATTTCTTTGGTTCCATTACATTCTCATTATTAAGCTGCTCTTTTATTTTTCCATTAATCCCAGAAAAGCGGTTTTTATTAACCCTTTCATACCTTTCATAATCACTGTAATTTTTACCACAATGTCCCATATTTTCAAGATTTTTCTGACAGTTGTTTGTCATTGCGGTCTCTTTCTTCAATTCTTTAGGCTTTTCTTCGTAACTTACCTCTCTGTTACGTCTCAACTGATTAACGTGACGCTTACAATTATTCTGTCGCATCTATTAACCAAAACCCATCTACTCCCTAATAATTTCATATTATTTCCTTTTACCCATATCTCTCCCTTTCCAAAATTTTTAACAAAAATTAATTCATAAAGTTTATATTTGTGCAGGGTTTGCTGTATTTTAGGTTTTGATGGTAATACCAAGTGAAGGGCTGTTCAAACTAGACTTCCAAACATTAATTCAGCAGGAGTTTTCCAGTCACCGAATGAGGAGTAAAATGATTTTCTAATAAATGTTGTGAAATTGATAATGTTATGTCATTTTTATCTATCTTTCTAAGACAATTTTTCATAGTTTGCATGTACCTTTCTGCCTGCCTGATGGACGACGTGTAATATGGTGAGATAGGTGTATGCTTAATTCCATTATTTTTAAGAAATTCTTTAAATTCATCACTTGTGAATCGGCATCCATTATCATTGACCAACTCTACTAGTAATCAAAATGTCGCAAAAATTCTTCTTAATACTCTAATAGTACTTCTACTATCAGTCGGGCACTATCTCTACTTCTAAAAATTTTGTATAAAAATCGACTACTATTAAAAATCGTTTACCTTTAAAAGAACCTACATAATCTATTTGAATCCTTTCCCAGGATAATTCAGACTTCCATTCCAAAGGTTTCAATCTGGAACTATGCCTCGCGCACATCTCGCGCACATCGCGCGATCTACAACCGGCCTAGTTTTTACCTTTTCAATTTTGCTTATATATATTTTATATTTTGATAGTTTCAATATCAGAGCCGGTTTAAACCGGTTTTGAAATTTAATGTATATATTTTTTTAATCTGAAGCCAAAATTGAAAAAGTAAAAACTAGGCCGGTTGTGGATCATTCTCATCTATCCTATACAAAAAAATCCTGTAAAAATATCAAAATTTGAGCGAGATATTTGAAAAGAATGCTCCTACAGACTTTATATAAACATCCGTGTCGTTTACTGTGACTAGGACTGCACCATAAAGGAAGTGTTTCTTTGATAATTTTAATGCTGATCAGAAAAACAAATGGCTAAATTTGAAAAAATTGTGATAGATCGAATATTCAATTGTCTTAAATATTCTCATTTATTGCAACAGAAAAAAATGTGTAACAAAGATCCCATGTTTTAATTGAGATGTATCGCCAAAGTGTAATAAAATTATAGATGTAAGTGACTTTACACTACATAACTATGTTCATAACTGTATAATTGTGTCCCAGTGTGACTTCAAATCGTCGTTGACAATGCTGCCACCGTCACAAAGTTAGTGACAAATTTGTCACAAATCAAAAAATAATCGCAAACTATCTTCACATACTGTCTTCTATAAATATTAAAATATTGTTAAAACATGCAAAAAGAAATTATGAAAAAAATTCAAAGCTAAATATTTATTAGTATATTAATGAACAAAAAACATTAAACGGCTATCCATTACTGAAAGGCTGTCTATCACAGAAACATCTAATTAATAAGAATTCCAACGATAAAATAGAACAACAAATACGTTAATTGAAATTATTAATATTTTATTTATAATATTAGAGAGTAGTTATAAATAACAGACCCACTTTAATCACGATGTATACTAATACTACATATAATGGATATTTTGAAATTTACCTCAGTAAAATCATTCAGGAAAGGAAATAATAAAAGTGTCTAGAATGAACAATAAATAATAAAATACAGTTATTACTGTTTAGCTTCATACTGTTTAAGTATTTCTGTTATTTGTTTTAAATACAATTATGTTTAAATTTTTATTGATAACTTCTAAATTTTCATTCAGACTTCTAGTTCTCTCTGAAAACATTCCAATAAGAATATTTACAACTGAAACGATTTCATCCACAATGACTATCCATTTAGAAATTTTATAATATTTCATAGTTTGAAAAATAAATTAAACAATCATTAACATTATTTTTTTAATATGAAACATCTAAGATTTCTTTTAATTTTTCTTCTCATTCTCTTATAAATTCCTCTTCTGAGCATATGTAATTTTTTTAAATAAAATTATGTAATGTTTCAGAAGATTACTTAATACAAAAATTAAAAAAGGATGTTTGCAAATAATTTTATTCTATAAAAAGCTTCTTTATTAAAAAATATAAGATTTTATGTTTACGGAAACATATTATTTTAACCAGATATTTTAAATAAGGAAACAACGCAGATTAAAATGCTGTTAAAATCACTACTTTTAACACTTAATCCAAATTATTAATAATCAAGTTTTCTATGTCAACAAATTAAATAATTAATGAATTAGACTTTATAAAGTTAATGGAGCATTAATGTTTTATAGCATGTTTTTGAGAAGCTAATTAAAATCATTCTAAGAACAATAATAATTAAAAAGCAACCATGAAAAATATTTTTTCATACCTTTTTTCCATCGAAGTCATTCGTTTTAGTTATTCTTTTTGCCGCACAAACTAAATCCGATAATAATTAAAGTGGTAAAGACCAAATCATTTTCACAGTCAAAGCCTCATTAGTTTTCTCGGACTTATATTTTGCCTCTTGGAAGATCTGTAGTAGATTTTCTTGTTTAAATTGTTAAATCCGTATTAATACGAAACTCCCCACAACTGCCATAAAATCCAGCCAACTAACTTTTTGCGTCTATCATCAATTTAAAATATTTCTGTTTACGTTTATTTATTCTTTCCACGGAGTAAGAAACCACGGAGTAAGTTTCTTACTCCGTGACTCTTTCGTTTGCAGACAATTTTAAATTTCCACGCTCATGGCCGTTTTGTTTTTTCTTTTTCTATACAATATTTTAATAATTTAAATACGCAATAATTTTATGAGAGTGTCTTTAATTAAATTTTTTTATTTAAAGAATTTTTAATGTATTTTTACTTTTTATTTTTATTTGTTTCAAAACAATTCAAGTTAAAATAAATTGTAAAACAATTTTTTGTAAATAATAATAATAATAATATTCATAATAAGAGTTCATTAGATGAAATATTGTTTTTAGAGACTAAAATGATAGATTTAATGCTAATAATAAAGAAAAACTTTTTTAAAAATAAAGCTTGTATCACATGCAAAAATACATAGTATCTTCTTAATAAAAAAAGAGGGGGGTGGGCTTACCCGTGAAGCATGGTGATGTCACTGCAACGTCGTTGTGAAGTCACATTGTGACCATCGATTTTCGATGTGACGTCACGTGATGTCGATGTGAAGTCATTGTGACTAAAATGTGAAGTCGTTATGGCCGTTTTAGAGTTCTGTTTTGACGTTTCATAAAGTGGTCACAATATAACAAATTTGTGATAAATGTGTCATTCGTGACTAATTTGACATTAATATTTTGACGAAACTGTGACAAAAGCGACGACATTTAAATAACCAGAAACAACCTTTTTAAAGTAAATAACATGTTTTGATGGATATTTATAAATTTCTAAAGATTTTTAAGAAAGTCACATCTCAGTCACAATGTGACGTCACTGAGTGGTGGCATTTTGGTCACAGATGTGATGTGACCAAAGTGACTCACAGTGACGTCACTGTGACGTCACTGTGACCATGCATGCTATGAGGGTTGTGAGGTGATAATGTATCAGGTGTCTTTTTAACAGGACCAAACAATCTAATTAAAGGTTTATTATCTGTTATAATTTTAAACTGTTGACCAGCTAAATATTGGTGGAATTTAATAAAACCAAATGTTATAGATAAATCCTCTTTATCTATCATTGTATTATTCCTGTCAGTTTTATTCAAAGTTCTAAAAGCAAAAGCTATGGGTTTTTCTTTATGATTCAAGTGTTTGACTTTCCCATTGGATGCTCCTTCAGCTTGCTCCCTTCCTCGCTTTGCCACGTCAGTCGTGCCGCTACATTCATTGTAGATACATTCAATAAATTAAAATATTTTAATTTTTACTCACGTGTAAGTGGCCACATTTTAAAACTTTTAATTCATTTCGATTTTAATTTATTAGAAATATTATCTCTCGATCAAGATGCAAACTTAGTCCTTCCATTATCATATTTTCCTGAAGACGCCCGCGGAAGACGGCACGAAACGTTGATATTTATCTTTTATTTTAATTATACAAGTGTATATTAAAATTCTTGTTTTTTGCACCACTGAGCAATGTGTTGTATTTTAATAAATACATTCTTATTAGTTAAATTTATGGTGCAACTGTCCTGTATATATTTATTTCATAATTATTTTACAACTGAAACATCTGCATCATTAGCAAACATTTGCTTGGATTTTGAGAATATTCTTTTGATGACGCATTCATACTAGAAGTTCTGAAAAGTATTTTATTATTTATTTAAAGAGACTCTTCATTTATTTAAAGAGTGTTCATATATAGTTATAATTCTCTTTTATTCTCCATTAAACAATAAAATATATCACAAAATAAAGTATACAAATTAAATCGATTTTGAATGACACAAAACCGAATATATTTACAATAAAAATTATATTATCCAAACAACTATTAATGTCAATGTTAACCTTCTTTTGTACACCGACATTCTTTGTTAATTTAGATGGAAACAAACATGAATTAATTGGCGTTATAACGCTTTGTATTGTCATAAACTAAATAATAACATTATCATAACATAGTCATAAACCTGATCATGCCACCATCTCTTATTATTCCTGTTTTTTTCATTCGAAGATTTATTTCCAGCGATGAATAATAACAGTTAAATTACAGATGGTAATATATTAAACAATCGTAGGTTTTTTTTTTCAATTTGTTACAATATTTTTATTATTTTAATCTTTATTTTTAAAAAATGTATAGTTTAAACATTCTTTATTTCAGTCCTTTTTTTTATTGATATTTTTGAAAATTCATAAATGAATTATTAAATCATTAAGCAATAAAATATATCTTAACATACTTTTGCATTGTATTTAAAATATGAATTTACAGTAGTTTTTATTGCATTTTAAATATAAACTCTTGGTTTGAATTTTCAATGCACACATTTAATGAAATGTTTTGAAAAATGTCGCATTCTAAAAATGTTATTAGAAATTATTTGAAAATTATTCTGTCGCTTTATATTCAATAGAATCTTCCAGAAGAAAATTTGCTATTTTCATTGAGAATGGAAAAATAAAATCCAAACTTCCTGATAAAAGTCTTTCGAAAGCGCTTTTATTATTATAACTTTGAAAACAAAGGTATTTAAAATCAAACAAAGTGAAAAATTCATGAATAAATAGAAAATAGAAAATATGTTAAACTTATAGCAGTATTTATAGAATTTCGTCTCAATATTTTATGCTTAGAAAAATATATTTTTGAATAGTATTTTTGATGAAAATATTTCATTGAAAATGTTTTAAATTCGCAACTTGATTTAGCCGGGGTAAAATAAAATGATTTTCCGTTTTTTGTATTGTTTTGTTTCGATGGAAATTATTTATTAAAAAATGAATTTTCAATTTGTAGAACTGAAGGCCTAAAACTAATAGAAAAAAAAGATGGGTAGACAATCTTTCATTTTTGCCCTCATCCCAGATAATTTGAATTTTTTTCTATGTTCTAAGATGTTTTACTATCATTTATGATCTATATTTATGACTTCCCAGATTTATAATTTATTTAAAGATGCTGTAAGTCACGGGTACTAACCCCGGTCTTTTTTAAATAGTATAAAAAATAACGAAATTTAAACACATTTTTTATTTGATGAAAAAAATTAAAGCATATTATAAAAGATTACCAACAAAATCAGAATTGAGAAGCAGCTAAAATATACCTATTTTAAGTAAAATTTCAAAATAAATTCATAATTTATATTTTGTATTTGTAATTTATATTTTATGTATTTTTGTAACCGATAAAACGAAAATTCTTTGGTTATGTATTTTGTAATGCATTTTCAAAGCATTTTGTATTATCAAAATACGCAATATACATTTCTTCAAATTCTTCTACATACATTCTTATACAATTCTTACAATCTTCTTCTTCTTTCAACCCCAAGCTAGAAATTTGCATCCTTGAAACATATGTCTATCTAATTTGATAAATCACCAAATTCAGTTCTGGAAGTTTATTTATACACACTGTTTAGCATTTGGTATGAGCATATCAATGAATCGGATGTTTATTTCTGTAGACGATTTTTTGCTCAGATGTAAAAGAGAGTTTTCACAGTTCATAATATTCTGTAATGATGACAAAAAAAAAAGTTTGTGTGATAGACATGAGGGATTACTCCTAGTTTAACTGCCTATTTGAAATATATGAAATGCATCAACTGAAAGCCGATACATGATTAAGTTATTTAAGTTTTTGTAAACTGTTGCATTTTTGTGAAATTTTTTTCTAATTAATAACAGAATGACATTTTATTATTTGTTTAAATTTCCATCCAATCGATGCTTGCAATTTTAACATGCACATGTTTACTGTTCCTGTGTTTAAAAAAGTAAAAAAATTTAGTTGCTTTAATAATAAACGAATTATGAGTGCTACTCTAGTACAAAATGCTCCGTAAAAATAAATATACAGTCCAGTTTCTCTATAACGAAAATCCATACATCGAATTTCTTTACATAACGAATTTTTAGTAGGAACGGTCCCCTTTTACATGATTACATTAAAAACAGTCTCTATATAGCGAAATATCTATCTCCATATAACGAATTTTTTCATAAATTTGTCTTAATTTATTCACTTTTAAAAAAGGCTTCGAAATGATATGGAATCAATTTTCCATCATTTATTTTTGATTTATTGTCAGTGCTGAGTTTTTTTTTTTTTTTTTTTTTTTTTTTTTTTTTTTTTTTATAATATTATTTGACTTCTTGTTCTTTAAATCCAACGAATTCACATCACCTCCCGCACACCTTTCCACATCCTTCTCAAAAAGAGTAAATTGGATTGATACACATGTAAGAGAGGAGTCAATGAGAGGCACATAAGAGAGGCCTTCAAATGGAGGAAAATGTTAATTACAATTTTTCATTCCTTGCTAAACTTTGAGCATTTTTTTAAGAGCGTAACAATTTTAAAATTAAAACAACAAAAAATTACAGATTTCTTCGTCTGAAATTAATGCAAAGCTTCTTTATTTGATTTTCATTAAGCTTTCAAATAAATGTTTGTTTTCTTTTTTGAAACAGCTTAAATAATTAAGAAATAAAATGTTAGGTTAATATTTACTCTTAAACATTTCAAATTCTTAATTCAAAAGATCAAAAATAATATTTGTTTAAATTTTACACATTAAATACGATTTTTAACGTCATTCTCTATATATCGAATTTCTGTATATAACGATTTTTTTACTGGAACGGTGGATTTCGTTATATAGAGACTCGACTGTAATAATTAGTCAATTCATTAAAAAATTCATATCGTTGCTAAAAAATAATAAGCCATAGTAATAAATTTTACAACGTAGGGTCGGGTATAGCAATACATACTAAAAAGATAGAAACAGCCATTACCCTGAAAGTTCAGAGAAAAGCCTAAATAGTGTCAAATATTGCTGTTCTGTATAACTCTTTTTCAATCCTATTCGGACCTATTTATGAGGAGCTTATTTCAATTCTAATAATAAAAAGTGCTTATTTTAGATTCATTCGGTAATTCATAAGCTAGAATTCAGTGTAATAATAATATTATATTTTTAAAGTGTACATAAAACAAAATTGTTTTACAAAGTTTAAACTTGGTATTGTGCTACATGCGATTCGAAAAAAGGTCGCGAAGTTGTAACACCGGTTTGATCTGTAGTAAATTTTTCCAGATAGGTTTTTTTATTAATCTTTAAAGACAACGATTTATTGTAAGAGCAAATCAACAGAAACAAGCACAAATGCCATACTAATTATACAATTTATTCTAATTAAATTGATCCTTTTTTTCAGTTTTACGTTTATCGCTTTTATTCTACGACTATTATTATTATATTATACGAATATTATATAATTAAAAGCTATTTCAATAATTTGAAAGCCGATGGAGCATTGAGTACGCAACACATGACTCTATTTATGTCCAAACAATTTGATTGTGATTGTAAAAGTGAATATCTAGGCTAATTTCGGACGATTTTTCTCGAAAATCACTATCAAGAAACTTCTACGATCATAGGTTCCTCCAACATTCCCCAAGTGTTCTTTGCTGAACGCCTGAAAATCGAAGTATGTTTATAGCGGGAAATGCGGTTTTCAGAAAAACTATGTGATCTAGGGAAAACGCTACATTTTTCCTGCATCATTTAAATTAACTTCATCTACCTCTAATTTTTTCACAATTTTAGTATCAGTAGATTCGGAAATAATCAGGGGAAGGGGCATATTTTTGCATAAAATTTTGACAACATCGCATTAAATATAAGGGATAAAATTTGGTGAAATATATTTCTGAGATCAGCGTTCACACGATACCCCACACAGTTTGCAAAAGAAATATATATATATATATATATATGAGACGAAAATCCTGTTATCGCAGAGGGAAAAACGATGATATGACGAAATGAAAATGATGATACGAATGATATAGATTGATGATCTAAACATTATTTATCACAAATGAATTTCTGATAGATTTCGTGGCCGGAGAAATATGGCAAACAGAGATGAGATGATAGGTAGTTTCTCCAAATAAATCAAGAGATAAAGCCATTAATAAGTTATTGTTGTATAAGTTCAGCAAGCTAAGCCCCATCGCAACCGGATCTTAATAAATTCGCCACTCAAGAACGATTGACCAAACTTCGCATCCTGAAAAACAAAATAACAAAAAGTTCTATTTTAAGTTTTCTGTCGGCAGGTTCATTTTAGCAGTTTAAAAATCAGACGAATTCTGAATTATAAGTCTGTGTCAGTGCGTTTTAAGGGGCGAAAATACGCAGATAATTACAACCTAAGCATCAAATACCAATGAGCGGACGACAGTGAGTGGAGACAGGGCGTAACCAATTATGTTATTGGCTAGAAAGTAGGACATCACGTTCGAACTATTTTCAAGCCGCGACAATCTGGCAAATTTAAAAGATGTACACCGTGTAAAAGGTCGAAATGAATTATAGGAAAGCAGACGATATTCAATAAAATATTGAAAATAAAACTTCCGAAAGAATATTTTTTATTCTAAAGAAGAGAAATGAAATAATAAAATAGATTAATAGTTCTAAATAAAAGATTGACATTTTAATAATACAATTGAGTTCTTTTTAGGCAAATAAATAGTATTTTACGCAGAATTAAGAAAAAGCGGAATTTAGTTGATAGTTAAAATTTAGAATATTACTGAAATATAAGTAATAGTAGATTTGTATAAGAATTTGGAACAAAATCGAAACGGGAAAATGGTGAAAATTTTTTATTAGTACATACATACATTTAACGAAATAAATTAATTAACCTCTACACGTGCTTCCTAAATTTATTTGTATGTGGTTTATAATCAGTAAATATGTGGGTCAATAGCTTTTATTACTTCAGCCAATTTGAATTTTCTACGTTCCATAGTTTAAGAGTAAAATGGCTATGAACAGACAGACAGATACATAAGTTATCTTATAATGGTTCTGTGTTTATTTTTAAGTATGGAGCCTTAATATGTTTTATGTAATATTTAAAATTTTAATTTATTGAAACATAGTAGATTGTTTATTTATTTCATCATTTAAAGTAATTTTTTGTAGAAGTTATTTTAAAAGTATTTTTATCACGAAGCTTGTTTCATGTTTTTAGTTGATATAAAATTTTAAAGTAAATGACTTTTGATAAAATCAGTCTATTTAAATACTTTAAATTCTATGCAGATAAGTTTTTTTAGAAAATTCAGCTTTATAGTTGAAAAAAGATTTTTTTGAAATTGAAAAGGAAAAAAAATGTAAATCAGCTTATCTCATTTAAATATAATTGAAATTATGAAACATCAATTTATAGATTATGTACGGTACAAATTATTCTAAAACATAATCGAAATAGAAATAAAAATATACATAGAAATAAAAATAATCTATGTAAAGAATTTAATAAAACATAAAAATAATGAAAAATGTAATATTACAGATCACGTAAAATATTTTCAAATGAATTTACAAAAAAAATAACTTTGTTATTTTGCTCAGGAAATATGTAAATTATAAATTTTATTTGTATATAATTCTTAAATGAATATTAATCATTGCGATATTAAATTATGCAATGCAATATTTTTTAACTTGTTTTAGGTTTTAGTGGATTCAGTTAAACTACTGAGAAAATATATAAAAGACTTATGGGTGAAACCAAAAATGCAGGTGTTTTTCATGTCCGAAACTTTAATATTTTTTTCAATAAATATGCAAAAAAAATCGAAATTTTTTTATGCCATCGTTCAGAAAAAAACTATTTATTATTAGGCTAAAATTTGATCTACCAATTTTAATACAATTAATGCATTATTTGTGCAATTTATCCATTCTTATCTATGAAATTTAGCTGTCCAAATGATTGGAGAGACAACTTCAAACAGATTACAATTCTAAAAATTATGAACAAAATAATATTTATCTATTTTTATTTAATTAACATGCATAGTAGTTTTATAAATTTGTAGTAATGAATTAAGATATGTATTTTTTAACTGTATAAGTTAAATTTAACATTTGTCCATGAAAATGTAACCTCTGTTACTTTATTTAAATTTATTAGAAAAAATAATAAAATTTTTTTCTATCAGAGATTGCTATTAATCTATATTGCTCAAAGAACTTTTTAGAAGAGAATACAAGTGCCATTTTCATTTTGTCTGCCATGTGTTTAGAGTATAGAACAGTATTATCAAGTTCTAAGGTGAGTGTGTTTTCTCTTTGTAACTTTTGTTACTCCAATTTTAGAGTTAAATAATGTTTTGAAAATAAAATTTCTCTTTAAATCACAAAACTCTAAGTAAAATAAGTTTATTTAAGCAATATAACGATCTTTTAGAATATTATTATTTAAGAAAGAAAATTGTTTTTCCTTAAATGTAACCTCTGTAACCATATTTTGGTAACAGATGTTATATAAACAGAGGTTACATTTTATAACTGAATATAGATTTTTTTATGGTAGTAATTTTTATATATATTTATTCATAGTACCAAATTTACCTATCATTTTTATTATTTGTTTATACTTCTTTTTGCATTAGTAAGTATTATTTATTCAGTTTGTTTATATCTTATAAATTTTTCTAACCTCTGTTACATGAATTTTTCTATTTTATTTTAATAATTGAAAACCGATAATAAACCAAATGTACTTAAAACAAAGAATATTTTATGTACTTTAAATTCAATTAAAAAAATCTTCTACTTAAAACTAAAAAAAGTAATAATAATGAACTTTAACTTAGTTTTTTTTTTCTGAACGAGATAAAATTACGCATGTAATGATGATTAAATATTATTATTTGTTATTCCTCTTTCTATTAGTATTGTTTTTAACTAAAGGACATTTTTGCTAAAGAAAAATACAAAAATTATATTTTTTGTTAAAGTTTTTCTATCATAAATTAAGCAAAACTTGTCTGGTAACAGAGGTTACATTTTTTATGCTAGATATGAATTAAAAAAATTATATTTTAAGTGTAAAATTGTTTTTTTTTCTGTTTGGATGCTAATTTTGTACAGCTTAAACACATATTTAAAGACTATCATTATTATTTAGTAAAATAAGTAAAATATAGATCCTAAAAAAAGACTTTTTTTTTTTTTTTTTTTTTTTTTTTTTTTTTTTTTTTTTTTTTTTTTGAAGAGCACAAAGAAAATTGGTTTCGCCCTCATTAACATTTTAAAAATTAGAAAAATGAGTCACGTACAATTAAAAAAAATTCTGGATGGCACCTTTTCCGAAACTTTGAAATTCAATCATTCCACACTTCCTTTATCAAAAAAATTTGAACTGCATTTTTTTCTCTCTAAAAATTAATACAGTTATATTTTCATTTTATAACTACGCACAGAATCTCATAATTTCACATTCTTAATTACTAGATTTTTGAGACCTTCCATTTCAAGGTATTCATAAAAAAAGTAGTTTTATTTAACAAATAATTCTTTAATTATTTATCATTAATTATTTAATTGGGGTGCGAGTACCTGCCATTTAATAAATAATTTTACAAATGTTATTAAATAAATTACAACAATATATTAAAAAGTTTTTTATGGGATTTTTCTATAAATGTATAGAAATAATAGATTGAATATAATAGCTTTATTTCTTTAAAATAATAACTTCAATATAGAAGAAAAAGAAAATTCTATTTACAAATTTCGTAGATTAGAGAGAGAAGGTCTATCGATTTAATAGGATTCCCTTGTCAATACTATCGAACAAAAGTTGTATACAGAGAAATTCTCTGCCAAGAGGCTTTCTTTGATTATAATATGGAGAAAATCTGTTGTATACCGGAAAAATCAGTATAAGTTTAATTGATTTTCTCTGTATAAATTACAAGTGCTATTTGGTAGCATATATGTCAATTTTTTTCCGTTAAATGTGGAGGTTTTTTAAAATATGTCTTTTAGATATGGACTTACAGACACCCCCCCCCCCCCGTTCTGGATTTCGTACAAACTGATACAAGAATAATTTTTAAAAAGACTCAATTGAAAAATTATTAGCATAGTTTTTACCACAAAATAAAAGTTTGTTTTAAACATTATTCTATCTTTAATCAGCAGCAAAAATGAATAAAATATTATTCAGAACAAAATTATAGATCAAGAACAAGTATAAATTTAAAGTAACTAACACATTTATAATTTAAAATCTCTAATTTTAAAGAATCTGTCTCATTTAAAATATTTAAAAAATGTCTTTTTTTCTAGGCAAAATAATTTCTTCGGAAATTTAATCTTGTTACTCGTTAAAATATTTGCAGTTATTTATATAAGAATCAAAATTTTATAAAATCGGTTGTTAAATAAATGAATGTATGAGATAGAAACGTTTAATATTGATTGAAAAATGTTGATTTTTAGCATTAAATGAGACGTTAAAAGGAATAGCAATAGAAAAAATGATTATTCTGATTTGCTTTGATGGAAATATTGCAGAATGAAAAGGCAGCGAAATAAAATATATAATTCGTAAAACATACATTCATAAATAATTATAATAAAATATATATTTGTATTTCTTTCTATGAGTAAGGATTATAATTTAATATCATATAGATTTCAATGTGATGTATCATGTAGATTTTAAATCTGGTAACGACTTACGAGTAAAATGCATCTTTTCATTGTATAACTAAATAAACATTTCTATGTACAATAAATAACTTTTTTTTATGAAAATTGGAAAAAGTCAGTGTATAAAATTGTGTCACAAGCCCGTGTTAAGAAGCTCATTAAGCTCTAAGTTTCACTGCAATACAAGGAATATTTAAAGTAATATAATTTTATTGATTTAATGGATTTTTAATGCATTGAAAAATGATTAATACACTTGAGGATTGCTTTCATATTCGTAATTAACATTTTTTATAAAATGTTGAAAGAATCATAATTTATTTTAAATTTTAAACAAAATGAAGATAAAATAGCATTACCCTTTTTCAAAACTGTGAAAGAGTGTAAAAAAAAAAGTTTTTTTCGGTACTAATCGAAAAATTTGTTGATTGTCTTATCGTTTTAAATGAATTGTTAAAAAGTAGAAAAAAAGAAAGCTGACTTTGATTTATTTTGATTTGTTACTAAAAAGGCAAGATTGTTAGATGATAAAATAATTTCTTAAGAGTTATATGGTGTTCATGTCTTTTGATATTTAATTTAAAACGGAAATACAAAGGCAGACAAATTCTGTTGTCACTGCCTGAAATTCAATAAAATGTCACATCATTGAAGCAAAAAAGTGCAGTTTTCACGGTTTCTCATTATTGCAAGTTGTTTTTATGAAAAAAAATTAGCTTAATTAGAAAAGGATTTTTTAAATTATTTATTTATTTATTTATTTATTTATTGCTTTTTCTGTTTGTTTTTGGTATTTTTTAAATGTGTAGATTGCTATCTTAATCTGTAAACTCATGTGCCAAGGTAGATTTCACCGCAAACATATTGCTTCTCCGTAAAAAGGGATAAATTGATGAGGACGCACTCGACCTGCTTTATACCTTTCAAAGTAAATGTCAAGGAAGGGTAGGTAAAGAAATGTACTTTCTTTGTTCGTTAGAAGATTAGAAATTTATCTGTTGGGATTAAACAATCCCTCCCGAGTAGGAGCGTTAAATTCCAATGTGGTCATCGCTTACGGAATAACGCACATTAATTATATTTTAATGAATGAGCAACACTAAAAGTTACTGATATATACCAATAACAGGATATTAAAAGTATATAATATCAATTTTGTGAAATATTTAACATTTTAAAGTGCAACATCATACGTTTATAAATGTTTCAAAGAATTTTTTTTTTTTTTTTTTAAACAAAATTCCGATAAATCGTGAATTTTTTAATAAAAAGTGCTACAAAATCTGTAAATAATTATGAAATATATGATCTCCCTCCCCCCCCCCCCCACACACACAAACACCTAAAAAGACGAAAATTGAGTCATTTTACAATACACAGAAGTTGTTTACTTTTTAATGCAGATTTAGTGAAAAATATAACGGAAGACAAAATTGGAAAATATTTATTCCATGCATGTGTAACTTCACAAACATAGCTGCGTATGCGTTACGGGTTAAAGTAATTTCGAGATATCACAGACCCTCACTGTTACAAATTTGCAGCATTATGTCCAGTTAATCTGTTAGACATTCGATAATATATTTTTTTTTTTATCTAAGACAGTTATACAACTCCAATTTAAGGGACCTCAAAGTCTAATTTCTTACCTGGTGATGCAATTTAACAACATGTTATTTTTAATTTTTTTTATTAGTCCCTATAAAAATGCATAATAAAAATGCATATTAATGCATAATTTTTTAAAAATAGATAATTTAATATTTTTTCTATTTAAAATATATTTTTTTAATATTCTATATTGAAATTTTACTCTATATTTTTACGTTTAATTTTGATAGAAATTTAAAATTATTCTTTGACTGTGCGCAACATTTCTTGGTAAATAGCTTCAATAACTTGGTAAATATCTTCATTTTAACTTTTTGCCAGGCGTGCAAATTTTCATCACATGAGCGGGCGCGCGTTGTAAATTGTACAACAGGTGAAAAACAATCATTTATTGCTGCTTTATTTTAATTTTACAAATAATTCAACTTACTAGTATCGTGTAAGTTATCTCTGATCACAGTTTATGAAAGTATTCCGCAATATACTTATTTCGTTACAGCATATTAAAGCAGAAGTTTAGATGTAAAAAAGCTACTTGCTATTACAATCGCAAAGGATAAAAATTAATAATGAATTACTAAACATTAATGAAGTAATTTCGGATTTACAGAATTAGTCCTATATTTCATCGATATTAATTGCTTCCCATATCAAGCATAAGATTTGCTTTTTGAAGGCTGTTTACAGAATAACCTTGCACATTTCATACACTGTTAACAGATTAAAATAATCGATGCATATAATTGCGAAATACAAAAAAACTTTCAGGAACTGGGTAAAGAGACCCAATAAACGAATACAAAAGGTTATTAACACCCACTACTGTTTGAATTTTGTTTTAAAGAAAAAAGAAAGTGAATGTTGTAGTTTTTACAACGGCGCATCCGACGGAAGGTTAAGTTAAAGAATAACTTATACTACAAATTTAACATTATAATTGCACTGGTTATTTAAAATTTGCTATTTTTTGATAAAACTATTTTTTTTTAATTTTAAAATTAAAATTCTAATTTTAAATAAATAAATAAATAAATGTCTTTCATATGATATATAAGTTCAAGGTACATTAATGTTATATCTTTATCAATATTTTGAGGGGCTCTTGAACCAATAGTTTTACTATAGTCTTGGATGCAGTGGTTGTTAATCATTTTTTTAATAAAAATAAAAAATTCTAAAGGCAAAATAAAACTTCAATGCAAAATATTAAAAAAAAAAAATTTAAATAAAAAAATGTATTATGTTCCCTATATTAAAAATTTTATGCATTCATGTTTTATAGGCACTGAGAAAGAAAAATTAAATTGACATGTTGCTAAATTGCACTACCAAGTAAAAATTACAATGTCAAAAATCTTGTCCTAGTTTGAAGCAAGTTTTGGTGCTGAATAGCTGCCGCTATATGATGGTGAAATCTTGAACCAATATTTAGAGCTCCTGTTCAAGCGTAGTTCCAGTAGTTTGGACGAGAATAAAATAGAAAGCTCCAAATGTTCGTACGAGATTTCATCATCTTATGGCCCCTGTCCTCGCTCAAGAAAACGCTCGCGAGCTAATGCTATTCCTATGGGGAAGCATTTTTCTAATAACTCTTTCGCATCTTGACATTTTTGAATATATATATTTTTTTTTATTTTATTTTTTTTTTTTTTGCATTGGATAGCTGAGGTGCATGCCAACAGCACACCTTTTTTACATTTTTGATTTTGGTCGCAGATATACTTTTTTAAAAAGCGCTTTCAGTTTCGAAACCGGTTTTTAAAGTGAAACTAACTTTGTAAAAAATATCTGCAACCAAAATCGAAAAAGTAAAAAAGGTGCGCTGTATTTATGCACCTCAGCTATCCAATGCAAAAAAAGATTATTCAAAAATATCAAAATTCAAAAGAGTTATTAGAAAAATGCTTCCCCTTAGGAATAGCATTAGCTCGCGAGGACAGGGGCCTTAAGGGGGTAGCTACATAATATCAAAATTTGGTTCAAACTAGAGCAAAATGTTAAGCAATGTTACTCCTGAGACCCCTTAATGCTATTCTGACTACATGATAAGAATTTGCTTTAATTATGGTTATGTTGTAGTTTTTCTTAAAAAAAAAAGTTTAAATAACTTTACAGTTAGCTGGAAATTTTTAACAGTGTTTATAATCTTTTCAGATGCTAATGACCGTAGAAAAACAGTCGCTCTATTGGCAATTCACAGTGAGTATGTGCTTGTATTTTTTACCGCACATGTTATTAATTTTAGGTAGCTTTCATTACAAAAAGTAAAAAGCTACTTACCTATTGCAGCCGTCCGGAGGAAAGCACTTCCGGAAAATTTTGGTATATTTTCACCGATCATGACCCCCAGACCCCAAAACCACCCTCCGTTCAAATGTTGACATATATATATATATATATATATATAACTATATATATATATATATATATATATATATATATATATATCTGATTTTTGTCATGCGATAACTAACGTATTTATGAACCGATTTGAATGAAACTTGGTATGTACATAGTACATACAAATGTCTCGACCGAGTTCGTTGGTCAGCATCATCCGCCATTTTGTTTCAAAATGGCGGTCATTTAAAATTTTTAAAAAAATTTAAAATTTAAAATTAAATGCGAAAAAATTAAAAGTTGAAAAATATTTTCCTTTTACGTGTTAGAACTTAAAACAAAGATTCCAGAACATTTTTTATTTTGTCTATATCTTAAAAAATGATTGAGTTATAGCACTTTGAATTTTTCTTATGGCTGACATTTTGAAACGATCTGATTTTTGTCACGTGATAACACGCGTATTTATGAACCGATTTCAATGAAACTTTGTATGTACATAGTGCATACAAATGTCTCGACCGAGTTCGTTGGCCAGCATCATCCGCCATCTTGTTTCAAAATGGTGGCCATTTTAAATTTTTAAAAAATTTTAAAATTTAAAATTAAATGCAAAAAAAATCAAAATTTGAAAATATTTTTCTTTTACGTGTTAGAACTTAAAACAACGATTCCAGAACACTTTTTATTTTGTCTATATCTTACAAAATGATTGAGTTATAGCACTTTGAATTTTTCTTATGTTTGACATTTTGAAACGATCTGATTTTTGTCACGTGATAACACGCGTATTTATGAACCGATTTCAATGAAACTTGGAATGTACATAGTGCATACAAATGTCTCGACCGAGTTCGTTGGCCAGCATCATCCGCCATCTTGTTTCAAAAGGGTGGCCATTTTAAAATTTTTAAAAAATTTAAAATTCAAAATTAAATGCGAAAAAATTAAAAATTGAAAAATATTTTTCTTGTGTTAGAACTTAAAACAACGATTCCAGAACTCTTTTTATTTTGTCTATATATTAAAAAATGACTGAGTTATAGCACTTTGAATTTTGCTTATGGCTGACATTTTGAAACGGTCTGATCTGAACGATCCACAATGTTGCTTTAAAATGGCATACACTTTATGATATCGTGGAATTTGGTGACTCTCTAAATCGCTTAAAATAAAACCAGGTTGAATAAAAGATGACTAATTTCTAAAAATTCCTATTAATATTCAGTCTTGACAAAAACTAGTTTCAATCTTATAAAATCACTAATTTTATAAGATTATTGAGTACTATTATGAGTAATTTGAGCTTAGTATTTTTGAAAAATGTAACTTACCTTAAAATAAATAAATAAATATATAAGTATATGAAAGCTTCCTCTTCCTCCCGGCATTGCCGGAAGGACTTTTTTTTTTTTTTTTTACACACAAAAATTTAATTACATAAGTGAAGTGTCACTTGATGTAATACTAAAAGCACAATAATGACATATCGGGTATAGAGTGCAAAGGTTACAGAATAACATTTCGTTTTGAGACAATGTTGTTTGTGGATGCTTTAATTTTAGAAACTTGCTAATTTATAAAAAAATTATAGACTTTTTTTTTTCTTTTTTTTTTTTTTTTGGCTACATAAAGCGATTAAAGTTTTTCTTTTGGAACACATATAAACAAGTGGGAATCGTAATCGAAGATGACATAGAGGATTTCATTTAATATTTGTTTCAAAACAACTCATCCTTTTATTAATAAACCCAAATTATTAATTTATAATTTTTAAATTCTTACGTAGATTGCAGCACCAATAAATTTAATTTTAAAATCATTGTAAAAAGTTATTATTTTAATCAGATTATTTAAAAGTAAATCCAAAATTCCAAGTTTTTCGAAAATTCGATATTAAAAAGAATTTAACGGAGACATAAATAAAAATTTAAATTTCTGAAAACAAAACAAAAAAAATGTTAACAAAATTTAAAATGCTCAATCATTAATAAATTGCAATAGGTTTTTAAATAGAAAGAAAACTGAATTCCAAAAAAAATTTTTGAATGTCAGTGATAAAAATATAATAAACTCTTAAATTGACAAAAAATACAAAATTTATTTTAATTAAAACCATCTTAGCATGAAAATTTAAAGTTACAGAACTGGGGATTGAACTGTTTGTCTGTCTGTGGGGAATTTTCTGTTCACTAGCGAGATGCTTAAGTTCCAAGCCATAATGTCTCCACAAAAAACGTTTTATATTAAGGTTCCGTTTTTTAAAATTTAATTCGCAGAATAGACGAATGACATATTGATAAAATTGTTTTAATTAAAATAATAAGTAATTTTCAAAATTTTATGATTTTTCGCGTGACATGAGTTATTTATATGAGTTATTTATATAGTCGCTGACACGAGTTATACTATAAGTACACAAAATTTGAAGTCACTGAGTTTTTGTGTATGGACTCTGTGACGGAGGGCAGAGACGAATAGAGATTTGTCAGGTGAACGAAGTCCTTAAAAGAATTTTAGAACAGAAGTTATATTCCGACAGTAATTTAATTTTTAATTTTCATATTAATAAATCTACAAAAGCCACTCTTTAATGAGAATACATAGAAGTATATGATGTAAATTAAATATAAAAATTTCGAGTCTTATTAGATCTTTAGATTCCATTATCCATTTTAAAATACAAAAATATCATTAAATTGTATTTCTAATATTAAATTGTATTTCTCTTAATATTTTTTAGTGAAAGATTTTTTAAATAGAATTTAATAAATTCTTAATAAGAAATAAATATTAGGTTTGAAGTAAACATTTTTACTTTCCTTTTATTTTGATTTAATCATGTTTTACTATTAATAAAGTTTAATGTTGAAGCTATTACTTTAATTACGGCATTTATAAGCATGACATTATTTGAGAGACAATAGTTAAAATGTTTTCGAATTCATTTTAGTATTATGAATACTTTATATCTCTGTAATTTATACATGATCACAATACATTACACTAAGCAGAACAGCATTTGCATTTAACGACGTCAATTCAATTCAGAATATGTGTACTATAATATTGAAAGGATGATACTAATAAATTTGAATGCAAGAAATTCCTACTAACATTATTATAGTTATTATGAATTTGCAATTCAATGCACTGATCTGTATCATGAAATAATTATATCGAGATAAGCTTTACAACCCTGTATATTGCTATTACTTTGTGAAATGCGTACTTCATAGAAAGCTGAAAAAGGGTTGCTTTTCCATAAATTTAGAACTTTTAAACATTCATACCTTGGCATATGTTATAAAAATGAAATTTAGAGCTTTCTATTTTAGCACTTGAATGAAAGTAAATTATTACCTGTTGCTTATTTAATTGCAGTCTTACGGGAAACTAAATTTGAAATTGGACCTAATTTACGATTATTAAATATTCGGTGAAGAAATAAAGGTCTACATAAAAAAAAGTTATCGAAACAATTAATCTTTATTAAATATTTTCTTTTCCAAGGGCCATATCTGTTACATACGTAAAATCACTATAATTTTTCTTTTTTTCCATAAATTTCCAATATTATCTTTTTGCCTGATCAATAAAAACCCACAGAATTGAATAAGATAATTTTGACCATGTCAGATGATTGTACTGCACAAAAGATTAGAATTTATATCTTTGGGAAAAAAATCAATCAAGTTATTAAGATTTACTTTCAATTTTTTTTTAAATGAATATTTAAAAACAATAACATTAAAAACATGCTGAGTGTTAAACAGATAAATTTAATTAATTGATGTTCATTTAGTTGCAAAATATAGCAAAAAAATATTTTAAAACTCGAATTTTGTACGTATAGCACATACCATAAAATAGCAGATCTTTGCTGAAATTCTGAAACTTAATTTCTTTTGTTTTATTTATTCCATTATGAGACCGATGTATAGATTTGTGATAATTTTTTTTATAGAAATAGAAAAAATCTTGCATAAAAGATTGAGAAACGCATGTTTCAGTTGTAAAACTGATTTCTTAAATAGTTTTTCCAGTCACTATTTTCGAAGTCTATATTTGCATAGGTCTAATCAGGGAACATCTCCATTATCATTTCTTGATATTGAGAAAAGTAATATCATTTGAAAGGTTTTGCGACAAGGAGGAACAAATATACAGAAAAGGATACTATCGAATTCAATTGTTCACATTACATGGACCTGTTGTCTTTTGGCAAAAGAGAAATAAAAAGAAGCATGAGATACATTTAAGACTTATTAATAACTGTTTAACAATAAAATTGCTGCATACAGTCCTCGCTAAAAAAAAATAAAATAAAATAAAATATGATTTATAAAAAAACATGCGTATTTGCCTATTTTAATTCATTTTAAGATAACTTTAGAAGTTAGATGACATTTTTGAGTTAATGTATTCAATAACGATGATTTAGCTGAATGTCAATGCACTGTCCTTCGTTATACACAGCCACCTGAATATTATGCCAGAGCACTGATACAGAAATGGCAGCTGACAAAGACTTATTTTTAAAACTTTCTTTTATTTTAACGTTTTTGATTTATTCTATTAACAACATGCATTTCAAAATTTATTTCATTTAAGAGACACACATATTTCTATTAAAATTTCCCCATTGAGCAATTTCATTTCCTCTAATGAGGAGAATGGTACACGAATACCTTTGTTCATATTTGTATATGAGGTATAAACTTTCTATATAAAGAGTAATATGCAAAAAGCTAATTAAATGTAAAAGCGCATATCGAATTTTAAAACGTAGTTTACTGCAATTATTATGCAAACACTGTACGGTAATTGATTTCTTTTGTGTGTCCCTGTAAATTAATAAAAAATGCTATCACTGCTCAGTTTTAACTTCATTATAGTGAAATTCAGTGATTTATATCAGTTTATACAATATGAAATAGGGTAATGTCATTAAAGTAACTCTCCAAACGACATTTCTTCTATACCTTAATGAAATAAATTCTTTTGAGTGTCCCTGTAAATGAACCATAAATCGCACATTCTTCATATGCCATACCAAACATCCTTTCGTGATCCTAAATAAGCTTCATCAAATTCATCTATATTTAAAAGAGTTAGAGCGTACCTAGACAGTCAGATAAACCGAATGCATGCGAACTTTTTACCTTTGTTGAAAAGTACTGAAAATATTAATTCTATAGCAAATGGAAAATATCTGGACCGCACCATACTTTTTAACCCATAATAACTTTTTTTATAGGTTTCTGATACTAAATCACTGTTGCTACTACAACTTTTATTTGCTATTAATTTGCTTAATTATTGTGATACCTACCAAGTTACAAGTTAGTATTGAGTTATATGATATCTAATGCTAGTCTGGCCTTTGTTCTTCCATGCACATTAAGTGCTTTATCTTTCCAATACGAAATCCCATCCCCAATTATCCATTTTACGGTAACGATTAATATGGGATAATATGGACAACACAAAAGAACAGATAATTAAACCAAAATAAAATCCGTTATTGAGGCTTTCAAAATCGAACCGTCCTCGGCAGCTCATAGATCTTTTACATTTGGACAAAACATAGCAGAACTTAAGCTTACACGAAGAGTTTGAGTATTCAAGCAACAAGCTCCAGCAATAGTAAGTCCAACTACTCATGATTTCATTAGATGAATTAATCAAATATCATAATGATAAATGAGGAGAATTTCTCTATAAATCAAAAAATTTCTACGCAATCAGTTACATTTAGGAAGAACTGTTCTAGAGGAGAATAGTAACTACGCTCAGCTCTTATCGCGCCGCCGACAAGAAAACTGTCACATCTTGTTAAAACTCATTTTGTGTTTTATTCCACTATTATGTCTGTTCTATGTATGTCTTGCTACACAATAGTTTTACAAGTGTAGTTATACAAAAATCCCTTCATTTACGAAATATGTTCATCAGTAAAAAGAGAGAAAAGATGAATTAAATGTGGAGATAAAATTTATTATTGTGATACCTACCAAGATTTTACCCGATTATCTATCACGATTTTACTCCTGCGCGCAATACTAAGTGCCGTAATTTCATCTTATTTTAAGAACACGCAAATCATCTTTTTCCTCTATTCTGATTTTTATTTTTTATTTATTTTTTATTTTTTATTTATTTATTTTTTATTTATTTATTTATCTTTGTCAAGGTATCTCAGTTTTCCTGTGGGTGGGTGGTATGTACCGTAATTGTTGTTCAAAGATCAATGCCGCTTATGAAAAACAACGGCGAAATTTCCCAGAGGGGTCACTGTTTTGATATAAGCAAAATCAGCATACTTGGACGATAGTTCACATCTCCGCTACAAGATGGCGTACTTTAACGAAAATGACAAAATATGAAATGTTCTTATAATCTTTGCTGGTCACGGATATTCATTATCAATGAAAAAGAAGTCTACGCCCTCATAAATACACGTTTTACGAACAGCAATCAATTTTTGTGATGCATCAACATAATTAACGACTATTCTGTTACAAATGATATTGATGTGACGATCAGAAAGCATTCACCTTAGATAATCAGTACATTTAGTTGAAAGATAAGCTGTAGTGAAAATGCATCATCTATGAATTGAAATTGTCTTACAGTATCTGAATGTGAATGCAAAGAGATTGTTTTATTTCATATGTAATATCTTACATTGTTTTTCGGTCTTATTTTTCGGTCTCATACTAGTTCTTATCTCATACTAGTTATGTTATGTGATAACATTCACTTCGAATTGTAAAAAAAATGTAATTTTTTTGGAAACGTATATATTTTAGATATTCAAGTTAGCATTTTACTCTAAATGTGTTTTTTCTACTAGAGACAAAGCATTATTTCCAATAGGTTTTTGAAAATGGAATCAAAAATGAATTTCGGTTGTTTTACTATTTTCACTCGAAATGTACAGTACCAGCAAAAGAAAAAAATCTTGACATATTCGATTTTAGATGTTTTGTTAAATATCCAGAAATATATATAATGAATTAATCTGAAATTCCAGGAATGTAAACAAAAGGGTAAAGGTTATATATTTTCGCAAAGATTTTCCCTCGAAATCCCATAGAGGACCATCAACAAATTGAAAAAGAGCGAAGGTCTTTTTGATGACTCAGTCTAAACTAATACAGCAAAGCGTTCAAACTGCAGATTATGATTAAGTGGCTTATTGTAATAAACTATGTTCATTATTATGAATATAGCATGTATACTCGGAGAGAAATTGAGGATTTTTATAAAAACGGTCCTAAATTTTGCCAAGTTTTTTTCCTTATAATTTGCAAAGTTCTTGATAAAATATAAGGTACCCTGGGGTAATACCGCCACGTTAAGGTTCTACCAATTTTCAAAGCTCCGTTTTAGATTGTATTTTTCAAACAAATATATGATTTGATACAGCAACTCATTGACTATCTATATAAAAAAATAATTTAACAGATATGTATTCATAAAATATAATGGCGTGATTTCTTGACCAATGCTATTTGGCGTTATTACCCATCTATATGGATAATAACGCCATGCAAACAAAACTATGAAATAAGATGGAATAATTGCATGTAGATTGCCCAATTCTAAAATTTCAAACTCTACAAACTTAGAAATTGACAAATTGCATTCTAAGCTATTGAAAATGTTCAATTTTTTGTGAAAGTGTAAGAAAAAAAAGGTGTGTGGGGGGGGGGGGGAGGATGAGGCAAAAGAATATAAGACCGTGACTTCTTTTTGCTTAAAAAGGACCGCTTAAATAGAATTATTAGAAACATTTCACAGTTTTAACTGTGTTTATTTGAATCAATATTTAGAATGTAGCTCGGCCACTGTAGGGAATCAACCGGGGTATTAATGCCAAGGATTGGCGTTATTACCCCGTTATAGTTATTGCGCTGTACATTTTAAATTACAAATTATCTCGAGAAGATATCCAAAATCTTCAGCAACATTTTGAAAGTCCATGAAATGTACTACAAATTTATGTAATTAACAAAGTATTTCCGGATAAAAAAAATAGTCTTTACATCACAAAACATATCTCGCAAATTTTAGATCAAGCATTAATGTTAGTTGCTTGTAAAAACAATAATACCTAAAAATGAAACAAATTAACTTGAAGCTGTTTTTTGAAATTTATATGACTCAAAACCCTTCTGCGCAGAGCACACGGGGGTCATTTACCAGATTATTTCATAATTATGCATAATATTATCACTTGGCGTTATTATCCCGCCTGGCGTTATTATCCCAGACCACCTTAATATTTTTTTCAGAAAATATGACAAACAACATTGTACATAACACACTCCAATCAAAACTAAAAAATATTAAAAACTGCATGGAAAATGGACAAGTTTACTAAATAAAGTTTCAGTGCGTATGCGTGATTTCACTCAAAATATAATTTGCATAATATTTGGATACGCTCTTCTTCTTCTTCTTCTTTTTTTCATTTTGAAAAAAAAATAGACTTTGATGTTATTCTATCGATGATAATTTTCAGAATTTTTAAGCTATGTTTTTGAGATTGTCACAAAAGTTGTTCTATACATTTAGCTAACACATTATGCAAATTATATCTTAATTGAGATCATTATTTAGTATGAGAAACATGTATTGAGAAACATTATTTAGTATACCTGTTCATTTTTCATAGAATTATTAATATTTTTTAATTTTGATTGCAGGGTATTATGTACAATGTTGTTGATCATATTATCTGTAAAGAACAGTTTTTTTTATTTAGGACTATGCAAATTATAAGCAAAACACTTGGCGAAATTTGGGACTGTTTTTATAAAAACCTGAATTTCTCTATGAGTATACATGCTATCTGCATAAAAATGAATACAGTTTATTACTATAAGCCATTTAATCATAATTTGCAGTTTGAACGCTTTTACTACATTAGTTTTGAAAGGGTTATCCAAAAAATCTTTGTTTTTTTTTTTTTCAATTTGTTGGTGGTCTCTTGTAAGATTTCACTAAAAAATCTTCGCGAAAATATATGAGTAGCACTATTTTGTTTATACATCTGGAGTTTCGGTGTTATTCCTCATGTATATTTTTATATATTTAACAAAACGTCTAAAATCGCAAATGTCAAGATTTTTTTTTTTTTGTTTTTTTTATTTTTTTTTTTTTTTGTTTTTTTGCTGTGACAACTACAATATGTATTTCTATGTATATGTCAACTACAATATGTATTTCTTGAATAATTAATACATACATAAATGTACATATTTAACTATTACATATGCTAGCCCAAGTTGGCTGTAGTGTCTCTGACCAAAGCATATTATTTTTATGTAAAATTTAATGTACTTCATTTCTCAACTACACATGAAGATTTTCTAATTGTACGAATTTTGTGTAATTAAAGAATGTTTATGAAACACATACCTCAATTTAACTTATCTTTATGATGATTTTTATAAATGATCATCTACTAAAAATTTCTTAAAGAGCATTCGAAAGATTTCTGCGGTTTTAAACTAAAAGCATTTTATTACGGTTAAAACTTCAGATTTTTATAAACTCGCGAAAAGCGTTTCAAAATTTAGTCATACTTGTATTTACTGCTTTATAATTTTCATCCACGTCTTTTGTCAGAGATGACTAATAACTATAAAAAATGAAGTTCAGGATAGTAAATAAAAAAAAAATTCATTTGAGTTGTTACAACTCAACGAGTCATGTTGAAAATTTCCGATAGAACAATGAATATTTTTGGAACAGAGATGGTTTCGATCAAGTTTCAGTCCAACCGAATACTCAACATCATTTTTGCCGAAAACTAATTTTCGTCATCACATTTTGGGCCGAACACGAAAACAAAGAGAATTTTCGGACAATATAAAATTCTTATATTGCCATATTAAAATGTCATAATTATGATAGCAAAACAAGTTCAATGCCATCTCCTCTTTTATCGCTTGCGCTTTATTTTTTTAAATATTATACATATTTTACATCATTGAATAGATAAGAAAAATGTTATGTCAGTAAAGCAACGTGTTTTTATTTGTGCTTTATATCTTATTATTTTATTTTATTTTATTTTTTTTTATTTTCAGGAAATAATATTAGTGTCATCCTGATCTTTCAAATGTTTAATAGGAGTAAAAAAAAAACTAAACACAATACCCCCCCCCCCCCAAAAAAAAAATAGTTCAGTAAAATAATTTATTAAATATTTTTTTAATAAGTATGATTAGAAAGGGAAAATCTAAAATACTTCGTTAATATTTAATTACAACTTTCCTTAAGAATATATTACGAACGATCCTTTACATCATATTAAAATTTCGATCATCATATTAATAACATTTCTTCATTTCTTTTTTTTATTTTCCTTCTGTTACTTTTCACATTATTTCCATATTTTTAAAAGAAAAGCACTTTATAAATTGTGTATAATAGCACTTGAGAGTAGTATTCAGACTCAACATACTATATCCTAATGCCATAGCAATGTAAAATAAATACGATATCTGTAGAAGAAATTTTTGCATTGTAAGAGACATTATTTTGAAAATCAGATAAAGTGTGACAGTTGTATTTTTTGATTTGCTTGATTTTTTTGTATGTTGAAGTAGATCATATTTAATAAATAATATGCAATTTTGAAATCCTGAAAAAATTTCCCCTTTCCTATAGAAGATGTCAAAGTTCAAGGTTGCGAATGTCATTTTTCATGAAAAGTGAATTGCTGGTATGTTTGATATCTCTATATCTATATCTCTCGCAAGCAACAACATCCCAAAATTCTTGTGGCATACACTGTTAGTATAAAAATACCCTATTGTTAAAATTTATTTGTTTTCATGGGGCATTGTTAATTTACATTGTTATGTTGCCACAAAGTATAGAAAAATGACATTTTTGTCCATTTTGCGCACTTAACATCTTATTTAAGCAATAGTACTCGAAACTTTTTCTTATAGAATATGAAAGTTCATTACTAGGACAAGCTAAATAATATAGTATTGCACGGAGATATTCTTGCTGTTAGTAGATATAACCTGTTAAATATTCAAAATTTTCAAAATCTGCAATATTTAAACTAGTGTTGTTTCAAATAAGCGGCAAAGTTGATTGAAACAAAATATATCCCGCAATACTTAAACATATGTACAAAAACATGGAAAAAAAATAAGTGGGGCCTTTTGAAAATGAAAATTTCAATTTTTCTTTCCTATTTCTATGGTTTTTCCCCTATGAGAAAATTAAACATCCCTTTTTTGTTGCCCCTTCCGAAAGAGAAATTGGATGTTTCATTTTCTGATAGGGGAAAAATATGAACATGGACATTGCTTTTCTTATAAATTTTGTGATTTTTTTTTGCTTAAAAATATCACGAGACCCCACTTCTTTTTCTTTTGCATGTTTTTGTACATATGTAAAACTATTGCGTGATATATTATGTTTCATTCAGATGTGGCGCTTATTGGAAATAATACTGATTTAAATGTTGCAGATTTTGAAAATTTTGAATATTTAACAGGTTATATCTACTAACAGCAGCAATATCTTCGTGCAGTACTATATTATTTAGCGTGTCCTAGTAGTTCACTTTCATATTCTATAAGAAACATTTTAGGGTACTATTGCTTAAATAAGATATTAAGTGCCTAAAATGGACAAAAACGTCATTTTGACTATACTTTCTGGCAATATAACAATGCAAAGTAACAATGCCCCATGGAAACAAAAATATTTTAATAAGCAAGTAGTGTTATATTAATATTTTATGAGAAAAGCATTTTGGGATGTTGTTGCTTGCCAGAGATATTGCACTCTAAACAAACTGTAATTTCATTTTTCATGAAAATGGCATTCACAGCCTTGAGCTTTGACATTTTCTATAGGAAAGAGGAAATTTTTTCAGGGCTTCAAAATTGCAGATTATTCATTAAATATGATTTACTTCAACATAAAAAAATATCAAGGCAATTAAAAAGTACTACTATCAAAACATCACTTTTTCGTCTGAATTTCAAGATAATGGCTCTTAAACGACACCTTGTTCGACATCACCAATTTTTTTAGTTTCAATGAAATAATATTAACTTACGTTTAAGTTTATATATTTGCTTTATTGGAATTAAATTTAAGCCAGAAAAAAAAATAATTGGACATGAATGACATAAAAAAACTCGTACAAAGTGCGTTCGTAATTATTTAAATTTGTAGCATATATATTCATCATCTATCCATCTGTCTGTGTGCCCTTTTGTATATAAGAAAGAAAAATCTATCCAACCTATTGATTTGAAATTTAATATACATAATCGTGTCAGAATTTTGTCGAGTCTTTTCAAAACTCATGAAAATCGAATCAAAACTTAAAAATATACTAATAAAAGTTTCCTTCATGCTATTAAATCCTATCATGCATAGTTAATTCAGTGATAGCTATATGATTGGCAATGATTCTAAATTGCCATAGTAACTATTCTGTAGAATCCTATCATATATAATTAATACAGTGATAGCCCATCATATGTACTCATTCCTAATTGCCATGGTGATTGCTTATTATTTAACACGAAGTTATATTGTTTTCATACTATTGAATTCAATAATTGATATTCGTGAGGAATTTTGTATTCATGCATTGTTGTATAAGAGTGCAACAACATATGAATAATTATAAAAAAGAGTTATAAAACGAATGAACCTCATTTGACACATTTGTTGTAAAATTTCAGACTTGCATTTTATTAAATTTAACAAATTAAATTAACTCCCTTCTGTTCTTTTCTTCGGTTAGTTGTGTCTAGAATCAAAAACGGCTTTACAGACAATGCTATTTTGAATTTATTCGGATAATTAGAAAAGCATCTTCACCTCATTTAAGTCTAATTACAGTCGTTCCTAACATTATCTCATAAATGGCCTTTTTCTTCCCTATTATAACTTCGATCATCAAGTTAATGACCTCTCCTTTCTTAACTTTCCTTTTACTAGAACTTCTTTTTTAAATTATCTCTAGTATTCGCAGCTTAAAATATGTCATAAAGAATAGAAATCGACATTCTTTATAAGTGTATATTAATAAAACATAAACCCGCCACCCTAATGTTTTTCGCTTCTTCTATCTTAAAAAAGTGTCTTTCACAAGCACGATTATTTCTGAAAACCAATCAATCGAATTTTATCGTAATTCCTGTTCAGCTACAATATATGTGATAACAAAGAGATTTTTCGAAATGTAGACATGCAACTTGTAAGCAGGCGCAAAGGTAGAATGTTAAGATAACGTAATGAGAAAAGTGAACGTTTCATGTTCTGTTATAGGCGTAGTTCTAATAAAATGCGTTTGGTTATAGCTTCTAAACATTAGACTGGTGTTAATATTTCATGATTCTTTAATATATTACTCAAAATTCTCATGCGTTTTTCTATTAAAAAAAAAAGCAAATAGATCGTAAGAAATTTTGTATTCATGCATATTTGTGCAATGCTCTGACAGCAATTGCAACACTATCTGAATATTTATGAAACTAGTTATAATAGGAACGCACTTAATATGACCAATATGATGCAAAACTTCAGGCTAGTTTTTATTAATTTTAACAAATTAAGTTAACTCTTTTCTGTTCTTTTATTGGTCAGTTGTGTCTAGAATCAAAAACCATTTTGCGAACAAAGCTATTTTTAATTTATTCGGATAATTGCGACCAGAGAAGTATTTTCATCTCATTTACGTTTATTTACAGTCGTTCTGAATATTATCTCATGAATGGACTTGTTCTACCCTAAAGATTAAAAAAATGCTTATTCCCAATTTTTTGGATTTTCAATTACATAGTAGTTCAGTATGAGACCAAAACCATCTTTTGAAAAGAATCAAATGAAGGCAGCACATGCATTTCTTTTTATTTTGTACTAGGTTTTAGCCTCCATTTTTGTCAAATATGCATATTTTCCTGGAGTTGAACCAACAGATAAAGCAAAACTTTTTAATTCTGCAACTAAGTTCATCGTGAAAATAAATAGATCACACTCAGTGCAAATATATAACACGCATATGGGAGGTGTGAATTTGATAGATTCACTTTTGGCACTTTATCGTCATTGTCAAAGAAATAAACGTTGGTATATGCGCATTTTTTCATCTTTTAAATTTTGCTGTTTTAAATGCCTGTCTTCTTTGTAGTAAAGAAGGAAAAGCTGATAATGATTTATTAGGGTTCAATAGTAGCATTGCAAACAACCTAATATATACAAACGCTCAACTTCGAGCTTGTAGAAAAATTGTCGACCATCGGCCAAGCATCTTTTGCTTTGATATATTTAGCAAAGTGTATTTAATTGCTAAAGAACTAAGATATGGTAATGGTAAACATTACCCCAAAAAAGTCTGATGCTAAATTTGCATTGAAGTGCAAGAAAAGAACACTTTTTGAGGACAATAAGATATATTTGTGGCCACTGTCAAGTACATTTAGGTCCAGAATATTTCGAACATTTTCATGAAAATTCATTTTTTCTCCAGAAGAAAAAATATGTATATTGTAAAGTATGTAATACTACACCGCTATTAATAGTTAAAAATAACTAAAAATTTTTTCGAATGCATATTAGCTTGAAACAGATGATAATATTAACAAGTAACTTGATTTTTAGTTTTTAAGTTCTCGAAGACTTTTTATGTGCAACCTCATTTAAGACTTGTATGCAGAAATGTCACATTTGTTACAATTATAACAAAGTTAACATTTCTGCATACAAGCCTTATATGAAGTTGCACATAAAATTTCCCTAAAAAATTTACAAAAAAGAAAAATCAAGTTTCTTGTTAATATTCTAATCTATTCCAAGCTACTTGCTAGCTAAAATATTTTTTAACAATTGTAAAATAATTCATGCATTAGAGGATTAATGGCTCTTGATTTTTTATGTTTCAATGAAAATTCATATCTGTCTTTCAATGTAAAAAAATAAATAAATGAATAATACGAACACACCTCATTTGGCACAGTTTATATAAAGTATCAGACTTGAAATTTAATTAAATTTGACGAATTAAATTAACTTTATTTTGTTCTTTTCTTTGGTTAATTGTCTATAATCAAAAATCATCTTACAGTCAAAATTATTTTGAAATCATTCGAATAGTTACAGAGCTGTGAAAATTATTAGAATAATTACGACTTTTTCCATTTTTCACATTAATATTGTATATCCTTGCAATATTTAATGAAACGTATTTTTTTTTTTTTTGATATAATCTATTTTTCACTTATTTAGAGTAGTTTTGGGGTTAAAATTTTGTTAAGTGCTGTCATTTTTTAATATGAAAAATATTTGATTCGAATTAATCAAATTATTTGCAGTGCATAAAGAATGTTTTTGATTAAAAAATGAATTTAAAATAAAATTTTAAAATGATCTTCTATTTGTGCTAGTATGTTCCTTCTTTTCTTGAGTTGGAATAGTATTATTTTATTCTTAAAGGAATTTTTTTTTTTGCTGTTTTGATTAATTTATACTGATTGGTAGCTTTCTTTCGTTTGTCAATGGAATATTGCGTGATTATGAGTAAATCAAGTGATATTTATCCTAGAAAAATAGCTGTAGCAAAGTGTCTCATCCAAGAAAATAACTAGACACAACACGAAATTGCTAAAAAAGCAAAATTTTTGCAAGAATTGTGTGTAGAATAAAACGATCTTTGGATTACAAATGTGAATATGATAATTCTAGAGTTGGCAAATATGGAAAGAAAAGTAAATGTACGGCAAAAACAGAAAGGAAATTAATTCAAAATGTCAAAGCTAATAAAAGAGCAACTTGTCAAGAGCTAAAAATCCCCTTGCAAGTATTGATATCAATGCATGTGATTCTTCTATACGTAGAAAGTTTATCTCATCTTGACTCAGTGCTCATCGTTCTCGAAAAAATTTTAAAATCACATCTGAGATGGCAAAAAAGAGACTTGGCTGGGCAAAAGTTGTGCAAGAACAATTCGGAAATGACTGGACAAGATGATAAATGTTAACTTTCCTTTAATTAATCATTTGAATTTAAGTTGTTCATTCCTTTTCTTGAAATCATGTTTTTTGCATGATTATTAATGATACAAAACTGTTTATAAATTTGATTTTAAAAAAAATTATGCGAATTTTTCTCTGCAGTTACATACTTTAAGTAATTTTTTATCTTTTAGGTATGTTTTTCTTATGATTCAATGTTTACGATTCAGAAGAAAGCAGTCAATATATCAGAAGTGCCAGTGAAGACTTTTCTCCAAATTGCATAGCAAAAACAATTAAACATGCTACCAGAATAATGATTTGGAGAATGTTGTCTTCTATAGTTATTGGCCTTTTATACATTATAGAAGGCATGATGGACCAGTATCAGTATAAAATAGTGCTCGGACAATGAATAATTCCACAATTAAATGACTATTTTACAAATGGAGCCTTCATACTCATGCATGATGGATCTTCCTGCCATAAAGCTTCATTTGCCATCAAATATTTGGATGAAAAAAATATTAAAACACTTCTATAACCTAAAAAAAATCCAGATATGAATCGTATAGAGAATCTTTGTGCCACTGTAAAGAAAAGATTCAAGAAATGCAGCATCACAAACAAGAATGATCTGATAGAAAGATTCATCCGAATTTGGCACCATAACAACGAAATACAAATTAGTTCCCAAAAACTCATACAAAGTATGCCAAAACGTATCGAATTTTTAATAAAAAAAACAAGGGAATGCACACTAAATATTAAATGTATTAATATTTTTTAAATAATGTATTGTTTCTTTAATACAACAAGATTTTATTGTAAATTTCACAATTATTCTAATAATTTTCACACCTCTGTACGACGAGAAAAGTATCTTCATCTCATTTAAGTTTAATTACAGTTGCTTTTAACATTATCTCATGAATGACCTTTTTCTCTCCTATTCTAATTTTATTCATCAAATTAACGATTTCTCCTTTCTTAATTTACCTTTTCCTTGAATTTTTCTTTCATATTATCTCCAGTCTTTGTAGCTTAAAATATGTCATAAAGAATAGAAATCGGCATCCTTTGCAAGTGTACATGAATAATTCATAAACCCGCCACCCTAATGATTTTTTATCTCATAAAAAATACCCTTCTCAAGCGGGAATCGGTCTTAAAACCAATCAATCAAATTTTAGCATAATTACTGTTCAGCTACAACACATTACAAAACAAAGAGATTATTTGAAATGTAGACATGCAACTTGTAATCAGGCGTCAGGATAGAATGTTGAGATAACGTAATGAGAAAGGTGGACATTTAAATCCTGTTATAAGCATAATTCATATAAAATGCATTTGGTTATAGCTTGTATTGCATAGACATTCAGTTTTGTATTTTACAATATTTGGCAAATTAAATTAACTTCTGTTCTTTTCTTTGGTTAGTTGCTTCTGGATTCAAAAAACATTTTACAGCCAGAGCTATTTTTAATTGATTCAGATAGTTACGACCAGAAAAGCATCTTTATCTCGTTTAAGTTTAATTACAGTCGTTCTGAACATTATCTCATAAATGGCCTTTTTCTCCCCTATTGTAATTTGGATCATCACGTTAACGACCTCTCTTTTCTTAATTTTCCTTTTCCTCAAATTTCTATTTTACATTATCTACGGTCTTTATAGCTTAAATTATGTCATAAAGAATTGAAATCAACATTCTTTGCAAGTGTATATTAATAAACTTGCCACCCTAATGCTTTCCTCTTTTTCTCTCACAAAAAATACGTTCTCAGGCACGAATATTTAATAATTTTATATTTAACGTTCTATTACATAAACATTTTATTTTCCTTGAATTTCTTTTATACACTATCTCAATTAAAAAATCAATTCAAGGTGAACATTTCAAATTTTAATTCCTTTTCAGCTACAATTCACGAGATAACAAAGAGATTATTCGAAATGTAGACATGCAACTTGTAAACAGACATCCAGATAGAATGTTAAGAAAACATAATGAGAAAGATGGGCATTTCATATTTTATTAAAGGCGTAATTCATATAAAATGCATTTGGTTATAGCTACTATTACATAAACGTAATACTGGCATTAATAACTCTTGATTTTATATATTTCACCGGAAATTCTTATATCTCTTTCAATTAAAAAAAAAATATATACGAAAACACCATTTGACATACTTTATGTAAAATTTCAAATTTGAAATTTATTTAAATTTCACAAATTAAATGAATTCTATTCTGCTCTTTTCTTTGGTTAATTGCATCTAGAATCAAAAACAATGTTACACTCAAACCTATTTTCACTTCACTCGGATAGTTACGACCAGAAACGTATCTTCATCTCATTTAAGTTTAATTACAGTCGTTCTGAACAGTATCTAATGAATGGCCTTTTTCTCTCCTATTGTAATTTAAATCATCAAGTTAACGACCTCTCCTTTCTTAATTTTCTTTTTCCTCTTTTTCTTTTTTTTTTTTTTTACATTTGTTTCAGTTTTTGTAGCTTAAAATATGTCATAAAAAAGAAATCGACATTCTTTGAATAGGCCATTAACCCGCCACCTTAATGCTTTTCGATTTTTCTCTCATGTAAAAATACCCTTCTCAAGTATGAACAGTTATTAAAAAAATTGTAGCAAATTTTATCATAATTCCTGTTCAGCTACAATACAATGTAATAACAAAGAGATTATTCAAAATGTAGACATGCAACTTGTAAGCAGGCGTCCAAATAGAATGCTAAGATAACTTAATAAGAAAGGTGGCCATTTCGTGTTGTGTTATAAATCTAATCCATATAAAATGCGTTTGGTTATAGCTTGTATTGTATAGACATTCATATTTGTATTTTACTATATTTGACAAATTAAATTAACTTCTGTTCTTTTTGTGTTGTTGTTGTTTAGTTGCCGTCTGGAATCAAAAACCATTTTACAGCCTAAACTATATTTTCGATTCATTCGGATAATTACAATAAGAAAAGTATCTTCATCTCATTTAAGCTTAATTACAGTCGTTCTTAACTTTACCTCATGAATGGCCCTTTTCTCTCCTATTATAATTTCGATTATCATGTTAACGACCTCGCCTTTCTTAATTTTCCTTTTCCTCGAATTTCTTTTTTACATTATCTCCAGTCTTTGCAGCTTAATATATGTCATAAAATGGACATTCTTCACAAGTGCATATTAATAAGTCATAAACCCGTCCACCATAATGTTTTTCATTTTTTTTCTCATAAAAAAATTTCCTTCTTAGGCACGAATAGCTCTTAAAACGAATCAATCAAATTTTATCATAATTCCTGTTCAGCTACAATACATGATATAACAAAGAGATTATTCGAAATGTAGACATGCAACTTGTTAGCAAGCGTCCATATAGAATGTAAAGATAACGTAATGAGAAAGGTGAACATTTCATATACTGTTATTGGCGTAATTCATATAAAATGCGTTCGGTTGCAAACTTGTATTACATAAACTACAGACTAGCGTTAGTGTTTCTTTTTTTTTCACTTAAAATTTTTATCTGTTTTTCCTATTAAAAAATAGCAAATAATATGAAAGAAAAATGAAGAATAACACATTTCAACACATTAAAATGAAACGGAAACACGAACGTAAAATCAGGGGAAACACAAAGATTACGACACATTTTCCAACAAATTAAAAAAAAAATGTTAAAAAAATTCATAGTTTACTATTAGCCCAGTGGTTAGGATGTTGAATTCGGAATTAATTAGGGAAAAGCTGAAATTTTTTTCAATCCCTTCATTTTAGGTCTAGAATGAATATCCTATGTGTTCTTCTTCGTACTGTGCGTGCGTTAGGTAATATTAAAATACGTTTATGTTTCAGCTGATATGATTTCATTTTCGGCGTTACAATGCTTAAATATCATTTTTACATAATTTATGGTTTAATCTATTTCTTTAAAAATTCAGAAAAATAAGCCATAATCATTGTCGTACTTAACGATCTGCGCGATTTATTTATCATTTCAGCTTGGATATATAGTTCCAACATAGTATGCTAAAAGTTTGTTCAGTAAAACACGTAGCATAGTTATAAATTTCCTTTCAGCAATTTCAGCTAATAAATAAATGTTATTGAGAACTTTTGTGCAACTGTGTATCGTCGATAGAATTTATTCATATCAAGTTTAAAAATAATTAAATATAAAATTGCATATCACAATAAAAACGCACTTTCAATAATTATTTTTCGTTAGTTAAATTTGCTTCAATAGTTCATTTATTGCTAATTTTCTTCTATAGACAAATTCTTTTGTTTGTAAGTGTAAATAAACATTAATTATTACGCACAAAATACATTATAGTAAGAACTTGTAGTGCACTTCAGAGATGAATTTGAATATTTAATCTGTTTAAAATACTGTAATATAATTAAAATACATTTCAATTTTCGTCCGTAGGCCGTAATGTAGCATACTTCTTACGGGAGACCTTGTATATGTAACGCAAATGCTACACACTTCATTTGCAATACCGATCATGCCATATTAATCCCCAATACCGTGTATTTTTCTTGACAATTTGTTTATATTTACAGTTTGTCACACATAAATAAATCCATCATCATCCGAAACAAAGCCACGACAACGAAATAAATATATTAAAAAAAGCTATATAGAAATGCACATTTACAAGGAATAACTCACTCTCTGCCACCCTTGATCAGGAAAAAAATGAATGCATAAAAAAGAAAGAGAGAAGTTTCCCGCAGAAATAAAGTCACTACTGCCAATACCCGTAAGACATGGTGACGTCACTGCAACGTCGTTGTGAAGTCACATTGTGACTTTGTGATCATCGATTGTCGATGTGACGTCACGTGACGTCGATGTGAAGTCACAGTGACTAAAATGTGAAGTCGTTATGGCCGTTTTAGAGCTTTTTTGTGACGTCACATTGTGACCACTTTGCGACGTCACAATGTGACTAATTTGTGAAAAGTGTGTCATTTGTGACTACTTTGACATTAACATTGTGACGAACTGTGAAATTTTTTTTAGAAAGTCACATCTTAGTCACATTGTGACGTGACTGAGTGGTGGCATTTTCGTCACAGATGTGATGTGACCAAAGTGACTCACAGTGACGTCACTGTGAGTCACTGTGGTCAGGTCACATCTGTGACCAAAATGCCACCCCTCAGTGACGTCACATTGTGACTGAAATGTGACGTCACGCCTGTGACCAAAATGCCACCCCTTAGTGACGTCACATTGTGACTGAAATGTGACGTCACATCTGTGACCAAAATGCCACCCCTCAGTGACGTCACATTGTGACTGATATGTGACCTTCTTAGAAAATTAAAATATACATATATATAAATCTTCAAAAGATGTTATTTAATGGAAAAAATATTTTTCTGTCAATTGAAAAAGTTTTTGTGACGTCACTGTACCAAAAGGCCACCACTCAGTGAAGTCACATTGTGATTGAAATGTGACCTTCTTAGAAAAATTTAAAAAATGTACAAAAATTCTTCAAAAGATGTTATTTCCCGTAAGACATGGTGACGTCACTGCAACGTCGTTGTGAAGTCACATTGTGACTTTGTGACCATCGATTGTCGATGAGACGTCACGTGACGTCGATGTGAAGTCACAGTTACTAAAATGTGAAGTCGTTATGGCCGTTTTAGAGCTTTTTTGTGACGTCACATTGTGACCACTTTGTGACGTCACAATGTGACCAATTTGTGAAAAGTGTGTCATTTGTGACTACTTTGACATTAACATTGTGACGAACTGTGAATTTTTTTTTAGAAAGTCACATCTTAGTCACATTGTGACGTCACTGAGTGGTGGCATTTTCGTCACAGATGTGATGTGACCAAAGTGACTCACAGTGACGTCACTGTGAACATGCATGCTATGAGGGTTAATGGAAAAAGTACTTTTCTGTCAATTGAAAAAGTTTTTGTGACGTCACTGTAATGTTACTGCAAATAACGACCCTAATAGCATGCATGGTCACAGTGACGTCACTCTAAGTCACTTTGGTCACATCACATCTGTGACCAAAATTCCACATTAATGTCAAATTAGTCACAAATGACACATTTTTCACAAATTTGTCACATTGTGACCACTTTGTGAAACGTCACAAAAGAGCTCTAAAACGGCCATAACGACTTCATATTTTAGTCACTGTGACTTCACATCGACAATCGATTGTCAAAAAGTCACAATTAGACTTCAGAACGTGTTGCAGTGACGTCACCATGCTTTACGGGTTAATTCATCAGCGACTCAAAATGCTTTTCTAATTATACGAATTTTAACTGATAAAATATTTGAAGCCTAATACTTACATTTATCTTTTATAATGATTTTTGTAAATGATCATTTGTTCTACTAGAAATTTTTCAAAGGTATTCGAATCACTTTTGCATTTTCAAACTACAATTTTTATTATTACAATTAAATCTGCAGTTTATAATGTGCATGTAGGTCACATAACTATTTATTCGAATTTCAAATTTTTGTTTTAGAGGTATTTTTTTTTAAAAGAGTTACTTCACATGATGCTTTATTCTGCAGAAAATTAATATGAAAATAATTAGTGATTGACCAATAAAAAACTTTTTATCCTCTATAAGCCCCCCCCTTTTTTATTAAGAAGATGCTATGTATTTTTGCATGTGATACAAACTTTATTTTTTATTTTTTTTTCTTTATATTAGCATTAAATCTATCATTTTTATTCTTTAAAAACAATATTTTATCTAATGAATTCTAATTATGAATATTATTATTTACAAAAAACGGTTTTACAATTTATTTTAACTTGAATTGTTTTGAAATTAATAAAAAAAAGGTAAAAATACATTAAAAAATTCTTTAAATAAAAAAATTTAATCAAAGACACACTTACAAAATTATTGCGTATTTAAGTTCCTAATATACTGTATAGAAAAAGAGAAAACAAAACGGCCATGCGCGTGGAAAGTTAAAATCGTCTGCAAACGAAGTGATCACAGAGTAAGAAACTTACTCCGTGGTTTCTTATTCCGTGGAAAGAATAAATAAACGTAAACAGAAATATTTTAAATTGATGATAGACGCAAGAAGTTAGTTGGCTGGAATTTATGGCAGTTGTGGATAGTTTGGTATTGATACGGATTTAACAATTTAAACAAGGTCTACTACAGCTCTTCCAAGCAGCAAAATATAAGTCCGAGAAAATTATTGGGGCTTTGACTGTGAAAATGATTTGGTCTTTGCCACTTTAATTATTATCGGATTTAGTTTGTGCAACAAAAAGAATAAATAGAATGAATGACTTCGATGGAAAAAAGGTATGGAAAAATATTTTTCATGGTTGCTTTTTAATTATTATTGTTCTTAAAACGATTTTAATTAGCTACTCAAAAACATGCTATAAAACATTAATTCTCCATTAACTTTATAAAGTCTAATACATTCATTATTTATTTTATTGACATAGAACACTTGATTATTAATAATTTGGATTTGGTTGTTAAAGGTAGTGATTTTAACTGCACTTTAATCTGCGTTGTTTCCTTATTTAAAATATCTGGTTAAAATAATATGTTTCCATAAACATAAAATCTTATATTTTTAAATAAAGAAGCTTTAAATAAAATAAAATTATTTGCAAACCTCTTTTTTTAATTTTTGTATTAAGTAATCTTCTGAAACATTACATAAATTTATTTAAAAAATTACATATGTTCAGAAGAGGAATTTATAAGAGAACGAGAAGAACAATTAAAAGAAATCGTAGATGTTTCATATTAAAAAAATAATGATTGTTTAATGTATTTTTCAAACTGTGAAATGTTATAAAATTTCTAAATGGATAGTGGGTGATAACGTTTCAGTTGTAAGTATTCTTATTTGAATGTTTTCAGAAAGAACTAGAAGTCTGAATGAAAATTTGGAAGTTATGCAATCAATAAGAATTTAAACATGATTTTATTTAAAACAAATAACGCAAATACTTAAACAGTATGAAGCTAGCAATTAATAACTGTATTTTATTATCTATTTTTCATTCTAGACACTTTTATTATTTCCTTTCCTGAATGATTTTACAGAGGTAAATTTCACAATATCTATTATGTGTAGTATTAGTATACGTCGTGATAACACTAGTACGCTCGGAAATTTTACTCAAGTTTGATAATAATATTTCTCACCAGAATTTTTATTCAACACTATTTAATTGATTTATTTAAAGTAAATCCTCGTGGTTTGAATTTAACTTATTTCTGGAAAAGATTTCTGATTAGAATTGAAATTTAAACGCATGGTCAGAGTCGAATCGACTCCTTCCGGGCGTTCTAGTGTTGCAGTGGGTCTCTAATTTATAATTACTCTCTAATATTATAAATAAAATATTAATAATTACAATTAACGTATTTGTTGTTCTATTTTATCGTTCAAATTTTTATTAGGTAGATGTGTTTGTGATGGACATCCTTCCAGTAATGGATAGCCCCTTAATGTTTTTTGTTCATTAATATACTAATAAATATTTAGCTTTAATTTTTTTTCACAATTCCTCTTTGCATGTTTCAATAGTATTTTAATATTTATAGACGATAGTATGTGAAGATAGTTTGCGATTATTTTTTGATTTGTGACAAATTTGTCACTAACTTTGTGACAGTGGCAGCATTGTCAATGCTGTGAAGTCACACTGGGACACAATTATACAGTTATGAACATTATTATGTCGTATAAAATCACTTACATCTATAATTTTATTATACTTTGGCGATACATCTCAATTAAAACTTGGGAGCAGCTATAAAAAGAATGTACCAAAAGAAAGTTACTGAATCAAAATTTAATGCCATGCAGACTTTAATCTTTGTTACATATATATATATATATATACATATATATTTTTTGCAATAAATGAGAATATTTAAGACAATTGAATATTCGATCGATAACAATTATTTCAAATTTAGCAATTTGTTTTTCTAATAAGCATTAAAATTATCAAAGAAACACTTCCTTTAAGGTGCAGCGCTAGTCACAGAAAAAGACCCGGATGTTTATATAAAGTCTGTAGGAGCGTTCTTTTCAAATATCTCGCTCAAATTTTAATATTTTTACATGATTTTTTTTTTATATAGGATAGCTGAGAACGATCCACTTCCGGCCTAGTTTTTACTTTTTCAATTTTGGTTTCAGATTAAATATATATATATATATATATATTTCTTTCAGCAACTTTCTTTTGGTACATTCGTTTTATCGCAGCTCCCAGGTTTTAATTGAGATGTATCGCCAAAGTATAATAAAATTATAGATGTAAGTGATTTTACACTACATAACAATGTTCATAACTGTATAATTGTGTCCCAGTGTGACTTCACAACATTGACAATGCTGCCACCGTCATAAAGTTATTGACAAATTTGTCACAAATCAAAAAATAATCGCAAACTATCTTCACAACCTTGTCACTATCGTCACAAAATAGTCACAGTTTTAATAACAATTTTGTCACAAATGACACATTTTTCACATTTTGGTCACACTATGACTTCACAAAATGGTCACAATGTGACGTCACAAACGAGCTCTAAAACGGCCATAACGACGTCACATTTTAGTCACTGTGACTTCACATCGACGTCACGTGACGTCGATGTGAAGTCACAGTGACTAAAATGTGAAGTCGTTATGGCCGTTTTAGAGCTCGTTTGTGACGTCACATTGTGACCACTTTGTGACGTCACAATGTGACCAATTTGTGAAAAGTGTGTCATTTGTGACGATTTTGTCATTAACATTGTGACGAAATTGTGACGAAAGTGACAATGCTTTCAAGTCACATTGTGACTAAATTGTGAAATACAGGGTGAGTCCAAAATCATGGAACAAACTTTGAGGGGGAGGTAGGACTCACTATAACAAATAATGATAGCACAGAAATATATGACCGGAAGTGACCAGTCAAGACGCTACACTAGTCACCAAAAAAAGACCCGCATGATAGTCTATGGGGGGGGCGTTGTTTTCAAATATCTTGCTCAAATTTCAATATTTTACATGATATTTTTTCCATAGGATAGCTGAGGACGATCCACAACCTGGCTAACTTTTACTTTTTCGATTTTTGTTATATTTTTTTATATTACAATAGTTTCGGTTTTAGAACCGGTTTAAACTGGTTCTGAAAGTTAAAGTATGTTATTTTTAATCTGTAACCAAAATCAAAAAAGTAAAAACCAGCCCAGTTGCAGGTCGTCCTCAGCTATCCTATGGGAAAAAAATATGCGAAAATATTAACATTTTAGCGAGATATTTGAAAATAGCGCTCCCATACACTTAACATTATAATCCGTGTCTTTTGCAGTGACTAGTGTGGTGTTTTAACGTGTCACTTCCAGTCATACATTTCTATGCCATAATTATTTATTATAGTGATCTCTACCACCTCCCTTAAAGTTTGTCCCATTATTATAGACTCACGCTGCAGATCATTTGTGACAAAACTTTCGTTAACACTGTGATGATTCTGTGACGATTTAACTTTTCTTAACGATTCTCTAACAATTTAAAAGAAACAGGATCTGATGAAACTATAACTCCATGCCATGTTCCTGTTAAAATAGGGTTTGAGTCCTAAAATCATATATTGACAATTTATGAACAAATACTGTATAATATATAAAAATAGTTACCTGCAGTAAGAAGACTTTCTTCTAAATTAAAGTTAAAAATTCGATTTACCTCACATGCCTTACAACTCTGGTGTTGTTTTCAAAATTTGAAAAATATTACCTTTCAAAAATATTTATATATTTTTCCCCACATGCTGAAAATTGCATAGCTTCAATTTTATTTATAATTGACACACATTTTGTAGTATATTGTTCAAACTGTTTAATCTTTTTGAACTTTTTTTTTTAAAACTTTTACTCGCTTTAATATCCACAAATCCCAGCACATATCTAAAACTAAACACCTTGCCAATATTTCTGACCAATAATCCTGATGTCTATAGGTATACAGGGTGGATGCTCCAGTTTTGGCCACATTAAGAGAAAAGTTTAAATGGAAATTTTATAGTTTTAGACTGAATAAAGCATATTAAATCGCAATAACAGTATTCTTTAGTAAATTTAGTTGTCTTTCGGTTAATTATAATAACTTTCTATCAAATATTTTAGATTGTGAGTAACAACTCGTGTAACAACTTTCAATTTGCACCAGTTTTGGCCACCCCTGCACCAGTTTTGGCCACCCTAATATCTTGTAATTTTGCAAACATTTTAACTGATAATAAGTAAAAATAAAGCATTTTTGTGCAAAATCTGTTTTACCACACACATATTTGTTTGCTGTATAAAAAAGATTTGCATTTTTTAAAATGAAATCATAAAAACATCAAATAAAATATACTTAAGCTGATTTTAACTGAACACTTAAATTTAAAAACAAAAAATATATTTAATTCATAAAAAAGATTTATAGGACATAAAAAGCTTATTTTAACATTTTGCATATTTTCATTTATATGTATCATATGTTATACTATACCAATATTTACAGTTATATGACTAGAATCATGAAATTATTCCATTTTTTCATGAAATAGTATTTTGACAATCTCTAAAATCCATTTTTTTTCAACTGATTTTTAACTGTAATTCCTCGTACTTAGCTGCCTGTCAGCCTAATCATTTGGAGTTAGTTTTGTTCAAACCTTAGATTTCCTTGTGTAAATATGGGCTAGGATCTTAGAAAGACCTTCACAGAAGGCATCCCCCTTCTCTTCGGCCCATATCTCTCATATAGATAATTGGATATCATAAATTGCACAACCCTATTACTTGAGATTCAAAAATAGTAAAAACTGGTCTCTATTCTGCAAACTTGTGTTGCAAGGTAGAACGAGATACTACAAAACTTAACCATCTTGAAAAGCTGACAATGAATTTTGAAAAGCCATAATTTTACTTCCTATCTTATAACAGTGTTTAATCTAGACCATTTTTAAGAGTATAGAATTGTCTTTTTAAAACTTGTTAAAATGAATCCTATTTACAGTGTAAAGATTTTCACATTATTTGTTATTTCTAAATTCATGTGCTTGAAATTTTGCAAAAGTTATGCAACTTCCTCATTTTGTTTTGAAAAAAATACAAGAAACCACTAAATCATGCTGTAATTTTATTGAACTTTTAAATTTATAAGTCATAAAACATTTCTAAATATATTGCTGAAATTTTCACTATAATTAGTCTTGTAGCCAAAAGTGGAGCATAATGTTGTGCCCTTTTTGGCCACACCATGGCCATAACTGGTACACATAGCAAATTTAAAGTACCAGTTTTGGCCACCCCTACTTTAAGCTGTAAAAATAAATAATTTAGATATGAAATTACAACAGAGAGAAAGCCTACTTCATAAAGATTCATAGCAATTTGTTTCAGAACAAATAAAGTTCGATAAATGCCTAATATTGAAAGATTATGAAAACTTGTTACCTAAGCAAAAACCTTAATATATGTGAGTGCACACTATAGTTTTACACATTTATTTCTTTTGCAAGTCATTTTTTATCAAAAAATAAACAAATGGGATTGGAAATGATAAAAGAGTGTTAGATTAAGGAGTAAGAATGCATATAATTTGTTAAAATCAATTTACAGCCTAAATAGAGGGTAAATCATTCCAGTGTGGCCAAAACTTGCGCAGTTGCCAAAACTGGAGCATTCACCCTATATCTTTTAATTATCTTTTGTTGTAATTTTCCAACTGATTGAAAAAGTGTCCAGGTCAGGATTCAAACTAAGCAGTCTTTCGCGCAAATTGTCAATACTTTGTCGACGGAACTATCCTGGAAGAATCTGACGCACACAATTCACACAGTGAATACGAACGCATACTTATCATTATTATACATAACTCTATGTAATAATACTTTAATTTTTTTTCAAACTACCCATATGATAAATGCATACTATTCGTATGAGTATATAATGATATTTCTCCTGGTCAATTGTGCGTGCTAAGTTGCTCTGTTGGAAGAGCATTGGCAGCATACATCGAGGGTCTCTATAGTTCGAATCCTAACCTAAACACTTTTTTACTCATTTTGGAAAATTAATATTCGTTTGATTAATTTACCAATTAAAATCATTCTGTTAAATATAATATAGAATTATCTTTTGATAAATCTACGTGAAGTTTATGCGCAGTATTCGTAATATACAGATTTTATTTGAAAATCGCGTACAAATGAAGATGAGGCAATTAGTTCTAGTATTACGCTTAGTTATTTTCTTACTATAGTGACCTGTGCGCATGTATGATTTCACCATGGTTTAAATTCGTAGTTAAACTCATATATATATATATTGTATATGTCATATAGTATAGATGTGCCGGTAAAGGACATCCTTAAGGAATTTTTTTTTTAAGTTTCCTTATTAATAGTTATAATAATTAGATTTCATTTCTTTTGTATTAGATGAATCTATTAATAATATTTAAGTATTCTCAGTCTCACTTCCCAATATTAGACAAAATTTTATTGAAAATAATAGAAATACATCAAACACTAAAAATTTCAGCAATGTACATCCCACAAAAGTGTACATGTAATTGATTTTATGACTATTTAGAACGAGGATTTAATGAACACATACTAATGAAACAAAATTGCAATTTTCTACGCAATTTAACAATTAAGATATCAAAAATTAATAAAATAATGCGATAATTACTCATTTTTTAAAATCAATAATTGTTATTACCACAAAATCAATACCTTAATTATTTTAGATACATGGTTTAAAATAATAAATGTCATGGAATTACAGTTATCAATTTTTTGGGATTATGAGAAATTCAGAAAGGTAATAAAAAAGTTTTACAAAAGTATTTTTGCAATATTAGTGCATAAATTAGTATATTTATCACTATTTTCACCAATTAAACAACCCCAAACTCCTTTATATATTAATTATAACGTTAACTTTTGATTATGTGTACATTTTTTAATTTATTAAAATGAGATTTTAACCATGTAATTAAAATAATGTGATTAAAGTGCATTTTAAAAATAATATTATTAACTGTTTTCAAATCGTTGACATGCTGTTCCGTATTTCAACAAAATAAATGTTAAATTTATTGAATTTACTAAGGTAAGTGAATTCAAAAAAGTTAAATTAATATGATACTTATTCCTTTTATAACATGTTTTTTACGAAATTAACAGAAATCATTATAAAAAAAAGCAGGAAAAATAACATTTTCTTACCTCTTTCTTATTGGCATTATCCTCTAATTCCAGTTTCATAATCCAAATAGGGAAGATAATTTCGAAGTCGGAATTTCCGAATGAAGTACAATGACATTGGCGCGCTCATATTAACGAAACGCCACTGACATTGTATTTTTTCGGACCGACATTTTATATAAAATGTCACCTGATCGCATTTTTGCATAACTTTTTAAAAATTTTCAACTTACGTACTAAATATACACACATAACATCATAACAAAGTTACTAGAGCAGCTGCATAATATTCTAAAGAATAAATACACTAGTGTCAACTATTCTGGTCGTTGCCAAACGATATTTTTTAAGCAGGTGATTTTTTGTTATTATTGGTTGTTTGAGCTTCGAAGATTTATAAGTTGAATACGCATGCGCATTAGTTTTATGAGGATATTCCTTATTTTTTTCAGTTAAAAATTTTTTTTCACGCATTTCTATTTTACTTTTAATTAGTTTCGAAATACAGTGGAACTTTCATTTAACGAAGCCCATATTTAATGAAATTATCTACTTTTTTAATTTTCTGTTGAACCTTCATTTAGAACGCAATTAACATTTAAATTAATATTAATATTAAAAAAAAATTCTACTTAGCAAAATTTGTTGCACTTCCATGCGTGCACAATATTCGAAAGGATAGATTGCTGTTAAGATTGATTGGTGAATATATTTCAGCGGATTGTATGAATTGAAATTATGTATTTATTTTATCTTTTAAATAAAAAGGGACAAATGCGAAAATTTTTCGATATGCTAAGAAAGGGATTCTAGTTCCACGAAAATATTATAGGTCCATTCTCTGAATACTTAAAAAAGATGCGAAAGTTTTTATGAGTGTATCTTTCATAAGAGATCGCACACAAAGTAATATTGCAATTTTTTTTTAATTTTTCGATTTGAAATACAAGAGAAAACGAGAAATAGAACGCTGCGATTCAGTTTTTGTTTCCCTTCCTTTATTACGTGGTTTATTAGATATTATACTAATGATTTTTTTTTTTTATGTGGCTATGTTGCATAACAAAAAATACTATCCAAATTAAAACACAGTTGTATAATATTTCCATTTTTATTTGTAGCTTACTATACAAATTTCATGAATTTTTGTGAGTTTCTATTCAACGATATTTTTTTCATAACGAAGCATTTAAGTGTAACGAGAAATTTCCTTAAATGGAAGTTTCACTGATAGGTTCATTGCTGGGTGCTTAGTTTCATATAATGGGAGGTTTATCTCACATATGTGATATGACGTAACACGTTACACACAGTGCATGTAACGTGTGATATAACAGCGATTGCACAATTTCTTCTGAAATGCCAAAAAACACGTTTTTTGCCAGTAAATAACATGCTTTGAAGAATTTTTGTAATTTTCTAAAGTTTTCTAAGAAAGTCACATCTGAGGCCCAATGTGACGTCACTGAGTGCTGGTAATTTGGTCACAGATGTGATGTGACCACAGTGACTCGCAGTGACGTCATTGTGACCATGCATGCTATGAGGGATCTTTAGAAGAATTTTTGTATATATTTTTTAATTTTCTAAGAAGGTCACATTTCAGTCACAATATGACGTCACCGAGGGGTGGCATTTTGGTCACAGATGTGACGTCACATTTCAGTCACAATGTGACGTCACTGAAGGGTGACATTTTGGTCACAGGTGTGACGTCACATTTCAGTCACAATGTGACGTCACTGAGCGGTGTCATTTTGGTCACAGATGTGACGTGACCACAGTGACTCACAGTGACGTCACTGTGACGTCACTGTGACCATGCATGCTATGTGGGTAGCAATTATATCCGCCATTCTTACGTATGACGTGGAATATACGCTGTGACATACCATTTGCCAGTCGCCGGAAGGCATTAGCATCAGTATTATCTCAGGCCCCAATGATGGCGGCCATCAGTTTTGTCACAGACTTTGGACTGTTTGTCATTGGCGTTTAAAGTTCTACTGAGGATACTCAACACATTTTCTTTGGAATTGAAATATAAATACAGGTCAGGCCATACCATAACATGTTTCCAATTATCAAAAATCCTAGGAGGATTTTTCGATGGTTATGAAGGCGTTTTACTGCTGGAAAATCCAACTTAGCCCATAAATTCTCTTTTCAGTTGGCAGTAAATGGATTTCTAAGAATTCTTGGTAACTGGTAGACTACATGTGGTAGAGAAGAGCCAGAATAAGTCTAACAATATAGCTAAAGCCTCAAAACATTATTAATAAGCCTCCATCGTAATGTCTTTTGGAGAAAATTTCCTCTTCTTTCCTCATGCCTTATCAATAGAAAAAAGACAGTCTGAGTCATCCAAATTTTTTTTCTTGTCTGGGAATATAACAAGATGCCACTGGTCCTTCCAGGTTTCATTATATTTGGCCCCATCGACTCTTCTTTGCTTGTGGATAGCTTTCAACATGGGTAGATGGAGGCTTATTAATGGTGTTTGGGGGCTTCGACTACAGTGCTAAACTTAACTTGGCTCTTTCCTAAGATAGCATGTAAGCTACGAATTACCAAGAATTACTAGAAACTCATTTACTGCTAAGAGACTGAGAAGAGAGAAATGATTACTGAAGAGAGAAATGATGGACTAAATTGGATTTTTCAGTAGGAAAACACCCCCACAACTTTTGAAAAATCCTCTTTGGAGTGTTTTTTGAATAACTGGAAACATGTTATATAATGGCCTACCCTGAACCTTCATCTCAGAGATAATGCGTGGAGTTACCTCAGTAGAACTGTAAAAGACAATGGCAGATATTTCAAGTCTGTGGCAAAATTTAAGGCAACCATTATTGAGCTCTAGGATAATATTGAAACTAATGTATTCCAGGGATTGGTAAATATTAAGCCACATCGTATATACCAAATTATATGTAAACATGGTGGATATAATTGCTATTAACAGTAGTGGCGTTATTTCGGCGAGATACTTCCTCACCCCCTCTTTTTTTATACATTAATTTTTTTCCTGATCAAGTGGGGCAGGACGTAAGTTATTCCTTGTAAATATGCATTTCTATGTAGTCTTTCTTAATATATTTGTTTCGTTCTCGTGGTTTTGTCACGTCTCCGATTACGGCACAAAATCATGGTCGCTTTATTTGTGGGGACACATTGTACTTGAAATACAGCACGGACAGGCAGACAGACATACAGACACATGGAATTCATAAGCTTTTTCAACTATGTAGGAAAGTGTCTAAAAAAATTATTTTTAAATGACACATATAAATATTTATTGTGCAGTATATCGATAATAAATATATTAAGCATAAATGCTTATTATTGGTGTTGGTGCTTTCACTGTACGATCTTAAGATAATGTCCTTAGAGTATTAAATAAATTATGGCATAAAAAGTTAATTATTAAAAAAATATTTCGCCTTATGAAACACTCCAGAGTAAAATGTATATAAACATCGAATAGTGTGTAAAAAGAAAATTAATATGCCTTAATCATGGTTTATTTTCCGTCACTTCCAAAGTATTCTCAAATTTCTAAAAAATCAAAGAACGTATATTAAATAAAACACTTCGTAAATAAATAGTACATTTATAAATTCGTTTCTATTAAGTTGCTTCAATAAGATGTAAAATTTAATTTTAATGTCACTTTTTTAATGTCAAAGTTAAGAGTTTTATGAAATTTTGATAAAAGCTATGCCAATAAAGTGCATCTAGTGCATGTATTTCGCTTCATTTTGTTTATGCAGTTTCAAATTAAAAACTAGTCAGATGTGGCAATCCCAAAACTTTCTTCTATCTTATGTGCGTCAAAACTTTCTGAAAAATGCATAATAGTAGCGCCACCAGTTAGAGGGTTTAATCAAAATCTAGTCAGCAACAACTTATGTCAATTTATATCCGAATCAGAGCTTTGATAAAAATCCGTGCATTAATTTTTGAGATAGTGCTATTGCAAAATATTAAAAAAATAAACCTGCATAACAGAGCTACATATAGGATGCTGTACACTAAAAACTAATCAGGATAAATTTTTTATCAGGTACTAACTGATTCTGAAGTTTGGTGAAAATCCATGCATTAGTTCTAGAGATAAATTTATTGCGAAATCGTGGAAAGTTCAGCATAGCAATGCCATATGTAGGGCGATTTACACCAAAAATTAATCGACACTAATCTATATGGGATCGTTCAAGTATTACGTAAGCACTAAAGGAGGAGGGGGGAGTCTAGAGTTTGCTTATTTTTTCTGACAAGGTGGAGGGGGGGTCACGACAATTCTTACGTAAGCAGTAAACAACGAAGCAACTGCAATTCAAATTCAACAAGAAACAAAGTGTTATGGAAAGAGAGCGTTCTACATTCCGTTCGAAATTCGCCGTTTATTTTCAATTTTATCCTTTGCTTATCCATTGGCAGTCGCATGACCCGCATCATCCACTCGCCCTTTGTCTTTATTGTTGTCTGTTAAGTTGTGTGCCAAGTCAAGTACATTGCAAGACTAGAAAAACACAGGAACCGGTGTAGCTGGGTTCTGTTGCCAGGGTAACTGGTTAGTTGACTTTATTTTAGGTAAGTCCGGTATTTTCTTTTCCATGACTGGGTGGTGGCAGAGCGCCATAAACTCATACCCTCAGTTTAAGCTGCCATTGAAATAAAACCGATGACATCTGGAAATGGTGATGAAGATGTTGAGTGGCTGGAGAAAGAAGTGGAAGAACAAGTACCGGAAACCTGCAATATCCCAGGCCACTGTTCCAGTGAAAACTTATAATAGATAATGTTGAAACATGGGTTCAAGGATCCTGGACATCAGATTAAAATATGAACACCAATATTTGTATGATTTATGTCAAAAATTTTAGTTATGATGCCTAAGTAAGTTAAGACTTCTTGTATATCTTGTTTTATTGTTCAATGTGATAAATGACAATATATTTAAACCATTTTGCATTCTGCGGTTTGTTTAATGCAATAAGCAACAATATATTAAAACCATTTTATATATTTTGATATCACAATCCCTATATGCCTATATAAATTTGTAGGATTAATAATGTAATTGATTGGTAACTTTTTATAAGTCAAGAAATATTGATGTATAAACTGTCATAAAATCTTACGTAAGCAAAGGGGGGGGGTCTAGCATTTGCTTATATTTTCTTACAAGGGGGAGGAGGGGGTACAAAATGACTAAAAATATGCTTACGTAATACTTGAACGGTCCCTATCGTGGACTAACTGAATCTGAAGTTTTATAAATTTTCGTATATTAGTTCTTCATATAGAGATGATAATTATGATTAAAGCACAATGGCTTTGCCACCTTTAAGCGATTTGCACCAAAACGTAATCAGCTCTATGTTATATCAAACACTAACTAAATCTAACATTAAATGGAAATCCATTCACTAGTTCTGGAGATATGGCTATTGTGAAATTTGTAAATAATGTACCATAGCAGCGCCACCTGTTGAGTGATATAAAAAAAAACAATCAGATCTTTTTCATATCTAGGTCTCACGGAATCTAAAGTATTGTGAAATTCCATGTATAAGTTCTTCAGATACAGATACTGACATAATCACGAATAATGCACCATAGAAGCACCAAAACGTAATCAGTGCCATGTTATATGAAGTACTAACTAAATCTAAAGTTTAATGAACAGCCATGCTTTAGTTTTTGAGATATGGCTATTGTAGAAACTGTGAATAATGCAGCCTAGCAGTGTCACCTGTTGAGCGATATGCACCAAACCATAATCACATCTAGTTTACATCAAGGAATAACAGAAACTAAAGTTTTGTAAAATTCCGTGCATTAGTTCTTGAGATAGAACAGCCACAGAATTTTTGTTGCATACAAACAGACACATTGACAGACACACAGACTCACAGGCTCACCATCTGTGATACCTAATATCGCAGACAAAATTTTGTAAAAAGCATGTTTTTGGTTTTTCTGACCCCTAGACGTGCAAATCCGCCGAAAACCAAATTTCGAAAATTTTCGTGGATCCAATACTTTTTTTCGGTAAAAATAGAAGAAGGTAAAAATATATTTATTTATTTTCTTTATTTTTTTTTTACAATTTAAAATATTAGGATGATTTTCTGTAAAAAAATAACTGTACGTTACATATGAACTTTGCTTTAAGTTAAAAAAAAATATAATTAAAAAATACATTCAAATAATAAACAAAAATTCACAAAAATTGATTTTTATTTTTTTCATATATAATTGAAACAAATATGACATTTTACAATAATTCAGCTTGGAAAATATCGCCAGTTCATTCACAACTTCAATAGATTTTAAATGATTATATCAACATAAAAGATACGACATGGATGCACATAGCAGAATTTTTTAAAAAATCATACATTTCTTCAATAACTCCGATATACAGTAAACTATCGACTATTCGGCTCTCCGTACTATCTGGTCTAGCCCTCTCACAATCTTTCATAAGGGCAAAATTGTAATGTTGTTTTCTCTGCGTTGTGTTTTCAATGCTTAAAAAAGATAATTTTTTCAAAATTATATGAAAAACTTGAAAGCGAATATGAATGTTATCCATGAACGCTTTAATTATTGCTCTATGAATTAAAAATCCATTAAATGGACACAATTATATTAGTTTGAGTATTGCAGTGAACCCTGGAGCTTAGTGAACGTATTAACACGGGCTTGTCAGTGAGAGGTCTAGTAATGAAAATAGGAAATTTCACGCCAAGCGTAGCAAATGAGGTGCGTTCGTAATATAACGAATTCATATCTTGGCATAATCGTATACAATACTTCGGATACAGTATAGAAGACGAAATCTTTTGTGAGTGCCTGTAAATACCATTTGTTTCATATTATGTTGGAAGTAACTTGTAATAGACCCCAACAACGTATATCCGTTTCACAAAATGCTAAATAGTTTAATATAATTAAAATGCACTCATAATAATGATTCTCCTCTACCATTATGTAATGGGATACTTTCGCGTGGACCTGCACAATAATAACATATATCCTTTGCACCACAGATTATAAAGAGAGCATATTTTAGAATATGATTGAAAGTTAAAAATGAATTTTATATGTTTAAATCAGTGTAACTCTATTAAAGTGCACTTGTAACTAATTTTTTTCATTGGTAGTAATGCTACGGAATACTTTCGATTATCCCTGTAGTTAAACTATAATCCCGATTTGCATAAAATTTGAAACGACGTGACAAAATTATGTATTTTAAATTTCAAACGATTTGGTCGAGTAGTTTGTGATTTGTTATATGCGGACAGATAAACAGGTGGGCAGACAGACGGACGGACTGAACGACGACTATAAGTGCTACGTATTTACGCAATTACAAATGCACCTAAAAATGAAGAGTGTTGGAAGTGGTCAAAGCCGGCAGGTTCTTATTCGTGAGAAAGTGCTGACTCATGAAGTGAAAGAGTAAGAAGGGATTGCAGAATGAAACAGAAGAACAATGACATACAGAAAGGCAAGTGTATGTGTTTAATGATTGATAACATGTTTGAACATTTCGTCACCTGAGAATAATAGGTTCTATCTATGTTTTTGAAAAAATGGACTTACCGATATAGACAGTTTCTATTTGTATGTATGAAGGCATTTCTGGATTAAAACAATGTCATGTTATGATTGTAGTGTATGTGTTTAATGATTGATAACATGTTTGAACATTCCGTCACCTGAGAATAATAGGTTCTATCTGTATTTTTGAAAAAAAAAATGATTTACCGTTATAGAAAGGTTCTATTTGTGTGTATGAAGGCATTTCTGGATTAAGACAATGTCATATTATCATTGTAAGTTCATATGTAAATTATATATAACATCATTTTGATGAAAAAATGCTATTATGTATAGCATACAAATAGAACCTATCTATATCGATAAGTCATTTTTTCAAAAGACACAGATAGAATTTTATTATTCTCAGGGGAAAATTTTTCCTTTGGATATTAATAACGGCAGACGTTATTTTTATACGGTTACTGGTTGTGTTCGAATAGTCTTTTGGTGTGCTTCGTGTTTATTTATTGACCATTAATGGACGAAAAATGATAAAAAGGTTGTAATGACCATTGAAGAAAAATTACACACGCAAATTGACTACAGTAATAGCAAAACAATTGCTTCGCAATAAATAGACGGAAAATGTACAGTGAAGGAGATGAAGAAAAATCGAGCAGAAATTGAAAAGTAGAGTGTTGCCCAAACAAGTGTAAAAAGAATGAAAAAAATAAAATACATGCTGAAAGATAAGCATGTAGAAGTCGCGGAAGCTTCATTTTTTGTTTCATTAATATAAAAGGAAATTGCTTTCTTGTTGCTGGGCTGATATTATAGGAAAAAACGTTATATAATCAGTATAAATAAGATTGACATGCTATTTGTCAAAAGGTAGGTAGAAGAAGCAGAAGAAGAAAAATTATAAACATACTAACCGCAAGCACTTGATCATTCTTTTAGATCATATAAAGGGACAAACATTCTTTTTTGAGGTGGAAATGGAAGTTCAGAACTATAAACGTGTTTCGCTGCAGGAAAATATACCAGGCTCTGACGATGTCAATGCAGAGAGCGTTACAGAATGGATTGAAAATGGCTAAGTTAATAAATTAACTGATAACAATATTGTATACATGGTGACACATGGAGATGTAACAGAATTAAAATACAGGAAGGAGGCAGGAAAAATCTCACTCCACATTGAAATAGGTTCAAAAAATTTAAGGCAGCATTTCAGTACAATAGTTCACAGGAAGAACTATCTGATATCATTTGCTTGAGTAAATGGAGGGACATTGGCTCGAGGAAGAAGGCAAAAAGTGACAGGGAGAAGCAGTCATCTATCAAGGACTTTTTCAAACACAAAATACTGTAGATCTTTTCTCTATTACCTTATGTTGTTTCCATATTTTGTGCAATCATTTATTAATAAACAGTAAAATAAGATGTAATCATTTTATTACGAATTCGGTGTACGTTTTACGTTGATGTTTTGCTTATTTTGAAATTGTATGTACTATATATATATATATATATATATATAGGGGAGAGTGGGGATACTTGAGCATAGGGGATACTTGAGCCACCCCTATTATCTCAACAGTTGGTTAATTTTTCTTTCTAAAACTGCCAATATGATATCATATTTATAGTTCTGAACATGTAAAAAAGAAATCGCACATTTTGGTACCATTTTGAAAATATAGTGATTAATAGTTGTCTTTTCCCTATCTGAAGTAAATATTTGGGTGCATGGCTTTTTTGTTTTTTTGTAATCAAAGTTTTGTTTAAAGTTGCAACTATATACATACATTCAATAAGCATAATTTCAATTGTATTTTGAGTCTAAAATAGTTCTAATAGCTGCATGCTTTATTTAGTAAAACTCTGGGAAACAAAAATAGTGATAGTGGGGATACTTGAGCCAATGAGAGTGGGGATACTTGAGCCATATCTCAACCATCCCCACTAGAAATTAAACATGGGTGAAACAAACAAAAAATAAAATTCCATCCTTATATTCACTAATAGATATTTTTCTGGATAAAAGGGATAATAATTTTTCATTTTATTTTTTTTTTTCTTAAAAAAATAACGACCTAAAAATGTTTAAAAATGTATATTTTTTAAATAAAAATATCTATTTTATTTTTCATTTTGACTAACAAAATAGCCTGTCTAGATAAATGTAAACATAGTTTTCAATTTAACTTTCATTAAATTAAAATAACTTTTTAAAACGGTTTTACAGGCTATAATCTCTAATACTTTAATTAGTTAGGTCCAACATATTAAAACATTTATTTTTTAATATAACATATTAAGATTAATATTTTATATTGAAATCGTAACCTCTGTTGCTGTAACTTTTTTTTTTAACTGAGAAAATTGAAGAAAAATTGGTAAAAAGAGCGCACAAAAAACAAGAAAAGCAACAAAAATCCCAGTTCAAACTTACCTGCATGGAGCCAAAGAGAAAGACAAAATCTTTCCTGTGAAATCAAAAAAGTGTTTGAAATAGTAGAATGATACATCCGGCTTAAATTCCGACAGCTACTAAATTAAAAGCATGAGTTCGACAATATCATTAGAGGAAAATTCTGTCAATGATGGTGATGATGTGAAAAGAAAATCTTCTATTGATGGTTGGTTACTAATAAAATATGCCAGAAAGAAAACTGTAAAAATATTTGTTGGATAAGTGCTTAATATTTTGAAAATGAAATTTGCCCGAAGAATTGCAGATTCCAAATTTAAATGGCTCTGAACTGAGGATGTTTCTACCGTCGTTATAACTCAAGTTGAAATTATCCTCCGACAACCAGTTTTAACGACAAAAAATGATCATATTACTAGCATTGTTTTCTCAATTGGTTTTGAATGACTTTACGTTTCATAATTTATCATTCTGTAAAATGTTTGTGCAAAAATAAAGCGAAAAAAATTACTTTTGTAGGTATTTTTCCTTAGTGGCTCAAGTATCCCTTCACTATGGCTCAAGTATCCCCGCCATGGGGATACTTGAGCCACGATGTAAAACAAAAAATAAACATTTATTATACATAGAAAAATAGTTCAAAATTAATTGAAAGTGGTTTTTAGTTGAAGAAAAAATATCAAATTTTCATTTTCAACATTTTATTTTATTCTAAAAAAATATAAAAAATAAAAAAAAAATTAAAATTCTAAAAATGGCTCAAGTATCCCCATCTTCCCCTATATATATAGGTATAATCTCAAAATGTGTAACATGCATTTTTAATATAATGGCGGAAAAAGATAGGATGTAAGTAATTATTAATAGAACTCTGCGCTATCCAGCTATTTTGTTAATCAGCCCACTTTTCCGCCATATTGGGCCAGACAGCCAGGATTTTACTGTGAATGGATTGATTTTTACTACTGTAATGAATTAGACTGATACGACACCTTGATAAATGAACAAGATGCTATTGCATATAGATTGCTCTAATTTGAAATGATAATTTCGAAAAAGGAATAAATAACAAGTAGTGACAGTTATTAACGGTAATCTTTCAGAATATTTACAAACAAACTTGATAATTTATTTAATATTCTACCTTGCTTTCGTATAAAATGTCGCTGGCTGTTGTTGCTGCATTTTCTCAAAATGCAGCAGTGTAAGTGTATCTTAAGTTTTCTTAAGATACACTTACAATTTCCAAATGTTAAACATTTTTCACTGTAGTTCAACAAGCTAAAAAAATGAAGGATAAAAAATTAGTGAAATATGATCCTACGAAATCATAACTGATTAACATCACTGAGGAAGAGGTTTTATAATTAATACCAATTTTGTAAAACGTATGTGCAAAAGCCGAAAAAACTTGAGAATAAGATTCGATTTCACCGCGTCAGATCAATAGCAGCCATCCAAACAGAACAGATAGCAGTGCATCAGGAAAATACTAGGAATTCGTTTGGCAGTTTTACGCTTAGCTATGTGCCAACGTATTGAAATATTCCAAACTGCCCGACTGTTCATAATAACCGAACTTCCTCCAGCACAAACACCTGTGTTAGATGATTCAGTTTTCCGTAAGTCACAACATTTTTACAAACATAATAAATAAATAAATAAATAAAAAAGAATGTAAAGAAATACACAGAAAATTAAAATATTAAGCCTTTTTCAACTGCGTTGTACAAATACTCATCTACAAATGTAAATAAAGCCATAGTTTAATGTAAAATTTTAAATTGGAATATCATTTGTAAGAAATATATATATACGAAAGTAGAATTTCTAAATAAGGAGCAAAGAATATTGCGTGACACAAAATAAATTATATCAAGTAAGCATGCGATTAATCAATACATCATACTACTTTAAGTTTAACACAAGACGTGCAGAAAAGCTAATGAGCTATATCAACTAATCATTGATTATTTGATGCATTAAATAAAAATTAACATTCTGTTAATAAACATAATTAATCACACGTAAAAAATTAAATGTATCATCGACAGACTTATTACTATTTTTTATGCACGAACACATTTATTGTGTTAATCCTCATTGTTTACTTTTATTATCTTTTCACGACAATAAGGAGAAAACGACGATGAAAAATGTTTATTTAAGTTTACTTTCAATGTGTAATTTACTGCGAATCTATCAGTAATTAATTTTTATAATTATTACTTACAAAAACAAGTTAAATGAATGGGGGAGATAAAAAAATAACTTAATTATTTGTGAAAATAGATAGTTTTATAATGAAATACGAAGGAATAAATGTATATAAATTTACTTAATGAAGGTTTGTGGTTGAAAAATAAAGATCAAGAAAAACTAAATCTTAAAGCTAAAAATGGTTCACAAAGAATTGTTTGCATTTATTTCATTTTTTTCTTACAATTATCAAATGATTTCCGATATACACAAATAAGCAAATACACACAAAAATAGGAAAAAGAAAGTTAAATAGTAATATGTGTTATTAGAGAATATTTATATGAAATAATTAATTTGTTATTTTATGATATTATCTTAATAACAAGTATAGTGAGTATTAACATCCTTTTCACATGCTTTCACATTATTTAGATACTTTTATTTAAATATTTTGCATCTTTAGAAACTGAAAAATACAAAAAAATTTACAAACATAAGAGAAGGAAAGCACGATTAAAATCATTAGACGATGAAGATGGTGTTCAGTATGTATTTTAAATATTTATATGAAAAACTTATTATTCAATAAAATCCTAAGGCAAAACACAATATTCCACCTTTATTCAATTACAGAATGCACAATATAAACTTTAACCGTTTACTCAATTCTTTAATCTGCCACTCTGAATTTTTTCGTTTCTAGAAATTTTGTTTAAATGACTGTAAACAAAATTATTTTAAACAGAATTCTCTTTTATACCATACATAGAAACAAGTGATATTATTGATGTTATAGCATCTAACCGCGATTAAAAGTTATACACAGAATGCAAAGGGTGTAGCTAAACTCTTGGGCAAAACTTTTAGGGGCGTTAGTATATATCAAGACAAACTATATTAAATAGTAAACCAAGGGTCCCAAATGTTTTCCGAAGGAGATAGCTGCCATTAAAGATTAGGGAACAAATTTGAAATTATCATAAAAATTGGAAAATTTGTTCGATTGATTTTCGGCTTTCACTAAAACTCTTCTTTATGTCAGTATTGTCTTGACAATAAATTATAAAGATAAATTTCAAAAAATGCCGATAGAGGGCGCTTTAGACTTTGGAGTAACGAACAACTTTTTTTGCCGTTATTTTTTCCATCTCATTGATTTTTTTAAAAAGCTTAGACATAAACTTAGATTTTGAGCTTAAAATCCGAATCGTAGGAAGTGCAAATTGAACTGTGTTCAAGGTGGTGCGGACGTTCCAATTTCAAATGATTATAAAAAACGGAAAATTGGTCGGTTCGTTTGCGGTTTTCGTTAAAACTATTCTTTATGACAGTATTTCCTTAAAAATAAATTTTAAAGATAAATTTAAAAAAATTCCGTTAGAAGGCGCCTTAAACTTTAGTGTAACTAACAACTATTTTTAACCGTTATTTTTTGTACCTAATTAAATATTTGCAAAAGCTTAGACTAAAATTTTGAGCTTATATTCTGAATCGTTGGAGTAATTAAATAGCGCAAAATTGAACTGTTTTCGAGGGAGGGGGGGGGGAGTAACTCCTGAACACAGTTCAATTTGCGCTACTTAACCACTCCCAACGATTCAGATTTTGTGTTCAAAATTTAAGTTTATGTCTAAGTTTCAAAAAAAAATTTAATGCGATGCAAAAAATAAACTAATAATAGTTTTCGTTATTCCAAAGTTTAAAGCGCCCTCTATCGGAGTTTTTTTATATTTATCTTTATAATTTATTTTTAAGACAATACTGACATAAAGAATAGTTTTAGAGAAAACAGCAAACGAATAGACCAATTTTTCCGTTTTTTTATATTCATTTGAAATTTGAACAGCCTCCTTCCTCCTTGAACACAGTTCAGTTTGCGCTATTTAACCACTCCCAACGATTCAGATTTTCAGCTTAAAATTTAAGTTTATTTCTAAGTTTCAAAATAAATGTAATAAGATTTAAAAAAAAAAAAAAAAAAAAAAAAAAAAAAAAAAAAAAAAAAAAAAACGGAAAAAATAGTGGTTGGTTACTCCAAAGTCTAAAGCTCCCTCTATCTGCAATTATTAAAATTTATCTTTATAATTTAATTTCGAGAAGATACGACAAAAAGAGTAGCTTAAGCGAAATCCGCAAACGAATCGACCAATTTTTCCGTTTTTTAAAATAACTTGAAATTTTGGACCCTAAACTTTAATGGCACATATATCCTTCGGAAGACGTTTGGGACCCATAGTTTCCCATTTGATATTGTTTGTCTTGATGTGTACTATCACCCCTTAAAGTTTTGCCCAAGAGTTTAGATACCCGCTGTATACATAAATCTTAGGATTTGCATGCATTTTTATAAAAATATAGGATAACCCTCGGACGGTGAAAGAATTAAAAAGTTACTTCGCTCATCAAAAAAGACCTATTCATTAATGCTAATCCTACAGAAAATTTTAAAGATATTTCGTTTGTATTTCAACATTTTTAAAATTTTAATTTTATTTATTTGGTATTTATTTGTTGGATTAGTTAACTGAGATCGCTCTGTAAATAGGACATTTTTTATTTTTTCAAGTTTGTCGTCAGATATTTTTAACTTGGACATTTTCATTTTCGGTACCGATTTCGAAAGTGAAAGTGTGCTCTTCAAAAAAATCTGGAAAAAAGATTGAGAAAGTAAAAAAAGGGCATATGTACAGATCAATCTCACCGGTCTAGCGTATAGAATATCATTTAAAAATATTACAATGCAAACAAGAGAGCTGTAAAAATTTCTTCCATGGGATTAGCATTTGCGAGCAAGTCTTTCCAGGTAAGTAAAGTAAGCCCTTAAAATAGACGGTGATCTTTTTAAAGTTCATATTTTGTATTTTGTTTACTTTTCTTATAGTATTTCTTATATCTTTTATTAGTACTTCTTATTGTACTTTTTACTTTAGCTGATAAATAAAAATGGTAATTTGTCTGATATCTCAAATTTTGATTAGAATATTTGAAATTTTCACTTATGTAAATACGATTCATTTCCTTAATGATAAAATACATTTGTATTTTTTATAAGAAAAATTTTCTAAGAAAAATTTTAAATTCAAAAAATGTTACTTTAGTAATGATTCATCAGCCCTTGATAATCTTGATAACTTTTTAAGACAAATTCTTTGTAATGATGGATATTTATACAGAGAAACAATTCATCATATAATATAGGTGATTTATTTAATATATAAATAAATCAGCAAAATTTTTTGCAGCTAATATGTATGTGAGATAAAGATTACATACCTTCTTCTATTTTTGGTAGTACAATAATTTTTCTTTTTATTATTGTATGTAACACAGCATCTCGAATAAGGTTTTAACTTACTTTCATTTTTATATAACTCTGAAAATAAAAAGGATAGAGGGCGAGAGACATGGATAGGGTGAGGCATATTGGGCAATTACTCTTCTCGATTTATTCACAGACAAAAAAGTTACTTTCTTTGTATTTAAATAATGTAAAATTATATAAATTCCCATAAATAAATTCGGGTTGATTGCAGGTTTACCAACTATCATTATTTCACCTAAATAGTCTAAATCATATCATTAATTATTTTTTTTTAAATCTCTTTTTTTCTTTATCTTAATTTTTATTAATTGCATATAGGAAATAATATCTAAATGATGGAAAAATATAAAATTAAGAAGCAAGGAAGAATATAAAAACTAAAACAGCCGTTTTTATGTATATATTTAGAAGAGAGTGGGCAGGAATGGGACACTTTTTTACAAAAATAATAAAATGAACTTTATTTGACACAAATACGAAAAATTTGATTCATAGCATACAACATTAAACACGTTCTAATGTCCTTGAACAACATAGAAACACAATTTGAAGAAACAATTTTATAATTAAAGAAATTCTAAATTTCAAAATGTGTCCCATACTTCCCCATTAACAGAAACGTAATATTTGTATTGCGATTATTCATGATGAATATCGAAACCTAATGTCTTAAATGCCTATATGCTGAATTTAGAACCGTAGCTTCTATAATAACATAGTTTTAGAGGGAGGGGGGGGGTTAAAAATGTATTTAGAGGTAGTTTTTAATGGGGGCGGATGAGGGAGTTTGGCTGGTTTGGAGCTTTTGAGGCTATACTTGTGACAGTGGATGAAAAGTGGCTACATCACTAAGATTCCGAGTCCAAACAACAGTTGTTACGTCTAATGCAATGTCATAAATCTAGCCCCATAAGCTAAAAATCAGGCTTTCACCTACCCCCTGCCTCCATTTCATTCCTCGATCCAAAGCTATGTGAATATAGCAGCTACGATTCTGAAACTACGCATAAAGTTAGACATTAGACTTCATAACTAATGTTATGAAGTCTAATGTCTAACTTTATGATTTTAATATTATACATCAAACCCACTGCAGTACAGATATTTTATATATACTAGACACAATAATTATTGAACCTCCCTGGAATATGCATATTTTACATATTACACAAAGAACTGTGTAAATTACGATAACACAATAATATGTGTTTTTTGCATAATACACATTAAATTTTTTTAGAATCTTAGACATCAACTTAAATTTTGAGCTCAAAATATGAGTGAATTACATGAATTAAACTTTACATTACATAATGAATGAATTCGGAATAATTTTTATATTTATAAGACCATTTTCAGGAGACCTCGAAATGAAGTTAAGAGTTAAGTAAATTTTAAAATCTGTTATCGTTTAAATGTTCATGTGCTGCTAAAATAGCTGAAAAGGGGAGGGTGAGGGATGTGGTCAGAGCATCTTATACAAATAAATAAATATTTTAGTTTATTATTTAAAAATTATATTAAAGAAATGTAGTGTCATGTTATTTTTTAAATAGTGGGATTACTGAAATGAAAAGTGCAGCTCTGAAAAACATATAAGCTTCCCATCCCTTACTTGACGTCTATTTTAAAAGTCACACACTTCTAATTTTTGTAAGACACCTATTAGTGTAAATTTATATTTACATATTTTTGTGAATTAATGAAATGGTAACAACTTACATACCTAATTGCACAGGCTAAATGCACATAAATGTGGTAATTTTTTTGTTCGAAATGTGTAATATTCATGACATGTTTAGTGATTTTAGAAATTTTCACACTTACCTGTGTACATATCAATATGTGTAAATTACATTAACATACTAATTCGTATAAATTCAAGCATTTTTCAGTATTTACACATTTATTTGTGTTTTTGAAGCGATAAAAAATACACACTTAGTTTTATAAGCTAAAATACACATAAAAACACTAAAACTTTGCAAAAAGTGAGTAATTTTCATGACCAGTGTATAATTTTAGGAATTTACACACATATTTATGCAAATTTGTTTATTTTATACATTTAGTTTTTAGAGTGTTTCAAAAATACTTTTTGGTCTAATTGTAGGCATTCTCAGAATGTATACTGAAAGTGAAAAAATCTATAATAGTTTACAATTAAAAAAGATTTTTTATGTATATTATTTGCACAAAACGGTGTACTGATATATTTAATACGGGTAGTTCGGATTCGTTTCTCTGTTATAAATTAATATAACATAAAATAGTTTTAAACTTCGCGATGGTGTTGAAATATAGCAGAAATTTTAAAAAAATCATCTTTTGTGTGTGCACTGTATGTATAAACCCACTGAATGGGCTAGACTTATTTGATTACGAGGCTTATTAATGCCATTTGAGAACAGTCTGAAACAGTGTATTTTTAGAAAGTTACTATCTTTTTAATTCAGCAAAATTCACAAAGTTCATTTTAGCAATAACGTTGCGAAACTGCTCAAATGATAAATGAACTTTGACATGAAATGTTAATTCAGTACGTCAAAAATTCTATGCACAATTTATATTAATTGCTCTGATGGAATATAGCAAAAATAAATAAAATCGTCTTTTAAAATTCACCGTGTGAGTAACATTAACTTTTGTGTGCAGTTCTGCCGATACAAAGGTCAATTTTCATTAAACATGCATATTCACAATTTTTTGTAAAATTTAAATTTTCACAGCCCCTGTGCCACATCTCGCATATGCTTAAAAATCTATAATTTTCCTTTTGTTCCATGAATTTGGCCAATATGATCATTGTAACTGATAAAGAACAGTCCAAAGAATGGAATGACATTTATTTAAGTTAGATTGCTGGTTGCATTTGTTAAAAAAAATACAACTTTTTTTTTTTTTTTTAAACAAACAAACAAAAAAATCGATGAAGCTTTTAAGCCAGAGCACACTTTTATTATTTTTACTGAACGCTTAAAAATATTAATGTAAAGAAAATCGCAAAGTATTAAGCAGATAAAAATTAAAAAAAATTAAACCCATTTAATTGCAAAATAAGAATGTAGATGAACTTTAAAGTAAATAACCATAATTAGGAATAAATACTAATAACTTGTCCTTTTATACTTTAATAGGCTTGCGATTTTGGTTTTTACAGATTTCTAAAATTCCGTATCCAAACATAACTTTCGAATTTATCGATCCACAGAAAATAAAAGGATAGAATAAATCCAAATTATCTAATACAGAAATAACTGTTGATTAATTCACATAGATATATAGATAAAAGACAATAGGATTTTGGAAATTAAAAATGAATTAAAAGTAATATGAAATACAATCAATTGAAATTTAGTTTTAAAGCAGTGAGATTTTTGTAATGCTACCATTTGCTGTGAACCGTCTCTACTATGTTATTTTACATGGATTTTATGCATTAAATTCCTTTTTTAAAACAGGTGTGATTAGAAGGTAATATGCAAGTTATAATTTCTCCTATAATAAAGTGCTTATGAAAGCTAATAAAGGCCATAACTTTTCGCAAATGAGTTCTTCAGACAATATAACGCTCGTAACTTTTCATGTTTCAATCTTTAAGAATTCATATGTCACAGAGACTTGTCACCCACTCCAAACTCTTGCAGGAAACTTGAATTTTCAGTGAAATATATAAATGATGCAAGAGGCCAAATCACTGAGCTCGATAATAATACGAAGAGCTAACTGCTTATTCTGATGCATTGAATTCAGCGGTCGGCACATGAATACAATGCCAAACATTTTCCGACGAAAATCTTTAAAAAAACATAGATTTCCTCCCATAGGATATTCCGGAGTAAATATTTTCAAATCGAATTTTTTTTTTTTTTTTTTTTTGAATGAAAACGAAATTGCTACAATTATTACTGATATACATTATTTTATTAAAAATCCATTGATTTTACTTAAATTCATATCAAATTTTCCATTTGATATTTGTTAAAAAGGAAATTTTAGTTTAACTCAACAAAAAATAAGGAAATATTTGTTAAATATTACACATAAAAATATCAAAAACATATAGAAGTGAACAAAAATAATAAAAAGTTTGCAAAAAAAGCTTCAAAAAATGCTTGTAATATTAAGAAAAACAGAGGACTCATTACTTGCGAGCATTGAAAAATGTGATGCGGGCCCGGCTGAAAGTTGATCGGCCGGATCGGTGAGTGGGCCCTTCGTATTATATATGGAGCTCAGTGGGCCAAATTGGGGATTTTTCTTTGCGACAAAAAGAGTCGTCAAGCACCCTAACAACATGGTTTCGGGAGGCGAGTTGCTTAAACTGAAATTTCTAATACGTGTATCAAATTTATGTTTTAAAATGTTTGTCCGTGTTCCTGTTCAACGTACTGTAAATAAAGATTGCTGCTGCGTTACTTATGAGTAGTTGAGAAACTTTTTAACGGTAAAGGACTAAAAATCTATCGAAGAAACTATACGTAATTACTTTCAATGTTACTAGTGAAAACTTAAAATTCAATTCTTATAGATATGCATTTTCCTTTTTTTATAGAAATGTGTCTCACGATCAGTCAGCCCTGAGACCAGATTCAGACCGATGTTGTATGCAAAGCACGCACAGCAACAATTGCAGCGTAAATGAGACCCTTTGATTTTTAAGATGCATTGCATTCTTTTCCTATTAATGAACATTTTTAGAGCGTTCTGAATGAAATAATCTATTGGAAAGTGAAAAATTATCATTTTATTTGGATTTAGAAACATGCGGATTTTAAAATTAGAGACAGTGTAGGTTAATTTTTCATACTCAATTTGATTTGAGTATATCGATTGACTTGAGTGCTTCTTTTTTTTTCAATCTATACAATGAGGTTATACAAAAAATTGAAATCATCTATTTTATCAGTGTCCATTTAATCAATGCTTATGACGGCTTAGGGAAAAAGCGATAAAAATAAGAAATGTAATGGTATTCGTTATTTTTTATAGTAAAATAAAGCTACAATAAGTAAATGTATTTTGTGGAAAGAATCGCTTTTCGATAATAAATTTATAAAAAAATCTATTTGCTTGTTCATATGTTCTTAATGTCTTTATACTAGTTGATCAATAAGTATTATTTTAATTGTAAAATGCCTGTTTAAAAGCAAAACATTTTAATTTCTCATAAAAAAAATCGCTGATACAATCAAATGAAAATCTATAGAGATTCAAAACTTGCATGTTACAAGACTAAAATAGGCAACTATTTTTTCTTTTCTGACTTTCTCTTCATCACACACACCCTGGCAACATTTCCAAGAGAAATATTCTTTGAAATTTATTAGAGAAAAATATTGGTATGAACAGAATATAAAAATATTCACCCGTAGCAGTCTTGGCACGTTATCATTGTCCGATCCGATTTATAAATCCAAAGCATTCGTAGAACAACTTAATTAAGCGAAAGTTCATTATATTTGAATTCACAAATTCCCAGATCATCACTCTACAATAAATTCTGTCGAACTGATTAAAAAACTGTTAATTTTTGCATCAGTGGAAAATCGTTTAATTTACAAAACTTATCTGCAATTTTCATTAAAACAGTTTTTTCTGATAAAAAATATAGAGTATTTTCCGCGCAAAAAATACGAAATCCATTCTTTTTTACAGGTAACATCTGATTTTCGGTAAAAAAAATACAAATTTTTTACATAAAAATTACAGAATATTTTTTTTTATATAATTGTTATTGGCGCATCAAAGAGTTTGGAGTAAACTTTGAAATTATAGAAGTTGTTCGCATATTGTTTTAGAAAAGTTTGTTTTGGTGTTAAAAAATCGTTTGCGTAGAGATTATTTTTCACACAAGGAGCGCGTTTAGAGACAAAAAAAGCGAGTTACTCAGGGCCGTAGCTAGAAGTAAATAATAGGGGGGGGGGGGAGGACAAGAAAATGTAGGGGGCCTCAAGAAAGTAGGAGAGGGGTTCATAAATTCCTTCTCTTTCTCTCTGACTTTGTGACGCAGAAAGAAATTTCGTGCATATTTACACTGTAGTTACTATGTTTCTCATTAAACTGTTGTAATAACTTCATCTTATGCTAAGAAACTAATAGGATGATGAAAAATTGGAGTATATACCCAGACAACACAAATACATCCTGTACTGGAGATCTGTATTTCAAAGTATTGCGACCAGGTTCTTTTCAAAAAAATGCATTCGCTAGAGTTGTAGGCTGTGATCAATAAAATAAATGCCTTTTGAGAACTTTGTTTATTTAAGGTAGAGTTATAAAAATTAAATCATTTCTTACTGAAATAATTAGGGATGGTGCCTGTAACCATTTTTCAAGAGACCTTTGTTACATGACTGAGTGCATGAAGCGAGAGAGAGGCAATTCAATTTCTCATTCAGAATTCACACATTGGCATCTTGGAATTGGCGAAAAGGAGCATATGAAAAGTGAATGGTATCATAACCATGAAATTTTCTGTTACGCTTCAACAATTAAGATGATTTTGAATTTAATGCAGGGCAACCAGAAATGGGCAGTCCTAAAAAAATACGCCAAAAAGAATTCGCGCCAACATCGTACGTTATATGTCTGTTTTGGGAGAATGTTATCAATAGACAAAATACAGAGCATGTACATGAAAAGTTTTTATGTAATAAAGAAGTTAGGCTCAACATTACGCAGAGAGAAACGATTTTTCGCTAACCGCAAGCAACGGGGTTCTTTATTCTTTTTTTTATTTGTTTCCAGCAAGGGTGAAATACGCATCTTAATGAATTCTCTTTAAAGTAAGCCGTTATCTGATAGCCGTTTTTCAGTAATAAGGCAGATGCTAGATGTTTTTCTTTCTTTTCTTTTGAACGGAAAGTTATTGTGGAATCGAAAATAAACGTTAAGATAAAATGGACATTTAATTAAAGATTAGTTTTAACGGTAATTTAGAAAAATGTAAAATTTAAGAAAACTATATGTGATTCTACGTCACACATCCTAAAAACATCCAGAAGATATCACGTTTCGGATATGCGTGATATCCTGTGGACCAATGAATTGGTTCTGTCAACAGTTACAGAACATCCCCTGGGTTTCGAAATGTCACACCTGTCAACATCCTATGGATGTCACTTCATGACACCTTTGGGATGGTTATAGGACGCTTATATTATACCCTCTGGACGGTCCTAAAATCATCCTAATAATGTCATATTCCAGATAAGCCAATATCCTATAGATGGGTGAATTCGTCTTGTGGACAGTTGTAGGACATCCCATGAAGTTCGAAATGTGAAACCTGCCAATGTCCTGTGGACAACATTTTACAACACATTTTATACAGTAATGGACAGTTGCAGATACCCCCTAGATCACCCAAATTCAACCTGCAACCTATAATTTTCTTTTTTGACATACTAGGGGTTATTCCAGATTTTTATTCTTGGGGCCCATTTTGTGAAGAGTAAAATCATTTTTGTGAGGGGAAAAAAATAGTAATGAAACTTGAAACCCAGTTACACAAATTCGAACCAAGCATATATTAACAAAAACATCTTTAAATCCTTTTGCTAAAGGTTTTCTTTTTCATAAACTGGTTATATCTACAAATTACACATTTTTAAACAGTTTTCATAAAAAAAAGAGTTTTATAAAAGAGTAAAAGGAATTTTGTGGAGGGGCCCATTTTATTAAATTTATTTTTTTGTAGGGACAATAAATAGGCCTCAAATTTCACCTGGATCGACCTCTGCATGTGTATAAAAAAGTATGATCTTCAGCATTACTTTATACACATACTTTTTTTTTTTTTTTTTTTTTTTTTGGCATATGGATAAAAAAGAATCCAAGAACTTCAGCATTTATATTCTTTCATGGTAGGATTAACTTTTCAGGCTATTTATAATTAACTTTGTAGTGAGTGATACATCTACTTCTCAAGGAGACTCTCCATTCGAAGACATCCATGACTGTCTTCAAGCAAACACATTTCCTAATTGGACAGGTTTTTGAATTTTTTTATCAACACGTCAAATGACATGTCAGTCACCAAGTTCAAAAATATTTTGTTTTAAGCAATCACTGAAGATTTATTTAAAATTTAATCAACTTAATTAAATTTATAGGATTTTACATTCTTAATTATTTAAACACTAATTTATTTTTATATTATATTATATTCTACATTGTTAGTCACCAGTGGCCAAAGCAAAGTTCAATGTCGTCACCATGGATCGCAATGTATTAAATTTAAATATTTTTAACAATTTAGGATAGCTGAAGCTATTATGCTATAACATTTTTTGAAATGAAGGTATTACTTTCAGAATTAGTTAAACAAAATCTACCTTAATTAAAAAACTGCAACCAAAATTGGAAAAGTACAAAATACTCTTATTAAAAATAGACCTTAGCAGTGGAATGAAAAATAGAAGCTTAAAATTTTTGAAATTAAAACAAGAATTACCTAAATGTTTAGCATTAGCAAGCAGGTGATTTTAAGTGAAATCAATTTAATCTTCAATAATAATCAAACCAACCAAATTGTCAGATCATTTACAGAGAGACATGTTTTCCATTACATTATGATGCACACTTTATTATACACATTAGTAGTTTCAATAATATTTTTTGAAGTATTTACAGAATGCACTTTTAATCCTTCTAGCCAAGATTTTAATTCTGGATGAGCATTCTTGTTTTTCTATTATCTGAACGAGTAACTTTATTTAATGATGCTTCTTACAAGGTATCAAGTTGATTTCATGATGTTCAATTTATAATTTTCTTTTCAGTTTTAAACAAAATCTTTAAAACAAAAAATAAATAAATAAATAAGTAAAAAATAATGGAGTCATTGAAGATCCAAAATGGAACTAACAGAGTTAAGACCTTTCTTGTAAGATGTCCAGGACGACCACAAAAATGTTAATAATAATAAAAAAAAATTCTTTTTAAAGAGAATTTTTTTTTAAAAATATTTCTTTTGAAAAGATAAAATTTTATGACACATTTAAAAAAAAGCATGAAATTCGCTGACGTAATGTTTGAAGAGATGGATAAGCAGTTGTGTGTTTTTATTTTTCACATTTGTAAACAGTTATTTCATTAGTACGATCATTATTTTCATTTTTATTATCTTGCTTTGAGAAATTTTGTTTAAAATGTCCATTTCGATAACGTTTTTTGCAATATATTCTGCCTGTATCACAAAATGTTAAGCACGGCACATTATAGTTTATGAATAAGATGTTCTTGACCAGTGTTCTCGCTGACATTTGACCAACGTTAGTAATTTGGCTAATTAAAAATAAAAAACATTCGCCAAATGAAAAAATATTAGCCAAACAGATTCTCCGTGTAGCACAAAAAAATCGTGCTTAATCCTTTAATGTGCCTCCCCCCCTTTTTTTTTCAATATCTTCTAAAATAACCAAAGTTTTCATAACTGCGACAACGATTGTTATTAATCTAATTTCAACTATTCGCTACAAATATTAAAAATATGTATATATGCATATGTATGAAAAACAAAAAAGCAAAAATTGAGCACTAGCAATTTGGCGAATCTAATCGCTTGTTTACTCGCCAAATGAAGAATTTAATCGCAATTTGGCTCAATGGCGAGCGACAGCGAGGACACTGTTCTTGACAATATGCTTAATCTGTAAGGAAAAGTGCTAATATTTCTACAAGCAGACAAATTTGCATGGTTTTAAAGTATTTTACAAACCTCCATTTCTAGCCACCTTGATATAGTTTATGAAAGTTGACATTTACATGGATACAGACACCTTTGAGATGAATAGTAAATGTGTGTTGGGAGCTAGTGCAAAAACATCCATTACTTTTCATTTAGTAATCCTTGAAATTGCTACTGAATTTTAAAATCATACTTAAAGGTTTACGTAAGTGATTCAAATTTATATATCTTTGAGATTCGGAAAAGGAAACTATCAAATTTGATTTCTATTTGAGAAATAAGAATGAGCCACCAGTACACCCCAACCATCACATAGATTAATAAGCTTGAATTCCATTTCAATACTTCATCACCCCAGGTTGACCCCTTCCTGCTTTTCTTTATTTTGTCTTTTAAATTTGTCCAATATAATTTTCACCTCATTCCGCCGGAGTATTGGATATTTGTTTAAATGTAGGGTCATGTACTGCATTTCATAAAAGGAATATTTACAATGTATATTTCTATGCAAGAACAGACTTTAAAGAGCAATTATAAAATGTAAGAATATTTTACTGTATACTTTTGTTATCTAATTTTTCTCCCCACCTCATAGCTGAAACTTTCAAGATTTAGATTATCTTAGTATAAAAGCTAAAAGGCCCATTTAGAGGTCATAGGCAATATAACATTATTAAAAAATAAATCCCATTAGGCCACTAAACTAATTTTGAATAAATAATTTTTAAAAAATGACACGTGGCAAATTAAAATTACCTTGCAATCAAAATAAAATCAAAGATAAAAAAGCAAATTATTTTTCATCTTTTGTATGTAGACCAGAATAAATCAAGGTTATTAGTTAAATAAAAGTAATGATTTTTTTTAGAACAGCAATTACCAAGAAATAATTCAGTTTTTGAACAAAGAAAATAAGCGATTAAAGAAAATCATTTTTAAAAAAATTGATAAAAAAGTAATATAAATTTTTTAATATTCCATAATTAAATTTGTTCAATTAAATATTTTTTTTTGAATGACCCTGGACAATTTCCAATAGGGCATAAGTTTTCTAAGCTAAGTTGTATTTTTTTTTTCTTTGGTTGGGGAGGGGGTCTAAAGATACGATCTGAAAAATAAATGAAAAGGAGAATTCTAGATCTGTACACCAATTTTTATTTTATCCATCTCTTATTAATATACACTGTTATATTTTTTTTCTCTAAACACATTTTTTTCTCTCTTCAGCATGCTTAGCCATGTTTTGATTATGTCTTCAACAGCAGACTTGGCAACAGATTGCTCCTTACAAACTGCATCTAAAACAGAAACAAATGAACATCAGAAAATTTACCTATTCACAAAAAAAGTTTGATTATTTTCACTTTTCAATATTTTAAAAAGTGCTTATTACTTGTCTCAAGTAATGCATAATTTATTAGAAAAAAAACGTTAAGAAAATGAATAACTTTTTAATATTAGGTTTGTTTTAAATATGTCAAATAAGTAGAAAAATGTTTAGTATACTGAGTTTGAAGTTTACTAAATATGCAATTAATCGGTGACATAAAACAGAATATTAATTTGGAAATTTTTCGTATACAGAGCATAACTTCGTAGCCAGTATTTGCCTTCAAAAGAAAATAGGATATAAATAAATTTTTTTATATATTCTGATTTATTATGTATGTTTAACTGATGATTTCTTACATAAAACATAATTACATGTGTATGTATCATAGATTACGTGCCATGTGGGATCATCAGATGATTTTAAAATTTCAAATTGAAAACTTTTGCTCTATTTTTTTGTTGGAGTCAAAAAAAAAAAAAAAAAAGTAACGTAAATTGTCCATTGTTATTCATCTAAAGTTAAATACATTTGGGCATTTGGCATCAAAATTATTTATAATTTACAGGAAATAATAAATTTTCACTTAATTCTATAAAGAACATATATACATTTAAAACATATAATGGTAACTAATAATTACAAATCAAAAAAATTCTAGGCATAAAATAACTTAGATTTCCGGTACTAGAAATGCTATTTTACAGATGAGATAAAATATAAATTTTCATGGAAAAAAAAAGCTTAATTGTATGCACGCAACAAACAAAATATTGCATAGCTACCAACATCCTCCGTACCATCCACTGCCAAAATCCTTTTTAAACCCGGAAAAATTTACAGTAAATTTTACCATTTCAAATTGACGTAATCCATTGAACAAGGCAAAAATTTGTATTAAATTTGCAAAAAAAAAAAAAAAAAAAAAAAAAAAAATTGGATTTTATACAAATGAAGAATAGCAGATTGTAACTTTACAAAAACATTTCTATCATGTTAACATCTGAATATATTATCTTTAATAATTTATAATTTTCTGACTATTTATCAAGAATATTACTGTGTCAGAAAGTAAAATATAACTACAAAAAATTGCCTTTTTATCTATGGTTTAATATTTTAAAAACACAAAATAAAATTCAAGCAATTAAAAATACATATTATAAATTTTTAGCTGCATCCAAATTAAAATTTTTAGAGAATGAGACTGAAAAATAAAATGCACATCAGTTTTTAATGGTTGTAAAGTAACTTTTATTTAAAAAACATAGTAAACAAAAATTTCTACCCAGTATTTTTAATCAATTTTCTGACAAAAAAGTAAGCATATTTGGTTGTAAATTATGAACCAAGAATCTAATGCAAGTAAGATCAATTGTTAGAGTTGGAAAGAAAATAATTTATGGGAACTCCTTGAGTAAAAATTTTGCTTACTAGGCATAAAAATGAAAACATCTATAATATTATAATATTTATTAATCTATAATATGATTATATGCTTCTATTTCAAATACTAGATGCTGTTATCAAACTATACAATTATTTCAAGCAATTGTATATCAAACTGATTGTGTATGACACTTTTTCTAAAAGATTCTAACATGAGTATTAGAAATATCAAGAAATATCATTCCGGATAACTGGTTTTCCGGTTAACTGGTTGTCTGGTTTCCAGATAAATGGTTCCATACTGTATATATATATGCATCTATCTATACTTGAATAAGTTAACATACATTCAAAATCTGCAGTATAAAAATGAATAAATAACACTTGGGCACCAAATTTTAAAACAGAAAATAATTTTGACGTTCTGAAATGCAACTAAATTAATTCATCACTTACTAGTACAGTAGAACCCTGCTGATTCGGACCCAGATAATCCAAATCTCCGGATAATTCAGATCGGTTTGTTCTTTTTTCTGAGAAGCGATTGGCTAATTTCCATAACATTAACTTGTTTAATCGTCGTATTCTAAATGAAAAAAAAAATTTCTGACATGTTTTCGGAATAATTAAGCAAAGTAAACATTATTACTCTCTGCAAATATTCAATAAGTTTAACATAAAGGTGATTTTCTGTTAGTATGTTATATTTTATTTCATTTTTTTCTAATTCTCCGGATAATCGATAATCCGGATTGGGTCTGTTTCCAATTAATCCGAATTATTGGGGTTTTACTGTAACTACTAACAAACATTAATTTGTAACACTATATAAAAAAAGAGTTTCTTGAGAGGAAAAAAAAATCTAAGAGTTATGACTAATCTTTAAACATTAAGATAGCCGGAAAAAATGGTGAAAAGCATACCATATATACTTGATTTTCCAGTACTGAAAGTTTTTCTTTTAAGAACTGCAGACTGCACTCATCCATTAACAGGAATTCTTCAAATTTAGGTGCATTTGAACTGCCAGTGGCGGTGGAAGTGGAAGCTGAAAGAGAATAGATATAATTAAGTATGGACTGATACAAAATATTTTCTGAGATCAATTATTTTCAACAATTAACAATATTTTTAAAATCAGTATTTTTATCTACCACCCCCCCAACCCCTAAATTTAAATACAGGATAAGCTAAAAAACCTACATTAAAAATAGATAGAATTTTAAACATTTAAAAGAACATTAAATATGTAATAGAGATGAATTATCAATGCCTTGCAATTTAAGGCTGTCCACTTAAACATTACGATTTTATTACATTTTTGAAAAACATTACGAATGATATGAAGTTTGAAAATGACAATATAAAATTCGCGAAAAAACAAATTTCGTGAAAAACCGGCAAATATTATTAGACGATCACAAAAAATGGCAAATTTTGTCAAATGATAGCGAAAAATTGCCAATTTTGTCACGTTTCAACACAAAAAAAGTAAATTCAGAAAATAAAATTCACTTCTGGCATTAACTTTTTTTGTGCCCCTTTGACGAAATTTGCATTTTTTCGCAATCTTTGGCAAAATTTGCCGTTTTTCGTGAATCTTATCAGAGAATTTTCAGTTTTATTGTGGTTTTTGGACAAAATCTGCCATTTTATCGTGATTTTTTGACAAAAGTTGCCATTTTTCGCAAATCGTTTGACAAAATTTTCAGTTTTATCGCGATTTTTGAACAAAATTTGTCGTTTTTCACGATTTTTTTTAAAAAGAAATCTGCCGTTTTTTGTTGATTTTGAGACAAAACTAGCCATTTTTTTGGCCAATTTTGCTGGAAATTAGTCGTTATTTCGCGATTTTTAAAATGAAATTCTCCTTTTTTGCGATTTTTTGCTTAATTTACGCATTATAGCGTGTCCGTATCATCGCTGAAGACCTGCATTTTTTCTAATGTGGGGCAAGAAGGGTGCTTTTTTTTGAATGAGCGACAAGAGGGGCATTATTTTTCAAACTAAATGTAATAACTTTGCCTCTTATAGATTAAAGCTAAGTGGTTGGTAGCGTAAGTGCCGCTCGGCAAATAATCCAGGCAATTTAATGGAGAATCAATTATTTATTTGTAACAATAAAAAAGGTTCTCTATATTAAATTTTATATACAGCATAAATCATTTTAGAACTCGTAGGATCTTAATCCACCAGCTCCAAGTCCAAAGTTCTATTTCAGTCCACAGAATGTTCAGTTTATAAATCACGTAAAGTTTCTACAAATCAGCAACACGGCGTTCTCTAAACACCGAAGATGAGACTTGTCACCGGCACTCTCCTAGCGAGAGTCCTCTTCCTCCGTCTCACTTGGGTGACGTCACCCTCTACAGCTCCCGATCCGAGCTGATCCACTTTTCTCAGAGAACAAATCCGAGCTCCGAGCTCTGTTCTCTCCTCTTCTCACTCCGAGATCAAAATCCCCCCTGCAAAACCTTGGCTTCCTCTTTTTCTTCTCAGCCAAGACCTCCCCTAAAGGTCACGAACCAATCATCAACCTTAATGATCTTTTCTCATTAAAAGATTCGTAACATCGTCTTATCATTCGTACCTGAAAATACACGCCTATGGCGACAATATGTCTGGTCTCTGATCCTCTGTGCTTTCATTTTTGCGTCGGCGTACTATCAAAGGTGCGACTCGTGTGGTCCCCTATTCACGTTAGTGTCGCCTGCCTGTCTTTTCAGCTGATCGATGATGATTTAGCGATCCTTTTAAATCGCCGATCTTTTCATCTTGAGAATGAAGGCCATTTTGTGTTTTCAGTTCCATAGTGAAATCTCTTCTCAGAAAAAATGTCTTTAAAAGCCTGTGATAAATCTAAATTATCACAACTACCCCCGCCTCTAAAGATGATTTAACGTCTGAAAGGCGTGAAATCTAAAAAGCAGAACATGGTTAGCTCATTCCTTTTGGGTGGCTCTTTGCACTCAAAATAAAATTTAAACAATTCTAAAAATACACTTTAAAAAACATTTTCAAACTCTTTTAACGACTTTGCTTTGTTTGGAGAACTCTAATAATTTAAAGGTGTTGAAACCAGTATAAATACATTAAGAAAACCTTATATATACAATAAAAGAAAACTATTTACAAATGTGAGAGAGAAAAAAAAAATTTGAGCTTTTTCTTTTTTTTTTTTTCATTTTATTGCCCTGCTCAGACAATCAACGTGCGGTATATCCTTGCCCGCTCTGTGTTTTATGGCATACAGGAACGGTTGCAGTGATAAGGACCATCTTAACAACCTGGAATTGTTACCTGCATTGTTTTTCAGGAACACAAAAGGATTGTGATCGGTTTCGATACTGAACTCTTGTCCATCAATGAAGTGACATAATTTTTTTATGGCAAAAATTATAGCTGCACATTCTTTCTCTGTGGCGCTATAACTTTTCTCTTGTTCCAAAAATTTTCTGCTCAAATATATAATGGGGTGCTCTTCTGAGCCCTGTCTTTGTGCTAAAACTACCCCTATCCCTTTATCTGACGCGTCCGTCTGAGCCACAAATTCTAGATTATAATTTGGCGCATATTGGATGGGTTTTTGGGTGAGTTTAGATTTTAAGGTTTCGAAAGCCTCTTTCATTTCATCGGTCCATATAATTTTTTCTTTTTTGTTTTTTCCTTTTAATGCTCGTGTGAGCGGTTCTACGATGGTCGCATAATTTTCTATATAACGGGAGTAATACCCTGCCATGCCGAGGCATCTTCTAATTTCCGTTTTATTTTTAGGGTCTGGGAGTTCCGTTGTGGCGCGGATTTTCGCTTCTGCAGGCTTCCTTTTTCCTTCCCCTACTATGTGTCCCAGATATTTAACCGTTTTTTGCGCGAATCTGCATTTCGAAATTTTAACGGTAAGTTTCGCCTCTTTAATTCGACTTAGTACCGTGTTTAGATGCTGAATATGGTCTTCCCAGCTATCTGAAAAAACGGCCATGTCATCTAAGTATGGAAGACAAAATTCTTCCAACCCATTTAGTAATTTAGACATAAATTTGGAAAACCTATAGCTAGCGTTGGACAATCCGAAAGGCATTGACATTGGTAATAAGCTACAAAGCTTGTGACAAAAGCAGCTAATTTTTGTGCTTTTGGTGTCATGGGTATCTGCCAGTATCCTTTGGTCAGGTCTAATACAGAAATATATTTTGCCGCCGCCACCTTTTCGACCCTTTGTTCAATATTCGGAAGCGGAAAAAATTCGGTTTTTGTTATCGCATTCAAACGGCGATAATCAATGCATGGCCGAGGTTCCCTCCCCGGAGTTTCGACTAAAATCATGGGAGAATTATAATCAGACTCCCCTTCCTTAATTATATTTAATTCAAGCATGCGCTTTATCTCTTTTTTCAGTATTTCATTCTGTCTAGGAGATACCCTATACGGTCTACTTCTCACCGGTTTTTCCTCAGTTAGCTCAATATCATGAATAGTCAGGTCCGTTAAGCCCGGGTCATTCGAAAAAACTTCCCTGTATTCGTCTAATACCTGTTTTAACATTTGAATTTCCCCTGCTGTGCACCGCTCGTTTAATGCACTTTGTTTGATAAACTTCGTCAAAGTCATAACTATTTGAATCTGCTAATGGGAAAGCTATCTCCAAATCCTGAGATTCGTCTGTCTCATTAAATTCTTTTGTCAGAATATTTATTTTACCTACCCTGGTGATGTAGGGTTTTAAAAGATTTACATGATAGATTTGTGATTTTTCTCTTCTCCCTGGTATACTCACAATATAATTCGTGTCAGAAATTTTAGACTCTACTCTACCGGGGCCTATCCAACCTACAGACATTTTGTTTTTCTTGTTAGTTGCTAAAACTAACACTTCGTCTCCTGGTTGAAATTTTCGTTCTTTAGCATTTCTATCATACCACATTTTCCGTTTATCTCTAGTAATTGTCATGTTTTCGACCGCTAGCTCCTGACAGCGTTTCAGTCGGTTGATAAGTTTGAAGACGTACTCAGTAACTAATTCATGCTCATCATTTTCTCCCGTCCATTGTTCGAAAAGTAGGGTTTCCGGAGTACGGAGATTTCTCCCATGAACTAGCTCTGCTGGGCTAAAACCTGTAGAATCATGCGTTACCGTCCTAAGAGTTAAAAGCGCATGGGGCAGATTAGCTTACCAGTCACTACTGTTTTCCACGCATAGCACTTTTAAAAGCCTTTTTACTGACCTGTGCCATCTTTCGATAACATTTGAGGAGGGGTGACATACACTTGAATGGTTTAGTTTTACCCCAAACCTTTTTAGGAAGGCTGTCGTTAAATTCGAAGTGAAACTCCTCCCAAGGTCCGTTTGTATGCTAGACGGGTAACCAAGTCTACTAAAAATCATGATCATCGCTTCAATGATCGTTTCCGAGAGCATATCTGGTATCGGTATTGCTTCTGGATAACGTGAATAAACACATATTGCTGTGAGTAAATATTTATTCCCTTTTTTTGACGTCGGTAAGGGACCTACTAGATCGCACGATAATTTTGAAAATACTTCTGAAATTATGGGAACTAATTTTAATGGGGATTTCTTAGTTTCCCACGCTTTTCCCACTACCTGGCAAGCATGGCATGACTTGACAAAATCCTCGATTTCCCTAATAATATTAGGCCAGAAAAAATATCTCAATATTTTATCTTTTGTTTTTGATTGGCCCATGTGAGCCGCTATACCTTCGTGACAAGCACTAAGTATCGCTTCCCTGTACTTAGTTGGGACAACTAACTGTTTTCTTTCGAATCCGTGATGATCCGTTACTTTCCTCATTACTAAATTCTCTTTAATTTCGAAATTTGATTTCTTTTGTTTTGCTTTTTCGCGAATGTCTCGCAGCGAGGAATCCGTCTCTTGTTCGGTTATGAATTCTGCCCTTTTAATTCTCGACAAGCCGGTCCCTGAGTCTTCCCCTGCTATCGGTAAAAACTCGTTATCTGGCCTTTCCGGATCTGCCTGTTCCGTGAAATCGTTTCCCCCTGCCCCTAAGTTAGTTTCGGTTTCTTGTTCGCCTCCGTCACTCCCGGAGCTAGTTTCGCTTTTTTTCGCCTGCGCGCGCGTCATTACTGCGTTCAATGTTTTGATTTCGCGTTTTTTTCTCTCGTCGATGAGCTTCTGCGTGTCATTCCCTAGTATATAATAGGACATATCTACGTCTCTATCAGTTACTATAGCCTTCGTCGAGATACTTCCTATTTCGTCAATTTCAAGCGTTATATTAGCGGTGGGCAAACAGCGAACATCATTTAAGAGTGGTTGTTTTATCCACATAAATTCCCCATCTAATTGACTGTGGTTTATAAATTTACTGGAAATAACATCGACACACGTACCAGAATCTCGTAATACCGTAATTTCCTCCCCGTTAATACGAGCCTTACTTAAATATGGCGAAAAACCTTTTTCAAATTCTTGATTTTTATTTAAATGCCCTACAGACGTGGCGTTATTTTCCCTCTTGTGTTTTTCCGGGCACTGGGCACGATAGTGCGAAAAACTTCCGCAAATAAAACATTTGTTTGCTCTCTTTTGCTCAAAAACACGGTTTCTTTCTTTATCGGGATCCTTTTCTCTCCAATTCGTTTTAGTTTCGGCCGATTTCTCAACACGCGGTTTATCTTCGAGTCTCGGTTTTTCTGATTTTATGGGAAAATTTCTCGGGTTCCAGATTTTTTTCGAGGGCCCTTTGACTGCCTCAAACTCGTCTAAACACTTAACTAGAACTAACGGGTTTTTGAAATTTGCCCAAGAGTCAATAAAATGCTCTTTATATTCTATCGGCGTACGACGCTTAATTTGGTCTGTTACCAATAATTTCTTTAAGTCTTCGAAATTTGAAATTTCTAGTCCAGTTAACCATCCTTCTAGATAACTATTTAACTCGAAAATAATATCCTTCCAAGGGGTGCCAGGTATCCGAGAATGCCTTGTAAATTTTTGGCGATACGCTTCAGGACTTAGCCGAAAGCGTGCTAACAAAATTGATTTCACGTGCGCGAAATCGTCGATTTTTTCTGTGGGCTCGCGCAAAATTAATTCTGCAATATCTGCCGGGAGCAGTGATAAAAGATGAGTCACAAGCTCTTCGGTTTCTATGCCTGCTCGAGAGGATTGCCGTTCAAAGAGGTTTAAAAACAGAGTAATATCTGATCGTTCTGGATCGAATTTATGCATTAACGCTTTTAAAGGGGGTTTCTGACTCTTCTCAGATCCGCTACTTGACGTATATTCACGCCTATTCGCATTTTGAGTTAATCTCAATTGCTCTAATTGAAATTCCCTTTCTTTCTGTTTTTCTTTGCTGTCCCGCGCCGCCCTTTCTCTTTCTGCTTCTAATTCTCGCTCGACCCTTTCTCTTTCTGCCTCTAATTTTTCCTGTTCCTTTTGTGCGGCTGTGTTAGCCTCCCTATCTTGTACAATATAATTAGCCTGCGATAAAGTAAGATCTTTATCATAATCTGCCGCTGATTCAATTTTCTGTATAATTACAGCTATTTTGTCACTCTTATCAATATCAATTCCCAACTCGCCTGCTAACATTTGCAAATCGATTTTTCTACATTGCTTTAAATCAGTAATGACTGTCATTTTTAGACTGAGCTGCTCTAACCGAAATTTCTATTTATTTCCTGACAACCTATAAAATTACCCTAGCGTATAAGCAATATTAATTTTATACATACACTTTACTACACAATTTAAACACAGTAAATGAGAATGAAATGAAAAATATATACATGAAAAGTACACAATTTACCGATTCAACACTTTTTTTTTTCAACCGACCACAATACAAGTACCTGTACTTATTTCTAATTCTAGAAAAACATTGCCAGTTTTAGCATTCAGATTTTTCGAAAACTACACTTTAAAAATGTAAACATAAATAATTTTAGATCAACAGGTAACAATATCCCTTTCTGTTTAGAAGCCTTTAAAGAAAATTTAAATTTATGACTAACCTCATAACATTTATGCTGCTAAAAAAAAGTTTTACAATTTTACAAGAGTTGTACACTCTTTTTTTTTCTTTCAAAACTTTCTAATTTGTTCCGTTTTGTCCGGAAAAAAATGCATTTAACATTTAATGTTTTTATCATTAAAAAAAAGAAGGAATTTTTTTTTTGCAATACTCTTTACTAATTTCTTAATTTTAGATTAAAATAATAAAAGTATAGAAACATAGTACATAAATTTCCTTACTGAATTTAATTTTGTGCAATAATTATGAAACAGAGCCACTCAAAATTTAGAATGAATGAGCTTACCTATTTCCGTCGTCTGCATCTCTCTTGGGGCATCTTTCTGTCGGAGGGTGTTGGGTGCTACGGGCAGGTTGCGGCTAGGTGGCCTTTCGTCGGTTAGGCGTTGTATCTCCGGTTATGGCTGGGTGCCTTCGTCAGCTAGGCGCTGGGTTTCTCTTAGCGGCTGGGTGCCTTCGTCAGCTAGGCGCTGGGTTTCTCGTAGCAGCTGGGTGCCTTCGTCAGCTAGGCGCTGGGTTTCTCTTAGCGGCTGGGTGCCTTCGTCAGCTAGGCGCTGGGTTTCTCTTAGCGGCTGGGTGCCTTCGTCAGCTAGGCGCTGGATTCTATCGATGATTAACTCTGGAACTGCACGGCGAACTATAGTCCTGGGCTAGTGGCTCCCGCTGCCACCAGCTGTAATAACTTTGCCTCTTATAGATTAAAGCTAAGTGGTTGGTAGCGTAAGTGCCGCTCGGCAAATAATCCAGGCAATTTAATGGAGAATCAATTATTTATTTGTAACAATAAAAAAGGTTCTCTATATTAAATTTTATATACAGCATAAATCATTTTAGAACTCGTAGGATCTTAATCCACCAGCTCCAAGTCCAAAGTTCTATTTCAGTCCACAGAATGTTCAGTTTATAAATCACGTAAAGTTTCTACAAATCAGCAACACGGCGTTCTCTAAACACCGAAGATGAGACTTGTCACCGGCACTCTCCTAGCGAGAGTCCTCTTCCTCCGTCTCACTTGGGTGACGTCACCCTCTACAGCTCCCGATCCGAGCTGATCCACTTTTCTCAGAGAACAAATCCGAGCTCCGAGCTCTGTTCTCTCCTCTTCTCACTCCGAGATCAAAATCCCCCCTGCAAAACCTTGGCTTCCTCTTTTTCTTCTCAGCCAAGACCTCCCCTAAAGGTCACGAACCAATCATCAACCTTAATGATCTTTTCTCATTAAAAGATTCGTAACATCGTCTTATCATTCGTACCTGAAAATACACGCCTATGGCGACAATATGTCTGGTCTCTGATCCTCTGTGCTTTCATTTTTGCGTCGGCGTACTATCAAAGGTGCGACTCGTGTGGTCCCCTATTCACGTTAGTGTCGCCCGCCTGTCTTTTCAGCTGATCGATGATGATTTAGCGATCCTTTTAAATCGCCGATCTTTTCATCTTGAGAATGAAGGCCATTTTGTGTTTTCAGTTCCATAGTGAAATCTCTTCTCAGAAAAAATGTCTTTAAAAGCCTGTGATAAATCTAAATTATCACAACTACCCCCGCCTCTAAAGATGATTTAACGTCTGAAAGGCGTGAAATCTAAAAAGCAGAACATGGTTAGCTCATTCCTTTTGGGTGGCTCTTTGCACTCAAAATAAAATTTAAACAATTCTAAAAATACACTTTAAAAAACATTTTCAAACTCTTTTAACGACTTTGCTTTGTTTGGAGAACTCTAATAATTTAAAGGTGTTGAAACCAGTATAAATACATTAAGAAAACCTTATATATACAATAAAAAAAACTATTTACAAATGTGAGAGAGAAAAAAAAAAATGAGCTTTTTCTTTTTTTTTTTCATTTTATTGCCCTGCTCAGACAATCAACGTGCGGTATATCCTTGCCCGCTCTGTGTTTTATGGCATACAGGAACGGTTGCAGTGATAAGGACCATCTTAACAACCTGGAATTGTTACCTGCATTGTTTTTCAGGAACACAAAAGGATTGTGATCGGTTTCGATACTGAACTCTTGTCCATCAATGAAGTGACATAATTTTTTTATGGCAAAAATTATAGCTGCACATTCTTTCTCTGTGGCGCTATAACTTTTCTCTTGTTCCAAAAATTTTCTGCTCAAATATATAATGGGGTGCTCTTCTGAGCCCTGTCTTTGTGCTAAAACTACCCCTATCCCTTTATCTGACGCGTCCGTCTGAGCCACAAATTCTAGATTATAATTTGGCGCATATTGGATGGGTTTTTGGGTGAGTTTAGATTTTAAGGTTTCGAAAGCCTCTTTCATTTCATCGGTCCATATAATTTTTTCTTTTTTGTTTTTTCCTTTTAATGCTCGTGTGAGCGGTTCTACGATGGTCGCATAATTTTCTATATAACGGGAGTAATACCCTGCCATGCCGAGGCATCTTCTAATTTCCGTTTTATTTTTAGGGTCTGGGAGTTCCGTTGTGGCGCGGATTTTCGCTTCTGCAGGCTTCCTTTTTCCTTCCCCTACTATGTGTCCCAGATATTTAACCGTTTTTTGCGCGAATCTGCATTTCGAAATTTTAACGGTAAGTTTCGCCTCTTTAATTCGACTTAGTACCGTGTTTAGATGCTGAATATGGTCTTCCCAGCTATCTGAAAAAACGGCCATGTCATCTAAGTATGGAAGACAAAATTCTTCCAACCCATTTAGTAATTTAGACATAAATTTGGAAAACCTATAGCTAGCGTTGGACAATCCGAAAGGCATTGACATTGGTAATAAGCTACAAAGCTTGTGACAAAAGCAGCTAATTTTTGTGCTTTTGGTGTCATGGGTATCTGCCAGTATCCTTTGGTCAGGTCTAATACAGAAATATATTTTGCCGCCGCCACCTTTTCGACCCTTTGTTCAATATTCGGAAGCGGAAAAAATTCGGTTTTTGTTATCGCATTCAAACGGCGATAATCAATGCATGGCCGAGGTTCCCTCCCCGGAGTTTCGACTAAAATCATGGGAGAATTATAATCAGACTCCCCTTCCTTAATTATATTTAATTCAAGCATGCGCTTTATCTCTTTTTTCAGTATTTCATTCTGTCTAGGAGATACCCTATACGGTCTACTTCTCACCGGTTTTTCCTCAGTTAGCTCAATATCATGAATAGTCAGGTCCGTTAAGCCCGGGTCATTCGAAAAAACTTCCCTGTATTCGTCTAATACCTGTTTTAACATTTGAATTTCCCCTGCTGTGCACCGCTCGTTTAATGCACTTTGTTTGATAAACTTCGTCAAAGTCATAACTATTTGAATCTGCTAATGGGAAAGCTATCTCCAAATCCTGAGATTCGTCTGTCTCATTAAATTCTTTTGTCAGAATATTTATTTTACCTACCCTGGTGATGTAGGGTTTTAAAAGATTTACATGATAGATTTGTGATTTTTCTCTTCTCCCTGGTATACTCACAATATAATTCGTGTCAGAAATTTTAGACTCTACTCTACCGGGGCCTATCCGACCTACAGACATTTTGTTTTTCTTGTTAGTTGCTAAAACTAACACTTCGTCTCCTGGTTGAAATTTTCGTTCTTTAGCATTTCTATCATACCACATTTTCCGTTTATCTCTAGTAATTGTCATGTTTTCGACCGCTAGCTCCTGACAGCGTTTCAGTCGGTTGATAAGTTTGAAGACGTACTCAGTAACTAATTCATGCTCATCATTTTCTCCCGTCCATTGTTCGAAAAGTAGGGTTTCCGGAGTACGGAGATTTCTCCCATGAACTAGCTCTGCTGGGCTAAAACCTGTAGAATCATGCGTTACCGTCCTAAGAGTTAAAAGCGCATGGGGCAGATTAGCTTCCCAGTCACTACTGTTTTCCACGCATAGCACTTTTAAAAGCCTTTTTACTGACCTGTGCCATCTTTCGATAACATTTGAGGAGGGGTGACATACACTTGAATGGTTTAGTTTTACCCCAAACCTTTTTAGGAAGGCTGTCGTTAAATTCGAAGTGAAACTCCTCCCAAGGTCCGTTTGTATGCTAGACGGGTAACCAAGTCTACTAAAAATCATGATCATCGCTTCAATGATCGTTTCCGAGAGCATATCTGGTATCGGTATTGCTTTTGGATAACGTGAATAAACACATATTGCTGTGAGTAAATATTTATTCCCTTTTTTTGACGTCGGTAAGGGACCTACTAGATCGCACGATAATTTTGAAAATACTTCTGAAATTATGGGAACTAATTTTAATGGGGATTTCTTAGTTTCCCACGCTTTTCCCACTACCTGGCAAGCATGGCATGACTTGACAAAATCCTCGATTTCCCTAATAATATTAGGCCAGAAAAAATATCTCAATATTTTATCTTTTGTTTTTGATTGGCCCATGTGAGCCGCTATACCTTCGTGACAAGCACTAAGTATCGCTTCCCTGTACTTAGTTGGGACAACTAACTGTTTTCTTTCGAATCCGTGATGATCCGTTACTTTCCTCATTACTAAATTCTCTTTAATTTCGAAATTTGATTTCTTTTGTTTTGCTTTTTCGCGAATGTCTCGCAGCGAGGAATCCGTCTCTTGTTCGGTTATGAATTCTGCCCTTTTAATTCTCGACAAGCCGGTCCCTGAGTCTTCCCCTGCTATCGGTAAAAACTCGTTATCTGGCCTTTCCGGATCTGCCTGTTCCGTGAAATCGTTTCCCCCTGCCCCTAAGTTAGTTTCGGTTTCTTGTTCGCCTCCGTCACTCCCGGAGCTAGTTTCGCTTTTTTTCGCCTGCGCGCGCGTCATTACTGCGTTCAATGTTTTGATTTCGCGTTTTTTTCTCTCGTCGATGAGCTTCTGCGTGTCATTCCCTAGTATATAATAGGACATATCTACGTCTCTATCAGTTACTATAGCCTTCGTCGAGATACTTCCTATTTCGTCAATTTCAAGCGTTATATTAGCGGTGGGCAAACAGCGAACATCATTTAAGAGTGGTTGTTTTATCCACATAAATTCCCCATCTAATTGACTGTGGTTTATAAATTTACTGGAAATAACATCGACACACGTACCAGAATCTCGTAATACCGTAATTTCCTCCCCGTTAATACGAGCCTTACTTAAATATGGCGAAAAACCTTTTTCAAATTCTTGATTTTTATTTAAATGCCCTACAGACGTGGCGTTATTTTCCCTCTTGTGTTTTTCCGGGCACTGGGCACGATAGTGCGAAAAACTTCCGCAAATAAAACATTTGTTTGCTCTCTTTTGCTCAAAAACACGGTTTCTTTCTTTATCGGGATCCTTGTCTCTCCAATTCGTTTTAGTTTCGGCCGATTTCTCAACACGCGGTTTATCTTCGAGTCTCGGTTTTTCTGATTTTATGGGAAAATTTCTCGGGTTCCAGATTTTTTTCGAGGGCCCTTTGACTGCTTCAAACTCGTCTAAACACTTAACTAGAACTAACGGGTTTTTGAAATTTGCCCAAGAGTCAATAAAATGCTCTTTATATTCTATCGGCGTACGACGCTTAATTTGGTCTGTTACCAATAATTTCTTTAAGTCTTCGAAATTTGAAATTTCTAGTCCAGTTAACCATCCTTCTAGATAACTATTTAACTCGAAAATAATATCCTTCCAAGGGGTGCCAGGTATCCGAGAATGCCTTGTAAATTTTTGGCGATACGCTTCAGGACTTAGCCGAAAGCGTGCTAACAAAATTGATTTCACGTGCGCGAAATCGTCGATTTTTTCTGTGGGCTCGCGCAAAATTAATTCTGCAATATCTGCCGGGAGCAGTGATAAAAGATGAGTCACAAGCTCTTCGGTTTCTATGCCTGCTCGAGAGGATTGCCGTTCAAAGAGGTTTAAAAACAGAGTAATATCTGATCGTTCTGGATCGAATTTATGCATTAACGCTTTTAAAGGGGGTTTCTGACTCTTCTCAGATCCGCTACTTGACGTATATTCACGCCTATTCGCATTTTGAGTTAATCTCAATTGCTCTAATTGAAATTCCCTTTCTTTCTGTTTTTCTTTGCTGTCCCGCGCCGCCCTTTCTCTTTCTGCTTCTAATTCTCGCTCGACCCTTTCTCTTTCTGCCTCTAATTTTTCCTGTTCCTTTTGTGCGGCTGTGTTAGCCTCCCTATCTTGTACAATATAATTAGCCTGCGATAAAGTAAGATCTTTATCATAATCTGCCGCTGATTCAATTTTCTGTATAATTACAGCTATTTTGTCACTCTTATCAATATCAATTCCCAACTCGCCTGCTAACATTTGCAAATCGATTTTTCTACATTGCTTTAAATCAGTAATGACTGTCATTTTTAGACTGAGCTGCTCTAACCGAAATTTCTATTTATTTCCTGACAACCTATAAAATTACCCTAGCGTATAAGCAATATTAATTTTATACATACACTTTACTACACAATTTAAACACAGTAAATGAGAATGAAATGAAAAATATATACATGAAAAGTACACAATTTACCGATTCAACACTTTTTTTTTTCAACCGACCACAATACAAGTACCTGTACTTATTTCTAATTCTAGAAAAACATTGCCAGTTTTAGCATTCAGATTTTTCGAAAACTACACTTTAAAAATGTAAACATAAATAATTTTAGATCAACAGGTAACAATATCCCTTTCTGTTTAGAAGCCTTTAAAGAAAATTTAAATTTATGACTAACCTCATAACATTTATGCTGCTAAAAAAAAGTTTTACAATTTTACAAGAGTTGTACACTCTTTTTTTTTCTTTCAAAACTTTCTAATTTGTTCCGTTTTGTCCGGAAAAAAATGCATTTAACATTTAATGTTTTTATCATTAAAAAAAAGAAGGAATTTTTTTTTTGCAATACTCTTTACTAATTTCTTAATTTTAGATTAAAATAATAAAAGTATAGAAACATAGTACATAAATTTCCTTACTGAATTTAATTTTGTGCAATAATTATGAAATAGAGCCACTCAAAATTTAGAATGAATGAGCTTACCTATTTCCGTCGTCTGCATCTCTCTTGGGGCATCTTTCTGTCGGAGGGTGTTGGGTGCTACGGGCAGGTTGCGGCTAGGTGGCCTTTCGTCGGTTAGGCGTTGTATCTCCGGTTATGGCTGGGTGCCTTCGTCAGCTAGGCGCTGGGCTTCTCTTAGCGGCTGGGTGCCTTCGTCAGCTAGGCGCTGGGTTTCTCGTAGCAGCTGGGTGCCTTCGTCAGCTAGGCGCTGGGTTTCTCTTAGCGGCTGGGTGCCTTCGTCAGCTAGGCGCTGGGTTTCTCTTAGCGGCTGGGTGCCTTCGTCAGCTAGGCGCTGGATTCTATCGATGATTAACTCTGGAACTGCACGGCGAACTATAGTCCTGGGCTAGTGGCTCCCGCTGCCACCAGCTGTAATAACTTTGCCTCTTGTAGATTAAAGCTAAGTGGTTGGTAGCGTAAGTGCCGCTCGGCAAATAATCCAGGCAATTTAATGGAGAATCAATTATTTATTTGTAACAATAAAAAAGGTTCTCTATATTAAATTTTATATACAGCATAAATCATTTTAGAACTCGTAGGATCTTAATCCACCAGCTCCAAGTCCAAAGTTCTATTTCAGTCCACAGAATGTTCAGTTTATAAATCACGTAAAGTTTCTACAAATCAGCAACACGGCGTTCTCTAAACACCGAAGATGAGACTTGTCACCGGCACTCTCCTAGCGAGAGTCCTCTTCCTCCGTCTCACTTGGGTGACGTCACCCTCTACAGCTCCCGATCCGAGCTGATCCACTTTTCTCAGAGAACAAATCCGAGCTCCGAGCTCTGTTCTCTCCTCTTCTCACTCCGAGATCAAAATCCCCCCTGCAAAACCTTGGCTTCCTCTTTTTCTTCTCAGCCAAGACCTCCCCTAAAGGTCACGAACCAATCATCAACCTTAATGATCTTTTCTCATTAAAAGATTCGTAACATCGTCTTATCATTCGTACCTGAAAATACACGCCTATGGCGACAATATGTCTGGTCTCTGATCCTCTGTGCTTTCATTTTTGCGTCGGCGTACTATCAAAGGTGCGACTCGTGTGGTCCCCTATTCACGTTAGTGTCGCCCGCCTGTCTTTTCAGCTGATCGATGATGATTTAGCGATCCTTTTAAATCGCCGATCTTTTCATCTTGAGAATGAAGGCCATTTTGTGTTTTCAGTTCCATAGTGAAATCTCTTCTCAGAAAAAATGTCTTTAAAAGCCTGTGATAAATCTAAATTATCACAACTACCCCCGCCTCTAAAGATGATTTAACGTCTGAAAGGCGTGAAATCTAAAAAGCAGAACATGGTTAGCTCATTCCTTTTGGGTGGCTCTTTGCACTCAAAATAAAATTTAAACATGCACTCAAAATAAAATTTAAACAATTCTAAAAATACACTTTAAAAAACATTTTCAAACTCTTTTAACGACTTTGCTTTGTTTGGAGAACTCTAATAATTTAAAGGTGTTGAAACCAGTATAAATACATTAAGAAAACCTTATATATACAATAAAAAAAACTATTTACAAATGTGAGAGAGAAAAAAAAAATTTGAGCTTTTTCTTTTTTTTTTTTTCATTTTATTGCCCTGCTCAGACAATCAACGTGCGGTATATCCTTGCCCGCTCTGTGTTTTATGGCATACAGGAACGGTTGCAGTGATAAGGACCATCTTAACAACCTGGAATTGTTACCTGCATTGTTTTTCAGGAACACAAAAGGATTGTGATCGGTTTCGATACTGAACTCTTGTCCATCAATGAAGTGACATAATTTTTTTATGGCAAAAATTATAGCTGCACATTCTTTCTCTGTGGCGCTATAACTTTTCTCTTGTTCCAAAAATTTTCTGCTCAAATATATAATGGGGTGCTCTTCTGAGCCCTGTCTTTGTGCTAAAACTACCCCTATCCCTTTATCTGACGCGTCCGTCTGAGCCACAAATTCTAGATTATAATTTGGCGCATATTGGATGGGTTTTTGGGTGAGTTTAGATTTTAAGGTTTCGAAAGCCTCTTTCATTTCATCGGTCCATATAATTTTTTCTTTTTTGTTTTTTCCTTTTAATGCTCGTGTGAGCGGTTCTACGATGGTCGCATAATTTTCTATATAACGGGAGTAATACCCTGCCATGCCGAGGCATCTTCTAATTTCCGTTTTATTTTTAGGGTCTGGGAGTTCCGTTGTGGCGCGGATTTTCGCTTCTGCAGGCTTCCTTTTTCCTTCCCCTACTATGTGTCCCAGATATTTAACCGTTTTTTGCGCGAATCTGCATTTCGAAATTTTAACGGTAAGTTTCGCCTCTTTAATTCGACTTAGTACCGTGTTTAGATGCTGAATATGGTCTTCCCAGCTATCTGAAAAAACGGCCATGTCATCTAAGTATGGAAGACAAAATTCTTCCAACCCATTTAGTAATTTAGACATAAATTTGGAAAACCTATAGCTAGCGTTGGACAATCCGAAAGGCATTGACATTGGTAATAAGCTACAAAGCTTGTGACAAAAGCAGCTAATTTTTGTGCTTTTGGTGTCATGGGTATCTGCCAGTATCCTTTGGTCAGGTCTAATACAGAAATATATTTTGCCGCCGCCACCTTTTCGACCCTTTGTTCAATATTCGGAAGCGGAAAAAATTCGGTTTTTGTTATCGCATTCAAACGGCGATAATCAATGCATGGCCGAGGTTCCCTCCCCGGAGTTTCGACTAAAATCATGGGAGAATTATAATCAGACTCCCCTTCCTTAATTATATTTAATTCAAGCATGCGCTTTATCTCTTTTTTCAGTATTTCATTCTGTCTAGGAGATACCCTATACGGTCTACTTCTCACCGGTTTTTCCTCAGTTAGCTCAATATCATGAATAGTCAGGTCCGTTAAGCCCGGGTCATTCGAAAAAACTTCCCTGTATTCGTCTAATACCTGTTTTAACATTTGAATTTCCCCTGCTGTGCACCGCTCGTTTAATGCACTTTGTTTGATAAACTTCGTCAAAGTCATAACTATTTGAATCTGCTAATGGGAAAGCTATCTCCAAATCCTGAGATTCGTCTGTCTCATTAAATTCTTTTGTCAGAATATTTATTTTACCTACCCTGGTGATGTAGGGTTTTAAAAGATTTACATGATAGATTTGTGATTTTTCTCTTCTCCCTGGTATACTCACAATATAATTCGTGTCAGAAATTTTAGACTCTACTCTACCGGGGCCTATCCGACCTACAGACATTTTGTTTTTCTTGTTAGTTGCTAAAACTAACACTTCGTCTCCTGGTTGAAATTTTCGTTCTTTAGCATTTCTATCATACCACATTTTCCGTTTATCTCTAGTAATTGTCATGTTTTCGACCGCTAGCTCCTGACAGCGTTTCAGTCGGTTGATAAGTTTGAAGACGTACTCAGTAACTAATTCATGCTCATCATTTTCTCCCGTCCATTGTTCGAAAAGTAGGGTTTCCGGAGTACGGAGATTTCTCCCATGAACTAGCTCTGCTGGGCTAAAACCTGTAGAATCATGCGTTACCGTCCTAAGAGTTAAAAGCGCATGGGGCAGATTAGCTTCCCAGTCACTACTGTTTTCCACGCATAGCACTTTTAAAAGCCTTTTTACTGACCTGTGCCATCTTTCGATAACATTTGAGGAGGGGTGACATACACTTGAATGGTTTAGTTTTACCCCAAACCTTTTTAGGAAGGCTGTCGTTAAATTCGAAGTGAAACTCCTCCCAAGGTCCGTTTGTATGCTAGACGGGTAACCAAGTCTACTAAAAATCATGATCATCGCTTCAATGATCGTTTCCGAGAGCATATCTGGTATCGGTATTGCTTTTGGATAACGTGAATAAACACATATTGCTGTGAGTAAATATTTATTCCCTTTTTTTGACGTCGGTAAGGGACCTACTAGATCGCACGATAATTTTGAAAATACTTCTGAAATTATGGGAACTAATTTTAATGGGGATTTCTTAGTTTCCCACGCTTTTCCCACTACCTGGCAAGCATGGCATGACTTGACAAAATCCTCGATTTCCCTAATAATATTAGGCCAGAAAAAATATCTCAATATTTTATCTTTTGTTTTTGATTGGCCCATGTGAGCCGCTATACCTTCGTGACAAGCACTAAGTATCGCTTCCCTGTACTTAGTTGGGACAACTAACTGTTTTCTTTCGAATCCGTGATGATCCGTTACTTTCCTCATTACTAAATTCTCTTTAATTTCGAAATTTGATTTCTTTTGTTTTGCTTTTTCGCGAATGTCTCGCAGCGAGGAATCCGTCTCTTGTTCGGTTATGAATTCTGCCCTTTTAATTCTCGACAAGCCGGTCCCTGAGTCTTCCCCTGCTATCGGTAAAAACTCGTTATCTGGCCTTTCCGGATCTGCCTGTTCCGTGAAATCGTTTCCCCCTGCCCCTAAGTTAGTTTCGGTTTCTTGTTCGCCTCCGTCACTCCCGGAGCTAGTTTCGCTTTTTTTCGCCTGCGCGTGCGTCATTACTGCGTTCAATGTTTTGATTTCGCGTTTTTTTCTCTCGTCGATGAGCTTCTGCGTGTCATTCCCTAGTATATAATAGGACATATCTACGTCTCTATCAGTTACTATAGCCTTCGTCGAGATACTTCCTATTTCGTCAATTTCAAGCGTTATATTAGCGGTGGGCAAACAGCGAACATCATTTAAGAGTGGTTGTTTTATCCACATAAATTCCCCATCTAATTGACTGTGGTTTATAAATTTACTGGAAATAACATCGACACACGTACCAGAATCTCGTAATACCGTAATTTCCTCCCCGTTAATACGAGCCTTACTTAAATATGGCGAAAAACCTTTTTCAAATTCTTGATTTTTATTTAAATGCCCTACAGACGTGGCGTTATTTTCCCTCTTGTGTTTTTCCGGGCACTGGGCACGATAGTGCGAAAAACTTCCGCAAATAAAACATTTGTTTGCTCTCTTTTGCTCAAAAACACGGTTTCTTTCTTTATCGGGATCCTTGTCTCTCCAATTCGTTTTAGTTTCGGCCGATTTCTCAACACGCGGTTTATCTTCGAGTCTCGGTTTTTCTGATTTTATGGGAAAATTTCTCGGGTTCCAGATTTTTTTCGAGGGCCCTTTGACTGCCTCAAACTCGTCTAAACACTTAACTAGAACTAACGGGTTTTTGAAATTTGCCCAAGAGTCAATAAAATGCTCTTTATATTCTATCGGCGTACGACGCTTAATTTGGTCTGTTACCAATAATTTCTTTAAGTCTTCGAAATTTGAAATTTCTAGTCCAGTTAACCATCCTTCTAGATAACTATTTAACTCGAAAATAATATCCTTCCAAGGGGTGCCAGGTATCCGAGAATGCCTTGTAAATTTTTGGCGATACGCTTCAGGACTTAGCCGAAAGCGTGCTAACAAAATTGATTTCACGTGCGCGAAATCGTCGATTTTTTCTGTGGGCTCGCGCAAAATTAATTCTGCAATATCTGCCGGGAGCAGTGATAAAAGATGAGTCACAAGCTCTTCGGTTTCTATGCCTGCTCGAGAGGATTGCCGTTCAAAGAGGTTTAAAAACAGAGTAATATCTGATCGTTCTGGATCGAATTTATGCATTAACGCTTTTAAAGGGGGTTTCTGACTCTTCTCAGATCCGCTACTTGACGTATATTCACGCCTATTCGCATTTTGAGTTAATCTCAATTGCTCTAATTGAAATTCCCTTTCTTTCTGTTTTTCTTTGCTGTCCCGCGCCGCCCTTTCTCTTTCTGCTTCTAATTCTCGCTCGACCCTTTCTCTTTCTGCCTCTAATTTTTCCTGTTCCTTTTGTGCGGCTGTGTTAGCCTCCCTATCTTGTACAATATAATTAGCCTGCGATAAAGTAAGATCTTTATCATAATCTGCCGCTGATTCAATTTTCTGTATAATTACAGCTATTTTGTCACTCTTATCAATATCAATTCCCAACTCGCCTGCTAACATTTGCAAATCGATTTTTCTACATTGCTTTAAATCAGTAATGACTGTCATTTTTAGACTGAGCTGCTCTAACCGAAATTTCTATTTATTTCCTGACAACCTATAAAATTACCCTAGCGTATAAGCAATATTAATTTTATACATACACTTTACTACACAATTTAAACACAGTAAATGAGAATGAAATGAAAAATATATACATGAAAAGTACACAATTTACCGATTCAACACTTTTTTTTTTCAACCGACCACAATACAAGTACCTGTACTTATTTCTAATTCTAGAAAAACATTGCCAGTTTTAGCATTCAGATTTTTCGAAAACTACACTTTAAAAATGTAAACATAAATAATTTTAGATCAACAGGTAACAATATCCCTTTCTGTTTAGAAGCCTTTAAAGAAAATTTAAATTTATGACTAACCTCATAACATTTATGCTGCTAAAAAAAAGTTTTACAATTTTACAAGAGTTGTACACTCTTTTTTTTTCTTTCAAAACTTTCTAATTTGTTCCGTTTTGTCCGGAAAAAAATGCATTTAACATTTAATGTTTTTATCATTAAAAAAAAGAAGGAATTTTTTTTTTGCAATACTCTTTACTAATTTCTTAATTTTAGATTAAAATAATAAAAGTATAGAAACATAGTACATAAATTTCCTTACTGAATTTAATTTTGTGCAATAATTATGAAACAGAGCCACTCAAAATTTAGAATGAATGAGCTTACCTATTTCCGTCGTCTGCATCTCTCTTGGGGCATCTTTCTGTCGGAGGGTGTTGGGTGCTACGGGCAGGTTGCGGCTAGGTGGCCTTTCGTCGGTTAGGCGTTGTATCTCCGGTTATGGCTGGGTGCCTTCGTCAGCTAGGCGCTGGGTTTCTCGTAGCAGCTGGGTGCCTTCGTCAGCTAGGCGCTGGGTTTCTCTTAGCGGCTGGGTGCCTTCGTCAGCTAGGCGCTGGGTTTCTCTTAGCGGCTGGGTGCCTTCGTCAGCTAGGCGCTGGATTCTATCGATGATTAACTCTGGAACTGCACGGCGAACTATAGTCCTGGGCTAGTGGCTCCCGCTGCCACCAGCTGTAATAACTTTGCCTCTTATAGATTAAAGCTAAGTGGTTGGTAGCGTAAGTGCCGCTCGGCAAATAATCCAGGCAATTTAATGGAGAATCAATTATTTATTTGTAACAATAAAAAAGGTTCTCTATATTAAATTTTATATACAGCATAAATCATTTTAGAACTCGTAGGATCTTAATCCACCAGCTCCAAGTCCAAAGTTCTATTTCAGTCCACAGAATGTTCAGTTTATAAATCACGTAAAGTTTCTACAAATCAGCAACACGGCGTTCTCTAAACACCGAAGATGAGACTTGTCACCGGCACTCTCCTAGCGAGAGTCCTCTTCCTCCGTCTCACTTGGGTGACGTCACCCTCTACAGCTCCCGATCCGAGCTGATCCACTTTTCTCAGAGAACAAATCCGAGCTCCGAGCTCTGTTCTCTCCTCTTCTCACTCCGAGATCAAAATCCCCCCTGCAAAACCTTGGCTTCCTCTTTTTCTTCTCAGCCAAGACCTCCCCTAAAGGTCACGAACCAATCATCAACCTTAATGATCTTTTCTCATTAAAAGATTCGTAACATCGTCTTATCATTCGTACCTGAAAATACACGCCTATGGCGACAATATGTCTGGTCTCTGATCCTCTGTGCTTTCATTTTTGCGTCGGCGTACTATCAAAGGTGCGACTCGTGTGGTCCCCTATTCACGTTAGTGTCGCCCGCCTGTCTTTTCAGCTGATCGATGATGATTTAGCGATCCTTTTAAATCGCCGATCTTTTCATCTTGAGAATGAAGGCCATTTTGTGTTTTCAGTTCCATAGTGAAATCTCTTTTCAGAAAAAATGTCTTTAAAAGCCTGTGATAAATCTAAATTATCACATAAAGGGCAGAAAGGGTGTCATGTCCCGCTGAAACTCTCTGGGTGAAACTCTGCTAAATGAAGTATTCAGTTAAAAAAGGTTCAACAATGAATTAAAAAAACACTTGTTAGCAAAGCATCATTCATCATATATAATGAGCAGGGGTGGGGAAATACATCATTTTGCTTGCCAGCGGTGAGTGAATTTTCTCGCAAGGTGAGTGGATTTTTATTTTTGAAAAACCAGTTTCCCCCAAGTTTAAAAAGGGGCAGGGCGCTACTGTTCTGAAAAGGTCACTTTTATAGAGTTGAATCCAGAATCTAGAGGTTCAAATAATCGTGGAAATACAGAAATTTCGTCAAAAAATCCAGAAAAAAAATCCGAAAATTTTGTCAAAAAATTGCAAAAAAAAAAAATTGCAAAAAAAAAAGCAACAAGCATTGTTAAAAGATCGTGAAAAAAGGTTTTTAAACATTGCAAAAAGATGTCCTATTTTGTTAAAAGATCACAAAAAAGCAGGTTTTGTTAAAATATCACAAAAACAGATTTTGTTAAAAGAGTGCAAAAACTTCAGATTTTGTTAAAAAAATTGCAAAAAAAGGACGAATTTCGTGAAAGATTGCGAAAAAACAGCGAATTTTGTTTAATGATGACAAAAAATGGCAAATTTCTTCAAAAGATCTGAAAAACCCGCCAATTTTGTCACTTTTAAACACGAAAAAACTCACATTTTGAAAAAGAGGTGAAAAAAAGCACACAGTTTGTAATGCGAATGGAATCTACCAATCTTTTCTCTAATTATGCCCCGAATGCAATTTTCTCTTCGCACGAAAATGATTGTGAATCAGGAAAATCCGCTTTAGAAGCAAGAAAAACACAGTTTTGAAGCAGGAAAATTAGTTTTTAGAGCAGAAAAATTCACTTTTAGTATTAACATTTTTTTTTATGAAATTGCTGTTTTTTTTGGGATATTTTGACGAAGTTTGCGTTTTTTTCCGCAAATTTTTGGTGAAATTTCCCGTTTTTTGCGAAATTTTGACAGAATTGTCCATTTTATTGCAATTTTTGCATGAAATTTGCCATTTCTAAAGAATTTTAGACGAAATTATCTGTTTTTCGCAAATCGTTTGACAAATCTTTCCGTTTTATCGTGATTTTTGGACAAAATTGGTCGTTTTTTCACGATCTTCTGAGAAAATCTGCCACTTTTTCCGGATTTTGTGACGAAATTAGCCATTTTTTTGCGAATCTTACCAGAAATCAATCGTATTATCGTCGAAGGGCATGAGTTTTTAACGAAATTTGCCGTTTTTCTGCAATCCTCTGACGAAGTTACGTGTCTCACAGGATGCTATTTTTTGCGTTCCATCGCTGATTTTTTTTCCGTAATTTAAGCGCTACAGCACGTCAGCATCATTGATGAAGGGCTGTGTTTTTTCAAATGTGGGGCATGAAGGGCACTATATTTTTGTATGAGCGACAAGAGGGGCTTTGGATTAGGTGAAAGAGGGGCGCAATTCTTTAAATTAAAGGGCAGGAGTGCCCTCCTGAAACCCTCTGGGGGAAATTGTGGAAAAACTGTAGGCAATAGAGACATTATCGGACACACTTTTTCAATATAGATATATTAACTTTCCAAATTATTACATAAGCTTACCTCTGTTGCATATATTTCTTAATTTTATAGGAAAAAAAGAATTAAAAAATGTATTGCAGTAAGTAATAGTAATTTTGTGCGCAATTTTGTGATAACTTTTTTCAACTGCATGCGTGTTGCATCTTGCAGGCTGGTGAAATAAATCCTTGACTGGCAAGATTTTAAAAATTTCCCACCCCTGATAATGACAGATCTAGTCCTCAATTTATAGAGGGGGGGGGAGGTCACATCCAGTGTTGAATTAACAGACACTTTTCTCCAGAGGGACTTTAGTGGCTTTGGTGTGAAGGGGGGGGGGGCATTATAGAGTTCCGGGGAGGGGAAATTGCAATTTTTGACCATTAAAAAACAAAATTTCCAGGATAGACATTTCATTGCTCTGGGAGGGGAATGCCCCCCTTCCCAGGCACTACCTGAATTCAGCACTGGTCACATCACTTCATAATCAACTATTATATTGGGTACTTCTTGGTTATCCCGGCGATCAGTTTTGTCAAATTATACAAATCGCAAAAGCCAAATTACACAAATTAATGAAACTTTTCGTTTAAATAATGAAAAAACAAATAAATAGTAGAGCATTAATAAAAGTAGAAATAAAAGATCGAATTGAAAATCATTTGATGATGTAATTCTTAATGTCAAGTGAATGGATATCTATGATCATTCATTATTGGCATTTAATCTTGGAGTTTGGAAGTAAATTTATAGCCGACAAAATAACCAAGTAGTATCATATATTGAAGGTTATTCTTATATTAAAAGTGACGATTTTTCTTATACTTTCGTTAATTCATTATCATTCATAAATACAAAAACTTGCATTAGTATAATTTCTAAAAATATATAATTTACACAGATTCCATTCAGATATGAAGAAATTGAAATGTTGTTAAGCTAGCATTTTACTATAGTTTTTAGGACTTGACAGCCATAGAAATGTCGTCATGAGGAAGCAGTTAGCAGTCTCATCCGGAAATTTAATTTAAAATGCCGAATCATGGAATTTATTGAAAGTTTTTTTTTTAAATCTGCTTTTACTTAAAAATGGAAAACACTTTTTAATCACATAGTTTCTGAATAAATACACTAGCAACTCACAAGTAAATTTTGAATTGAAATTCAAAATTTTATGTGACACAAGTGCCATTAAAAAAAAACTCACCTTACAGATTTTTTTTTCTTTATAGAATCAATTTAAAAATCATCTGAAATTTCATAATTACATTGAAGAAAGATGTTTCTGAAATATATATTTTAACAATATTTAATTGAAATATAACAAAACATAGCGTTTCACTGGGATGCTTAATTTTTTTGAATGACCTATACATGAAACACAGGAAAGAATGTCTTAATGCTTCAAACAAAATAAAGTAAAAAAATAAACAGTGTACAATAACATATAATTAATAGAAAATGGATAATCCAAGTCAACTAAAATTTTTAAAAGGACTTGTTACGTCATTGTAAATATTCAATTTAAATTTTGATTTCTCCAAAACTGTTAAATAAAATCATCTTGTTTTCTGAATCTATTAAACAGCTTTGTTATGTCACATCATTGTGTCGGTGTTTTTTCTTTAGAGATTTTGGCGAGAAAACACTGTTTTGAAATACTTGTTAGGCATAATCATGCAAAAACAGCATATAGTTTTATTATATTTATAATCAGTTTATTTTATAATACAAAACACAAAATTTTCAATTTTATAAGACAAATTTCTTTCCTACTGTAAACATATATATTGTAATATTGTCTTATAAAATTATTTCTTATTCGGGCGATGACTAGGCCTATTTTTTTTATTGCATTTTAATAAAATTTTGCCAACATTATGCAAATATAGTGGCAGAATAATTATAAGGAAATGCATTGTAAATATATATGAAAGAAAATTCTTACCTTATAATTACATTCACTTTCCGTTTATTCGAAATCACCATGAGCTGAAATTGATAAACATTGGAAATCACGCACGCTTTTTCTGAATTCTGGTGAGTTGGTTGGTAGGCTGCACATTCGAGTACAGGGTTCCAAATCCAAGGAGTCGCAATGCGTCCTCCGGCCGTTCTTAAGACAGTACTGTGAGGACGGTCCTATCTTCAGTATTCTGAGGACATTCCCAGGATAGTTTCATAGGATATGACAACTATAGGATTTCAAGGAACATTGTAGAGCGTCCGAAGGACGATTGTGGTTGTCTGGGTAACTAAAGCAATATTAAGAATTATGTTAGCTTCATGTGTGCAAATAGGATGAGCAAGTGTTTAAACAGTTATTTTAGTTAGAATTTAGTATTTTTGCAAAACTGTGGAAGGTCCAAAAAAATAAATTAGATTTTTGAACAGAATTTCATTTGGATTTATGGTAGATAAATTCATTGATTGATCTTGGAATCTTTTCTAGGGGGGGGGATCAAAATATTTTAGGGGGTTGAGCCTTTTATAGCACCCCCTGAGCTAAGGCCTTGGGTTACTCCGAAAATTAGGGAATAACATCATATTGATTTCTCGGCGTAAGGTTGGGCTCTTGATGCTTTTGGTACTTTTTTATCCTCATTAACAAACATTGTGGTAGCTGGACTTTTGATATTGCAAATAGATTGTTCCTCAGGTGGGACAATTATGATATTTTCTCAATTACCACTCTTCTTAGAAGGGAAAATGTTCCAAAAGTCAATTCTGTACAAAAAAATCCCTTTCGGCATGGCCTATAGGCGGAGGTAGATTTCGAAAAGTTTTCATCTCAAAAAAAAAAAAAAAAAAAAAAAAAAAATTAAATGATTAGAGATAAATTCAGTTTAACTACTTTATTCAACCGTTTTTAAAAAATTTTTAATTTCATTTTTCTGTAAGAACTGGTTTTATCGACATCCTCTTAAACGAAATTCTACTCAAATGCCCATTTTGGCAACATATTTTGAATTATATTCTTACTTTATTAAAAAAATTGACCAATATGCTCATTATATAGTTCCTAAATAACAAAAAACTGTTAATTAAATTCGTTTGACAGCAAAATTGAATTTAAAAATGAGTAATAAAATAACCAATTTATTATTTTAATACATCCACAATTCTTTAATCAAGATTGCTTTGAGAAATTTTGTACGAAGTGCCCACTTTGACAGATTTTTTTAAATATATATTTAGCCTTTATCAAAAATCTGACCAATACGGCAGATTACACAGTTCCTAAATAACGAAAAACTGTCAATTGAATGCCTTTGAGAGCAAAATTGAATTTAAAAATGAGTCATAAAATAAAAAAACTGTTATTTGAATACAACCTCAATTCTTTTATCATGATCGCTTTGGGAAATTTTTTTGCGAAGTGCTTACTTTGACAGCTTTTAAAAATATGTATATTCACCCTTTATCAAAAAATCAAAGAATACGCACATTATATAGTTCCTAAGTAACAAAAAACTGTCATTTGAATGCGTTTCAGAGCAAAATTGGATTTAAAAATGTGTCATAAAATAAACAATTTGTTATTTGAATACCCACAGTTCATTAATCATGGTCGCTTTGGTAAATTTTGTGCGAAGTGCCCATTTTGGCAGCCTTTTTTGAAATATATTCTGCCTTTATCAAAAAACTGGCCACTCCGTCACATAATATAGTTCCTAAGTAAGAGAACCTGTAAATTGGATGCGTTTGAGAACAAAAAAAGATTTAAAAATGAATCGGTAAAAACGCAATTTTTTTAATTTCCTCAAATTTCAATCATGATAATTTCGTGAAATTCTGTTCAAAATACCCTATTTGGCAGCCTTTTAAAAAATATATTCTGCCTTTATCAAAAAACTGGCCAATACGTCGCATTATATAGTTCCTAAATAATAGGACCTGTAAATTGGATGGGTTTGAGAACAAAAATGAATTTAAAAATGACTCAGAAAAAACGCAATTTGTTATACTTAATCAATTTTTAATGACGATAATTTCGGGAAATCTGTTCAAAATACCTTTTTTAGCAGCCTTTTTAAAAATATATTCTGCCTTTATCAAAAAATTGGCCAAAACGTCGCATTATATAGTTCCTAAATAAGAGGATCTGTCATTTGGATGCGTTTAAAATCAAAAATGAATTTTAAAATGAGTCAGAATATAAGCAGTTTGGATTTAAGGTTTTTACTCCAACTCCTATTTTTGTTTAATTTATTTTTGCTATAAGAATGGGTTCTATGAAAAACTTGTCAGTATAAAAGTTGTAGATCTTATTGTGAAGATGTAAAATAAATTTAATTAGATTTGATTGCTTAAGAATTGAGTAAGTTATGGGTTTTTTTCTTTTTCCTCCCCCCTTTTTCTTTTCGTTTTTAATTTTTTTCCTCGGTAAAAATTGGTCCTATCAAAAACTTGTAAATACAAAAGTTTTAGATAATATTAAGTACATTTATATAAAATTTAGTTGGATTTAATATCTTGAGAATTGACGAAGTTATGAATTTTTTTCTTCCAAAAACCATGTTTTTTTCGCCCCTTGAGCCCATTTTTAACTTTATCAAAAATCTGTCATGCATAAACTTTTTGCCCATTTCTTAGAAGTAATATAAACTTTAAACTGATTCGATATCTATTTTAATTAAGAAGTTATCGCGTTTTTTCTGTTTTCACAAAAACCCTCCCTATTTCCACCCCCTTGGTCCGATTTTGCCCATTAACGAACTCGACCGAGATTTTAGGCTCCTTGATTTTATGTAAAAGTTTGAAGAAGATCTGAGCATAATTATGGAAGTTATCGTGTCTAGAAGAAAGTGATATACACCGATAGATAGATAGATAGATAGATAGATAGATAGATATATAAACTTTTTTACTGATGGTGGTTTTGGGGTCTAGGAGTCATGATTCGTGTAGATCCGCAAAAATTTTTCAGAAATTCCAACATGGGAGACAATGCAATAGGTAGTATTTCATACGAAATCTACCTAAAAGAGATAGAACAAGCAAATTTTACAACATGAGAGGAATACAACCGTGAGAAACCACACAAAAAGTGATGCAATGAAGTCTGTGGGATTTGAATCCACAACCTCATATGCTCGCAATAAATTTTTTTTTTCAAGAAAATAACATTTATTTTAAATTTAAAGAGTGAAATATTATCTTAAAATAGAAGAATCGTCAAAGACGTAAAGAGAATTAAACAACTAATAATAATTTTTCTTATTACTAAATGCGTAAACACAAAATGAAGTCATATAGTAAATGCAAGTACGTATATTAACATTGCTACATGTAAATAGTAGCAAAGATATTTCTTCAAACAAAATGATGCTTCATTAAAGTACATATACTATTATAGTATACTAAAACTGAACGGGTTAAAGGAAAAATACTCTAAAGCACTCTAATATATTTTTTTAGATTTCAAGAATACAATATATTTCTGTAATAAATTTTTAGATTATGCCTTATAACATATTGATATAGTAGAAATATATTGATAGGCCTCTAATTATTTTATCTTCTATTTAGCTTAGTAAAAATCTTGAAATGTTTAACATATATTTTCAAACATATCCTTTAACTATTTCCTATATATTTTAATGTAAGTCCTTATATTCCTCTCTCTCTCTTAACATATTTGAGTAAAGACTCTCATATATCTATGTAACATGTTTTTTTTCTTTGTTCATACACTAATACATTTATTTTTATTCAGAGAATATACGAGTATAATCTGACGAGAATCCAATGAATCAATGCTGTACATGTTCTTCCAATACGAATATCCTAGCATCGATAAAAATATTTTCTTGGAAAAAAACATAAATCATGTTGTTTCGTTGATGTTGGTATTTTGTAAGAAAAGTTATTTTAAGAATTTTGCTAACAGAAAGATTTTACGAATTAAGCAAATAAGCATAGATAATGTTACAGAATTTTTCGAAAGAAACTCTTTAATCATATTTGTTTCACAGACTTCATTCAATTAGTTTCCAGTCGTTAATGGATTCAGACAATGCAGGAAATTACTTTTCTATATCGTATGTATTTTTTAATATTTAAATTCACAGTTTGTTATTTGTGAGCGATAAATATGCTAAGTACCTACTTTGCTTTTGTCAGTAGCAGTGGTTAAGTCGTAAAAATAAACAGAGAGTATACGTTCAAAGTATAAAATACACGATCAAGGCAGATCTTAGAGTGCATATACTGAAGTTTTCTTGAGAAACTCAGGGTAAACGGTGTTCTTAAAAAAATACAGAAGGAATACGGCGTATACTCCCATAATTTTTCCACTAAATCTCTGGTCAATATGTTACATATTAATATTATGAATTTTAATCTATATGCGTACTCTTAAAATCGAAAAATATTTAATGAATTATCTTAAGATCTCAGTAAATTCTGTCTAAATTGGAGTCTGTGTAAGACAAAATTCTATCTAACTCGGAAAAGTTTCAAAGAGTATCTATAGAGTAAAATTTATTTAACACTAGACCAACCGGAAGTTTGAGTCAAGTTTTATAAAAATATTCCACACCAGAATTTTGATTCAAAACAATTTAACTTTATCATTTAAGGTTTTTCTTCTTTGTGTCTTTCAAACTTATTTCATAATCAAATTTCTTGTTTGAACCAAAACATATTCACATCGTAGCCGTCAAAATAATGGCTCAAGGTAGTGCTAGTGTTAAAGCAGAATACTGTCTAAGACTAAAATTTTTTTTTAAGGCCGATCGATTGTGGTCTTAAGTCCAAGAGCCGACCGCACAAAACCCTAAATCATCGAACACAAGAAAAAATCCTTCATTTTATGGAAGACTAGCAATAGAGGAATCTAATGATCAATATCTGCCGGAAGTGAAGTAGAGCATAAGCCAAAAATTGATACCACTAGTGGTATCAATACTCGTAGATTCCGCATTGTGTAAAAAGCATTGCGTAGGTTTAGCTTAGATTTAGCATTGTGTAGCATCAAAAGTATGAAAATATGGAAAATTGGGTGGAGGAAAACACAACGCTAAGTCTACGAGTCAATCACTACAATGTAAAAAATATGACTGTTTTGCTGCATCGTCTCTCCCCCGCTTTTATAGAATATCACTCTTTTGGCCAATGAGAATGCTCCATGATAACCTGAAGTAGTCGTTTTCTATAAAAGCAATGGAGTGACGATGCAGCAAAATAGTCATATTTTTTAGAGTGTAGTGATACCAATTTTTGGCTTATGCATGACTTCGCTTCAGGAAGACATAATTAGATTTCTCTATTACTACTCTTCCATAAAAATAAAGAATTTTTTCTTGTGCTCAATGACTTAGGATTTTGTGCGGTCAGCCCTTGGACTATTAGACGATGGTTAATACGATACCGTCAATTTCGGGGTGAAATGTCAGCATTTCTTTATAGAAAAATAAATGTAGTTCAAAGGGCAAAACTTTGTCGTATTTAATCAAAGATTTTCTATAAGAAAATACTGGTAGCGACGAATTTCCAGGTCATGAAATTCCAGGATCCGCACGAACACTGTAGACAAAAGTTACTGCGTGTAAAAAGTTAAAACATAATTTTTTTCTGTGTGGTTTAAAAATAGAATCATCTGCAATTTTTACATTTGTAAATATAATTTACATATCGCTTATTAATGTTGCATAGTCTTGGTAAAAAAACTTCATTATTTAATCAATGTCTTAAAATGTTTCTTATTCCTTGGATTATTTCTGTACATTATTTTCTGATAAAAAACAAACCTCTGTTTATAACTGATGAAAAGCAAATACAAAAATGCAAAAAAAAATTAATTAAATAATTTAAAACTATGTAAATTTTTTACAAAAAAATCAGGTGTTTCGAATTTGTTAATAATTCCACATCTCTAATGTAAAGAAATGCAACTTCACGTTAAATTATATAAATTAAATTTTTCAGTCAGAGCATTTATTACAAAGAATTGGGCACACTTATGAGTATTTCTACCAGATTGAAATGGCATATTCTGCTGAAATTGAGTTTGACTTATTGAGTAGAAATTTTGCTTATCAAGTAAACCATGCCTTTAGAAAAATACGGTACGCTTTCTTTAATGACCTTATAGATTTTAAGTCATTAAAACTTATGAGTTTGTATGGCATGGATTACAATTTTAGAGTTTAGATTTCTTTAATTAAATGCATTTTGGTGGTTTTTTAATAGTATCTAAAAATTACGACTAGACTTGCATCAAGCTGTTTATATGGAATTCTATATATTATTCTTTTCTGCTGAGAACTGTAATATTTTTATTTAAAATTACAGATAAAACCTTTTGTGAGACCAAAGGTGTAAATGTACGAATGGTTTAAAGAGATAAGAGAAGTTTCCATAATGGCATGGATGTAAAATTATTTATAGTTATCCGTTGGAAAGGTGGGTGAATCACTGTATACTGATGTATATTTTCAGATAAAGTTTTGTTACATCATTTTTTAGGATATGGTTTATTCATCAAAGTCATTAAAACTATTTTCTTTTTCAATATCGAAGAGCTCGTAATTTGCGATTGAGAAGGAGTCTCTAATTAGCAATGTTATAATTGCGCCGATTTTATAAGAAATTGGGCATTCTGATCTGAACTTTAGATATTGTTTAGAGAGGTCTTTTTCACATACAAGGGTGCAAATAGATTGATGGAAGCCGTCACCATTTATTCTAACAGGAAAATTTAAAATGATATAATTCTTTTCTGTTATTTTGATAAAGATAATTTGCGCGTATATATATTTTGTATTTTATGTACGTAGTGACAATTTCTTTCTTCTTTTTTAGGGAGGAAGTGGGTAGAAGGAAATAAAAAACTAATGTCTTTTATGGATATACGTATATTCGCAATTATAAATAAGCTGTTGATCTTTAAGATGAGGCAAATAAATGATACGTTATAATTGACTAATCATATAATTAAAATTATGATATAGCATATAATGTCATTTATATGCTAAGTAATTAATGAGTTCGATGCGAATAAAAAAGAAGAGATTGGTTCAGCAATTCATTAATTTGGGGTATCTATAATATCTATAATGTTGTCAATGTGGTATTCCCTATACAGGAAAACCAAGTGCAGTTAAAAGTTTGGAATTAAAGAGCACAACTAAAATGTTCAGAAAGAAGAAATTAACAATTTGTCCATTGCTAAACAATGCTTGAAAAATAACATTTTTTTTTCTTTACCCCCGATAAAATTATCTCATAGTTTACTGCTATTCATGTGCTTGACATTCTTGAAGTATTCCACATTTGTAAAAAAACTTTAAATGTTGATAATTGTGATTTTTTTATTCCTCCATTGTAAGATCTTTGGAAAATTATATAAAAATCTCTTGTTCATAAATTCCACATGCATATTTTCACATTACATTTAATGTATATCTTATTGGCTGTTCTCTAAACTCTCTAGAAATTCTATTAGCCAATGCCAATAAATTTCTTCTTTAAATTCGCTTATAAGGCCCATTTCGTAAAATTTTCTATAATAATTTTTTGACTAATCAACTTTATCTTTCCCGCTTCCCTTACATTCGCTGCTTCCTAAAATTTACTGTAATTCTATTGGCTAATAAACTTTATCACTGGATCCGCTTCTCCAACATACATTTCAACAAATTTCTTTTCTGATCGATCATATTTTGCATTGATGACAATACGATATGCTATCGAAACTAATTTCCAATAAGTAATGATGTGTTTTGGGTCTTTAAGCGTTGTTTTTTTATCCAAGTAAAACCTTATTGTAATTTATATATTAAGGTCTCTAAATTTAGATAAAGCGAATTTTTAAAATATTCATGGTTAAATTCTGATTATGCTTGTTAATATTTTATGAGATAAAAGAAAAAATATTCGATGGAAAATGCACTCCATCGTTTTCAAAAACAACTCATTTTGAATAGTTGACCAAATGTATTACTAGTAAATTATTTATACACATATTAAAGGATATTTATTGTCATTTGTTTAAAAACACAAATTTTATATCAGTTTGTACTAAGAGATTTTTTTTACTTGTTTCTTCACGATAAGAACTCGCACCACTTATAAATTGGTTATATATGTAAAAAAAGACAGAAATTTAGAAAATTTCACTATTATATTAGTAGGTACGTTCGTAATTATAAAAATACATAGCACCCAAAGTCATCATCTGGTCAGTCCGTCTGTTCACATACAACAGTGCAAAATCTCCAGCCAAATGGTTTGAAATTTTATATATATACTGGTTGCAGAATTTTGTCTAGTAATTTTAAATTTTATGAAATTCGAATCAAAACTTAAAAGTTTTTTTGTATTCTTATAAATCATATCATACGTAATTAATTTAATGATATCTCCTGACAAGTAATGAATCTACGCTGCCAACGTGATTATTCAACAAAGACCTATCATACGTAATTAGTTCAATGATACCCATAATAAGTAATGATTCTCAGTGGCCAATGTGATTACGTCCTATTTAGGATAGAATCCTTTTAATTTACTATTACTGAATATAATATATATATATAAGGTAATTCGGAAGACGACACCAGCTTGTTTCTAGTAATAATCCTGGTGTCAAAACATAGTAATACTGACCTGCTTGTATGAGTTGTTCCAGTATGCACACAGTTTATGAATGAATCTTAATACATCTATATATTTAATTTCTGAAAGTTTTTTTTTTTATAAAAAATTTCACACATCTTAAATTAAGTTATTTTAAAATTGTAAATGCTTAAAAGTAGTTGAACCAACAGAGTTAAAAGTGCCATGCCTGAAATATAACCAGGATCATTAACTAGACGCGTCAATGCTTTGCCAATATGCTATACGAACGATGCCAAGCCTAACACGTCTATCGATAATAGATTTCCTTTTCGTTTCGTTTGCCATAGCGTTGGTGGTTCACAAACACTATTCCATCATGTGCTGCATATGCAGTCTTGTTAACAGATAAGAGTGAGTTTTTAACGTCTGAGTTTTCAGAACTGGGGGATTTATGTCTATAACCTATAAGTAATCCCAGAGCATGGGTTTGCTATCCTTGATGGTTCAGCAATGATACAACTGTTGCATCTGCAAGTGGAGCGTGTGAAGAAATTAATCTTAAAACTAGCGGCAATAATTTTGATGAGGATAATTATTATGCTTTTTGATAATGGATGCGCTAAAAAGACTCAAGTATGATTCGATGCAGTGCATCACATGCAAGGAATGGTTTCACAAAGATTGCGATGGTGGTCATTTCCATTGGATGAAATTCTGCGCAGGCTAACATTCAAACTTTGTACTCTTATTAGTTTTAGCAAAGTAAATATGAAAAAACTAATTTAGTTTACAGACTTCTTTGTTTTTCTATATTGTATGTACCAGTTTTGTTTTTTCTCAGTTAATTTACTGGTAATGTTCTAATCTTTGTCTTAACTTTCTGCATTTATTGTGGTGTTGCATTTTATCTCATAACTAGTGACATCTTCCCTGTATAAATGGAGAAAATAGGTCAAATTACACGAAATTATTTAACATTAAATTGTTCAATTATGTACTTATTGAGAACGTAATTCAGAAAAATATATAACCAATTAAATATAGAAGTGAATGGTGTAAGTTTTTCATTATCTTATCATTTTAATTTTGACTCTACTCAACGAACCATTCTATAATGATTTTATTTTACCCGAATTACCTTATAAACATAATAAATATTGTATCCATTCATTTTTTCATAAAAGTGTACCAGCTAATGCAAGAAAATCTGAATTTTTATTAAATTAATTATAATACGAACGCATCTCATTTGTCATGTTTTAAGTAGAATTTCCAACTTGTTAGAGATGTGTTTTCAATTTGGGAATAATTTTAAAATAATTATAATTTACTCTATATATAATTATCTCTTTATAATAACTCTATTTTTAAAATAATGACATATTATGAGATTAATTCTCATGAAATTTAAAATTAAATAATAAACATTAAACGCATGGCTCAAACTATTTTCCATATTTTGCATTATGAAGATCCATTCATACTTTTATCAAAAACATATTTGCATAAAATATGTCAAATAACTATCTAATATAATCTCATATTCTATTCGTAATTCAACGCATTTATTTTTATGCAAGAGAATAAATAATAACTGTCGGAAATCCAATAAATCGATAACTATACACGATCCTTTATGAGAGAGTGTTTTGTCATCCAGAATAATATATTCATAATAAATAGATAATAATATGTCAAGTTATATCGTTGTCTCAAACAAAAAGATTATTAGTATTATTTTTTACGAAAAAGAGGATATACAAATAGCAAACATTTTGAAAAATTTGCGTAATAAAATCACGATTCATAGCTATCTACCTATAATATGGAGCAAAAATATGAAATATACTCATTTAATTTTCACTGTAGAAACTCTTTATCAATAAATTTAGATTTCATTTACTTTTTTCACGAAAGAACAATTGAATTTTTATGACTTTAAACCGTCGAATAACGAAAGAAATATTTTTCAAATGCAATTTGCACGGAAGATCTGTTCCCATTTACTAATCTTTTTAAGTTTTTAGAAAAAATTTTCAAACTTATCTAGCCTAATACATTTATTCATTCCCTATCCCTAACTATAAAAATTAATTTTTCTACAAGTGAATATTTAGTAATCTGCTAGATAGTCAATGAATCAATAGTTATTCTGACATGGCTTTTTTTTGGAGAATGTTTTATTATCAATTATAATATTAATAAGTTTTGTAATAATTCCTTTTTTCATAAAAGTGTAACCGCTATTCCACGAAGATCTGAATTTTTATTAAACTAATTATGATACGAATGCATCTCATTTACCATGTTTGAAGTACAATTTCCAATTTTGTTAAAAGTATGCCTTTACTTTGGGAATAGATACTCTAAAAACGATGAAATCATTTGAGAGTAATTCTCATGAAATATTGAACTAAAAAGCAGCATTAAATGTATAGCTCAAACTATTTCCCATTTTATATGTTACGAAGATCATGCATCTCTCTATCTGAAACAGACCTGCATAAAGTTTGTCAATTGGCTATTTAATATAATCTCATATTCTAATCATATTTCAAGCCATTTTTTATGCAAAAGAATAAAAAATAACAGACGATAATTTAATAAATGATAACTATGCCCTGTCTTTTATCAGAGAATGCTTTTAACATTCAGACTAATATATTCATAATAAATAAATAATAATTTATCAGCTTATTTCGTTGTCTCAAACAAGCCAGAATATTAGTATTATTTTTCTCTTTACAAAAAAGGGGAGATACAGATAGTAAATATTTGAGAAATTTGCGTAACGAAATCATCATTCATGGGTATCTACCTATAATATAGACTAAAAATATGATTATGTAAAATACTGATACAACATTGAACGGTAGGCAACACCTTACCAATAAATTTAGCTTTTATTGACTTTTTTTCCTTAACAACAATTGAATTTTTTTTTTTTACGAAAAACCCTGGAATAAGGTAAAAAATATTTTTTCAAATGCAATTTGCATGAAAGCTTTGTCCCCATTTACAAATTTTTTAAGGTTTTAGGAAAATTTTTAAAGGTTGGCGGATTTTATTTTTATCTCAGCCTAATATAATATCATTCATTCCCTGTTCGTAACTATAAACATTTATTTTTACCACGCTTTTATTAACTTCACCTGTATGTTTGTGAGTTTGTGAGTTTGTAACTCTCCTTATTTTATGTATGTTCACCGATTACTCCGAAACCATGCAACCGATTAACTTTGTTTTGGTGTTAAATGAAAGACGATGCTCTCGAATTGGTACCACTTCAGTTTCATCGAAATTGGTTCAGTGCTTGTTTAGTAATTAGGCAAAAACTAATAAAATTAGTGATTTTTTGCTATTTAGAAGTGTTGAATACGTTCACTGAATGGAGTGTAGACAGCATGGCCGAGCGGTCTAAGGCGCCGGATTGAAGCTCTGTTTTTCGAAAGAGATTGTGGGTTTGAACCCCACTCCTGACATTATTTGCATCTATGTAAAATTAAAAAAAAAATCCGTATTACAATTTTTATTTTTAACCGGCTTCAGAAAAGGAAGAGGAAGTTATCAATTCGACGCGTATGTATTTTTTTTCTATGTATGTTCACCAATTACTCTGAGACTATCCAACCGATTAATTTGGTTTTTGTATTAAATATAAATATAGTTAAAAAAAAACTAAAAACCACGCTTTTAAAGTAATCAAACTAAAAAGTGAAAAAAATATATAGTTTAAAAAAAACTAAAAAACACGCTTTTTAAGTATATCAAACTAAAAAATGAAAAATAATTCGTACTATAAGCTGAAAACGAAAATAGATGAAAAATACTATATTACTATAAAATCATTGTTATTATAGAAGTCAATTAATAAGCAATAAATAAAATTAAAGCCTGGGATGCTTCTTAAGAACTGATAGAGGGAACATGGTAGATAAGGCATCCCACGATTTTTTGCCACGATAATTTTATTTATTGCTTATTAATTGATTTCTATAATAACAGTGATTTTATAGTAATATAGTATTTTTCATCTTTTTTCGTTTTCAGCTTATAGTACGAATTATTTTTCACTTTTTAGTTTGATATACTTAAAAAGTGTGTTTTTTAGTTTTTTTAAACTATATTTATTTGTGTAGGTGAATATTTAATAATCTGCTAGTTAACTAATAATCGGTAGTTATTTATATATGATCCTTTTTTGGAAATATTTCATAATCAATAATAATATTAATAAATTTTGTATTCATTAATTCTTCCATAAAAGAGTAACAGTTTTTAAAAGAAGATCTGATTTTTTATGAAACTTATTATAATATGAATGCTTCTCACTTGCCATGCTTGAGGTACAATTTCCAACTAGCTAGAAATATGTCTTTACTTTGGAAATAGAAATCGCAACTCCACTTTAACTAGTTGGATGTGCCAATCCCAAAACGTTCTTCTATTCTCATACGTACATTTTAATATTTCAAAATTTAGTTACATATGTTAATGAGCTAATATTATTAATTCAGTACCATACCAACTATGATTTGCATCTGAAATTTCTGCTTCTGTCAATTAATCGGAGTAAAAATGAATTTTCATATCTGCACGAGCCGATGACCAGTAGAACGTCAGTGAGATGATTTTTTTTTTAATTTAGGAAGGATCTACTCTCCATACTCCAAAAAAACATACACAAAAAATTTAGTTCGGTTCTATGCATAATTTCAAACACTTTTTAATGGTAAAATAATAAAAATTGCACAGACATCGCGATTATAGCGCCTCCTTCCGGCGGATTTTTTTCAAATTCAGGGACTGTCTGCTGACCATAGTCAATCACTAATACAAAAAATTTCATTCCCTTCTATGCATAACTTAATACACTTTTTTGTGGTAAAATATTGAAAAAGGCACATGAATCGCTATTGCAGCGCCCCCTTCTGGCAGATTTTTCTCAAATTCAGGGAGGGCAAACTAGCCATATCCAATCACATTTACAAAAAATTTCGTTCAATTCGATGGATAACTTGATACACTTTTAGTCGGTACAATACTGAAAATAGCACAAAAATCGCTATTACAGAAACTCCTTCCGACGGACTTTTTTTCTCAAGTTCAGGGAGAACGAACTTTCTATAGCCATACACTTACACAAAAAATTTGGTTCAATTCGATGCATAACTTGATACACTTTTAGTCGGTATAATATTGAAAATGGCACAAAAATTGTTATTGCAGCGCCCCCTTCCGATGGATTTTTTTCAAGTTCACGGAAGACCAACTTGCTATAGCCATACACTTACACAAAAAATTTGGTTCAATTCGATGCATAACTTGATACACTTTTAGTCGGTACAATATTGAAAATGGCACAAAAATTGTTATTACAGCGCAACCTCCCTTCCGACGGAATATTTCAAAATTGAAGGTGAACCTGCTTGACACAGCCAAAAACAATCACTAAAATTTTGGTTCAGTTCTATGCATATCTTCATGCACTTTTTGATGGTAGAATGGCGACATACGGACACACACATACATACACGGACAGACAGATATTTTGTAAAAACATGTTTTTTGGAATCTCTAAACCGCTAAACCCCCCTCTAAAACCCTAAAACGTGTAAATCCGACGAAAACCGGAAGTCGAAAATTTTTTCGATTACGATACTTTCTTCGATTGAAGATCGAAGAGAGTAAAAATGATGAAATCTTTTGAGAATAATTTTAATGATACATACGATTAAAAATTTGGCATTAAATGTATGGCTCAAACAATTTTCTATATTTCACGTTATGTTTTCTATAATTTACGATTCATCCATCTCTCTATCTGAAACAGACCTGCTTAAAGTGTGTTAAATAACTATCTAATATAATCTTATATTCTATTCACAGTGCAACGCGTTTATTTTTATACAAGAGAATAATTAATAACTGTCGGAAGTCCAATAAATCGATAACTATGCACGATTCTATATCAGAGAATGTTTTAACATGCAGAATAATATAGTCAGAAAAAATAAATAATAATTTATCAGGTTACGTCGCGTGTCAAACAAGACAGATCATGAGTATTCTTTTGCAAAAAAGGACAGATACAAAAAGTAAACAGTTCAGATATTTGCCTAATAAAATCATCGGTCATATGTATCTATCTATAATATAGAGCAAAAAAAAAAAAAAAAAAAAAGCCATGAAAATTACTGATGCAATTTTGATGGTAACAACACCTTTCCAATAAATTTAGCTTTCGGTGACATTTTTTTCAAAACAACAATAAAATTTTTAAAGACTTTGAAAAGCGTCGAATAAAGAAAAAAAATGTTTTTTCAAATGCAATTCACACGGAAGATCTGTTTTCATTTACTATTTTTTTTTTAATTTTAGAAGTAATTTTTATGCTTGGCGAATTTTATGTTTATCTCAACTAATATAATGTCACTTATTCCCTATTCGTAATTATAAACATTTTTCCCTGCAGGAGAATGTTTATTAATCTGCTAGATAGCCAATGAATCGATAGTTATTTATACAAGAACTTTTTTTGGAAAATGTATTATTATCAATTAAAATATTAATAAATTTTGTATTCGTTCATTTTTTCACCAAAGTGTAGCAGCTATTGCACAAAGATATGATTTTTTATGAAACTAATTTATAGTACGAACGTATCTAATTTGCCATGCTTGAGATACAAATTCCAACATGTTAGAAATGTACTTTCAGTTTGGAAATATTTTGCAGTTTTCAGTGTTTATATCTTACTAATTTTTAGCATTTTAAATCTTTTTGAATTTCTAGATCATCCTGCGTATGTTTTAAATATATGTTGGTTGGGCGTTAATGCTGTTAATACTTAAGTATATTAATATAATCAAATATAATCACTTAACTCTACTTATTTATGTTTCTCATCAATATTTATTTCCTACTTTAAAAAAAGTACATACGTTTTTTGTCTTTCGCATTTTTGTAATCGAAAAACCCCGAAAATTTATTCGAATAGTTTTGTAATGTAGTTGTTATAAACAAGAAAACATTGAAACATAGAGCCTCACATTTTATTTTACAAAAATCTATGCATACCTTTACCTTAATATATTCAAGTAAAGAAACTTCTATATCTATCTAAAATTTTCTCATTCTTTGTTCATGCATGGAAAAATTTATTCGTGCAGTAGAAATTTGTCAAAATCAGGCAATCCACAAAAATCGATTGCTGTACATAATCCTTTCTTAGCGAAGGGATTGCAACATAAAATATTTGAAAGGGGAAAATAATGCGATTTCTTTGCCTCATATATTTTGATAGAAAAAATATTTACACATTCTTTAAGGGAATAGTTTTGAAATAAGGGAGATATAGATAGTAAATATTAAAGCTGTTTCCATAAAAAAATCGTCAATAGGCATTTTTTGTAAATTTGTGGTCGTTTTAACTAACATTTGATGTTGCAAAGTAAGTGCAATTTCGTTATAACAATATGTGCAATAGGTAAAAGCTCGTTATATATGGTGAAATCTCATTTCAGCATTCGGAGCTGTGGTTGAACCTTAGCTATAAATATTCAAATTTGATTAGAACATGTTGAAATTTCTGCTATTTAAGCACCGAAATCTCGTTCAATACACCAGCGAATTTTTAAAATCACATGAGTTTATACGAATTAACGATCCAAACTATTATAATTAATTATTTTAACACTAGAATATATTAATTTTCTTAATAAATGTTCAAAAAAACTCGAGTTCATAACAATTTTTAAGTATGCTTTTAAAGTGTTGAAAATGGGAATAGCATCGAGATGAAAGGAAGAGAAGCTAACATGCTGTTGAAATTAATTTACGGAAATTTTATACTAAATTGTATCTTTAAGCTGTTGTTGGGGTTTTCTTATATCTTAGCTTTTGAATTAAAGGATTCTTGTAAAATAATATTACATACACTGTTTTCCAAAAATTAAGGAAAAGTCATAAAAAGATTGATAATTCGTTCAAAAATGAACTTATCTTTAAATTTGTATGGTTTTAACTGAAACATGCTGTTGTGTTTAGTTGGAAAGTTTCATTTCTAAAGACGTTCCGAAAAAGGAACAAGTAATCGTTTTGAGTACATTGCATTAATTTGGCCGCAAAAGACCTCTTGACATGATCGACAAAGTTCAACATTTTCTTTAACAAGTGCAGGAAAAATAATTGAATAATAAAATAAAGCTTACCTGCAGAAACTTGAAAACAAAGAACACAAAAACAACAAGAAGGATACAGGACGTTTCTCTTCTTTTAAAAAAGAAATTTCTTTATTATTTTTTAATAAGGATAAATAAATTCTCATTTTTAGAGAATATAATAAATGTAATATAACCATAGCTCTCTTATTTTTTGAGCCGGCCATAGAAGGCTCACTGGACTTGTACAAATTTATAATAACAGAAAACTCATTTTCAAATAATTATGCCATTTTTCTTTCCATTGGAGAGTTAGGGGTAAAATGTTGAAACACAATAAAACAAAGTGTGCTCATTCAGTACAGAGCAACGATGCACCACGAAAGGAAATTCTAGAAGAATTGATATTACAATAATTCGAAAAATCATTATTTCCAGAAAAAAAACATTCTCTCAATTCGAATATATTATTATACGTAAATATTTCTTTGGAGATCATAAGTAGTATTTTTCACGGATGACTAAATTTTTAGACGTCTCCACGAAGAAATGATTCGGTTTCCTTGATTTATAAAAATAATTACATCTTTTATATATAAGAATGCTGATCCTTAATCATAAAACGGAACAAACAATTTAGCTGGGATTCCACACACACCATCACCGCAGGACTTCTGCTGACTTCTGCTCTGACGAAACGAAAGCTGCAGCCAAGGGAAGAAGGCTGGGGTTGTCATAAATTCAAAAATACGCCAACTGGCAGGGCGAAAGGAGTGGCGATAAAATAAAGAGGCCAAGAGCTTCGCCACTAATAGGGAAACTGCATTTTTAAGAATAAACTTTTATATCACCAGAAAGATGCGGAGCCAAAAATGTATATAAGGACTCATCTATTTTAAATTATGCATCAGAAGAATAGAATCTGATTGGACAATGGGAGGAGCCATAAAACGGAAGTACACACCCCATCGAACATTCGAGAAAACACAGGAAAATTCCACAACCGGAAGGAACAAAATTCTAACTGATTTCAACATTTTGGAAATCAACAAAAAGTTATGTAAGAAAATGATCTTTACAGGAGGTACTAAAAATGCGAGAATTAAGATAAATTTTAGAATGCAAATTTTTATAATAAATGAATAAAGATTAAAACAAAAATAGACGATAAATTAAATTAAATAAAAATACGGCAGTGGTTAAGAGTAACCACAACATGAGTTTGTTGGACCATATTCACAGGAAAAGTTGAGTTTTCATCAGCATTGTCACTATCCATACAATAAATTTGATCAAAATTTTTATGAGAATTTCGAGAAGGTGGAGAGTCATAAATTTCTTGTAGAAAATGTGCTCGTTCAAGAGCTAAATCAAATGTGGAAATATTTTCCTCGAGAATTTTTCTTCTGATTTGTTTAGGCAAAGCCTGAAGAAAATGAGTGAATTTTAGAGAATCAAGAGCAGCAGGATCCAATTTGGGATACGCAAGCCGAAGTTGTTTATCCAGACGATAAGAAAAATTTTTAACAGATTCATTCGAATCTAATTTTAAATTTTGCAGAGATTGGAGAGAGTTAGCTTTTTTGGGGGCATAAAATAGTCTATAAACACCTTTCGAATGGCTTGAAAGTTGGCATTCTTGAATTGAGACTGTGTTTCATGAAAGAAGTGTAAAGCGCTTCCCTCTAGTTTTGATTTAAAGAGAACAAAAAGCTCTTTATCAGAAAAATTATTTAATTCTTGTAAATCAGATATTTGATCGAAACAAAAATTCTACAGTTTGTGGATTCCCATCAAAAGGCTGAATCACAATATTTAGCTTAGATTTTGGAGGCATGATGAGAAAAATTGAAATAAATTCTCACTAAATGTGACAATAATATGTTATAAATTAGTTACATAAAAATATAAATTTAATTTGATATATTCTAAAATAATGACGAACTTCATTTATGCGATACATCATTTTTATATGTTAACAAAAATATAGCAAGAAAAAGGAAGAAGAAGATGCCAACATATTTTTCTAAGCATCAGATCAAGAATATCAGACCCTAATATTTCTTTTTAGCTTCTGATCTCCCAAGTTTGGAAGAAAAAATATTAGATTTCGGATGTTTATGTAAACATTGTAACACCTGTTCTCAAACTTGTCAAAACAAGATAAACAATTCACATTAAAGTAATGAGTTCTTTTAATACACTACTTTCCGTAAGAATTATGTAACATCTGTTCTCACATTTATGAAAACAAAAATAGCAAATCATATGAAATTAACTACTTATTTAAGCAAGTTTCTATCAAGTTGAGTATATATACGTGAGCGTTGTTTATTCTAAATAAACGAGAGGTCTTGCTATATTTAAAAAAAACATTTATATAACGAGCATTGTACGAAAATTACACACAAATACTACACAAAGAATAAAAGAATTATGCTGGAGCGTGTCACACACGCATCAACGTCCATCGAACGAACAATGTCCATCTTCCTCTCTCCATCACGATTGCCATCCGCATTCTTGAAAAATGTCCTTGGACCATGGAGTATAGGCGGCCTTCACACCTTCCCTCCAGTTTCCACATGTTGCACGGTGTCCCACACTATGGAACTACTCTTAAAAGTTCTACCAAAAGTCCTACTTTAGAGTTCTACATGAAAAAGCCCTACTTAGAAAGTCCTATACCTTTTTCCCCGTCCCTCGTCCCATCGAGAGCATTTACTTGAACTGCTTATATATAAAAATTCTAATACAATGTATACTAAAAATATACACATTACAAATACACATTAATATTATACACATACATATTAGAAATATCTTTAACTGCCAATAATAATGAAATAATACAAGAAATATAATTTATATATATATACATATTTTTGAACAGCTAAATATATATATATATATATATAAGTAAAATAAATTAGCATAAATACTTTTGAATAATGTTTATCACTTAATAAATTCAAACTGTACTATATGTTATATTTAATTTCCCCTTTTTTCTGGTCTTAAAGTTATACAGTTTTTTAAGTTGTTGCCTGGCATTTTTAACATTATTTTCCAACATATTCATTAATAAATGTCTTTTTCCAATGTTTACTATTAATTTCATTGGACCTTCTAGAAAATCATAAAAATCATCTTCCTCTATTTCTGTCTTTAGTTTTCTTACTTTTTCTTTTTCATCATCTCATGTTTCATTTCGTCAAGATCTGGTGTCGATTTCATAAAGCATTCATCTTCAACTTGTTCATAAATGATAACAATCAACAAGAAACCTGCATTCAACTTATCTGAAGCTTGCACGAAATCGTCTACTTTTTCTTCAAAACCTTCTTTATATTCTTTGATTTCTTCCTTCAACTTCTTTATAGTGTCAAATAAATTTTTTTTTTGACTCTTTAAGTTGATTAGCATCTTTTCATACAGCTACTATTTTTCCACAGATAATAAGATTTTCATCTTTTGTAGTTATGGATTGCAATGGATAGACTATTTCCGTAGAAGAAATTTCTATGAGATCTTTCTTTAATAATTCTTGTATTTGCTTTTCTGCATTAGTGTCCACAGTTTCTGGTACTCTATAAAAATGTGGTTGTTTTCTTACAACACCAGGTTTTAAGTTTATGCTATGTGTACCAACTTCGGCTCTCTCCATTTCTTCATCAAAAACTACTCTATATTTTTCGATGATTGCTATTAGTTCTTTTTGTAATGCTATTACTTTTGAAGATGATTCACTTAAATTCTCGTTATTTTTAAAAAGGTCTTGAACTTCCATTTTGAAAACAGCATTTCTCTTTTCTAATTCTTCAAGTCTAGAAGATTGCTGCTGGCAGTTATCCTGGCTAACTTTTAATTCATCAGTTAACTTAGAAGCTTTTTCCGCCAATTCAAGTTTTGATGACTCTGATTTTCGTAGTTCTTCAGTCATCTTAAAAACTTCTTGATTAAGTGAATTAATTTCCTTTTCTAATTCTTTTAATGCAGTTTCTTTGGAATTTAAATCTTTCTGGGGTGGATCCAAATTTTTATCAGGAGTGTTTAGACTTTGTTCGAGGGAAAATATTTTTTCATCTTCTTTCACTAAATCATTCTGATAAAGCGATTTAAAATTTGAAAACTCTGTGACAGCACTTTTTTGCTTTTCAATTTCGTTTTTGTAGCTTGCTATCCCTTTCTGTAATTCCACTTTTGAAACTTCTTTTGTCCCCTTTAATTCAGCAATCTTTTCCTCAAGATGTTCAGTTTCTTTACGAAGAATAGTAGTTTCATTTTTTAATGTAGATATTGTTTCACACTGGTCATGAATTATTTTTTTAGACTTGCTATTTTTCACCTGACTTTCAGATAATTTCTCTACCAGCATATCAATGTCTTTGGCTGTTTTGAATGCACTTATTTCTTCTTCGAGTAAACTTATCTTGTCAGTGTAATTTTTAGTTTCTTTTTGCAATTTTTCATCTAAAATTGATTCCATCTCCTTTCTTGAAGTGGCATTTTTTTCTCATTGGTTTCAAGGCATTTATTTAGCTTATCAATCTCAGCTTTATAACTTTCAATCTTTTCTCATAAGATGCTTTATAGTTTTTCAGTTGTTCAATTTCTTTGTCTAAAGACTAAATACTCTCTTTTAAAAGTTGATTTTTTTCAATTTCAGAAGTCAGTTCTTTTTGAAAATTTTCTTTATTAGACTGAATATCTTCCATCTTTTGATCCAACTCTCCATACATATGTTTCAAATCATTCAATTCTAATTGCTTATTTTCCAGTTCTCTTCTGGCAGATTCCAATTCAGAAGATTTTTCTTCAATAGGTGCTCTGTCTATTACTTTTGTTTTTCTGCGCACTTGACAATCATGATAAGCAGCGCATAGTTGTTTTATTTCTTTTGGCATTCCTTTCCTCCAAAACGACATAGCAATTCTAACTCTGGTTTTCTTAGCAGCTAAATTTCCACCATTTGGTGTTTCATGTGCTAATCTTAATATTTCTTGTCTTATACAGTCAGGTACGACAAGTTGAACATATTTTTGTCCTCCAATCTCACTTCTATAAGACAATAAACCGGATTCGATCCAATAATTGTTTTTCTGTCGCTTTGCATCTTCAAAGCATTTTCTTAGTGTAGAACAAGCCATTTGCTCTTTTTTTAACAATTGTGCTTGTGAAACCGAAGAATTTTCCTTCTGGTCCTCGTTGCAAACCTGTTTGGGCAAAACTGCTTCCTCAACCGGAGTAGGAATTAGTTCCAAATCTGAAGTTTCTGAATCTTCATCTTCGTTATCTAGATTCGTTTTCACATTTCTTTCTGGACACTTTGACCTTCCCTCCACATTGAATACAGATTGTTCTTTATTTTTTTCAACCGGGGTGATATCTACCTCATCCCCTAAGTACAACTTTTGCTGTTCTTTTAACAAAACAAAAACCTTGGGAGTGACCAAAGCTTCTTCGTGTAATCCTTCCACTACCGCAACCGGTACCCGTACATACTGAATGACCTCATCTTCTACCCGAAGACTGAGCGGAACGGAAACAAGCTTTGCTTCTACAGTACTCCCTACTGCGGGTCTCAAAAATACTTTCCCACATGATTGCAAATATTCTTCCGGCACCATCGATTCCCGCAGCACTGTAATCTCCGCACCACTATTGATGATTCCCTGAAACTTCTAATCTAAAATCACCATATATCTTCTTCTTTTTCTTCGATACCTAGATTTACCTTAAGGAGTCTCCCATCAGTTTCTTCTACCGGAAAATTCATTTCAAACAAATTACATTAATACCCTTTTTCTCAAGATCAGTTTTGGAATTTTTTCCTCCACTTTGTCCTGCTGTATTCAATTTGGGACAGGCTTTCTTCAAATGCCCTTCTTTCCCACACGCAAAACAGGCATATTTTGAGCGTAACACTCTTTTATCTCGTTGCATACCGACAGATGCTTCTGTCTTTAATTCAAATTTTGGTTTACTATCTCTCATATCTTTTTTTGAATCTAAACTAGAATTATTCCAGCTTCTATTCCGAGGGTTAAATAAATTCTTCTTTGGAAATTCATTTTTTCTAAAACTGTCTGTAATGCTCTCGTAATCATCAAGCTTTTCCGCTAGGTCTAATGGTAAATGTAAGCCAATTTTCTAAAAAATGTTCCTTTATTTCTACAGGTACACGAAATTTCAATTGTTCCATTGCTATTAAGTCTTTTAATTGCTCGAAAGTGTTAATGTTTAATTCGGTTATCCATTCATTGAAATAACTTAAAAGCTCTTGGGTATAGTTTCTCCATGATTTGTCAGGAGTTTTGTGGTGTCTGTAGAAACACTGCTTTAATTTCTCACTGTTTAGTTTGTATCGTTTTAAAATAAAAGTTTTTATGAAATCATAATTAACTGCATCTTCCGGGGATTCTCTAGCTAGCATATTTGCAATTTCCACTGGTAAAACTGCTAACAGATAAGCTACCCTATCCTTCTTTGGTACTTGTGCCATTTCTGCTCTTCTTTCAAAGTTTATCAAAAATAATCCCATTTCATCACGTTTTTCATCGAATTTCGAGACAATCTGCGACAGTTGAATTTTCGAAGCTGTATCAACCTTTAACTCATCTTTTTGTTCTGAAAATTTCTGTAATTGTTCCAATTTTTTCATTTCCGATTCGTATTCTTTCGCTTCCCTAGCCATTCTCTCTTCCCTTTCTTCTTGACATATTTTTTCTTCCCTTGCTTCTTGTCATCGCTTTTCTTCCTTCTCTTCTTGACGTCGCTTTTCTTCTTTCTCTTCTGCTTCTTTCGTTTTCCTTTCTTCAACGATGGAATTCAAAATCCCTTTAACAAAATCCTCTTCGTACCCATCCACTTCTAGTATAGCCTTTTTCAGTTCTGCAATTTTCAAACTATCCACATCCTCAATACCAAGCTCAATAGCCACTTGCTGTAAGTCTTGCTTTCTAGTACCTTGAGTTAAATAAGCCATCTTCGATAAACTAAATTTCAGAAAATCGCAACAATATAACAATACTAAACAGTGTTTCTAGTCTGAAGGAAACCTTCCCTAAGAACGCCTTAAACCAAGTTTAACGTAAACCTGAGCATCATTTTGTTTATAACCCATTAAATTCAATGCACGTTATGTTATTTAATTTCTAATATTACATTACTAAATAAAGTATAACTCATTTGCAACACAATAAATAAAAATAAAATATATGAACAAAACAATTCTCGCAATAATTAAAATATATTTTTACCAAATTGTCAAGTTAAAAATGCTTGAAAACATTTGTGCTCTAATAAAAAAAAAAAAAAATGTTTGTCAATGTTTTCCGAAACTATTTTTAAATACCTCCTTAAAAAATATATTAACATTACAATATATATTTTTTTAATTTTAAAACACTTCCACTTTTTTTAAATTATATTTCAAACGAAACTAAATATTTAAAAATTACAAGTTTACATCAACACTCTTTTAATTAAATGCAACAATATTCAAGACATCACCATATATCTTTATCGCAATTTGAAACTCGAATCAAATCGCAGTACTATTCTTCTACCACTTAATAAATGAAAAAATAAAACAACAAACAAAATAGTTTAACTTTCAGTTGACTAAAAAAAATAAATAAATAAACAAATAAAAAGAAATATCTGTATTATTATCAAATAAAGAACAATTCATTATCACATTTTTCGTCTGATGTCACAGCAGACGATAATCTGACATAATTTCATAATTTAATCTAAATTCGTAAAAATATTTCAAAATCACAGAATACTTGAAATAATACGTCTTCAAAATAAAAAAATATATTTGCAAATGCTTTTATTTATTTATTTATTATTTTTTTAGCTTCATAATTAAAAATAGCTATTTTCAAAGTATCTACTGCAAGTAAATATTTTTTTTTCCTTTCCAAACAAGAATTAGATAAATACTCTTTTTTTTTTTAACTATGTGTGTTCTAAACAAATGAATGTCTACAAGGTTATTATTATAAGATTATACTACAATAATTGAAGTTCATTTTTTCTTTTAATACCAAACTCACAATAATATCATGCATTTTCGAAATACGTATTTATTAAATAATAAAATTTTATTTACCGCACTCAATATAATTATTTATAACAGAACAGTTCTATCTGAACATTATATTAATATTAACAAATGTACATTGTAACAGCACTATTATTTACGTTCATATACAATTACCGAATTAAATATCGTATTTTTTTTCAACTATTGTTACAATCAATTTTTAAGTATTCCAACTATTCATATGTATTACCAATGTAATAATATAAAACACACATATACCCTCTAAATTTTTAACCATTTAAATAATATATATTTTACATATCTCTCGATGGGACAAAACACACAAAAAAATACCTTGATAATAACTGCATTTGTTGTTGAATATCTCTGCTCCTCTTCACGCAAATAATAAGAAGCCATTTTCTTGGAATAATATTTATGATAGGAGATTTTAATAATCGAATTTGCAGGATTTGAAGAACCTTTCACAAACATGGTAGACATCCATGGTGAGCTGCGCCATTTTATCAAGTTGAGTATATATACGTGAGCGTTGTTTATTCTAAATAAACGAGAGGTCTTGCTATATTTAAAAAAAACATTTATATAACGAGCACTGTACGAAAATTACACACAAATACTACACAAAGAATAAAAGAATTATGCTGGAGCACGTCACACACGCATCATCGAACGAACAATCTTCATCTTCCTCTCTCCATCACGACTGCCATCCGCATTCTTAAAAAATGTCCTTGGACCATGGAGTATAGGCGACCTTCACAGTTTCAACAAAAAAAAAACATGATAAATGAATTAAAAGTGTAAGTATTGCATGATGAGAACACATTCACTTCTAAATTATGAAATTGAGAACATTTTACTTATATATTGTTATTTATTTTTTTTATCACTTCAATATAATAAAGAAAATATATGTTGAAAAGTGTCATGTCGAGTGGTTTCGACAAGATCATGGCACCAATTAAAGGATTTTAACTGTTGTGTTTAGTTGGAAAGTTTCGTTTCTAAAGACGTTCCGAAAAAGGAACAAGTAATCGTTTTGAGTACATTGCATTAATTTGGCCGCAAAAGACCTCTTGACATGATCGACAAAGTTCAACATTTTCTTTAACAAGTGCAGGAAAAATAATTGAATAATAAAATAAAGCTTACCTGCAGAAACTTGAAAACAAAGAACATAAAAACAACAAGAAGGATACAGGACATTTCTCTTCTTTTAAAAAAGAAATTTCTTTATTATTTTTTAATGAAGATAAATAAATTCTCATTTTTAGAGAATATAATAACTGTAACTAGCCATAGCTCTCTTATTTTTAGAGCCGGCCATAGAAGGCTCACTGGACTTGTACAAATTTATAATAACAGAAAACTCATTTCCAAATAATTATGCCATTTTTCGTTCCATTGGAGAGTTAGGGGTAAAATGTTGAAACACAATAAAACAAAGTGTGCTCATTCAATACAGAGCAACGAGGCACCACGAAAGGAAATTCTAGAAGAATTGATATTCCAATAATTCGAAAAATAGTTATTTCCAGAAAACAAAACATTCTCTCAATTCGAATATATTATTACGCGTAAATACTTCTTTGGAGATCATAAGTAGTATTTTTCACGGATGACTAAATCTTTAGACGTCTCCACGAAGAAATGATTCGGTTTCCTTGATTTATAAAAATAATTACATTTTTTATATATAAGAATGCTGATCCTTAATCATAAAACGGAACAAATAATTTAGCTGGGATTCCACACACACCATCACCGCAGGACTTCTGCTGACTTCTGCTCTGACGAAACGAAAGCTGCAGCCAAGGGAAGAAGGCAGGGGTTGCCATAAATTCAAAAATACGCCAACTAGCAGGGCGAAAGGAAATAAAATAAAGAGGCCAAGAGCTTCGCCACTAATAGGGAAACTGCATTTTTAAGAATAAACTTTAATATCACCAGAAAGATGCGGAGCCAGAAATGTATATAAGGACTCACCTATTTTAAATTATGCATCAGAAGAATAGAATCTGATTGGATAATAGGGTGGATTGAATTTTTTTTTTTTTTTTTTTTTTCACAGTGTCAAAACCTACCCATGCGGAAAAGATGTTCTCTTGGATGGAGATTAAGGGAAAAATAATTAAAAAAAATTATTTTAAATTTTACTATTGCCACAATGAGGTTGAATTTCGAAAAAAAAGTGAAAAAATCCTAATTTTGGCTAAATGATTTTTTATTCAAAATAATAGTTTAAAAAATTAACCCAAATCTACCTATGCGTAAAAGATGTTATATTATACGCTGAGTATGAGAAAAATAATTTTAAAAAATAATTTTAAAATTTAAATCTGCCACAATGAGGCTCAAATTTATGTATTTGAACGTTTTCAGTAAAAAGTCAAGTTTTTTTTTTTTTTTTTTTTTTTTTTTTTTTTTTTTTTTTTTGTAAAATAAAATATGAATTTTAGAATTTTTAACATTTATTGCAATGAGAGGATATTTATTTGATTACAAGATTAAAATTTAGTTTCTTATTTAACAACTTCTTTATTATCAAATCAAGAAAAATCGTCAATATTACAATTGGCGATAATGGTATTGAAAATAGGCATGAGATTTTGTAATTGAATTCGATTTTTATCAAACCGTCTCTTATGTGTGATCCATACACAACAGAAAATGCTTCCGTGACTATTTTGATTATTAGTTTTGTAGAATGAGCGTTGCGTGAATAGATATTATTGATAGTAGATGTTATTGTCACTGTAATGATTGCTGAATTTACTATTGCTTCTGAAATCATGTCGTTACTAAATCCCTCAGTTAGTGGAGGTTCGACACATTTTCCTATTTAAATCGATGTAATCCGTCGCAAAATGCCAAAAGTTGGTAAATGGAAAATATAGATATTACTTAATGTAATGATTATAATTACAGCAGACCGTTTGATTTCACTCGCGCGCTTTTAGAATCCATCTACTGACATAAATGAAAATATAAAAAGCTTCTCACATGCAGCGAATAATTTTTTTTATTTCACCAGTGAAAGATTTGTGCCCGGCCGCGGTTCCATCCACGCTGCAAAAAGATGACGTAGTAGAACCTCATTTGTGTATAACTAGCACAAAAACCATTGTAGTGGCCGCTTGAAGATCAATTCCATATTTCGAATAGCACATCCTTTAACATCTATGTTAACTGATATTCCGTCAGAACCTATCCCAACAAACTTTGTTACATATATATTATTGTTAACACATGACAAAAAAATGCACGTCGTGTTTTCAGATTGTTTGCCACTCTCCCAGAATTTATATATATGTGGCCGATGTATTTGGAACCAAGTTCTTTTTTCAAACTCAAGTCTGCTTCTGTTATGATTTTTCTACTGTTGTCTTCTAGTGATGTAGTCTTTTCTTTACACCTATCAATGACTAAAACGATAGAGTGGCCTTTGGTTTTTTTGTCATGCCGAATTTTTTTCTGTCAATAGTATTCGATTCGTAGTTGGGTCATTCCACATGAATTCAACCAATGGGTGTTGCATCATAGTCACAGATTTTTTTTTTAATTTTATCATAGATAGACATAGTAGTGAAATCCTCAAATCTGAAATTTAAAAGTAATTTTCACAATATTGGCCGAGATATGGCCATTTGAAAACTGGCCATTTTTACGAAATGGCGGCCATCTTGGAATTGTATCACTGTCTAAATATGGCCATAACTTGACAACTAATGGCTCAAATTTTATATATCTGGTACCAATTTGAAGCTATTTGTACAAAGAATGAATATTTTACATCAAAACAATAATAAATTTTCATTTTTTTACTTTTTATTATGTGCAAAGTGAAAATTTCACCGCAAAAAAGGGCAGATTGTAATGGCTCATAAAAAAAATGAATCATCATGAATTTTTCTGAAACTTGGTAAAAACGTTGCTCCATCTGTGGGCTTTAAATAAAAAAAAAATTGGAAAGGTAAAATTTGTTGTTTTAAAATAAATGGTTTTTTACACATAAGGTGTCATTAACCAAATAATGATATTTTTAGAATCTGTAAGCATTCCTGATTCAAAAAATAATGGTTAAAATAAAATTTTCTAACATCTAAATTAATGTAAAAGTATAATCAAAACCTCATTTGTACTAATTTTGTAGAAATCTGCCCCCAGCCCCCCTCCCCCCCCCCAAAAAAAATTAGACAATTCAAAAAATTTTACACTGAAAAAGATAAGAAAATAATTAAGGAATATAATGTATAATTATAAAATACCTATAAATGCAGTGCATATATATATGATAATTTACTTCACATATAGGGGCGAGTGGGGTGGAATGGGACAGTAGGTTTTTCTCTTTAAGTATCATTCTAAATATTTCATCAATCACACATTAGGTGAAGTAATGGTACCCCAATCTTCAGTTGAAAAAAGTAGCTGATTTACTTAAGCTTGCAATTATATAAAGAAAAAGATTATTTCAAAAATGAAAAGTAAATTTAGTTCATATACTTTTTTCTATATAATGATTTGATTATGCATAGATGTAACAGTTTCTCTATATATGGAACATTATACTGTAAAATTAGAGAGGTAAAATTTGTTGTTTTAAAAATGGTTTTCTACATATAAGATGTCATTGACCCAAATAATGATTATTTTAAAATCTGTAAGTATTCTTAATTTAAGAAATATTGGTTAAAATGAAATTTTCTAGCATCTAAATTAAAGTATTGTGTTTATATTATATAATTCAATAAAAAAATATCAATTTGCAGTTATTTACACTAAATATTTATTTTTACAGTACTTTTTATTTCATTTCATTCAAAATATGATAATATAATTCTCAAAACATATTTACATAAATATTTTAAATACCTTACTATGGAATGCATGAAAAAAAAAGGCACATAATATTTTCTCCAGAAATGTTGGAGAAATACTAGCTGTAAATTACAGAGTTAAATTATTCAATTGTGTAATTTAAATACAATACATATATATAAATGAGTTAATTGAGTTGACATTTGTTATTTTTTGTTCACACTGAGTTAAAATTTATATGAACAAAAATCTAGATACGATGTGACAAAAAAAAAATAAATAAATAAATAAATAATAACAATAATATAATACAAATCCAGGGCAAAACATTGAATATGATGAGAAATAAGCCAAAGTTTAAAATTACACATGGAACAAATCTAGACAAAATAAGAAGAAAATATTTACTTACATGCATATAACTTTATAATATAGCAGTTTTTTCTTCAGATTTAAGCTAAAATGGATTTAATTAGTTTTAAAGTTTAAAAATAATGCTTGAATTGTTCGAGTTTCCTCTGGTGGAACAGTATATGTTCTTCCTGTAGCAGTTAAAGGAATAGACACTTCTTTTATTATTTGTTCATACGGAATCCAACAAACATCTGAGGATTTTGGCCATGAATATGAAGAATTGGGGCCATTAGGATGCATGAACATAATTTTATAGTCGTTCAGTTCTTCACAGTAATCTAAAATTTTCCCAATCCACCAATTTATCCCATGTACACATGCAACATATTGTTCACTTTTAAATGTCAATGGTCTGACAATTTCACTGATTCCCAAAGTAGCAATAAATTTTGTTGATGAACTGTCTGACACCCTGGAAACCAGTATTTGGCAATCATTGATTGGTACAAAGCAGTGATTCAGTCTTGTTCCTATGATTGTATCTGCTTTTGCATACCTACCTGCTAATTGACTGTTTGCGGTTTCAATTTCAGATTTTGTTACAAAAAAACTTTCAATTCCTTTAACAGATTCTTTTGCAAAATTATAGAGATCAAATGCATTTAATATACCATCTTTAAATGGTCGCTGAAGACTTGCTTTGGTAGCCAAGCGCTTTATAGTGCCACCTATACCATCACAAGCTCCTTATCCATGGCATGCATCAGCTTATATAGAACATGATGCAATATTACATCAGCTTATAGAAACATAATGAAATTTTTACATAATGTTTTGAATTCAAAATTTAAAATTTTGAATTCATGTTTTGATTCTTGAAATAATCTTTTTCTTTATATAATTGCATGCTTGTGTAAATTAGCTACTTTTTTCAACTGAAGATTGGGGTACCATTACTTCATCTAATATGTGATTGATGAAATATTTAGAATGATACATAAAGAGAAAAACCTACTGTCCCATTCTACCCCACTTGCCCCTATATGTGAAGTAAATCACCATATGTATGCATTGCATTTACAGGTATTTTATAATTATACATTATATTCCTTAATTATTATCTTATCTTTTTCAGTGTAAAATTTTTTGAATTGTCTAATTTTTTTTTGGGGGGGGGGTGGGGGGGGGAGGGTGCTGGAGGCAGATTTCTACAAAATTAGTACAAATGAGGTTTTGATTATACTTTTACATTAATTTAGATGTTAGAAAATTTTATTTTAACCATTATTTTTTGAATCAGGAATGCTCACAGATTCTAAAAATATCATTATTTGGTTAATGACACCTTATCTGTAAAAATCCATTTATTTTAAAACAACAAATTTTACCTTTCCAATTTTTTTTTATTTAAAGCACACAGATGGAGCAACGTTTTTACCAAGTTTCAGAAAAATTCATGATGATTCATTTTTTTTATGAGCCATTACAATCTGCCCTTTTTTTGGGGTGAAATTTTCACTTTGCACATAATAAAAAGTAAAAAAATGAAAATTTATTATTGTTTTGATGTGAAATATTCATTCTTTGTACAAATAGCTTCAAATTGGTACCAGATATATAAACTTTGAGCCATTAGTTGTCAAGTTATGGCCATATTTAGACAGTGATACAATTCCAAGATGGCCGCCATTTTGTAAAAATGGCCAGTTTTCAAATGGCCATATCTCGGCCAATATTGTGAAAATTACTTTTAAATTTCAGATTTGAGGGTTTCAGTACTATGTCTGTCTATGATAAAAATTAAAAAAAAATCTGTGACTATGATGCAACAAGTTTTTCTTAAATTGGTTGATTTCACGTGGAATGACCCAGTTTTGTGAGATAATGCCCACATCTTGAAGTGCATCCGTCACGATGGCAGCACCTGCTTGGTCAGAAATGCCCAAACTGTCCAATATTCTAGCTGATGTCAATTTTCGTCACTATAAGTGGTGTGACACAGCTCGTCATAATTTTCGCTTTTCAATGATATCTGATGACGCAGAAAAGTGAGTTTGCTCGCACTATGTCGGTTTAGTTTACACCCTTCATATTTTCATATTCAAATCTATTGAACTGAAAAAAATAGGCAGTGTTTTAGGAAATGGTCTACAAGACTGTAATAGCTTTCAATATCTCATTTTGTTTTATAAGAATTAAGAAGAGCGCAATTTTATCGTGAGACAATTTAATTTTTTTTAAATGCTGCAGTGGTAAATTATTGAGATTGAATCTCCTTTACTTATATACATTATTTTTCATTATCGTTACTCAAATATCATTTACTTTTCTCATTATACACACTTTTAACTTACTAGCAACGCCTTCTCACTGGCAGGAAATAAATAATTGTAGACCGATTCCTTGTTTCAGTTATTTTTTAAATACAAATATATATAAATTTTATAACGTTTTTGTAATAGGAAGCATATTTACGGGCATATCAGAGCCAGACCCAAATAGTGGGTAATTCATTTTTTTTCTTAACAACACCATGTTACAGTAATATTCAAAGTACACTAAGCTACACAATACACAAGTAGACAAATCCTTCACTGAAAAAACTGGAACTGCCAGTTTTCCGAAACTTTAAACCACTTTCAGCAGTATTAAATTTCGAAATTAGTTTTTTTTTTTTTTTTTACTTAATCCCCATTCAATATAACATTTCTTACTCAAAAATAGGTTTTTATTGATATTAAAATGATTACTTTGCGTCAAAAAAAAAAAAAAAAAAAAAAAAAAAAAAAAACGAAAATTAGATCTTTTTTCATTTTTTCCCAATTTTATCGAAATTTCAACTTTTTTGCGGCAGTATTAAATTTCTAATTTACTATTTATTATAATTTTTTAATTAACCTCCATACTATATAACATCTTTTCCGCATAGTTGGATTTTAAAAATTATTAAAAATAATTACTTTTTGACAAAAATCATCTAACCAAAATTCGGTCTTTTTTCAATTTTTTTCGAAAATTCAACCCGTTTGTGACATTATTAAATTTTTAAATTGATTTTTTTTATTATTTTTCCCTTAATCTGCATACAGTAGAACATCTTTTCCGCATAGGTAGGTTTTGATCAAAGGTAATATTTTTTTCGCCATAGACAATCGATCCACCCTATTGGACAATAGGAGGAGCCATAAAACGGAAGTACACACCCCATCGAACATTCGAGAAAACACAGGAAAATTCCACAACCGGAAGGAACAAAATTCTAACTGATTTCAACATTTTGAAATCATCAAAAAGTTAGGTAAGAAAATGAACTTTACAGGAGAGATTAAAAATGCGAGAATTAAGATAATTTTTAGAATGCAAATTTTTATAATAAATGAATAAAGATTAAAACAAAAATAGACGATAAATTAAATTAAATAAAAATATGGCAGCGGTTAAGAGTAACCACAACACATGCTGAATAAAATTAAAAAACACATATTAGTTGTTCTACAATCGGATGCATCATATGTGTGGAGCATAAAAAAAGCATGCTAGAGAGTCAGCTGCTGGTGTCGATGTGATTATAAGGTAAGAAAACTCAGGTAGCCAATTCATTAGTATGACCTCGAGGTATAATTTGTCTTCAGAACAGCGATGTAGAGCTATTGGAAGGGTAGATGCAGATCAAAGTCAGACGGAGGTGGCAAGATTGCTAAATCTGAGTCCTTTTGTTGTTCATGAATTTGAAAACTATTTCAAATTAGTTTTTCTGCCTCCATTAGGTTCTGCCAAACACCGGCAAGAGCTATGACAAACTTCAATGACCGATATTTCCGGTTATGAGTACGAAGGAATAGAACAGAAACCCCTCACGTCTTAGAACAACAAGTGCGGCCACTTGTTGTTGAAATAAGAAGGTTAGTATCAACGACTACTTGTGTCAAAGGCTTTATGAATATAGTTTAACCCGATGCGACCAAATATTTGTTTGTTGAACGCCTTATGTTGCCGGAGGGAACTTTTAAGGTGGACACGTCAACATGTACACCGGACGGTTGATCAATCAAGGCATGTTTTGTTCACGGATGAATTCCTGTTTAGTCTTCAAAGTAGATTGTAGCCAATAGTACGCATTGTTTAATTTGAAGAGAACACGGAACACGCTATTATCCATCGGACATTCGCGAAAGACATTTATGTGGAAGAGGCAGTGTCTGTGTTTATGATGATATCTCTTCGAGTGGATATATGCACCTCCATGTCTTTCCACATTCAGCTTTGAATGCTCACGTCTGTAGAAAAGACATTCTTGATTCTTATGTGCGCACTTATGCCGGAGAAATAAATTACGATTTCTAGTTACATGACAATAATACCATACCCCACATGGCTCGCATTGTGTAAGATTATCTTAAGCACTTAAAAATCAGCGCGTAAAAAGGCAAGCTCGATCACCGGACTTGAATCCCATCGAGCATTTTTTGATGTTTTAGGAAGGTATGTCACTCCTCTCAATCACCCTCCTGAGACCCTTGAGACGCTTAAATGCTTCATAAGATAAATGGCTCCCACTGCCAAGTGAGAATATCAATCCATAATTTTGGCAGTATCAAACATTGTTCTGCATAGTTTCTATGGATGATCATACTCCTTATTGAAAGTATTTTTCCTGTACAATGCTGACACATTTATTTTATTTATTCTATAACTGTATCAATTTCTGGAACATTGAAATCGTCTAGTAATTTGTTTCATTGTTACTTTAAACCTTAATATGTGTTGCATATTGTGGCACAGTTTTATTGAAATCTACTTGTAACAATTCGAGTAATTGTTTATTTATTTATTTATTTATTTATTTATTGAAAAATGTGTATTAGTCAAGTAAAGCACAAAATATTTTTAGTGACAGAAACAATGTTACATATGTGTAAAGATGCTGTTTATGAAATTATTAATCGGGTAATGATTATCAGTAAAAGAAAAAATTAATACTAAACTTTTATCAGATCTACCAAAAAATTTATAATTATGAGCATAAACTTATGCATATTACATAATTCATTAATAACTTTGATAAAATTTTAATGGGAATTTTTATTTGAATAACATTATTTTAAGTAGTAAATTGCCACATATTTAACTTTTTTTTGAGTTATTAAAAATATTTACACTGTGCTTGACAGCTTACATAGTGTTATTTTTCATGCGAATTTAAAGTTTCCAACTAAAAGAAAAAATTCTCAAGGTGAGACTCGAATCCTGAATCTTCGACTTGCATTGTCGAATGTTATACAGTTTGAGATGCCTGGGCTTGCTTCTGGCAGTTGTATTTTCCTCGGATAATCTTATTGGTACTGTCATCTGATCTACTTTGCAACCAGCTTAATAGAATACATGCAATTAATGGAACTCCTTAAACAATGGGTACGTACATACACTAATATTTTAAATTTTATCAAATTGATTGGTTAAGCTAGTGGTTAAGGAAATAACTAATCTTTCTTTTATGTACATTCTGTACATTTTTTTTAGAAAGTCTTATTTTTCTTTCAGCAAGATTTTCTCTTGGTAATACAGTTAACTCCTTGCTGAGAGAACAATTTGCTTAATTTTTAATCTTTTAACAGCAGTTTTTAAAAACAAGAAATTTTCTGTACTTGAATCGCGAAAATGCTTCGATTAAATAATGTAAACTTTACAACAAAAAAAAAATAATGGATAAAAAAATGAAAAATTCTCAGAATTTTAAGTGTATACCAGTCGCTCGCCCCTAGGAGTTAATAAGCCACATGTTTATTGATCGCAAGTAATACTCGCACTTGCTCGGTCATTCGGTCTCATTTATCGAGATTTATCATTACATGCAATGAAGAAAGCGCACTTTTAAATATTCTTTTAATTGCAATATTCAATTGGGTTTGATCTAGTTTTCTAATAATGTAATCAAGGATATTGATATAATTTACAAAAGTTAGGATTTTTAAAATTTTAGCAAAGGTAATAAAAACTTTCCTTTAAAAGAATACTCACTACAAATCATACATAAAAAACTGAATAATTATGTAACCAATTATGTATCGATGCTTATAATTCTATATTAAAAATATTTATTTATATTAGAGTATCTAAATTACGCTATTAGAATTTAAGGTGAATTATTCAGCCAAGTAGTACTTATTTTTTATTATCACGAACTTTTATGTTAACGTGATAAATATAGTTAAGTTGCGGATAGAAAAAACAACAACAGCATTGTTACAGATATTTTAATATTTTTTTTCATTGCTAACGACGCGTAAAACCAAGAGGTTGAAATATGTTCAAGCCGGTAATCGGAGCCGAAACCCTAGGAATTTTTATTTTTTATATTTTTTGGAATTTGTATTGTTTTGAATTGAAACAACAATAAACAAAAAAGAAATCCCATAAAATATCAAATTTGAACTGGGCGAATTTGAAATGTACGATATGTACTTTAACACAAACTCCAAATTTTTTTTTTAATTTTATATGAATATTTTTTAAAACGGTATATTTTTGCCACCTGCGAGCAGTATAATAAATAGATACATTATTTGCAGCCAGATAATTTCTTTGACAGAGGTATTTATGAAATGTAAAAGAATCCCCACCTATTGTCTTGGCAATTAAACGACGCCAATTTTATTTGTTGCGATTAGAATATTATTAATCGAGTATCACGCAAAAAAAGAAAAAAAAGTCTATTTTCGTAATACTCTATTACCTCTTGTCGCAACAAAAAAAAATTTAACCGTTTAAAGGTGTTCTTAAATCAAAAAGGTCGATTTTGTGACACATGCTTTAATTTATTTTTATTCGGAAATGCATGAAGATGGCAGGTGTTGTTATTCAGAAACTGTCTAATTGCACTCAATTTTTTGTTTTTTAAAAACACAATAGATTTTTCATAACAAGCCTTCAAAGTTGACACTTTTGAGCACATTTCCCGACGAAAGCAGAAAAACCGGCTGAAAAGCTGGGGAAAAACGGATGATCACGTAATCGAAATAACTTAGAACTAGATAGGTAATTTAATTGTCATAAAATGAAAAAATAAGTTCGATTCGAAATCGCTTCCAGGCATCCTTAGTCAGACATTCCAGTTTTATATATTTCTGTTAAAAATGTATTTGTAAATGTGTCAAAACGTTTTGCGCTTGTTGAGCGGAGCATGTAAGGACACCTTAATTCGCAAAATAGTAAGTGCTGATATTAGGTGTGATCCTTTAACTCATATCTGTACTAAAAAAAATCTGTCTGAAAACAATTACTTTTTATAATCTGAGAATTTAGAAAAAATGTTTGAAAAAACCATATGCAAGCATGAAAAAAAATCATTACGATTTATTTCATAGATCATGAAACAATTTAACAGCATTTAGAATAATACAACAAAACTTCACCATTTAGTAAGTTGAAGCATGATGTCTAATTGAACCATTTCCAAATACATAACACATTTGAAAACTTAATTTCAGCAAATATCATCTATAGCCAGTAAATTAACCAAATTCTTTGAGTAACCCTGTATGTGATACATAAATTTTTACTAATAAATTACACAAAAAAAATACTGCAAAAGTAATTAAATGAAAAAAAATAATAATGAGGAGAATACACACCACAGTTGCAATGTCTACTAACAAGGAGAATGGTCTATGAATTCTTTTGTACACATCTGTATTCGAGGTTTAGTTATTTTACATAACGAGTAATTTTTTTAAGAACATCTGAAACACAAAAATCTTCAATTTTTCTAAATAAATTTTATTTTCTTAAAAATTTCTCTGACTTTTTTTCTGCTTAAAATGATGTTTAAATCATGTTTTTGTCTTATTTAAAATAGGAAATATTAATATTTGCATATTTATTTATATTTAAAATCTAGAGTAATGCTTTTTACTTGATGAGTTCACCATTTTTCGTATTTAAACTAATATTACTCAAGAACAGCTATTGATAAATCATTGAAATTTAGAACATTCCTTTTTCAATTATTTCCCCTTTTTTCATATTGGAAAATTTTCATTTAGAAAATTTGATAAAAATATTTACTTTTGGAAATATGATTTTTTTTTTAAGTTTTCTTCCTTAATTTTTTATTTAAATACTTTTAAGTTTTTTTTTTTTTTTTTTAAAGATTGATATATTTAAAAATGCTGCATCAAAATTAAAACTTACGTGTTTTTGTTAATTTAAATTTTAAAAAAATTGCAATTCTACAAATAATATTTCAAGTTAAAATAATTTTGAACTGCCCCACTTTTTTAATAAATTTCAAATTTCAATTACAAAAAATTATGAGAAGTTTTATCTCGTGATTTTGTTTGGAAATAATGTGGCTAACCATCACAAAAAAATTCAAAATTTTAATTCAGTAAATAAAAATTATTTCAAATTGTACCCCGGGACCCTTTTGAAACGCATATCGAAATTGAAAATGCACTTCCAGCAATTATTGCTCAAAGACAGCAATATAACCAACTTTTTTTTTGTATGTCCCTGAAAATGAGCAAAATTTCTGTGTATGTCCTATCCTGTATCAATTATCTTGTAGTGAACTTAAATGATTTATATCGATTTAAAAGCATTTGAAATAACGTTACATTTAATTACATTTAAATTGAAAATTATACTTAGATTATCATTAAATTACACAACAAACGCTTTCTCTATGTTGATCACAATGTTATCGAAAACTTTTGGCTGCCTATACGAATGAGCTAATGAAGTTACAAACTTCATATTCAATATCGAACACGCAATTATTGAACAATTATCTTGTAGTGAATTTAAATGATTTATATCAATTTAAAAGCATTTGAAATAACGTTACATTTAATTACATTTAAATTGAAAATTATACTTAGATTATCATTAAATTACACAACAAACGCTTTCTCTGTGTTGATCATAATGTTATCGAAAACTTTTGGCTGCCTATACGAATGAGCTAATGAAGTTACAAACTTCATATTCAATATCGAACACGCAATTATTGAACAATTATCTAGTAGTGAATTTAAATGATTTATATCAATTTAAAAGCATTTGAAATAACGTTACATTTAATTACATTTAAATTGAAAATTATACTTAGATTATCATTAAATTACACAACAAACGCTTTCTCTATGTTTATCATAATGTTATCGAAAACTTTTGGCTGCCTATGTGAATGAACTAATGAAGTTACTCACTTCATATTCAGTATCGAACACACCATTGTAAGCATAATTAACATACATCAATTGCATGAAAATCTGGTTGTAGTTACGCGAATAAGAATATGCGCAGACAAGCAATTAGATGGATCGACAAACCAAATTCATAAACATTTTTCAACTATGCTGGGAAGTCATTAAATTATAATCAGAAGTTATCTTATACGTCCATTAAAAACATTTCAAAAATATTTTTTTTCTAAAACACACACAAAATATATATTAAAATATTTTATTACTAAAAAGGACGTCAAATGTTAATAAAATACATTAAAAGAACCTAATAATTTGACATGTTTCGATTGAATTTACTCAATCATCATCAAAAAAACAAAATATACAAATAAACACAAAGATGAAAAATGACAATAAACTATTACAAATGAAATTTAAAAAATAAATAAATATCACGCGCGTTATATTTTAATTATGTTTCACGTTGCTTTATTTTTATTTTCAAATTATCTAACAATTCAATCCAAATATTTGGGATTTGAAATGACAAGGAATCATTGCAGACCATTGAGCTTCTGACATAAAATTCAATAGACTCTCTAATAAAAAGCTGCAAATAAAGTTGCAATTGATATGCTGGGAAGTGTTAAAATAAAGCTTTTATGTTCATTATTTCTCACCTTTTATGTTTAAAAAATAAATGTGATTTGTACACAGCGGGATATTTATCTTCTGACTGTTCAGCCAAAGTGCAAATTGTAATGTTTTCTGTGTAATTGTCTTTAAACAATGCTAAAAAGATGATTTTTTAACAGGATGTAAAATAATTAATTACGTATATGAACATGATTGTTAAGAGTATTAATTATTACTAACTATTTTAATAGTTCACTGTAATTGCAGAATTATTTTAAATTAAACAATGTTTCAGTTGCAGTGAAACCGGCATTTTTGTGAACGGATATATCATTTTATGGCACTGGCTGAGGAGGTTAAAATATACAGAAAGAGACATTAGTTAAATTTTTGATAAATCTAAAACCTAACAAATGTATTATCAGATTACAAATTTAACAGGATTCTGCATCCTAAAAATGCAACAAACATATTAGAAGGCTTTAAATCATTTATACATGAAAAACATGAAAATATATTTGAAATATATACATGAAATATATTAAAATATATTTATTATTTTGTAAATCAACTGTAAATATCTTTGCTTTAACATTGATCACTGATTCACTTAACACGATCTCATTCTCTATTCATGAATGAATAAATTTCTTTATGTCTCTGAACACATAACTTGTCTAGAATCTTATATATCGATTAGTTATACATGATTCTTCTCCAAAAAATGACTTACCATCGAAAATAAAATATTCTTAGAATAACAAATATATAAGATTATTCCATTAAATCAGGTATTTTGTGAGGAAAATTATTAATATTATTTCAATAAGGACTAGAGCTGTGAAATAAGTGCTAGACAGTTATTTCATTTATGTCATTAATTCACAAGCATTAATCATTAATGTATGCAGACATTGCAACATATTAATTTTTTAAACAAACAATTGCTTGTTTTTAATTAACTAATTTTAGAGCGAAATATTAATGAAGAATGAAAATATTATGGGTAGCTACAGTGTGGAAAATTGCTGCAGTAATTTTTACTGCAACAGAGATTCAAGGCAATAAGGCTAAAAATAAGGGCTTTGTTCCTAGGTTAACGGATGTTGCCTTTAGATGAACGGGTTTTGTCCGTAATGCATCGAAATTTACGGAAGTTTGTCGTTTATCTAGAAAAAGTATCCTTTTCCGTAAGTTTACTGGAGTAATTCAAGGTAAAGTAGCATAAACTTACAATATTGTTTTTCAGTGTACTTATTTCTTTAATATATAGAAAGCTATAATACTCTTGAATTTCAGTCTGTGCGTGTAGCGGCACGAATAAAATGTAATAGCTATTTAATATAAGTTAGTAAACCTCTTCACAATTTTGGTCGCATATGGTGGACGTTTAGGTTTCATGGTTACTAGCCGAAAATGGCGATCAGTTTGGTATTCCTTAAATGCAAGCTAAGCATTGTATCATATTACTTTTATTCATAATTTAATTTACTCGTTAAATATTTTTTAAATCGAAAGCTATTTTATGCTAGAGAAATCAAAAACTCGAAATTTTTATGGTAATCAGTTATAAATCGCGAAATGTTGTTCTCAAGGCATTTTTTTCGTATTTCGTTAATTTAATTTTAAATGTAACGCATTTCACGCATTTCATTTATATTTCATTTCATTAATTCTAAATTGAAAAGTTTAAGATGCATGAATTTCATTTTTTTAAGTAAAAAAAACAAAAAAGAAAAATAACGATGTTTTAAAGCAGCAAAAGAGATTCCAGTAAAAAAACGCAATGTAAATAAACCTATACCTGTAAATAATACTTCGGCCTAACATCCTGTTAAAGGACTTTTATAAAATAATCAGAGATATGTGTTTCATTTGGTCGTCGATTTAAAACAATTAAGAAATAATCGTGATGTCCTTGGCACGTACAACAACTTATTTCTAATAGGCTAAGGTGATAATTCCGAGTCTTCTTATTCTGGAGAAAAAATAACTTAACGCGGCAGTGTTAGGCATAAGTAAATATCCGGATTAAGAGTTATGTAAATACACGCATAATCTGTTTTGTATTACATCTATTTGCCTCCTTTTTCTCTAAAACCTTTCAAAATTATCCAATCATAGAATTTTAAGTTCCGGGTTAAAAAGCAATGGATAACCAGCTATCAAAAGCTTTCGTTCAATGATTTACTTAGATGATACACATTGTTTTGGTGAAATCTGTTCAAAATTAGTTCAAATAAAGAAAGTTTCTGTTCAAATTATTTTATTATGCATTTACCAGCTTTAAAGATTTTGATAATAAAATTAATATATATTTTTTCAATCCTTAATGTAATTAAAATAGAAGGAATGTATAAAACTATGGCCCAGCATATTTTAATTACATCAATACAAATAAAATTTTGAATTTTAAATGTAAGTCAATAGCGAAAAAAAAAAGAATCATATTAGCGAAATAAATAGTTGCAATTATGTTTGAGAAATGATGCAGATTAAAATCGTTAAAAATATGCTTGTGGGGAATCATGTTTTAACGCCAAAAGGGCGATGAATCCTGATCTTAGTTACGCGTGGCAACCCCTCCCCTGGGCTCAAGATATTTTTTGTTTTGTTTATGTTTTCAGAGAGCGAAAAGAATTAATACGCGATGGTGTTATGACAGTCTTGATAAAAGAATAATTCTAAAATACATTGAATTTCATGTAAATATGTATCATATGTGTAAATAAGAAGATGTACAGTATTGTATAATGTGTATAGAAGATGTATAATACTTTTTTTCTTCCAATTAAAAAGAAATAAGAAGATGCCCGTTTTGGAAATTATTGAATATGAATCGCCTAAATTAATTTTGTGTTTCGAAATCCACTGAACCAGCCGACGCGACAATGGTGCAACATTCGCCGGGAAATAATAGAATGAGAATATGATTAAGACGATTGCATATATTAAACGGGTAAGTTTTTTATTGTTATTTCTTTGAATTTATGATTTGGAAGAAACAGTACTATACAAAATGAGTACCGGTGAAAATTTGAAAAGAAATATTACTAAACGCGGATCAATTAGATCCACAATAACAAAATTGATAAAAAAAATTGATAATGAAATTTTGAAAGAAAGTGATTTGAAACCGGAAATTGTGGAGGATTGTTTAGCAACATTGCTGGAACATAAGATTTCTCTAGAAAACCTAGACGATTTAATACAATCTGAAATTGAAACTTCTAATTTAGAAACCGAAATTGAAGCTTGTTTAGAATATAAAGAGTCTATTATTACATGTAAATCGAGAGCAAATAGATTTTTGCATAATTTAAAGAAAACTTCTGATATTACAAGTGAACCAAAAGTAGTTACGCCCCCCATATCAGATACTCAGTTAAAGTGTAACACTAAATTGCCGCGAATTTCTTTAAACAAATTCACCGGCGACATTTGCGAATTCCAAGAATTTTGGCCGCAGTTTAAAGTCGCTGTTCACGAAAATGAAGCCCTTCAAGCGATAGAAAAATTTACTTATTTGAAATCTTTGATTTCGGGATCAGCAGCTGCTGCTATTAACGGGCTTCCATTAACTGGTGAAAATTACGCAACGGCAGTAAATATATTAAAGGATCGTTTTGGAAAAAGAGAAGTTTTAATATCTGCGCACACAAATAAATTATTAAATTTAGAAGCAGTGCGAAGATCAAATGATATTTATTCATTAAGAAAATTGTATGATGAAATAGCGATACAAATAAGAAGTTTAGAATCATTGGATGTGAAATCAGACCAATATGGTTGTTTATTGTTACCTATTATTTATAAATGTATACCTAATGACCTTTTATTGCAATTTCATAGAGAACAGTGCGAGAAAAAAGATGTTTGCGTAAATGATTTATTATTGTTCCTTAAGCGCGAAATCGAAGCGCGGGAAAAGGTTGTTAATGTTACATCTGTCAGTTTTGAGATTAAATCTCATGAAAATAAATTTAAACAAAATCCTTCTAAACATTTTCTTCAAGGGAAAAATAAAAATCCTTCAGCATTTACATTAAATACAATTACAGAAAACCTTTGTCCTTTTTGTTCTCAGAAACATGAAGCAAATTTGTGTAACTTAAATTTGGAAGAAAGAAAACAATCTTTATCGAAACAAGCGAAATGCTTTCGATGCTACAAACGATTTCATAAGAGTAAATTTTGTAAAATTTCTAATATTCGTTGCACTCTTTGTAATTCTAAAGCTCATCAAAATTCTCTTTGTAATAAAAAGGTAAAAGAAAGATCATCAAAGGAAAATAAAATTGACCTTGTTTCAACTGAAGGGGATGAAATAGGGGGAAAGCAAAATACGCAGTATGAAAAAATAACTGTTTCTTCACTTAGCTGTAAGCCAGATGAATATGTTTATTTTCAAACTTTAAAGGGAATAATGATTGGGAAAGATAAAAATATTAATGTTCGTATCTTGCTAGACAGTGCGTCGCAGCGTACGTTTGTCGGAAAGAATTTGTCAAGGCATTTAAATTTAGAGGTGACAGGACCAGAATCATTAAAAATCCATACATTTGCTGGTACGAAACCTATTGTTAATAATCACAACAGAGTTAAGATTTTCTTAAAGGATAAATTTTCTGACAATGTAATTTCTCTGGAAGCATTAGAAACAGAGAAAATTTGTTCAGATATAATACGCGCCCCAAGTTCAGAGTTAAATGAAAAAATAAAAGAAATGGGTATACAGTTGTCAGATGTTTCAAATGAATTAAGTGATGGGGAGAATAAAATAGATTTGCTGATTGGTAGTGACTACTATTGGTCAATTATGACAGGGAAATATAAACGTATTTCACCAACTCTTGTTTTGAATGAAACTAAACTAGGTTGGACACTTCATGGGAAGTTTTCAGATGAAGTTAATGAAAATAATTTAGTGGGTGCAATGTATATATCTATTTGGGATAATAATGAAGTTGATAAAATGTCAATTCAACTTGAAAAATTTTGGACTATAGAAGGGTTAGGGATTCAGGAAGATAATACAAATAAAGATTTGTGTAATAATCAAATATTAGAACAATTTGAAAATTCTATTCAGTTTAAGAACAATAGGTACGAAGTTAAACTACCTATGAAATATGACAATGTTGATCTTCCGAATAATTATGATGTTGCCAAAAAGAGATTTAATAGTCTAATTAAACGATTTGTAAATAATCCTGCATTATTTAAGGAATATAAAGAAATTATTGATGAATATAAGGCTTTAGGAATAGTAGAAATTGTTGAACCGCAAGAAATAAATTCATCGAATGGTAATTTAACCTATTATTTACCCCACCACCCTGTAATTCGAAGGGATAAACAAACAACCAAACTACGCATTGTTTTTGATGCCTCATCTCACGCTCCTTCTGAACCTTCTCTAAATGATGTACTCTTCCCAGGTCCCAATTTGAACTCAGATTTATTTGATTTAATTTTGCAATTTCGAAGCAATAAAATTGCCGTAGTGGCAGACATTGAAAAGGCTTTCTTACAGATAAGTCTTGCTGAAAGTGACAGAGATATAACGCGTTTCCTGTGGATCGAAGAACTCCCTCAAGATAAAAATTCCCCAATTAATTTTATAATTATGAAAATGTGTCGTGTATTATTTGGCGTCACTTCGAGTCCATTTCTGTTAGGAGCTGTAATTAAACATCATTTGAAGAGGTATGCAACTTTATATCCGGAAACTTGCTCTAAAATTGACTCTTCCATGTATGTGGACGATTTATTGTTAGGAGCACATACGGTTAATGAAGCTTTAAAAATTTCAAAGGAATCTTTATCTATTTTTCAGCAAGCAAATATGTTTTTACGTAAATGGCAAAGTAATTCTACCATTTTAAAGGAAAAATTAAAATCTTTAGGTATGAATGTTTGCGCTGATACATCAACTGACACAACCCCATTTAAAATTTTAGGGTTAATATGGGACACTGAAGAAGACATTTTTAGATTAGATAATCAAGGTCTATTAGAATTTGTTCATTGTCAAGATAAGACCAAAAGAACCATAATTCGAGCAGCTGGAAGAATTTTTGACCCTGTTGGGTTTTTATCACCATTTACGATTTTAATTAAAATGATTTTTCAATCATTATGGGAACATGGTATCGATTGGGATCAGAATTTGCCAGAACATTTAGAGAAAAAATGGGATAACTGGTGTGCACAGATTCCATACATTAGTAAAATAAAAATTCCAAGATATTATTTTCAGGAAATAGACATTTACGACAATGTAGAAATTCACTGTTTTAGTGATGCAAGTATTAAGGCCTATGGAAGTGTTATATATCTGAGATATAACAACAATAATAGTATAAAGACAAGTTTTGTTACATCAAAAAGCAGGCTAGCTCCCATAAAGAAGTTAACCTTGCCCCGCCTCGAATTGATGGGTGCTCTGATTGGAGCTAGACTTGGAAAGCGGGTAATGTCTGTTCTCAAAATAAGTGAAGACAAAGTACATTATTGGAGCGATTCAAATATCGTGCTTCACTGGATCAAAAGTTCGTCAAGTACTTGGAAGCCATTCGTAAGCAACCGAACATCAGAAATACAAAGTTTAACAGATCCGAAGAACTGGCGACATTGTCCTGGTAGCTCAAATCCTGCTGATCGACTCACAAGGGGACTCTCACTTTTCGACCTCGAAAAGGATGATCTGTTATGTCAGGGCCTCCATGGTTAGTTAAAGATTCAAAATTATGGCCCAAAGAAGACAGAGAAATAGATGAAGATATGAAACAACTAGAAGCTAAAAGAAATGTGATTTTCCAAAATGTTTGTTCATCAGAACATCAGAAGCCACTTATAGAAATTGAGCGCTTCAGTTCCTTCTTGAAGGCAGTTAGAACATTGGCAAGAGTTAGAAGATTTATTTTCAATTTAAGAAATTCAATCAAGCGTAAAGATACATTATCTGCTGAAGAATTGAAAGAAGCTGAAGAATTATTAATCAAAGAAGTACAAATGAAGAATTATAAGGAAGAAATTGAGTCATTAGAAAAAGGAAACTCTATTAAGAAAACATCACGAATTTATTCCCTGTGTCCATATTTGGATGAAAATAAAATTTCGCGAATAAAAACCAGACTTAACGAAGGCTCCTTTGATTCGAATGAGACCAACCCAATCATATTGCCGAAGAATGAAAAATTAACAGAATTGCTAATTATGCAAGAACATAGAAATTTGCTGCATAGTGGAGTTTCTTTAACGCTTGCACAAATCCGGAAGAAATTTTGGATTCCACAAGGAAGACAATCTATCAGAAAGAATCTAAGAAAATGTCTAATTTGTAGAAGATACAATGCAAGGGCAGCTGACCAGCTAACTGGGCAACTTCCGAAAGAAAGGATCTCACAATCCCCTGCGTTTACCGTTATAGGATTGGATTTTGCCGGCCCAATAATCATCAAAACAGATAGTAAAGAGACGTCAAAATCCTACATTGTACTGTTCACCTGTGCCGCAACAAGAGCAATACATTTGGAAGCAGTCAGGGATATGACTACAAAGTCCTTTATATTGAGTTTTCGTAGATTTATTTCAAGACGTGGAAACTGTAAAATAATTTTTTCTGATAATGCATTAAGTTTTAAAGCTGCCGACAAAGAACTACAACAATTTGAAAAAATCATTAAAGATCAAGAACTTCAAGACTTCATATCAAACAAAGGCATTATATGGAAATTTATCATCGAGCGTGCCCCATGGTGGGGAGGATTTTACGAACGACTCGTAAAAAGTGCAAAAGAACCCCTAAGAAAAATTTTGGGAAGAGCTCTCATCACATTTGAAGAATTGGCTACAATTTTGACAGAAATAGAAGCCGTAATAAACATGAGACCGCTTACGTATACAACAAGTGATTTCGGCGAGCCAGAGCCACTTACACCAGCACACTTTCTTCAACTCGGAAGAGAAAATATTAGTTTTCCACTACATTTTGCCGAATTAGAGAATAAAATCTCTACCCGAGAGACATTATTAAGAAGAAAAAGATATCAAACCACCTTGTTGAAACAACTGTGGACTAAATGGAAGGAACAATACTTGCTGAACTTAAGATCGATCCATCAATTTAAAACTCCTGAGAGACACAAAAATCTAAAGATTGGAGATGTTGTCTTAGTGGACGGTAATGCTAAATCTAAACTGTTGTGGGACTTAGGAGTAGTTCAAGAAGTGATTCTTGGCAGAGATCAGCTCATTCGAGCTTGCATGGTAAAGACTGCGAAAGGCCTGCTAAGAAAACCAGTACAACTGTTGTATCCTTTTGAACTAGATGTTGAATGTTAATTGATTTCAGTATTTGAAATTTAAATTAATTACTTTTTTTCTACTATTGTTTGAATATATAAATGTGATTTATTTCTTATTATAAATTCATAGTTGAAATATGTTTTTTTTTATGTGTAATTTGCAATTGTTAATTTATCCATTTTGAAAAAGAAAAAAAAAAAATGTTTTTCATTTGTGTATAATTATGCTTTATTTTAAATTGAAAGGATTATTGAGATGTTAAAAATAGTATTTAATTTGTTTATATTATGAATATATATTTAGTTTATTTTATTCAGGTAAATATCTGGCCAGATACGTTCATGTAGCTACATGTTATTAAAGTGTCATTTTTATTTATATTATTCACGATATTATTTTATTGTTTAATGCTTTATATGTCAGCATCTGAAGATTGAATTTTTTTTTCTGTTTTATTATTTGAGTTATGATTTAAATTAATGTTTATTGTAAGAATTTAGTTTTATTGATTTATCATTATGTACTCTCATGAGTCCAGGTGGGGAGTGTGTGGGGAATCATGTTTTAACGCCAAAAGGGCGATGAATCCTGATCTTAGTTACGCGTGGCAACCCCTCCCCTGGGCTCAAGATATTTTTTGTTTTGTTTATGTTTTCAGAGAGCGAAAAGAATTAATACGCGATGGTGTTATGACAGTCTTGATAAAAGAATAATTCTAAAATACATTGAATTTCATGTAAATATGTATCATATGTGTAAATAAGAAGATGTACAGTATTGTATAATGTGTATAGAAGATGTATAATACTTTTTTTCTTCCAATTAAAAAGAAATAAGAAGATGCCCGTTTTGGAAATTATTGAATATGAATCGCCTAAATTAATTTTGTGTTTCGAAATCCGCTGAACCAGCCGACGCGACAATGCTATTTGGTGCATTGCAGATTAATTCGTAATAAATTTTTGAGGAGAAAAATAATTTATAATTCACAAAATTATTATCGGGTAAAAATATTATAAATAAATAAACTATTATTCAGCAATATACAGGATGTTAGAATTCGAAAATAGGGTTAGTTTAAAAATTACTTACTAACCATGCATGTCTTCATTTTGCGGGTTGCATCTACGCGATGCTTTTGGAGATCTTGAATTGAATTCATACTCATCTGTTAAAATAAACTTATTCTAAGTTCAAATTAATCTAAAAGTCCATATATTATAAAAAATGTCTTTTAATTCCAAAAGCCACATCCATCATTACATCCAGAGAACTCCATCGTTCTCATACACTTGTCAAAGTTCTTCGAATAATAACAAATAAAATCAGACGATATTTTCATTTTCTTAATTTACGCGTTCAATTAGTTTCACTTCATTTCATTTTACAACATCCTCCCCCCTTTGAAACTTGGGGAGAGTTTCAAATACATAACAATTATCATTAAAAAGATCCAACCTCTTTGGAGCTTTTACACATCTTCCAGAAGAGGTATATTTCTTAAGTATGACACTATCAGGAGAAGACACATTTTCATGATCATCATGCTCACTGGAACTAGTTTTCTCTTCATCCGACGGTTTGGATGCAATTTCAATCATTTCATTCGAATATATTTATAAAGGAAAGATGCGCTGCACCGGACGTAAGACCGTGCCGTGCTGAGTTTTCAACTTAACAGCATGAACTTTACCATCCCGTCCTGGAATTAAATGAATCACCTTTGCTAAAGGTCAAAATAAACGTTTTTTGTTATCATCCCCAACTAAGACTACTTCTCCTACTCGCGGTTCACGTGTATGTTTTTCAGTGTGTTTTTGAACTAATTCGCTGAGGTATTCCTTTCTAAAACGTTGCCTAAAATCGGTAAGAAGTTCAGCTCTGTAATTCAACCTTCTCCTTAAACTTTGAGAATCTAATTCGATAATATCCGAATTGCTGAAACTTCGGTTTTCAGTAAGAAACATAGCGGGTGTGAGAGGTACTAGCTCCAGTGGGTCTTCTGAGATATAGGTTAGAGGTCTGCAGTTAATCACAGATTCACAATCACATATAAGTGTATTCAATTCTTCATAAGTCAATACAGATCTACCTAAAGTACGTACTAACAATTCTTTTACAATGCGAATCAACCTTTCCCACCAGCCTCCCCACCAAGCTGCAGTGGGAGGTATGAATTTCCAAACAATTTTATGCGTCATGGTTTCTTTTAAAATTTTATCCCAATTTAATTTTGAAAGTTCATTGGAAGCCCCCCTAAAGTTTGTTCCGTTATCACAATAAATAGTGCTGGGCCTACCGCGTCTAGTTATAAAACGTCTAAGTGCTAGCAGGAAAGCATCAGAAGATAGCGAATTGACTAGTTCAAGGTGAACTGCGCGATAAACGGCACAAGTAAACAATGCTATCCAAACTTTCTCACCATTTTTTAGAAATAAAGGCCCGGCTAAGTCTACTTCAATAATTTCAAAGACAGCACAATCTGTTACGCGATCTGGTGGCAAAGGTGTTGGTTCGCTTGACAAAGACCTTACCTTAAAACGTTTACATGCAATACAGTCGTACAGTACATTTTTAATAGTTCTTCTAGCTCTAATTATCCAAAATCTTTCTCTTATTAAAGATTGCATTGTTCTTATCCCTGCATGACAATTCTTTTGGTGTACTGATCTAATCAATAATTTAGTAAATTCACATTTACCTGGCAACAATATTGGATACAAAAATGATTCTCGGTCATTTCTTTCAGTTATTTTAGTTTCTACTCTTAAAATTCCATTATCATCTGTGAATGTTACAATATCATTTAATGACCTTTTATTATACAAATAACAGCTCTGAACTAAACGGATTAGATATTTTTCAGAATTTTCAATTTCATCTTGAGTAAGATTAGAATATTTACACTTATTAGAAACATTTCGGCAATTATTTACAAATCTCAGAATCCAAGCAAATATTCTTATCATCTTATCATAATTATATATATTATCTAAGAGCCAAAGGGGTGCGTCTTTAGCTAGATCAATATTCGTAATTTCAACCTTTTTTCTTTCTAAATCAACATCTTTTGGCTGACAGTCAATCGCGCCAGTTGGCCAACATTCAGGATTTTCTTTTAACCACTTAGGACCTTTCCACCATCGCGAACAAAGCATTTTCTGTGGAGAACATCCACGTGAAAGTATATCAGCTATATTCAAATTTCCTGGAACGTGCTTCCATGACTCTATATTGGACATCTTCCGAATTTCTTTGACTCTGTTGCTCACGAAAACCGACCAATTTCCATGTTCCTTTATCCACCAAATTGCGGTAGTAGAATCTGACCAGAATGTGATTTTTAGACCTGGCATATTTATTGCCTTGATGATAGAACTCGCAAGTCGAGTACCTATACAACAAGCCATTAACTCTAAACGCGGCATGCTCAAAGTTTTGAGGGGAACAACCCTAGACTTCGCTCTAACAAGCGTAACCTTGACTTCGGAATCAATTATTGATCTAGCGAAGACGCACGCTGCATATGCCCCTTTACTCGCATCAACAAAAACATGAAGTTCGAATGAAGCATTAATTTCTAAGTATCGAGGTATAGCTACTTCTTTTAAAACATCAATACTCTTCAACCATTTCAGAAAAGCACTCACAATGTTACAAGGTAATTCTCGATCCCATGGGATTTTCTGTTTCCATGAGTCTTGTAGCAATAATTTTGGAAGCAATGTAGCAGGAGAGAATAAGCCGATAGGATCAAAAATCTTTTGCACAATGCTCAAAATTAATCTCTTAGTAATTTTCCTTTCACATGTTAATGTTTCTAAATCTAAACAACATTTCAAAGAATCATTATCTAAATTCCAAATAATCCCCAAAACTGAAGTATCCCCAGTATGTTTATCAACATTTTTGCAAGCTACATTGCTTTCAAAACAACGCAAATTGAAACACCCTTTAGACATTAATAACTTTGCATTTTCAATAAACATTTCAGCTTCATTAATGTTAAAAACACCTGATACACAATTATCTACGTAAAATGAACATTTTAATTTTTCAGCAGTTTCCTTATATTCAGGAGGACTATTTTCTAAAAGATGCATTATAGATGCACTTAATAAATGAGAGCTAGAAGAGACACCAAAGACAACTCTACAATGTCTATAAATCAATTGTCCTTCATTACATGGGAAATAGAATCTAAGAAAATCTCTATCTTTAGGCATAACAGATAACATAAAATAAGCCTTTTCTATATCTGCAGTTATACCGATAGGATACATTCTAAAACGATCAAGAATATCAGGTATTAATTCTATAAGATTGATGCCTTTATACAAACATTCATTTAACGAGGGTTTCCCTTTCTCAGAAGCAGATGCATCAAACACAGGGCGTATTTTTGTGGTTTCCTTATCTAACCTGATAACGGGCCTATGCGGTAAATAATGACATTTATTACTTAATTCATTTTCTGGAACACGTTCAATGATATTCATTTTTTCCCATTTCTTAAATACTTCCTGATATTCATCGAAAAATCCCCCACATTTCAATTTATTAATCATTTTTTCATATCTCTTCCAAGCTAAAACTTTATTGTCGGGCAAGTTCTTAAAATTACACTTCCATGGAAGACCTACTTCATATCTGCCTTTGGGAAAAATTTTCATTTTTTCTTTAAAATCATTTAAATCAAAATTTTCCTGTTTTTCAAAATTCTGAATGGGGTCAGAAATTCCTATGGTTTCAAGTTCCCATAATTCATTCAAAGGAATATTTCTAACGTGCATAGACAATGTTGTCAAAACGTTATGTTTCTTGCCACATGTTTGTTTCCCCATTACTGTCCAACCGAGCTTGGTTTCTATGGCAGTCAAATCGCAATTTAATTGAATTAAATTTCCTTTCAATAATTTTCCTATCATATCAGCCCCCACCAAAAGATCAATTTCAGATTCCTTACAAAAATCATCAGATAGATTTATTTTATTTCTTTTTAATTGATTTAAGATTCTATAATCTTTAATTTTAGGTACAAATCCGCAAATCTTTTTTTCGGAAAATGCTTCAAAACAAAACGCATTATTTCCATCTAATTCACTGATTTCTACCGAAAACACATCATGTTTTTTAGGTTTCGTTTCATCCCCCCCGAACAGCGCGTGAATAATTATTTCCTTTCTTATAGGATGCATTTTTAGTGATTTCGTTATTCTCTCGCTTACGTAACTACTTTGGCTCGCTGAATCCAGCAGTGCGCGTACGACTTTTTGACGACCTTGCGATCGAATACGCACGCCAAGCGTTTGCATATACACAACTTTATTTCTACTAGAATTAGAAAGAGAATTTTCAGATTTCAAAGTATCATCTTGATTATTATTTATATTTTGTTCAGGACACATTATTTCAAAATGAGGTTTATGGCAATAATTACATTTTAATTTATTTTTAATATTACAATTCTTACTCAGATGACCAGCTTTTTGCAAACAAGTGAAACAAATCCCCTTTTTTAACAAAATTTTTTGTTTTTCAGTTAAAGACATTTTTTTAGCCCCAAAACATTTATTAGAGGGATGAAACCTATCACAGAATATGCAATTGTTTTTCTTACCTTCATTTTCTATACTCACCAATGCAGATGCGGTGGCTGGATCAGGTTTGCAAATAATTTCAGATGAAATGTTCTTTTTTCTAACAACAGATTCAAAACCTTTTCTTGCTAAAAATACAATTTCATCTCCTTGAACTTCTTGGCGTAGAAAGTCCATCAGTTTTTTTAAAGTTCTGGAATTCTCACTGGAATATGTATCATGATTTCGGCTTCTTTCCCAGGTCAAAAGAACTTCTTCAGGCAAGCAGCTCTCAACCAAGGGCATGAGAAAGTCTCCATACTTCTCTTGAGTTCTTCCCAAACTTTCTAAGGCACGAAGTTTGCTTTCTAATTCATCGTATAAAGAGGCTAAGTCAACTTTCATTTTAGGCGCAGTGGCATTTTTCATTACGAGGGTTAATAATTCCCTGACGGAAATTTGCACAAGAAGATCATCTCGTCCAAATCTCTGTTTCAATTGATCGATAGCCTTCGGATAATTTTCCGCGGTAGCTGGATAGCTTGATATTAAACGCTCCGCTTTTGATTTCGGTTCCATACATTGGAATAGATACTGCATCTTACCCTCCGCGGCAATAGAATCGTCTTCATGTATTTTCTTAAACTGGCTCCAAAATGATAAAAATTCCTTTGGTTCGCCGTTAAATTTTTTCAGCTCGATCTCCGGTAATTTAAATTTGCGTTTTACTTCTTCGCCAGAAGATGAAGAAACCTGTATCTTTTCATCAATACGTGCACATATTTCTATATATTTTTCTCGATATTCTTCAGCACCTTCAAAATCTTCGGTAAACAATTTTTCGTCCTCATCTTGTAACAATATTTCCGAAATTTTACTTTGACAAGTGTCCATCCGTTGAAATTTATCAAACAGTTGAGTTTTCAAAATAGAAAGTTCTTTCATTTCACATGTTTCTTTAGTTAATTCAGTTTCAATTTTCTTAAACGTGAGAGTAAAAGCAGCTCTCAGTCCTTTTCTCTGAGTTTTCAAACTACTCAGATTCATTTTTTCATTTAAAATTAATTAAAATTCAAAAACTCCTGTCCCGAACCGAGGGTACCAGTATGTTAGAATTCGAAAATAGGGTTAGTTTAAAAATTACTTACTAACCATGCATGTCTTCATTTTGCGGGTTGCATCTACGCGATGCTTTTGGAGCTCTTGAATTGAATTCATACTCATCTGTTAAGATAAACTTATTCTAAGTTCAAATTAATCTAAAAGTCCATATATTATAAAAAATGTCTTTTAATTCCAAAAGCCACATCCATCATTACATCCAGAGAACTCCATCGTTCTCATACACTTGTCAAAGTTCTTCGAATAATAACAAATAAAATCAGACGATATTTTCATTTTCTTAATTTACGCGTTCAATTAGTTTCACTTCATTTCATTTTACAACACAGGATGATTCAAAATAACGTGCGAAAATTGATATGACAAATCAGGCATACGACAAGGATAAAAAATCACATAGGAACATAAGGCCGCAAACCACTTATTGAGTTACAAATACAGGGTGTTTCATTCTAACTACACCCGGTGTGAAAGTAATAATTTCGTGGAAAATAAAAATATTGTAATGAAAATGCAACGATATGTATCTTATTTTGTGTGAAATGTGATAACTCTACGAAAATGTCTGGAAAATCATATTGCTCAAGCAAACTAGGACACCGTAAAAACGGATTATCACATTTCAAAATGTGAAGCGTCAAGTGCATATTACTGTCGCGCATAATGTAAACTTCTACCACTTTTGTTTGGTGTTATCACATTTAAAACAAATGTGAGAATGTCTGTTAAAAGTTTTAAGGTATTTGTACCCCATATGGACAGGGTTCTCAATATGGACACCTCTAATATTTTTAAAGGTAATAATTTTAATCGAGAGATGGCTCAACATTTTCGTGAAGAAAAGCAGTTGAAAAGATAATTAAGGCTGGAAAATGTAAAAAAGCGCGTTGTTCGCCATTTAGAGGAAACCAGTTGTTTCGAGATGTGCTGATCTTAATTACTTGTAAGCTTAAATTCTTATTAGATATGGTAAAATTACATTAAATGTTGAAAAGTGGATTATTTTAGAAAGCTAATAAAACATATTTTCGAAGTCTATTGCATATTTTGTTTAAAAATATTTTCCTTATTCATTTGTTACTAGATTTAGTAAAACTACGCCCGGTTCCCAGTATGGACAGCATATGTCCCCATCGACTACAACTGTAAGAAAGAAGAAAATTCAACGTTGCCAAGCAATAAATTGAAAAGGCATCAAAGTGGGAAAATCTTTGTTCGACAAGATGCCATTTCAACAATCCCCCCAAAAAACCTCCAAAAAACCCTTGCAGAAAAATAAAAAGAAGCGCCTTCCCCCCCGCCAGTAGGATATCTGTTGGCGAAATCGTAGGCACCAATGGTATGACTTCCTCAACAAAGGAGAGCTGGTACTACTTCTTTTGCAGTATTGCTGCTTTTTCATACATGCGGCCAGGCATCACATGTGGCAGATATGTTCATGGGGATTATGTGGGACTTACTGCCCATGGTGAAAAAGTTTATATTTGTCCATGCCGTGAGGACTGAGTAATAACAGATGTAAATTCTCAGACAGATGCTATAAAGCTAAGCAAAACCAACAATATTATTTCATAATATTAGTAACTAAGGGGCTTTGCATGGGTCTTCGAAGGGTAAAAGTCGAGAATGATCCTCCCCTTTCGAAAATGCATGTTCTGAAGGTATTTACTGTCCTCCTCCTCCTCCGAATACTTTAAGATACATTTTTTTATTCCCCCTCCTCTAAAATCCCTTGGAAAAGTGGTTCTTCCATACACACTGTGTAGAATGTCAATAAGGAAACACCTGTCCATAATAGGGACAGGTAGTTCCTTATATGGACACTTATAATCATTTTTTGTTTTTATCATATAAATTAAACCATAATAATTACAAGGTCGCTAATTTTAATAATGATAGTCAATAGTCCAAGGATAGTGGACACACATTTTTGGAGTCCTCTGACTTGTACATGGGGTGAAAAAAATACATTTTCCTTAAGGTGTCCATATAGGGTACAGGTACTATATTACAAAATACTTCAGTTTTCTGACATTTATTACCGTCAACCCAAATTGAGTTAAGATGAAACACCCTGTATTTGTGATTCAATCAGTGGTTTGCGGTCCTATGTTCCTATGTGATTTTTTATCCTTGTCGTATGCCTGATTTGTCATATCAATTTGTCCATGTTATTTTGTATCACCCTGTATATAATTAAAAAAATACTTTAAAATACTTTATTTTAGAATTAAACGTAATTTTTCGTATAATGCATACATATATTAAATACAAATGAATTACAACTTTTACATTTTCCTGTTTCATGATAAAAGATTTTAAAAAAGATTTTAAATTACAGTTTATATAATGTTTTTGTTATAGTCATCAAAAATCAAAAGATAATGCTTTTTGATTAACACAGTGCAAAAAATCATCAAATGATACATTTTTTTTTTCTTTTAGTCAGTAAAATATATTTTAGTGTAAAAATTTCACGATTAAATTTTGCCAAAAATTTTTCCGTCTTTTTTTTTTATGGAGGTAACATACTAGTATACTTATAGATAAATATTGTCAATGATAAAAAAGAAAAAGAGTTCACGTTACAAAAGGAATAAAAATTTTATTGTTTGGCTGCACTTATAATGTTATTTCCGATGTATGGATAGAGATGAAGCTTGAAGAATATTTTCGTCAGTTATTGTTGATGGATTATTTGAAAAAACCCTTAACATATGATAAAATGATATCAGATATATTAAATATATTAAATTTTGGTAATTAAAAGTGTAGTATACACGTGTAGTATTTTGGTAGTATACACTCAAGAATGAAATTACTGTTAGTTTTTTTGCAATCATATCACTCATAAATTAAAACAAACGTGGCCGTTATTTTTAGATTATTATTTATATTATTATTCATTATTATTATTAATGAATTATATCATTAATATTATTATCTTATATAATATTAATGATAATTATATCACTAATATAATCTTCATTATTATTATTATTATTATTTCAATTTTTATGAATATAAAATGAATAAACAGAAAAATATTTCCCTTGATATAAAATCCCAATGAAACGATTTTCTGAAGAACTTTCGAATGTGATGAATATTATTAAGAGAAATATTCAATGCGAAAGTTATTTTTTGGTGAATCTTCATTATACATACATATATTTTTTAAGTTCCTATGAATATAAAATGAATAAATAGATAAATATCTCTTTAAATATAAAATTCTAATGAAACGAATTTATGGAACGACTAATTAAATTACTGACAATGTTTCACTTATAACGTTCGTATGTAGAACGTATCCTTGTTCAAAATTTGTATTCAAATCATATTGTAAAGTATTGTGATTTTTGCTTTTTTTAAATGTAATTTAACAAAATTTCTGTTACTTTTTTACTTATATTTCTAGTTCAAGTTGTATATTTCTATATTATAGAGGCCAAACGTATCTGTGCGTAACGCATTCGTCATTTTGCGATTGCCAACACTTTACCCTGCAATTTCAGTTTTGCAGTTTTCGCTACAGCAAATTATACATTTCTAAGCATCGAACATTTTTAATTTTTACACCGTAGTATGGAGAAAAAGAACGTACTTTTAAATGGATTCTGTATGAAAGCTGTATCTCAATTTATTTTTGAGATATTAATTATTTGATAGTTTTTAGAACCAATTTTGTAATTGTGGCAACAGAATCTCTCTATTTTCTTTTATAATTGAAAAAAAAATAGAAATTAAAATGCACAATACTTTTCTATGTGATTTCGGTTTTGCAATTTTCGGTACTGCAAATTTTATACTTCTAAACATCATACTTTTTAAGTTTTTACACTGACGTATAAAGAAAAAAAATGCACTTTTAAATGCAATTTGTTTCAAAGCTGTATCTCAGTATACTTTTGAGACATTATTTTTTATATAATTTTAAGTACTGATTTTGTAATTGTGGCAACAGAATAGCTTCAATTTCTCTTAAAATTGAAAAAAAAATAGAAATTAAAATGCGTATACTATTTTTAAAATATCGTTCGTTATAAAATCAGGTGAATTTCAATTTTATTCGTTTAATAATTTGATTAGTTGAATTTTATAGTATTTAGTTAGTTTTAGCTTATAATAATATTTGTATAATATTTGTTTGAGAGTTAGACTGACCAATATACGGTGTATTTTTACTGTATCTAATTTTGTATATTTACTATAAATCAATAAAACAGTTCTTTCTAAAAGATTTTCTCTTGTCGAATTTCGACGGGTTCAATCTCGTGCGTTTAATATGTAAAAGTCAACATAAATTTAAGAATAATATTGTAAAAAAAATATTTTACTCTCAATGTTTAATGGTAAATTTTATATCAGACATTTATTTTTATTTCCAGTAAATCTAAAAAAATTTGTGACTGACCCAAGGAAAAATCTTTTGCAGCAAAAAGATACTTTAACTTTAAACAGCTATAACTCGGTCAGTTTTAATCGCTAAAGAATGGGATTTCTTTTGCTTTATTTGTTAATATAGTGGAAAGAATTTACTAAATATCACTTATAGGACCGGGGGGCGTATAAAAATGTAATTTTCGTATTTTTTAATTACATTTTTTAAACCTAAATCATTTAAAAACTTCTTCTTTACCTTTTTAAAAACCTTTTTGCTGTGGAACTATATACCTATGACTAACAGTTTAGAAATTAGCCTTTCGCCAGCGTTGAGAATGGACACATTGTATAATAGCATGGCACAGAAAAACTTTTTTTTGACAGAATTTTGACAGAAGAAACTTTTTTTATTGAAATTTTAAACTCCAAACTTAACGGAACATTTTCAGTGGTGCAACATAATTTATGAATCCAAGAATAAATAAAGAATATTAACTGTAATATTATTGTTAATGACGTTAATTCTGTATGTATGTGTATTCAACATGAAAATGAGGAATTAATATATTTATTATTAATCAATTTTTTTTTCAATAATTTAATTTTTTTACTAAGTTGGTTACTAAGCTTAGTTAGCAATGTAAAAATTCACGTACTAAATATTCCAGGAATTAATACTGGACAATTGATAGCATAAAGATAAAGGATAGTTTTTGTTGACAAACTCTTTAAACCTAATTCTTAAAAACGATTCAGTATTTTCTTTCTTTTGTTTTCTTTTTATTTTAAAAGGAAAGCAAAGAACATTTCTTGTGATGTTTCTAAAGATACCTCTTTTTTTGGGGGGGGGAGGGGGTAGATAATTTGGATTAGGTTAATGTTATGCTTTTGCTGATCCTGAAACATATTTCCTTTTTTACACTTAAGCAAGTAATAGTATATGCATATTCCTGTTTAAAAAATGTTTTATCTTTTACAAATGGTCTATTTTTTTAGTCTATTATTTGATATTAATAAAGATAAGTAATTATTAAATATGTTTTTATTTTTTTCACAATTCATACACATAATTATCTTGTTGATAAGATGTTTCGCAGAAACGGGAAGCTATCAGAAACAGATAAGGAAAGGTGATTTATATAATTTCGCTATCGAAATTTTTTTTTAATTTTTACGTTCGCATTGTAAATGTAATATACTTTTGTAGATTAAAAGTTAAAGAAAATAAACACTACTAATCTCATACGGGAAAAAGTTAATATTATACCACTTCGTATTATTACAAAATTTACGTCAATTATTTATCTCTACACTCCTTTCTCATGAAATATTTATTTGAATAAACTCATATATCTAGTTTAAACATGATCTTATTCTCTATTCATACTTGAAGATATTTATTTATGCACAGGGAATATATAATCTGCTTGAAAACTAATAAATCGAATAGATATACGAAATCATTCTCAACAAATGCTTTAGAATCCAATGATAAGAAAAATAGTTTTATCGAGTTATTTCGTTGGTTCAAATATTTTGTGGAGAGTTTTACTGAAACATTTCCCCCTTTAAAAATAAGAATTACGAAATAAGAGCAAGAGCGATAGAAAAGATTATAAATATTTGCTAAATAAAATCGTTAATCTTTTCAGTATTGATCATCATATTTCATAAATTTATGTATGTTATCGGATATAGATAATGCAGCGTAATGATCTTTTCAATCAGAAAATGTTTTAATGTTTCTTCCAAAAGTGCTAAAAATGCTAAATACATCCTTAATTTTCCTAAATAGTTATAATATTGGCTTAAATTTGAAACTTAATATGGAAGTTCTCATGTAGAAGCAGAAAACTTATACAGCAGGGTTAACAGAAAAAAAATAAAAAAATTGTATTTTAAGCCATAACAAGTATTTTAAGCATAAACAAGTAAAATCGGCTCAAATCTTCCGAGCGAGCATGTGCTGTAAAATTTGAAGAAATGGGGTAAAATTCACATTATTAAAAAATATATAAAATTACCTTATTCACGAATGTAATAGCTGAAACTCTTATGTATTGGAATAACAAAGCATAATGTTGAAATATATATTTTTTAAATCCACCAACACCTTCTGATCGTGCATGTACTCTAAATTTCGGAAGAGTTATTACACTTAAATATTGACACGATAAGTAAGATAAAAGATTATCTTTAAAAAAAAAATAGATTCTTTCCAATCTTTAACGCACATGCGTGACCAGGAAATGTTATTGGATTTAAATAACATTTCAATATAATGTTTTGCTATTCTAATACATAAGAATTGCAGATATTAAATTCACAGAGAAACTAGATTAAAAGAAGTTGTAATAATATTTTCCTATATTTCTGCAAATTGTACGTCACATGTGCGACCAGAAGATATAAATCAATTTTATTTCTTTTTCTTTTTACCAAATTTTTAGTCTCTCGAATTCGCAACATTTCCGTGATATTAAGCATTGAAAAAAATACATGTTTTCGGCCCACCCTTTCATACAATGGATGACCAAATTATTAGTTACACTACAATTTTTCTTATTGACAATCTTGGTTTAATGTATTTGAAATGACTACGCTGATAAATGACATTTGACAAATGTAGTCAACTGGTAAAGGACTCTTATAGCATAACGTGTGTCAGTTAAGTTATGGGAACACTTGATGTTTTATCAATTGGTGGCACTTGGTGATTTTTCAATTGTTTATGATGAAACTTATTCTCCGCGAAATGTGCCATAAGAAAATATGGCAAACCAAAGAAATTTTGAAAGAAGCAATGATTATGGTCTGTAACCATCATGAGTAATTAAATGAAAATGATTAAAAAATGAATACATTTCAAATCCAGCGGAGTACGATACGTAAAGTGGGGTTTCCACAAAGTGTTCGTTGTCTTGGAAGACGTGTGTTGAGATTTTTCACAATAAATTTCCACTTTATGAATAAAAGTTTTTTTTATTTATAATTTTATTAAAGTTTTTTTTTTATTTAAGTATTCAATCCATATAAACTTAAAGTAATTTAATAATTCCCTAGTATACAAAAACAAAACAAAGCTTCATGCTTTTCGCAATGTAAAGTGTCGGCGTGCAACGAATAATTTGGCCGCTCACAGTAAATTATTCGATTTAAAATAACTTTAAACAATGATAAAAGTGAGCTTTTCCTGATTATTTAAAAAAAATTAACCATTTAGATTCTATTTATTTCTGGGTAAGTATAAGTGTCATATATCTTCATAGTGATGATTACGTACGTTAAGAAATTTTATGTGTAATATTAGTTTTAAGTGAATGATATCAAGTAAATTAAATTATTATTACAACTTTATGTACATTTTTCGATAATAAATAATACAGTTTATTAAGCATAATTATCGCGTAGATATATATGTATTTTGATTTCAGCATTCATATTGATAATTTCCTTTATTTTTGTTAAAGACCTTAGGGTTTTCAGGGATACAAGGATATTTATAAAGATAAAGAAAACGAGTTTGTTTATGAAACAAATGTATCGGGTTAAACAATGCTATTATAGAACAAAAAAGCATTTTTGCTTCCTAATAACAATGTACTTTTGAATTCTGAAAATAGTAGAAAGCATTTTTTTCCCTAATAATATGTCGACGAAAATATTCTAAAGTATAACTAATAACATTCTTTCATATTTCACTTAATGGTATTCCTTACATAACATTTTTAAAGATGTTTCAAATTATATGTTCAAAAAGCATGTTATTTTAAAGAAAACATTTAGTTGATATAACCCCAGCCACACGTTTGGTTGGACTGTCCAAATATTGGTTGGGCTTATCAAATATTTTTGTTCGTTATTTAAATTTTTTATAAACTAACAAAATGATTTTCTCAGTCAAAAAAAGGGATAAGTCAAAGTTTGATTAGTACAACTGTTTCCTGCGTTGTTTTAAAAAAATCATTCTTTCCGTGACTCATTTATCTACATACATAATCTAATTTTATATTTATGCGTGAGCGAGTTTCTTTATGTGTTCGTAATATATAACATGTTTGGAATTCAAAAATCGATAGTTGTACGTGGTTCTTTCTCAACTTATATTTTAGCGTGCAGAATAAAATATTCGTACGTAAAATAGATATCTTACTTCGTTGTCTCAAAAATATTTGGCATAAAAGTATTGGTATTATTATGTTTAGGGAAAGAATTGCCAAATAAGAGCAAAACAAACAGTAAATATTGGAGAAATTTTCAAAATATCATCATCAATCTTATCCGAATTCATTCATTTATGCGCATCGCAGTATCTAGAATATTCAGGATTTTAATCTTCTTATATATTGAAGATATATTTGAAACCATTCAGTTTACATTCGTGAAACCATGAAGAGTTTCATACATATATAATTCAAACGTTTTAAATATACATCGTTAAATTCTTAATGCCATTTACTTCCTACAAGGTAACACACACTTTTACCTAGGATTAGAACATATAAAAGATTTTTTTACTTTATTTCTTTATTTTTAGGTGCGTTCGTAATTATGTAAATACGTAAAACCTATAGTCGTCTTTAATCCGTCCATCTGTCCGCATGTAACAACGCAAAATCTATCCAACCTATTCGTTCGAAATTTAAATAAAATTAATTATTACATAATATTGGCGTTTCATTTCAAATTTTATAAAAATAGCATGTATAAATCAGTTACAGGGACAATGAAAAATATCCCGTTACATTACGGTCAATGGGAAAAAACAGTTTTCAGTGCATTTTAATTATGGTACACTCTTTTGAACATAATAAAGTTGATATGCATCTATGAAATATATACTAAAATATACATTCTGTACAAACTGTGCTTGCAAAAAATATTTTTTATTAATTTATAGGGCCGCACAAAGGTATTCCATTGCATACTAGTATAAAAAGAAATATTGTTTGGGGTGCGTTTTATTTATATTAAAATATTTCACATTTTTTGGAATTGATATGAGGTTCGGAGGTTTACTACAAATCAATCCTTATCTTAGAAAAGATTATTATAGAAAGCATATAATATTTACAGGGACAAACAAAAGATTTCGAGTACTGTACTGTAACCGAAGTAATGCATATTTTAACAACTTCGTTATAGTACAAACGCACCTCATTTTCTACGTTTGGCGTGAAATATCCTAGTTGTATTCTAGCTGTGAAATCCAATTCTTTCATCAACCACAGCCGAGAAAAGGAACATTAAACCTTTAAAGTTTATTGTTATTTTCAATAAACAATGCAGATATTATTGTTGATAATTAGTATTATAGTTGATTACTACATTCTTTTACTTTCTTTTACTACATTCTTTTACTTAAAATGTAATTTTAATTATTATACTTAAAAACAATAAACCTTCATTACGTTTATTTTGCTTGTGCTGAATACTGCAAAATAAAATTGTCTCTTTCACTATGTACCAATCAGCGTATGTGTGATTGTAAAAATATACCTATTCTTTGTTTTACCTATACCTTATCTCTGATTAATTTAAAAATCAATACTTTTAAATTCCATTAAATAAAGTATTTTTTTCTAAAATGAAGTTCGTTTATTGTTAATTTAAATGTACAATAAAAGTATCCTTGTTTTTAATTGCTAAAAACAATCTCTTCATCTCTTCATCTATTTATAATTCATTGTTATTATATTTTATATTTTTATAATACTTCAATTTTAACTATTATATGGTTAAAAGAATAAATCTTAATAACTTTTTTCTTGCTTCTGCTGAATATTACAAATACAAACGTCTCTTTCACAATCAAACAATCAACGAATAAGTACGATTATAAAGATTTTACTCCAATTATTTAATTCAAAATCAATACGTTCAAACTCTATTGAATAAAGTAATTCTTTCTAAAATGAAGTTTTCCTTTCAAATGAGGTTTTAATATTAACTTTTATAAGTATATTGAGATGCACTTTAGATTGCCAGCAGAAATTTCAATATTTGAAAAGGGAATAAATCAGGTCGAAAAAGAAAATATGATAAAACTATAAAAATTAAACATTGAAGGAAACTTTTTATTTAGATTTATTTTAAAAGTGGAAAATTATTTTCATAATAAATTTTCATTCCTTCAATTAATGCGCTCCAATAAACTTGTAAAGTTTTGCTTCACAGTTTTATGAGTAACCTGAAATGAAAATTAAATTAAGACTTAACTGGCAAAATTATTTAGTTTACATGAAAAATGTATTGAGATTAGTATTTGTTATTAAGTATCGGTAAGTTTTGGCCGTAATTCCATGGAAAAGATTTCTTCTGGGAGGTCTTTTGAAATGATCAGAATATTTATTCTCATACAAGTACACTGTTAAAATTTTTCCTGAAAAATTACGGGCAGAGATCGGAAGCAAAGACTCCAGTCATATCCCATAAAAAAATCCCTGCGCATCATTTAAAACAGTACATAATGCTCTTTAAAGCACAATAACACTTTACTTACTGTTATATAGCATGTAGGACGTTAGTTAATCATCACAGAATCGCTTCTTTCTGCGATTTAAAAAATGTAACGGTTAAGTGACATTATTTTTCAAAACACCACTAAAATGAAAGATTACAACCTACCGAAAGAAAATGTATAGTGTCGTACAGTAATTTTTTTAACAGATGGGTTAGTAAAGAATACGTGGATTGGCCTTAACTTTTATATATCTAAGGGATAAGACTGCTTATTTAGTGGACTAGGCCGTTTTTCATCAAATAAGGCTGTTATCGTGAAAATAAAAGAGTAAACGATGAAATTATAGTTTTTCTGATTCTCAAATACTAAATTTCAACAAAATCAGTTAGGTGGTTTCTAAGAAAATGATTCTTAAACAGTGATGCAAAATACCACTATATCCATTGTTAAGGGAGACCCGTAAGAAAAAACCCAAAATTTTTATTATTGATTTTAAAGTGATGAATTTTGGTGTACTATTTAAGAATCTTCTTGTAAGGAATAATTAGCAAAAAAATTCTCTTTTTATTAAAAAGTATATTTTTATGGGGATTTTTATGACTTTTTTTTTGTCGAAAAATACACTTTTTAAAATTAGTACTCCTCATTCAATTTTCAATATTTTGGTATTACTAAAATTTCTTAAATAGTGTTATAGTATATAGAAAAGAACTAAGGAGAGATATTTTTAATTTTCTATTTTAATCAGCTAAAAAAAATAAATAAAAATATGCATGGCAAATTTCCTTAAATTCGTTATAATTTTCATGTTTACCAATTTATGTAAAATTTTCAGAAATAGTTAAAAAAAAATCTCTCCTTACTTTTGTTGCAAATTTTTTTAAGATTCTAAAAACATAAACACTTTGTTTCTAAATCATTTTACCACTGAGCCTTAGTACTTTGAACTTAGGCAAAATATGAAAAAAGTCATTTTCAGGAAAACACGTTTTAAATGGCTGCTAGTCCTTTAAACTCAATAGTGAGTACAATTTAAAAAGCTCATTTTCTACCTGTTACAAGTGTCCCCGAGTTCTGAAATTTTGCATGGATATTCGCAAATATGTATTTTATCGTTTTCTGAGAAAAAAAAAATTGAACTTTTGATGACTTTTGGCCGAAAATGGGGTACGGGTCTCCCTTAAGGATAAATACTCAGTTACGGTATTTAAACGGGTATATATTTTTCAACAACTATAGCTGTTTAAAGACATTAGTTATGAACATAAAAGTAAAAGAAAAAAAATATTAGAACTTTCGACTTATTCCAATGTTAAATTTAAAAGAAACTGAATGATTTATATCTAACCATTGATTTTAGATACCACTTGTACCAATAAAAAAAATGAAAGCATTTTATCAAAACCAGCTTCTTTTTCAATTTAAGAGAGAAAATATTTATAAAAAATGTTTAAACATATCACATGCAAAATGAAAATAGATAATTATATATCATGTATCCTGGGATAATAACGCCACGTTAAAGTTCTACCAATTTTCATTACAAAGTTTTAACATTTTTCTTTCAAGCAAATATAGGATCTGATCCAGCAAGCTATTGACTATGTAAACAAGAAAGAATATTTTAGATGACATTCACTCATAAAATGCAATAGCGTGTTTTCTTAACCAATGCTATTTGCGTTATTACCCAACTATGTTTGTAATAACGCCATGCAAACAAAACTATTAAATAATATGGATTAAAGGCATTTAAATTGTCCAATTAAAAAAAAACTCTACAGCCCTATAAATTGACAAATACGAAAAGATTAGCAGCACGTAGGACATACGAATTTCTCTTTGTACATTTTGGTTTTCAACAACGACAGTAATGCTCTATAAAATAAACCCTTTTCGGATGTAGTTCCAAAACTGAATGGAATCAGCTGGAGTAATTATACCAGTGGATTGCATTATGACCACGGTATACTTATCGTGCAGTATATATTAAAGTAAAAACTGCATCGCGAACACATCCAAAATCTTCCAGAACATTTTGAAAATACATGAAATATACTACAAATTTACATAATAAACAAAGTATGTTCTATTAAAAATATAGCATTCAGATCACAGAACCTACTTTGCAAATTTTAGATATGGCATTCACTTTTACGTGCTCCTTCCAGCGATAAGATCTACAATGAGAAAACGTTAACTTTAGCGGTTGATTGTGATTCAGATGGCCTAGAGCCTTTTTGCGCAGAACCCATATGTGTTATTTCTCGGATTCCTTCATAATTACTTGTAATATTAGCACTTGGCGTTATTACCTTTCCTGTCATTATTACCCCAGGACACCTTACTTATAATGTCGGACACAATTTTTGAATTACAATTATTGTATCCACCCATTTCAAAGTACAATAGGCAAATAAAAAAACAAATAAGAAAACTCACGTGTTAAACATAGATTACGAAACACTTTTCAACACGGTCTGAATGGTTTAACAAAATTTCGTTATTTAGATAAATAATGTAACTAAGTAAACATCTAAAAAAACGAATAAAACATTTGAAAACTGATTACCATTCATAGCCAAATATGAGCTCTAGTTCTTTCGAACATTTCTGTATTGGATCTGTAGGTGGATATATATGCTACTTAATAGAAACAAAGATTTCTTTGTTAACTAAATGCAGTGTAATGTAAAAATGCGTAACTCATTTGAAAAATACTTTTAAGTCCATTGTGTCAATTGTGTCCATTGTGTCCATTGTGTCCATTAAGTCCAATGTGCTCAATAACCCTTACAAATTCTTTGGTATACCCCTGTATATGAACTATAACATGTATAAACACCATATAGATATAAACCGTATAAATATAAAAACCGTATAAATATAACCACATCGTATAAATATAAAAAAAGTTTGAAAGCGCATATCATAATTAAAAATGCATTTCTAGCGGATATCGCTAATTATGCAATACGGACCATTTTCAAATTTTGCTTACATATGCTGTCCCAGAGTATAAAAAAAATCAAACATAAATTAATATTTAAAGTTTGATTTGAGCTATGCATTAGCTGAAGAAGATTATATCGAACATTTCTAACATGAAAAATAAAAAAACGAATACAAATTTTTTAGATATAAATCTTTAAAATTTTGGTTCTAACAAAAATGCCTGTCCCATTCCAAGTTCTATGTAATTAACTGAGTTTGTTTTAAATTTGAGCAAGCTTTTTAAAATAAAAAGGTTTAATTTTTTTAAATATGAACTGTTAGTGTTCTATATTAATGAAAAAAATTATTACAAAAGATATTTTCTCAAAGAAATTACTAGAAATCTTTTGTCCCTCAGTTTTTGCATGTCCGTTAGCTTGTGATTATTTTAGTCAAAATAGGTTTCGAATGCTGCCTAAAGTTAGCAGCAAATATTAGGTGCTATAGTTAAACTATACACGCAACTACTAATTGCCATTTTTTACTCTTCAATTGTGAGGCAATGTAATAGGGGCAAGAATAAGCTTTTATCAACGTTGGTATTTTTTTCTCTGTCTAGTCTGTTACCGTAAATTTTAATATTAAAATAATGATTTTTGCACTTTAATAATTAAATATTGTTTACTAAATAGTTTTAGAAGCTATGTGTATTATTATCTAAATTAGAAATTATATAAGCTAGTTCATTTCTAATAGTTTTATTTGAAATGTCAAGTCCGTTACCATGAAATGTAAGCGATGAAATGTAAGCTGCTAAGTAAGTTTACTAAATAGTTTTTGAAGGTATGTAAATTATTATCTAAGTTACAAAATATACAAGCTAGTTCATTTTAGTAGTTTTTTATAGTTTTATTTGAAATGTCAAATGCGTTACTTCTCAACTCCATTAGCATGAAATGTAAGCGAATGATGAAAATGGCCCATACAATGCATATGGATACAATATAATATCTGAAATCTTTTCTGTGTCTCTACAAATTTACGCACTTCCATATGTCACAGAAAATAGCAATTGCAATTAATATAAATATATATATACATATGACAGAATCACATTTTTAAGTAGCAAAATAGAAAGCTATTTTCCTTGCAGTTTTCCATTTTCTATTCTATGTATGGCGTTGAACGTTATTTTTGTTTTTACTATTTGTTTCGCTTCTAATTTATGAAGCTGATGGTGGTCTATAATTTCTTATTCTATCCATTTCTTATAATGTTTCATTATAGCAAGGGGCAAGGAAAGTTTCCAGTGAAATTCGAGTAGTCCAATTATTCAAATAATAGTCCATCTAACGATTTCGAACGACTTAGGGCGGCATATGCTTGACCTGCTGCGAAAACGTTTTCACCCTAGATGTATTACTGCTTAATCCACTGTTCTACCTTCCATCTTATGTACTGCTAATTACCATGATAGTAGTAATGGAGCATTCATTGTTCAGCAGTACCGTATCTGCGTTTGACGGGGAATTGCATTGATTTACATACTCCATTCTGTAAACACCATTACTGCAATTAATGGTAGCATTCTTCGTTCAGAAGTGCCGTAGCTGCGTTTGGCAAGGAATTGCATTTATTTACATACTCCATTCTGTGAACACCATTACTGCCAAAGTTCAGATGACTGGTAGAATGTCTTGTTCATACATTTGCGCGCGAAGGAAATTAGGCCAATGAGTTTCGGTGATGAATCTAGCCGTACCATCAACCAAACCCTTCTTCACATCAATATTTTATCTTAACATTGCTTTAACTCCAACAAAAATCTCTAAATCTGCAGGAAAACCTCCAGTTCTAATGATGTCAGTAGATCTAGACACACGGCAGTGTGTCAGCCAAGTTCACAAAGTAAAAAGCGACACACCGGCCGTGGGTTGTATTACCCGAACCATTTCGGGCAACTTTTGACCCCTCAATAACTTAAATTCTATTTGACCTACACACTTACAATTTTTTGTGTCGTGCAAGACATTCCTCTAATTTCCGAATCCTATAATTTTTTTTAAAAATCTTTTACTATTCAAGAGAAACTGACGTCTGAAAATCACGATTTTTACCACTGACTCACTTAGGAAGTTGAAATTTGGTGTGGAGGTAGATTATTAGATCTATAAATAGGAAAAAAATCAGATATCACCATTAATTAAACATTAATGGTTGGTTAGAAGATAAATATTGGATTACAATGGAAGTTTATGATAATTTCACAAAATACTACAAATAGTAGCAAGTTGGCGTCACTTTTGGTGAGTATCGGGGCTACTCTCTGAAACTACCAAACCGATTTCAAAAGTAATGGTACCAAAATGATGGTATTCGCCCCGGTTCAAACATTATAGACTATATCTTATGTCTGTGCCAATAACCAAAGGAGGGTTCAGAAGTAAAAAACATTATAACAATGTGATTTTTGTTTTACTGAAGGGCCTAGATGCACAAAATTTGGCATGTTAATTATTTATAAGATATAAATGTTCACTAGTGATATTTTCTAAAAAATACCAAATTTAAGAGGGTTGGAAATCCACAAAGAGCATTCTAAAAACATTCTAAATATCGATTTTAAAACAATCTCAGCAAACAACAAACCGATCTTAAAAGTAATAATATCAAAATGATGATGACAGACCTTGCTCCAACATAGGCTATATCTTATGTCGATGCCACTAACCCAAAGGGAGTAAAAGAGCAAAAAACATTCTAAAAATGCGATGTCTATATGTTAAAGAATTGGAATTATAAGGTTTTGCATTTGAGAGTTTGTGGGAATTTTGCGAAATATCAGAAATAGTACCAAGATGGCGTCTCTTTTGGTGAATATCGGGGCTAATCTCTAAAACTATCGAACCTATTTCGAAATTAATGGTACCAAAATGATGGTATTCGCCCCGGTTCAAACATAGGCTGTATTTTATGTGTATACCATTAACTATAAGAGGGTGAAGAAGCAAAAAACATTATAAAAATGCAACTTTTGTATTACTGAAGGACCTAGAAATATAAAATTTGGCATGTTAATTATTTATAAGATATAAATGATCTCTAAGAGCATTTGCTAAAAAATACAGAATTCAAGAAAGGTAAAAATGCGCGAAAAAAAATGTTCTAAATTGGAATTTTTAAGTAATCTCAGCAAACAACAAACTGATCTTAAAAGTAATGATATCAAATTGATGGTGACAGTCCTTGCTTCAATATAGGCTAGATCTTATGTCAATGCCACTAATCCAAAGCGGTTAAAAGAGTAAAAAAATTTCTAAAAATGCGTTGCCTGTATGTTAAGGGCCTAGAAACATCAAATTTGTCATGTTCATTACTTATAAGATATAAATGATCACTACGAACATTTGTTAACAAATACTAAATTTAAAAGGAGTAAAAATGCGCGAAAAGCGTTCTAAAAACTTTTTAAATAGCAATATTTAAGCAATATTGGGAAGTTAGCGACCGATTTAAAAAAAGATCTCAAAATAATGGCGACAGTTCTTGCTCTAACAAAAGTATTGGATAAATTGCCAGATTACAATGGGAGTTATAGGAATTGGGCGAAATACCAAAAATAGCGCCAAGTTAGCATTATTTTTGGCGGGTATTTTTTGTCATAAATTAGGCGATATATCGCCAAATTGAAGACAAACTTTTTTGGTCGACGAGATAATCAAGTAGTATCCAATCATGTAAAAGAAACATCCTTATTAGTGGAATTTAAAGGAACATAAGCAGTCCTAATGCTAAAATTTTTAAATTTGACTGAAAAAAACAAAGAAAAACCGCAGGAAAATTTGTAAGATTAATTAATATTAAATAAAACTAATTTAATATTAAGCTTATTTATTTCAAAAAGGAAACAAATACTTACTTTATTCACAAAAAATAATGATATCCTATCAAAAACATAAATGTGAAAGAATGCCAAGTTCGTTAAAGGTTTCGCTAATAAAAGAAGTGAGATCTAACTGCAAACCAAATTCTTTCGAGTTCCTTAAATAATAGCTCCTGTCATACATAATATTCTTCAATTGCTTAAAATGATTTGGTACGTTACTTGTTATTCAATAAAGCGACTTGGCAACTTTTCAGCCTGAAACTTTTATGTTTGAGTCAGAGTATAATTTAATCTAGAATCTGATTGGCAAAGATCTAGTCAACCGAGTGTTCGAATAAGTACATTGAAGTTAAAGTATTGATAAGTTAATTAAGTGATCAACTTTAAGTTCTGATCAACTAAATAGAGAAATTTGAATAAGAGATAACTTGATAAGTCGCTCTATTGAATAGCAAGTAACATAACAAATCATTTTAAGCAATTAAAGAATATTATGCATAACAGTAGTTGTGATGTAAGGAGCTTCGAAAGAACTTCGTTTGCAGTTAGATGTCATTTCTTTTATTAGCGAAACCTTTAACAAACTTGGCATTCTTTCACATTCATGTTTTTGATAGGATATTATTTTACTCATGCCTAATGCTTCGATGTTACGTGTGTGTGTAGAATCTACCAACTGGTATTGCGCTTTGATTCTCGATAATGCAGTTCCCTTTCTTATGAAGTGTTGTAATGCTGCATAATTATTTTTTGTTACTTGGTAGTTGGTATGGTAGATACGTAGTATCTTTTCAATTGAGAACTCGCCATTCATATCATCATGGCCACTTTATTCAATAGCTTTCCCATATGTCTCTGTTCCATCTTTCTGACTCTTAAAACACTTAATACTTCAGCAAATGTATTATCGCATTGCTGTCTCAAATTATCTGGAAGCTCAACTAATGTAAACAGTTGACGTAGATATGAAGATGAGCTATGTACTGTGCTTGATAGAAAACTTGAGATCCTCTGATTGGTGGTAGTTGCATCAAATCACCATCAAACTGATACAACTACAACTGATGAAACTTATGAATAACACGTTTGTATAGGGTAATTGTTAACAGTTCATTATGTACTGTCTTCAATAAGGCGGCTGATTCTCTTAAATTTCTTTGGTCGAGATGTATAGCTCCTATCATTCCATGTTCGCCAACAATTTTTCGTCAACACGCTGTTATAGTTGATTGTACACGTAGATACCCAAATATGGATAGAGCATATTTGAGGTAGTCATGTTGATTTCGTTGAAATCGTGTGTCTTTTCCCAGAACATACTTCACTATTCACTTCAGTACTTACATGTACCATTAAAATAACTTATTATAAAATTCCTTTAATACATCGATTAGTTGTAATATAGCTTAGAATGAGTTATAGATATATTACATACATCTTGTTTGAAAAGCATTATTGGTTACAAAAAACAAAAATATTTTTAAAAGGATGATTTCTTTTGCCTTTTGTATTTTATGAGCATTCTTTGCGTTGGGGAGGGGGGATTAAAAAGATTTCTATACTTATATTGCAAGAGCATCATATTTGTACATTTCCCAATTCTACAAAACACGAAGAAAAAAAGTTAAATAAAAGGTTCAAGATGGGTTATAAACATTGCACTAAATCCCTATAAATTTATATTTAATTAATCCTTCTGAATCCTCCAGTCCTTCTAAATTCCTTCTAAAATTTATTTAATAACTTATAAATTAAGGCAGCACATTTCATTTATTGGCGAATTTTTTTTATTTTTTTTATTCGATTATTAGATTGCTGATTTTAAGGCACAGCTGCTCTGTTAAAGAAGCACAATTTTTTTTCATTTTCTTGCAAATCCATTTTTATGACAAATAATTTTATCTATTCAATGCTGCTGTTAAGACTGTTCTCAATTGCTTTTTACACGGGCACAAAATTCTTTACACATTTACAAATTCATTTTTTAAAGGAAAGATCAAAAATTAGAATACCTGACAATTTAAGCAGTTTCGAATAACGTTTTCAATTTTTTAAATCAATAAATTAACTAATGAGTTATAAGCGATTTTGATCACGGGACAAAATCGGTTATCATCCTTCTTTGAGTCATTATTCTTCTTTCGTGCGAAAATTCAATTCAAAATGCTGTTTTTGTCAATATTTCCCGAAAGGTCCATTGAGTTAAAAACTTAGCAGAAAAAACAATTCGATTAGATAGTTTCTGCACAACAACACCTACTAGTTTCACGCATTTCCAAACAAAAATAAACTAAAACTCCTTTCATAATGTCGCCATTTTGTATTCAAGACCAACTTAAATGAGGTCGAGATTCGCAATTTGAAAGTAGGATGATCTCGGAAGGAAGAATATATAAAATATTGAAGAAATGTTTTAAATGATAGAAGTTTATCAAGTATCAAGACATAGATCAGCACTTTCAGAACGATAATTAAAGATCCTTTCCTTTCAAAAACCTCCCTTAACCAATTCAGGGGTGAGTGTCTTTCGCAAAGTTTTTAATCATATATTACTAGTTTTTTAGAGCAGAAATTTTTGCACAATTGAATCGGAAAAAACTCGAATAAAATAAGACAAAATTTGCAATAAAAATTTACTGATTAGAATAATTAAAGTTTCTGAACACCTTGTACGGCACGTGAACCCTCACTCGTTCCCAAGAAATTAAAAGCATGCTCCCCACAGAAATAGAGCTTTACAGTCAATATCAAACAAATTTCATTTATCATGTTTTAAAAATCTCAATGAAACATCATTATTCTCATCTTTATTAATTCTTCTATGTTACTTTTGTTGCAGTTGAATATTTTCAAATAAAACAGTATATTACAAAAAAAAAAAAATCTGTTAAAAAGGGAAAAATGTTATTCTAGTGATCAAAAACATTTTATTGAAAGAAAAAATTCATTCTGAAACGTAGTTTTCCTTTGAAAATGGAAATTTCGTATTTCCTTTTATGAGTATGTTGATACAATTTGGATTGCGAGTGCAAATATTAATATTTGAAATGGACTGAAGAAATGTTGAAAATGAAACGAGATGAATATATAAAAATTAAACATCGTAGAAGAACATTTATTTGCATATCTTTTATTAGAAACTATTTTTCTAATTGATTTAATTTCAATTAATAATGAGCTCTTTAGTCTTTTATGTTCCGAAGATATTTTAAAGCATCATTAAATAATTTTCTATAAAATTAATTTTATGCATCAATTATAGTAGTAATACAAGTTTAAAATGAGTTTTTAACCATTTGAAAAATTTTTCTCTCGTTTTTGATATCTGAGGCATATCTGAATGTTTGTGATGCATAAAGGAGATGGGCCGATAAGGGCTATTTTTCGCCCATCATGTACCGAAAAAAAGGTTTCGAATTCTGATAATTTTTCAATGGCTTTGCATAAGTAAAGATATTTATTTTTGTTTAGTATAAGCTTTACTTTATAAATAAAAGAGTAAGTCATGGAAATTACAACCTAAAAATGGAGTGTTTTGGCTTTTTTCTACATTTGTTTTCGTTTTCTGTGTCTTTGAGTAACTTTTTTTAAGAAGCCCTCGATGAACCAAATTAATTTTGACATGCAATGATATTAATATTTATGAGCTTTTATAGGAACATTATTTTGTTTTTGTTCAGTGTGCGCTTTTACCTTTTAAAGAAAAAATGTATCATGCGGGAGAATCAAATGCACTGTTATGAGAGCGCGTTAAGATTTGTTTTGCCATACTAAAAAAATATTTACATTGTTTAGAAGTTAGTGTTATCTGAAACTATTTTTGTAAATATTTATTAAAGAAATTACTAATAAATAATGCTTGGATATCAGTATAATTTTTTGCTTATCTGTTCTTACAAAAAAGTTGATCGATACTGTAAAAAGTCGATATTGTAAAATCGGTACTAAAAGCACATCGATATTGAAGTGTTCGAAAATCTGCGATCTACAGAGTGGTTCTAAGTAGTGCTCTAAATGTAGACAGTATGTATCTCGTGATCTTCAGTCTCGAAATACTTCTATTTCTTCTTCTGATGTAACAATAAGAGATTATGCGTCAACGATTACTGCCAACGAAACCACGAATAAGAAACCTAATATAATTTATCAATACCTCATTGAAAGTAGTCTAACACTTGTTGTATAACATGTAAAGGTAAGAACTAACTCCTTACTGTAGCAAAAGCTATTGAAACTCATGCCTTTATAAAAATTAGAATCTATATTTCATCGGAAAAACGATGCTGTGAAATTCATATTTCTTGATCGGTCTTCAGTAAATTGGCTCTGCAAAATTTACGCTCTGTAAGTATAACTCTGTATGAAATATATATTGAAACTGCTTAAAACAATATCAAAAATGTACAAAGCAGAAGGCCTCGATTTTGATACACCTGGACACTTTTCCGAAATCGATTATTATACTCTCATGGGTATATCTATGTATCATTTTAGCTACATTTTTAAACTAATAAAGATCAAAATGCGTTCCTCAAAATAGAGGTTATCTCGTACTTACTTTGCAGTGTTAATTTTAAAACTCAAAACTGGTCTCTAATGGTGTTCTGTCCTAATTATTCATTATAAGAAAAATAATAATATCTTCTGTAAAATATGCAAACCAGACATCGATTTAGAACTTTGTCCTACAACACCTTGGAATGCAACACATCACCAGAACACAGGTTATCGAAAAATATACGAGGCATTTATAGGAAGATTATTTATTCCGGATGACGACAATAATACTGTGATGATGATTATTTTCGATAGCATTTTTTCGTATGGTATTCGTCAATACTTCTAATTATATTTTGGATGTCTTCGGCCCTTACTTCGCGTATTCAAAGAACAATTATGCTATCATACTTACACATATATTAAAAAGAGATTCACATAATATCAGAGAGTTGCTGAAACAAAATGATGTTGGGAGAGTTGATAGATTTTACGATAGATAGTTGATAGATTTTTGGTGGATAGATGATTTGAACTTTTGCAAGAAGTGAATATCGAACATGACAAGCCAAGATTCCAAAATAAGTAGCAAAGGTTTTCAACATAAAATGATAAGGAACACCTCTCGTGACCAAAATTTGATTGTTTGACACAAAAATGTTAAAAACGATACGTATAATACTTGGATAAAAAACAGCGAAGCAACATCACACAAAAGTCCTTCCGGCAATGCCGGCAGGAAGAGGTAGCTTTCATATACTTACATATTTATTTATTTATTTATTTTAAGGTAAGTTACATTGTTCAAAAATACTAAGCTCAAATTAGTTGAAATAATCTTATAAAATTAGTGATTTTATAAGATTGAATACTAGTTTTTGTCAAGACTGAATATTAATAGGAATTTTTAGAAATTAGTCATCCTTTATTCAACCTGGTTTTATTCTAAGCGATTTAGAGAGTCACCAAATTCCACGATATCATAAAGTGTAAGCCATTTTAAAACAAAATTGTGGATCGTTCAGATCAGACCGTTTCAAAATGTCAGCCATAGGCAAAATTCAAAGTGCTATAACTCAATCATTTTTTAAGATATAGACAAAATAAAAAGTTTTCTGGAATTATTAATTTAAGTTCTAACACGTAAAAGAAAAATATTTTTCAACTTTTAATTTTTTCGCATTTAATTTTAAATTTAATTTTTTTTTTAAATTTAATTTGCCATCATTTTGAAGCAAAATGGTTTATGATGCTGGCCAACGAACTCGGTCGAGACATTTGTATATATTATGTACATACCAAGTTTCATTTAAATCGGTTCATAAATACGCGTGCTATCACGTGACAAAAATTAGATCGTTTCAAAATGTCAGCCATAAGAAAAATTCAAAGTGCTATAACTGAATCATTTTTTAAGATATAGACAAAATAAAAAGTGTTCTGGAATCTTTGTTTTAAGTTCTAACACGTAAAAGAAAAATATTTTTCAACTTTTAATTTTTTCGCATTTAATTTTAAATTTAAATTTTTTTTTTAATTTAAAATGGCCGCCATTTTGAAACAAAATGGCGAATGATGCTGACAAACGAACTCGGTCGAGACATTTGTATGTACTATGCACATACCAAGTTTCATTCAAATCGGTTCATAAATACGTTAGTTATCGCATGACAAAAATCAGATATATATATAAGTCAACATTTGAACGGAGGGTGGTTTTGGGGTCTGGGGGTCATGATCGGTGAAAATATACCAAATGTTTCCGGAAGTTCTTTCCTCCGGACGGCTGCAATAGGTAGCTTTTTACTTTTTGTAATGAAAACTACCTAATGGCACTGTCAATGTGAAGTAGGAGCTAGTGTCTTAGAGTACTAGACGCATGTTGCTTCCATATTATAATTTCTCGCTTACTTGTGCCATAACTCAACCAAGATTAAAAAAACAAGTATTGAATATTCTCATATGCTACAAGCCGCAGCCGCTGGATGATCCAGTAGTGATTCTGGTGAAGCAGCCAAGGAGGAAAATAATCTGAAACATATTGCCAAAAATGTCTGAAACTGTATGATTATATTTTCTGTTTCGAATTATTTCCAATTTTTCATAAATTGAAAAAAAAGTATTTATAAGTTCCATCCATCATAATTTTGCATTTAGTTTTGTATTTACTATTGATTTTTTGGATTAAAACTAATGACAATAGTATTTATGTTCATTAATATACAAAATGTTTACTTAAATATATGTTTTATTTTTTCATCAATTATTAAACTTTCGTCCAAGGTATTGTTATTTTCTTATATATTATGAAATATACTAATGATAAAAATGTATGTCACATCTAGATGCGGATGTGTGAAAAATGGCCCTTGTCAGCCCACCTCCTTTTATTCGTTTTCTGATTGGTTCAAAATAGTACATATAATCCATATATGACTTTGTAATCCACGATTTGATCATCATAAAAATGTTGATTTTATGTATTTTATTTAAGTGTTCAGATGCATCATGGGTACTTTTTTGTCAGACATTATTAACCGACACCAAAATTTAATTGCTATGTTTATATTTCAATCGTGTATTTATCGTATAACAGCAAAGCCACATGTTTTTATAGGTAATAGTAAGCCTCTTCAGTTTTTATCCGATTTCTTTATAACTATTTGTTAGAAAAATCCTATTTAACTAAATCCATAGGGATTTGTTTGTTGTGGGAGCCCTTCCATTTAACTTTTTATGAGAGCTAATTCAATTTAAGTATTACTTATCAGATGTCGCACCTTAACCATTATGGTCAAACTTTCGAGCTATCACTTCTATTTTGTTCTCTCATTATATAATATCCCTTTTACCTTGACCTTCATTATCTTAAAACTTCATATGATTTTTAGGTAGATTTTGTATGAAATTCTACCTGTTGCATTCGCACCAGTGTTACAATTTCTCAAAAATTTTAGCGGATCTGCACCGATCATGACCCCTAGACGACAAAACTTCCACCAGTAATAAAGTTTATATATATATATATATATATATATACATATATATATATATATATATATATATATATATATCACTTTCTTCTGAAAACGATAACTTCCATATTTCTGATCAGATCTTCTCCAAACTTTTACATAAAATCAAGGAGGATTAAATCTCGGCCAAGTTCGATAATCTCGGTCAAGAGGATTTTTGTGAAAAAAAAAAAAAAAAAAAAAACCATAACTTCTTAACGAAAATGGATATTGAATCAGTTTAAAGTTTATATTACCTCTAAGAAATGGGCAAAAAGTTTATGCAGACAGATATTTGATAAAATTCAAAATGGTCTCAAGGGGCGAAGAAAAATAGAGCAGAAAAAAATTCATAACTTCGTCAATTCTTATGACATCAAATCCAAATATTTTTTTATAAATGTTCTTAATATTATCTAAAACTTTTGTAATGACAAGTTTTTGAAAGGACCAATTCTTACTTCAAAGAAAAATTAAAAACGAAAACAAAAAGGGTGATGGAAAAAGAAAAAAATCCATAACTTTGTCAATTCTTAAGATATCAAATCCGATTAAATGTATTTTACATCTTCTTAATAATATCTATAATTTTTATACAGACAAGTTTTTTATAGGACCAATCCTTATAGCTAAAATAAATTAGACAAAAGTAGGAGTTGAAGAAAAAATCTCAAAGTCTCAAGAGTTCAAGAAAAATAGGACAGAAAAAATCCAAAAATTCGTCAAATATTATGATATCAAATCCAAATATCTTTTTTTATAAATTTTCTTAATATTATCTAAAACTTTTGTAATGACAAGTTTTTGATAGGACTAATTCTTATTTCAAAATAAAAATAAAAAACGAAAACAAAAAGAAGGATGGAAAAAGAAAAAAATCCATAACTTTTTCAATTCTTAAGATATCAAATCCGATTAAATTTATTATACATTTTCTCAATAATATCTACAACTTTTACATTGACAAGTTTTTTATAGGACCAATCCTTATAGCTAAAATAAGTTAAACAAAAATAGAAAAAATTTCAAATCAAAACTGCGTATACAGTGACTCATTTTTAAATCCATTTTTGATTTAATACGCATCCAAATGACAAGTTCTCTTATTTGGGAACTGTATAATGTGACGTATTAGTCATTTTTTCTTATAAAGATAGAATATATTTCAAAAAATGCTTTGAAAATAGCCTTTTTGAGTATAATTTTCTGAAGCGATCGTGATTGTAAAATTGAGGAAGTATTCAAACAACAAACTGCTTATATTCTGACTCATTTTTAAATGCATATTTGCCCTCAAATGCATACAATTGACAGTTTCCCTTATTTAGGAACTATATAATGTGACGTATTAGACAGTCTTTTGATATAAATAGAATATATTTCAAAAAATGCTTTGAAAATAACCATTTTGAGCAGAATTTCCTGAGGGATTGTGATAGAAAAATTGAAAAAATATTCAAATAGAATACTTCCATTCAATTACTAACGAATTACTAATTCATTCGGGGAGTTTCAATGCAGCGAAGCCTAAAAATTTATTACTGAGACATTCTTCTACTAACATTCTTTGTTCATCATTTTTGTCTTCAAAATTTTCTTCATTGTTCTTATTACATTCATTATTCTTCATAGTTCGCAGATCATTGCTTCTGATCCTACTGACATATTAAAAATTTTCTAACTGGGGGATAATATTGTGTACAATACTTTTCCACATATCGTCGGCATCTGATATGCACTTTCTGATGGTGAAAACAGTATTTCAAAAATCTCTGTCTGTTTGGGCTATAGGTGGAGGTAGATTTTGAAGAACGCTCATTTCAACAACAAAAAATAAAATTTGATTACAGATGAGCCCAGTTTAATAACTTTATGTGGCCTCTTTTGAAAATTCTTTAATGTCATTTTTGTGCAAGATCTGGTCTTATCAGAATAATCTTAAGCTAATCTCGGCTCAAATGCCCACTTTGACAGAATTTTTTAAAACAGATTCAGCCTTTATTCAAAAACTTACCAATACGAGAAATTATACAGCTCCTAAATAAGAGAACCTGTCAATTGGATGCGTTTGAGAGCAAAACCGAATTTAAAAATGAGTCATAAAAACGAAATTTATTATTTGAATGCCTCAATTTTTCAATCATGATCGCTTCGGGAAATTCAGTTCAAAATACCTTTTTCGGCATTTTAAAAATATATTCTGCCTTTATCAAAAAACTGATCCATGCATTACATTATATAGTTCCTAAATAAGAGGATCCTGTAAACTGGATGCGTTTAATAGCAGAAATGGATTTAAAAATGAGTCCGTAAAAACGCAACTTGTTATTTGAACACTTCCTCAAATTTTAAACTTCATCACTTCGGGAAATTCTGTTCAAAATACCCTTTCTGGCAGCCTTTTTAAAAATATATTCTGTCTTTATCAAAAAACCTGACCAATGCATCACATTATACATTTTCTACATAAGAGAACTGGCATTTGGATTCGTTTAGAATCAAAAATGAATTTTAAAATGTGTCAGAATATAAGCAGTTTGAATTGGAGTTTTTCTCCAACTCCTATTTTTGTTTAATTTATTTTTGCTATGCGAATTGGTCCTATGAAAAACTTGTTAGTATAAAAGTTGTAGATAGTATTGAGAAAATGTAAATTAAATTAAATTATATTTGATAGTTTAAGAATTGACGAAGTTATGGATTTTTGTCTTTTTTTCACCCCTCTTTTTCTTTTCGTTTTTTATTTTTTACATCGGCAAAAGTTGATCCTATCAAAAACTTTCAAATACAAAAGTTTTAGATAATATTAAGAACATTTATAAAAAATTTAGTTGGATTTGATATTTTGAGAATTGACGAAGTTATGAATTTTTTTCTCCCAAAACCCCCTTTTTTCGCCTTTTTAGCCCATTTCGAAATTTATCAAAAATCTGTCATGCATAAACTTTAGGCACATTTTTAAGAAGTAAGATAAACTTTAAACCGATTCGATATCTATTTTAATTAAAAAGTTATAGCGTTTTTTCGGTTTTCTCAACCTCCCCCTCCTATTTCCACCCCTTTGTTCCGATTTTGCCCATTAGCGAACTTAGCCGATATTTTATACCCCTTGATTTTATGTATCAGTTTGGAAGCGATTTGGATTCGAACTAATCTGAACTGTCACTTTCATTAATGGTTGTATTAACTTTCATTTTCAAGCATCAATAACGTAAATGTATATTTGTTGTCTATGTGAATTTTCTGTGATTACAACTCCCGGTGATGTAGCTCTAATTAGAGACTTTCTGTAAAACGAAACTTGAAATCATTCTGTTCTGTATTTGTAATTGATCATGTATTTTTTCCGTACGGGAAGAGTATTTTTTCTCATCCTACGGATATTACAGTATGTATATTTTAATTAAGAAATGCATTAAATCTTTTATTGTTAAAGATCATCACTTCCTCTACTACAAGGCTATTCAGAAAACAAATACAGTGAAATATGAATGACCATTAAATAAAACAAATAATAATTTTTCCTATATTACTCTAGGATTTAAGTAAAAGATTCGCTTTGCACGTGTTTCCTAGGGTTAACTCTGCCAGAAATGATAACGGACTGGAGTGGTACTCTTGTTGGATCAGAGGTAATAGGAATTTTCTTTACCCTATTTACCCATTAAAAATTATTGAGAATATAACATTAATGGAGGTCTCTCTTGCATATTATTGATATTTATATAGTATATTTGCAATATTTAATGCCATGTAAAAGCTTCTTGGAAACTAATAACATTGGGGAACGAAGACATTGAGAGTACAGTTTATACTGTGAATGTTATGCTTCCGCGACAAGAAAAAGTGCGTTGACTATTTCAATAAAATCTCCCTCGATATCTCTTTTTTCTAAAACATTTTAATGCGAAAACGATTTATTGACTAAATGCAACTGATTTAAATTAAAATTTGTCACTATTACAACATGTACATGTAAAATTTATATAAAAATGTATTTATTCGCTTTGACGAAATTTTGGAGCTAATAAACATGTGTTGTTATCTGAAAAAGGTTTGCAATTTCTTACGACTCCCCGCGTCTCCCCCAATTTCCGGTCAGTTAAGAAATAATTACTTGAAGAATGGAGTTTTTAATCTGCAATATATTGTTTTATTTTTGGAACTTTCTAAAACACAGAAATAATATTTGTAGATTTGAACTTATCGGAAAAATTTAACTTAAATGCATACTAAATATGACAATAAAATATTAAAGCAAAATAAAATAAATAAAAAGGTTTCTATTTAAGTGCTGAGTTTAAGGATCGAGTGAAACAGGTTTTTAAGGCTGAAACTGAATCAGAATTTCGGTAATCTTTCTGTTTTCGGCCGAAAACAAAAACGAATGTAAAAAATTCATAAAGTAAGACATACATAAATATGCATAATTATTAATTAATTATACGTATTTATTAAATATGCATAGTTATTAATTATATACATATTTAAATATATATAATTACTATTAATTAAACGCATTTATTAAGTTAGTATAATTATTAATTAAATATACATATTTATTAAATATACATAATTATTAATTAATTATACATATTTATTAGATATACACAATTATTAATTAATTATGTGTGTGACTCAAGTTGACTCGTTATGACTTAAACCCAACAAATTTTATTTTCATAATATAATACGTAATTTATTCAACCATAACACAGAAATATATTCTATTATACGAATTTCATTAAATTTATAAATTCCACTCAAGTCTTGAGTCAATAGTGAATGATAAATTGCAAACAATAAAGTTCATAGCAATTAATAATCTCATTTGAGCCGATATAGCTCAAATCGATGAGTAATGTTGAAAATTTCTGAAGACACGAGATTTTTGAAATAAAAATATTTTCGATCAGGCCGAAATGTCAGCAGCATTTTCAGCGAAACTGAGATTTTCGGGCGAAAACGAAACGAAACCGAATTATCGGTCAATTACTATTAGAGTTGTAAAAAAAAAAAAAAAAAAAAAAAAAAATGGGGAAAGTTATTTTGCTCAAACATGAATCTTTCTAACGTCAAAACCGAGTCATTTTCACAAAAATTTAGGCATATGCAGGGCAGTGAGGGGGGGGGGGGGTCTAAATAATTGAAAAAAGAAAGATTTGTTAAAAAGATTACTGTTTAATACTATTGATTTACTGAAAGAAATTTATTTCTGAATATTAAATAATATTTAATTTTTAAGTTACTTTTTATTGTTTTTTACATTGGTATGTTTTGAAAAAAATCTTGCGCAGATATTTTGATTAAGTAAAATTATTTGTTTAGCATATGTCATCTTTATAGTCTCCATTCTAAAATATATTGTGAAGGCTACGGACCACAGTCTTATCAGTTCTTTACTTTAACTTGGATTTCGTGCTGCCGGAATCCATAATCCATAATCCAATCAACGAATTGCTATTTATGGTTATCGGAAAAAAAAAATATTATGCTAATATAGTACAGAAGTTTTAACTTGAATATGGGGTTGAATAACAAATAAAGAAAAAATATTAATTAATAAATAATCTGAAAAGTTTTGTTTTATAGTATACAGTATTTTTATAGTGTGTACATTCTATAATTTGTTTTCTTTTTTACATTTAATATTTTTAAATGTATCTTAAACGGGATTTTAGGAGGATAGCTTTCCCTAACGAAAATGAAATTACTGTTCATTTCTTCATTCTTTTCTTTCTTTCTTTTTATTTTTTATTTTTTTATCATTTTAATGCTAGTAGAAATTCACGTTTGCATATTTATTTTATTTTATCTGATTTATTTATTTATTTTTATTTATTTATTTATTTTTGTACGTTAAATTTTGAAGTTGCTTTTCGGGAATTCGTATGGTTCTTCAAAATTGCACATTGAGCAATGTTAGATATACATGTTATGCACACATTACATACTACATACATATCACTTTAAACCTGATTATTAAAAACTCATTTATCAAAGAAAAAATTAAAATTCCTTTACAAAATAATAAAAAAATTATAAGTGATGTTAAATTGTAACAATATGTTTATTTTTAACTTTCAAAATATTTTAATTCTTTGATGAAAAGTTCTTGAAAAATATGTATGTTAATCTAATTTAAATAATGTGCTTTGATAATAAATTGTCAATAACTAATTATATTTAATCTTTCAAAGAAACTACTGGAAAAAAAACCTTTTGAAATAAGATTTTTGCAAACACAATTCAAAATTAATATGTCGCCAAAATGAGTGCTATAAAGCCAGATATTGCAACCATATTAAGCCAAGCCTCCAAGCCAAGGGAGTGAAAAGTCTGTATAGGCTATTACATGCTATCTTTTTCATCCTTTCCGGACTTATAATAAAAATTGTTTTATTTTATAAATTCGTCCTTCAGTTTTAAAGGTAACTTCTTTTATGAGGTTTCTATAAATAAGTGAATGCTTTTTGCAATCTCTGATGACCCAGAAAAAATAATTGTATATTTTCTTTAGTGATTTTGACATTTTCGTAATTTAAGTTTTTCTTATTTCTGTCTTTTTTTTACACTACATTGCTTATCTGATGCTTTGAATAACGCTCCGAATGTTTTGTAACATTAAACAGGTCATCGATTTTTAGGTAGATTTCGTATGAAATACTGCCTATTGCGGTCTCTGCCATGTTGGAATTTTTGAAATTTTTTTGCAGATCTAAGCCGATCACAAATCTCTAGATCACAAAACTACCATCAGTAAAAAAGTTTATATATATACATATCCATCTATCGGTCTATATCACTTTTTTATAGACACGATAACTTCTCCGATTGTGCTCAAATCTCTTTCAAACTGATACATAAAATCAAGAGGCATAAAATGTCGGTCATGTTCGTTAACAGGCAAAATCAGACAAAAAAGGGTGGAAATACGGAGGATTTTTGTGAAAACCGTTAAAACGCCATAACTTCTTAAATAAAATAGATATCGAATCAGTTTAAAGTTTGTTCTACTTCTAAGAAATAGGCCAAAAGTTTATGAATAACAGATATGATATGAAATTAAAAATGGTCTCAAGCGGCGAAAAAAACAGGGTATTTGGGAGAAAAAAATCATAACTTCGTCAATTTTTAAGATATCAAATCCAAATAAATTTCTTATAAATGCTCTAAACATTATCTAAAACTTTTGTTTTTACAAGTTTTTGATAGGTCACACTTTTACCGATGAAAAAAATTAAAAACGAAAAGAAAAAGGGGGGGGGGGTGGAAAAAGAAAAAAATCCATAACTTCGTTAATTCTTAAGCTATCAAATCCGATTAAATTTATTTTACATCTACTTAATAATATCTACTTTTATAGTGACAAGTTTTTTATAGGACCAATTCTTATAGCAAAAATAAATTTTAAAAAAGTAGGAGTTGAAGAAAAAAACCACAAATCCAAACTGCTTATATCATGACTATCACAAAGCGATTGTGATTGAAAAATTGAGGAAGTACTCTAATAACAAATTGCTTATTTTATGACTCACTTTTAAAACCATTTTTGCCCTCAAACGCATCCAATCGACAGGTTCTCTTATTCAGAAACCATATAATGTGCCGTATTGGTCAGTTTTTCGATAAAGGCCGAAAATATTTTTAAAAATGCCCTCAAATTAGCCATTTTGTACAAAATTTCCCGAAGCTATCGTGAATGAAGATTTGAGGATGTATTCAAATAACAAATTGCTTTTTTATAACTCATTTTTAAAAACATTTTTGCTCTCAAACGCATGCAATTGACCGGTTATCTTATTTAGAAACTATATAATGTGCCATATTGGTCAGTTTTTCGATAAAGGAAAAATATAAATCACAAAATGCTGCCAAAGTTACCATTTTGAACAAAATTTTCCGAAGCGATCATGATTGAAGATTTGAGGATGTATTCAAAAAATAAATTGCTTATATTATGACTCATTTTTAAAATCATTTTTGCTCTTAAATGCATTCAGTTGGCAGTTTTTCTTATTTAGGAACTATATAATTTACCATATTGGACAATTTTTTCATAAAGTCAGAATATATTTTTAAAAAAATGGTGTCAAAGTAGACATTTGAGCCAAATTTAGCTTAAGATGATTCTGATAAAATCGGCTCTTACAGAAAAATGAAATGGAAATTTCTTCAGAAGCGGCCAAATTAAAATTGTTAAACTGGGATTTTCACTAATTACATTTTATTTTTTGTTGTTGAAATGAGCACTTCACAAAATCTACCTCCACTTATAGGCCAAGCCGATAGGGATTTTTTTTTATTTGTATCTGATTCAATACATCAAAATTGACGTTAAAATTTCACCTCTACCATTGTAAAAAAATGGTAATATTTAATTGTCTGAGCGAAGCGAAGTCTTTATACTCAGAGATACGTAACGATATTAAAATTCAAAAAAATTCTTTCGTCAAGCAAATCTCAAAAAGTACTTGTCGGATTTTGATTCTGTTTGTACCAATAGATGCCTAAGAAGGTAATCTGGTGAATGCACCACCTACGAAAAATTAGTTCCAAATAGTTTAAAAGTTATATTAAAAAAACTGATAAAAAAGCACAATTTATTTGCATACGTCACAGAAATTTGGTGTGCGTCATTTTCACAAGTTGGATGTTTTCATTAGATTTCCAAATTCAAGCACATGGAGCAAGGAAAATATGCAAATAATTTTCATGTAAGTGCTATAAAACATATTTAAACTTAAAAAACAAACTGAAAAAAAATCTTTTTTTTTTTTTTTTTTTTTTTTTTTTTTCGTTAATTGAAAAGAAAAAAGCCATAATTCTTAGTAACTTAGCATTTGATATTTTGCGATTTTTTTTATAATTGCGTTTTATAATCGCCATGTAACATCTTTTATATTTCGCGCGTGCAAAATGGAAACAATTCTTTCGTATTTAAATTAAATACGAGTTTGACATGGCTGCTTCAGATGTTACTTTTATTAATAGATTATATATTGTTATTCTGTTTACATCGATCACTTTTTAATATTTTGTTATTTTGTCATACAATTTCGCCAAATTATACGAATCGCCAAACTAATAGCCAAATTACACATATTGATATATTTTTTAATTTTTAAATAACGAAAGAAGAAATAAATTAATAAAACATTTATAAAAATACAAATAAAAAGTGGGATTAAAAATTCCTTGATGACGTTTTAACCTCTTGAAGAAAGCCATTCGCAGTATGTAAATGGTTAATTTTAATGCATAAATTGCCAACTGGCACCAGTAAATTTTTAGTACAATTTTGATCTCATAATATACGTGACGAAACGGTTTTGATTATTTCAGATTATTTTCAATTAAATTTGTTCGTAAATATAAATTGACCATTTTTGGAGCACAAAATGCCTTGCCCCTGAAAGGTTTAAACACATGTATCGTGTTTAATACGATTGAATGAAACATTCCCGATCATCCATTATTGGCGTTTAATCTTATAGTTTGTTGACAGTTTAATCAAGTAGTACCAAAAAAGAAACAATAGTTGAAGCAATAAATAAAAATTATAAATAATAATCATAATAATAAATACAATAAAAAATATACATATCACAATAAATCGAAAATATTAACACTTACAGCAATATTCAAAATCAAAGTTTTCATCAATTTGGCGACATTTCATAAAATCGCACCAACTTGGCGCGTATATGACATTTATGCCATATTTATGTGTAAAAAATAAGCATAAACGTTCATCAGATATGAAATCTGACTTTCTGAAGCCCAAAAAGGACCAAGATTTATAAAAACGCCGAGGTGAAGGTATTAATGGAAAAGTACCATAAAAATAGGACAAAAATATCATATACGTATTTCGGGTACTACTTGGTTATACCGTCGATCAAAAAAATATCGCCAAATTATAAGATTAAATTCCGACAACAGATGACCTTGAATGTCCCATTCAATAACATTAAACATGATACGCGTGCGTAAAACATCATAAAGTAATTTTTATCTCGACTTTTTATTAATATTTTACTAATTTAATTTTTCTTCTATTAATTAAAATAAAAATTTAGTCAACATGCATAAGTTGGCTATTACTTTGGCGATTTGTATCATTTGGCGAAATTGGTCGACGGATAACTAAGTAGTACCGTATTTGGTTTGGCGAAAATTTGGTGAAAATCACTTTTGAATTATTTTCTGTTATATTAAAAAGGAAGCAACAATAAATAAAAACGCTATTAAATACAGATTTAATTAATATAGAAAAAACAATTGCCTGGTTACCATGTTATGCAAAACAAGCTGGAAATTGCACGTGAAGGGTAGCAAATGTGATGCGTTCGTATGATAACTAAGTTTTAAAAACATTCAGATCTTGCTGTTATAGTAGACAGTACTTCGGATACAGTATAGTGTCCGAAATCTTTTTTGTGTTCCTGTAAATATACAGGAAGTAACTTTTATTACACCTCAGCAACGCATATCATAGTCATAAAATGTGAAATAGTTTAACATAATTAAAACGCGTCCCAAACAAAGTTTTCCTGTATAACATTATGTAGGGAATGCTTTTAGGTGGCCCTGTAATTTAATAATAAATATTCTTTGCATCACAGATTGTAAAGAATGTATATTTTAGTATATATATATATATATATATATATATATATTTTTAAAATTTCAAACGATTAAAACTTATTTGAAACTTTTTCCCCCATTGACCGTAATGTAAAGGAATAATTTTGATTGCCCCTGTAGTTGATCTATGCATCCGATTTTCATAAAATTTGAAATTACTCGACAAAATTATGTAATAAATATATTTTTAAATTTCAAATGATTCGGTTGGGTAGTTTTTGCGTTGTTATAGGCGGACAGACAGACGGACGGACGGACTAAACGACAACTATAGGTGCTACGTATGTACATAGTTACGAACGCACCTAATAACGATATTTCGATGCCAATTATATAGAAAAGTACCAAATTCTGTTCTGGCTTTTTGGGTGAAATTTTATTTTATTTATTTATTTATTTATATATTTATTTATTTATTTGCATTAAATGAATCGGTTGCGCTTATTTTTTTTTTTTTTTTTTTTTTTTTTTTTTTTTTTTTTCATTTTCCAACAAAGTTGAAAAGTGTTTATGCATTCAGTTTGTCCGGTCCGTCTGTCCACATTCTAACATCCGTAAATATACTCGGATTTTTATGCAATTGGTAAACCTTATTTAGGGTCCCCTAGGCATGTTTATTATTGTATATGAAGTATGTGAGATTAATAATTTACTTACAGGGTTACCCAAAAGTTTTCCATCACATTATGGTCTATAAGAAAAATCGTTAACAGATTATTTTAATTAAATTACACTATTTTAAAGTATTGAAACTTATATAAATCGATGAATTGCATTACGATTACGTTTGAACAGGACATTCATATCATTTTTAATCCGTTTACAGGGACACACAAAAGAAATCGGTTATAATACTGTCCTTGAGCAATAATTGCTTGTCATGTGTTTTCAGTTTCGGCATGTGCTTTGAAATTTAACAGTTTTTTAGCTGCATTCGTAATTATATAAAAATGTAGTACCTATAGCCGTCGTCTGAACCGTCCGTCTCTCTGTCCACATAGAACAGCACAAAAACTATCCAACCGAATCGTTTTAAATTTTAAATATATATTTGTTGCCGAATTTTGTTGAGTCATTTTAAATTTTGGTAAAATTGAATTAATAGTTCAAATACAGGGGCAATCAAAACTATACCGTTACATTATAGCCGATGGGATGAAAAAATTCAAAGAACATTTTAATGATGTTACGCGCCCATCGAAACATAATGAAATTGATATGCCTTTATGAGGAGCACTAGAATATATATTTTGTAGAGCATGCCGCACAAAGAATATTTACTATTCAATTACAGGGCACCACAAAAGAATTCCATAACAAAATGGTACGGGGGAGAGGTACATTAATTTTTCAGCTTTACTAATCTGGGGATTTTATCATTTTCTCAACTGTCATTAGTCTTTAAATAATAAATTTTTGGAATAAAACTGCATAATCGAGTTCATATTGACGTATTTGAGTCAGCATGTCTTGCGAAAAAATATGCGCAGATTTGTAAGTCACTTGTGGTGACATTTTTACAGCTCAAGGCTTATGCAGACTAAATATTCAGATATCGTTCGTACCTTATACTGCACGCATTGTATATTCCTTTTATTTAATGCATGCTACAATGAAATACTGCTCAACTTCATGAGAACAAGTTTGAAAAGAAAGAAAAGCAGTGTATGTAGTGGCTAGCATGCACAATCCATTTAAATCTGATCGAGCATATCTGAGACACACTCGAACGATACATTGCATTTCTTTGTTGGTGTTTTCAGGATTTTTATATATCATTTTTTAAAGAGAGAATTCCCTAAATTCTTATCGAGAGTCTCATCGTATGATTAAATAGCAACACATTCAGAATACAGTTAATAAATTTACCAAAATACAATTGCAGTTATTGAAACTTCCTTGATATATTTCCTTAGAATGCACTCTAAAAAATAAATGTGTAAATTGGCCAATTTTACCCATGGATATGTGTAAATTTGTACCTGTCGAATTTTGACACACCTGTCGTAAAATTTACACATTTTTTCTCCGAAATTTACCTATTTTTATGTGTATTTATCTTATGAAAGTAAGTGTGTAATTTATTATCACTTGAAAAACTCAGACAAGTGTGTAAATGTTGAAAAATGCCATTATTTACACGAATTTGTGATTTATTCTAATTTAAACATAATTATATGTACACAGATAAGTGTGTAATTTTTTTAAAATGCATACTTGACTTAAAATTTACACATTTTGAGGAAAAAAATTACCTGTTTTTATGTGCACCTAACTTGAGAAATCAAATGTGCAATATGTTATCGCTTTATAAACTCAAACAAATGTGTAAATGTTGAAAAATGCCTGAAATTACACAAATGGCGTGTTAGACATAATTACAAGCAGAGAATATTCGAAAAATCCGTTTTGTTTTCGTTTTCGGCCCAAAATCTGCGTTCTGCTGAAAATTCGGTTTCGTTTTCGTTTTCGGCCCAATATTTGTATTTTGCCGAAAATTCGATTTCGTTTTCGGCCCAAAATCTGAAATTCACCGAAAATTCGGTTTCGGTTTCGTTTTTGGCCCAAAATTTGAGTTTCTCCGAAAACTCGTTATCGGCGGAAATGCTGTCAGAAATTCGGCTGGACCGAAACTCGGCCGAAACTATCTGAATTCTAGAAATCTTCTTTCTTCCGTTGGAAATTTTTGACATGACTTGTTGATTGAGCTGTTTCCGCTCAGATGAGAAACTCTTTATTTAATGTTATGAATAAAGTTTATTGTTTATAATTATCGACCACAGCTGATTCATGACGTGAAATCAAATTAAACATCCTCCTACATACGGCGCTCTTCACCTGCTCCTTAAAAGCTGCACGCTTAACAGTAATAGAAAATTTTTAGTTTAAAACCGCAGATATGTTTCGATTGCTATTTCTAAAAGTTCTAACATTCTATGTTGTTGATGAATTAATTACATTTTATTTTACATGCAAATAAAAAGTTTTGTTCAAAGTAGAGATGTGCACGCATCCGAGCTTGGCTGACGATATGAATCAGAATTTTCAAATGGGCCGGCAAACAAAATAAACGGGTTTGGGCCGATAAAATAAAATATTTAGCGGTCCTACCGGCCGACATAAAAATTTAAACCAAGCCGATAAAATATTAGCTTCTTTCAAAGAATTTGTTTTTCATCAGAATAAATATAAACCTGCGTCACGAGCTGATGCTTGATAAATAACATTAATGAAGAAATGTAACATGTCCACGGAAGAGACTGGCATCGGACATGGTGTCTGTTTAGATTTTTCAGCACACTTGTGCGGTATTAAGATCAGATTTGCATTTTTTTATTACATAGTGGAGCTGGGCCGGAACTGAACGTAGCTGTTCCCAGGATGTGTGGGGCAAGCAATATGTTTTGTAAAAATATTAGTAGTGATAATGAACTTCTGCTTACGGAATCTTTGGAAATGTACCTTAAAATGTTTTTTAGCTCACAGGCTATCATAGCCTGAGAGCTTATGTGCCCGTCCGTTCTGTATGTATGTGCGTTCGTGCGTAACGCGATAACTCATGATAAAAATATCCGATCCACTTGAAATTTTGTATATAGGTATATCCTGACAAGGCGCTTCCCTGATTAGTTTTTGGAGTTCATTCGATATGTATAAGAGGGGGAACGGGGGGCTCATGCCCCCCGTTAGTTGATATAAATGGGATTTTCATGCAGAATTAAGTTTTCGTTCAAAATTTAGATTAGGATCATTCCGATGAGGCGATTCCGTGACTGTTATTAGGTGTTCATTGAATAAGTATAAATAGGGGGAACAGGGGTTCTAATGCCCCCCCCCCGTTAGTTGATATAAATGGGATTTTCATGCAGAAGTAATTTTTCGTTCAAAATTTAGATTAGGATCATTCTGATGAGGCGATTCCGTGACTGTTATTAGGTGTTCATTGAATAAGTATAAATCGGGGGAACAAGGGTTCTAATCCCCCCCCCCCCGTTAGTTGATATAAATGGGATTTTCATGCAGAATTAAGTTTTCGTTCAAAATTTAGATTAGGATCATTCTGATGAGGCGATTCCGTGACTGTTATTAGGTGTTCATTGAATAAGTATAAATGGGGGGAACAGGGGTTCTAATGCCCCCCCCCCCGTTAGTTGATATAAATGGGATTTTCATGCAGAATTAATTTTTCGTTCAAAATTTAGATTAGGATCATTCTGATGAGGTGATTCCGTGACTGTTATTAGGTGTTCACTGAATAAGTATAAATAGGGGGAACAGGGGTTCTAATGCCCCCCCCCTTAATTTATATAAATGGGTTTTTCAAGCAGAATTTTCAGATTTCGTTCAAATCTCTGAATAGTTTTGGAAGTTTAATGGTTAAGTATAAAAGAAGGGGATAACTCCTTTTAAATTATATAAATGCTAAATGGGTTTTTATTAAGAATTATCTAATTTGCTCTGAATTTTGGATATAGATTTTTTATATGATAAAGCATGTCTTTGATAGCATAGGAGGTTCAATGATTAAGTATAAAAAAAGAGGAAAGGGGAGAGCTGTTTCCCCTTCTTAAATTTTTTTCGAACGGAATTAACCCTTGAAAATATAAGGCTTTAATGTACAATTAGTATTTGTAGCCTGTGAGCTCAATGCCATCAGTTTAGCTGGGCAGTATTCTTTATTAATTCCCTGCTCAACGTGAAACTTTGACACATATTCTGACTAATATTATTTAACAGTAAAGACTTAAAATTGACAAGCTTGACTATTAAAGGAATTTGGAATCGATAGCGTTTTCTATTTTTGATAGATAAATTATTTTTCGACAAATAAGAGTTTCTTATAGTGGCTTCAGGTTTTTCTCCTTTTCGTGATGTTGCTTTCGGAAATTCAATTCAAACGTTATCTTTTGCACGATTTTTTCAAAGCTACATTGCCTTTATCAAAAAATAGATAACGCCATTCGATTACATTATTTATTTATGAAAACACCTGTCTTATGGGTTCCAAAAAAAAAATATGAGTTCATAAATGTGTCAGAAAGTAGCTCTTTGGGGTTTAAAAATAGCCATAGTAAAAGAAAGATAAATATTTTCACAAATCTTCTTTTTATAAAAGAGTTTTAAAAATTATGTTTTTAGCATTCATTTTTTTCTTTTATTCAAAGCAATATTAATTTTTTTATGAATTTTTATTTGAATGTTGAAACGTCCAAGAAATCTAAGTAATCGTTACTGTTGCATTGTGTATTTTCCATCGTAATTTTAAAATATACGTTAAATTTATCCCAGATATGTATGCAGTATTCTTTAAAAGAATCTTAATTGTATGTTAAGAAAAATCTGAATTTTTTGTAGAAATTGAGTTGGGCCATTAACTGTGAAAATCTGAATGGGCCGGGCCGGGTTCGAGTCGAATTTATATCATTTTTACACCGTACTGAGCTGTATCCAGGGCCTGAAAATTCCGGCCCTTGCAGACTTTTAGGTTAAAGACACAGAGATTCCGCCAACTTGGGCACAAAAGATAGATTTTTCAAACAAGGACGCTATTTCAAAGCATTCGTATAGAGGCGAGGGAGTGGCAAAGTTTTTTCGGGAGGAAGTAGCACTTATTTATTTAATCATACGGCTTATCTATATTTAAATCTCCGTTAAACTAATAATAAATTATCAAATGGTTATTTTTTTAAATAACAACTTACTTATAGTTAGTTTTCTAAAAAAACTTTTAAGCAATTTATTTTAACTACTTTTAATGAGAAATATTAAATAACTGAAAAAATGTGTATATTCAAAAATTAAATATTCACTATTGATTTGTTCTTGATTATTAATTGCATTATTAATTAATTATTAATAAATATATATGAGTATTGATTGTCAATAGCAAAAGCAAATATAAAAGTTATACTATTATTTATATTTTGCTTTTGCTTGAACTTGTGCACATTTATACATGTTTATGTATGTTTGTTAAAAATGTGCGTCTAATACACACATAATTAATTAATAATTATGTGTATTTATGTATGTATTAATAACTTAAAAAATGAACATTTTCGTTTTCGGCCGAAAATTGAAAGATTACCGAAATTCGATTTCGGTACATCGGAATCGGACATATGTCGGATAACATATTCGGAAATAATAACATATTCGGAACATAATTTAGTGTTTGTTGGCTAATATTCCACAATGAAATAATAAAAAAAAAACTTCAGTAAAAACACGTACCTATATAAAACAAAAATTTAATAGACATGTAATTGAACTAAGCGCATAAATTGCTAAAATATTAGAATTAAAAAAATTTGCAGCGAGCAAAATCTATGATTTCTCAACTATTGCCTCTTGGTATGATTCCTAGCTTAATTTTAGGAACAAATTTTGCATTTGCGATGGAAGATACAAAGCGTACTTTTCTAATTTAGAAATATTTTGCATTATTGTCTATTAAAATCATTTTTAACTATTCTAAATTTGAACATTGTTTAATTTGGTATGCGATCTATATCAGTATAGTTATCGTTACAATTGACAAAAAGCTTAAACTTTTTTGAAATAAATCGAAAAAAGGCATAAAAAATGTCTTAATATAAGAAATTTTAAATTAAAAAGTCTTCACCACATAAAGAAACAAAAATAATTCACCACACAGAAGAAAACATCTGCCATGTGCCTCTCGAAAACTGCAGACGATTATCGAATATAAATAAATGAATAAAAAAAACACCGCTTAGTCTTTGGAATACGCGGAGAACATTTGCAGAGAACAAAAATAGCCATTTTATGCGCGTATAGCCTCAGTCTGGATTTAAAAATCTTACCAAAAAATTCGTTGGAGTCATTCCATGCGTACTTTTGATGAAATATGTATCCGAGAAATGTACAATTGCTCTGGGCATGGTTAAAAATATTTATACCAGTGTTATTGTACTTATTATCGGAACATTTATTAGATCTACAAACATCAAGGATTACATCAGAAAAGGAAAAACGAAGTCATTGAAAAATAGGTATGAAGAAATATTTTACCTGTTTCTTTTCTTTGAATTATAACTATTTTATTAAAATAAATAACTGTCTTTCGACAACTAAAATCAGATGATAAAAATCAATTATTTAAATTACTTCTTTTAAAAATAAGATTTGTTTACCTGTAGAATATCAATCGTTAAAATCGTATATTTTCTGAAATTTTAAAATTATGTTGAAAAATATTGTAACCACAGTTTATCATAATTAGCAAATATTTAAAGGTATTTAAATTACTGAATAAAAAACTTTCTTTTAAAATAAAATTGTTTGCAAATTTAATTTTTAAATTTTGCATTAAGTAATGACATGAAAATGCTTTTATAAGAGAAAGTTGGTATTCTTTCCAGCTTTAAATTTGTAAATTTATAATATTGATGTGAAGCATATACTTTTCTGCTTATTTTAAATATGAAAAATTATTACTATTTGCTATTTATTCTTTTATTTATTTATTTTTGTATATATTCTTAAAATGATGCCTTTCTAGCATCCGAATAAATATTTGAAATTTAAACATCTAATAGCATTTGAAATAATTCTTTGATTTAAAAATTGTCTGTTTCAGCATGCTTATCATAATGTTTGCTATAAAGTTAACCAGTTTTCATAGTTTTACATGCTATAGATTTCTCAATTCTATTTCTACTGGTGTCAAATGAAAATTAACGGATTTTGATTCATGGTTTTTCATTTACGATTTTTAGATTGAAGCAATTAAAAATTGTTTTCAATTCATTGAAAACATTCATAAACTACAAACAAAATAAACAAAAATAAAAATTTAAATTAAATTAATTTCATTACCCTGTTTATAGTTTAAAGAATACAAAAAATACTGTATAATACAAGAGATTAGATTTTTATGTAAAATTAATTTTGATAATGCTTTGAACATTTAAGCAGCAATGTTTCTTATATAATTTTAAACCTTAAAAAAATCTATTAGAAATATTGCACCTAATTTTCACGTAGATTGATAAAAAATAATTCTTTATCAAATTTAACACAATTATTATAATTGGTAAATAAATCACACAAATTGCCATTTTTCAACGTAGTCCAAAAGCGTATAGGCCTGAATTTGAATCGGAGAGCTTTGAGAGAGCTTGCAATGTTCTGCCAATTGAGCTATCCAGGATAAATCTGGAAGACACAATTCAGCCAAAGAACTACAGATATATAATAAATAATACTAGACTGGCAGCTTACTCCAAAGGTCCCTAGTTCCTGTCCTGCCCTAGATGCTTTTTCACCTATTTGGTAAAATTACATTATAATTCTTTTTGAACGTTATTATTTAGAACTAGTAGTTATCTGTAGAGCTTCTTAGAGCTCCTGGTGATAAATTTGGATGCCAAATTGAACAAAAGCAAGGGTATGTAATATGTGACTATAACATTGCTAACAAAGCGTAGAACCAACATAGTGAAAATTATCCAAGTCGGGGATCGAACACGTAATCCTTGACATAGCTCTCCAAGTGCTCTACCATTTAAGTTACGAGGAAGATGGCCAGCTTTTCAATTCTCACTCACATTTTGTTGGTAAGCCTGCAACTGCAGCACAAAATAATAACGTCTACATGAGCACACAAACTTGTGGCATAACATGAGACACAGATAAGCCCAGCATCAGTGAATACATATTTAATTATAATAATTTTTTAATTATTTATCAGCAGTGAAATTACGCTTTAAATAATTGAATATTTAATATGTGATTTCCACATTACTAATAAAGCGTAGAACCAAAATAATGAAAAATGTCAAACCTGGGATCAAACCCGGAACCTCTGGAATAGCGCTCCAAGTGCTCTCAGCTCCAAGAGCACTTGAAGCCTTAATCGGAGCTTTCTCCCTTTTAATATTTATGATATTATCAGAGTTATAATGGACCTGGCAATACACATCTAACCAGCCACATACATCCTTGATACAAGAAAGCAAAAAATCATGCGTCAAACATAGATTATAAAGCACTTTCCAATACATTCAGAATAATGCAACAAAACTGCACTTAAGAAAAATAAATATAATATTATGTCTAGGTCCACCATATGGAAATGTATAACACATTTTAAAATAGAATTTCAGCTGTTCCTATTCACAATGGAAAAATTATCCGAATTTTTTAGCAGCCCTCTACATGATATAGAGATTTATATCTAATAATAGCATGCATTTCAAAATTTAGTTCATTAAAGAGATACATATATTTGGGTGATTCTCAAAATAGGAGACTTTTTCAAAATTTAAATCTTTAAAAAATTACTGTTAGCAAAATTTCTGAAAAAAATAGGTGTTGTTAATATAGTATTAGGCATACTTTACATGTAGTCAGCAGAGCTAAATATTTAAAAATTAACTTAAAAAAATAATTAGTATTTTTTGAGCCATGCTAATGACAAAAAAAATTGCATGGAATAAATATATTAAGAAATTTATTTTCTTCCTGTTTAAATATTTTTTTCTATATTTATTAGCCTTCCTTTTCAGCAAATGGTTTCCATTTTTACATATATACATACAAGGAGAATAAAAACATTACCAAAGAGCAAACTTTGTTTACATGAGCAACATTCTGACACTAACAACGTAAGAAGCTGTCTTATTGATTTTCTGACAGATTTAATGCATATTTTAGGGATAATAAATGCAATACGTAAATTTATATGTAAAATTAAACTTTATAAAGGATACAATATAAGCACTGGTTACATTTATGCACATAGAAGTCTTTAGCATGGACAGAAAAACCATGTTAATGACACTGATATTTGTCCATGCTAATGACAAATTTTAATTTAAATAAGATTATGAGCCATAATATAATCACAATGCAGTAGTCCTTTCTGGGGCTTTTTAAAACACAAAAGTTTTATTCAAATAAGTAAAATAAAAATTTTAACTATAAAATAAACATGAAAATTATTATCCATTCTAATGACATGCAATTGATGTACGCCCCTAATATTCAACTTCTATTCTTAAAATACAATACATGCTTCTATTTTCAGGCTGGGATAAAATGGATATTTGTTGCCATGGGGAAACTTTATATTTTCAAACTATTGTCATATGTGAAAATGAAATTTTGATTAATAACTAGCTGTTATAGTATGACCTTGTTTTGAAAATAGAATATGGAGGACAAACTTTAATTCTTTTTTTATATACTATAATTTTATTTTTAAAAATAAATTTATTGGATAAATCCTCTCCTTGATTAATTTAAAGAAAGAATAACATTTGTTTTATTTTATAAACATGACATTAATTCTTGAAAAATGCTAGTATACACTAAGCACAGCTGCTGTGGACATCCATGCTAATGACATTTTGAACCTTTATTCTGTTATTTTAAGGTGTTTTTAACTAAAAAGTGAGTAATTCTTGAGTGCAAATTATGAATAATATTAAGACAAACATATCTAAATATAAAAACATAACAGAAAACCTCTCAATTTTTTTTGTATGTCGAAAGACATAAATTGTCCCCTATTTTGAGAATCACCCATTTCAGAAAATTCTCCTTCAGCAATTTTTTAATAAGGAGAATGGTAGGCGAATACTTTTTGTGCAGCCCTAATTATGAAGTATAATATATATATATATATATATATATATATTGATAAAATCTATTGGTGAATTTTGTCTACTTTTAATGGTATTATATATATATATATATATATACAGATATATATATTTGCATATTACTCTGTATATATATATATACAGAGTAATATGCAAAAAACTAATTAAATTTAAAAGTGCATACTGAATTTTAAAACGTTCTCTCTAGCATTTATTAAGCAAAGATAACTGTAATCTATACAATAATGCAAAATACTGTAATTAATTCCTTTTGTTTGTCCCTGTAAATTAGTGAAAAATGCTATGAATACTCTGTTTTAACGTGATCTGAGTTATATCAGCTTCAATATATTTGAAATAGCAAAATGTCATTCAAATACTCTCAAAACGATTTTCCACGTGTACTATAATGTAATCGTATTCTTTTGAGTGTCCCTGCAAATGAAATATTAATCATACATACTTAATATGCAATACGAAACATGCTTTGGTGACCTTAAATAAGCTTTATCAATTGCGTGAAAATTATAGGAGTTAGAGCATCGACAGTCGGACTGGCAAACCGAAGCACTTTTCAACATTTTTGGAGAGTGCTAAAAAAAGAACATAAAAATATCACATTATAGGGAAACTAGAGTAGATGCGGTGCTGTGTAATATATACAATTAATGATAAATTTTTTTCTTTTAAATTGTATATTAAGATATATTATTAGTTTAAATGTATAATGTTCAAATTTATTGTTTTAAATGTGTAATTTCATAAATATTTATGTAACTTTTGCAAACTGTTATTAAACTTATTTTTTAATAATAATAAAAAGTTTTTAAGTATTATTTTACTGCTTGTAAATTCTGACGTAAAATGAATTAATCCAAATGACACCTTTTAAAAGTTTTTATTCGTGTTTTTTTTTTTTTTTTTTTTTTTTTTTTGTGATTTTTATTAGGGTGATAATTAAAAATTATTTTTTAATACATTGAAGACTTTTTTTATGCGTATTACATTCAAAAACTATTGATAGCAAAAAAAAAAAAAAATAAATAAATAAATAAAAAAAATTTTAAATGTGTAATTTGATATCCGTAGAAATAGTACAATACACGAGTAGACAGAAAAAGTCAAAAGTTTCAAAATATCAAATTACAGAAACAGAAAGATTTGCTAGTTTCCATTTTTTTTTTAATAGTATGAAAAATTATTGTACATTTTAGAATCGAAATAGTTTGAATTTTTTTAGATGCATTGCATTATAATCGTATATTTCATTCATAGTAATTAATATCTTACAATTAATGTAGATAAAATATAATTACTTAATATCGGTTTTACTTTTTATCTTTTAATATTTTTTATAGCTGTTGTGTAATAAACGATAACTAGTGACTTAAGGTTCAAAATGCACATTAAATTGCTAAATTATTTTCATTTTTGTCAATAGTAAATTAATAATCTTTAAATTCAGGCAATCAATAATCTTTATTATTTAAGTAATACAAGAAGTATTATGTATAATTCAGTGGATCATATTTTTATATAAATTTTACTCTGATAATACTTTGCACATTTAAGCAGAAATATTTCTTTAGTAATTTTAACTCTTAAAAAATACTGTTACAAATATTGCTCTTAAAATTTACGTAATTTGATTTAAAAATATATATATATCTATACATTTATTACTTTTAACACAGTTATTATAATTGGTAAATAAATCAAATGCCTTGTGAATTTTTCCAGCAGAATTAAAAAGAGTATAGGTGTGGGTTTGAACCGGGTACTTTTGTGAGAGTTGCCGATGCTCTACCAGATGAGCTACTATCCTGGATATATTTGGCAGACACAAATCAGTCAAAGAACTAGAGTTACATACTAAGTATAATTAACCAATGCCAGACTGACAACTTAAATTAAAGATCCGTGATTCGAATCCTGCCCTGGACGCTTTTTCACTCATTTGGTAAAATTACATTAAAGAAAAAATTTTTCTTGAACGTCATCGGTTAGAAATAGTAACTATCTGTAGTACTTTACATGTGTGATGATAACTTTGGAAGTTAAAGTGAGCAAAAGTTTTTAAAGAGAGTACAAAAATACATTTAACACATACAAAAAAATTGTAATAATTTATTAAAAAAGAAATAAAATGTATAATTTTATTTTACATGGCAACAAGTGAAAAGAAGAAAATAGTATTCCGTCCGTTATAAATACAATTAAAGTTATACCATTTTCAAAATATGGAGAAAAAAATGTACATGTATTTCTAAAAGAGAATATTATGAATTTATTAAAAACAACACAAGCTGTTACAATTGTAAGATAGAGTGAAAAAAGTTTAATTTTTAACTTAATTTAGAAGACAGTCTCCACGCTGTCTGTATTCAAATTATACATCCCTGTTCATAAATTACAATTCGGATTACAAAACATTATAATTTGAGACGACCCTGTTTCTTGTAAATTAAGCTTATAATGATTTTTGGTCTTGCTTTAAGTCTACAAATCTGGTAGAAAGAAAAGACATGTCAAGCATATGAGTTTGTTCTTAATGCAATTTTATTTCGCGATCATGAAAGCATTTTTTTTTTCAATTTATACGTAAACGCATAACATAAAGCTATGTACACAAAACTGTGCATTTTAAATATTACACAAAAATACGTGTTTTGCATGTTGCGCATACATATGTGTAAAAACAGAATATTACATACAAATCTGTGTATTCTGTATATAACACAAACATATGTGTAATTTGCATATTACACAGTATTATGTGTATTTTCTTATTACGCAAAAACATATGTAAAAACAGAATATTACACAGATATATGTGTAAAAATAGTACTCAGAAATATGTGTATTTTAGTGCAATTCACACATTAAAGTGTGTATTTTAAGTGTTATCAGATAACTTTTACACATTTGGACTTATCATCAAATTACACATTAAAATGTGTATTCTGAAATTTACACATTTGGCGCAATTTACACACAAATTTACACATATAGACATGTCGTTTTTGTATCATCGATTTACACATTTTTGTGTGTAAATTTACACATTTTTTTTTAGAGTGTGGCGAAAGGTTATTTCTCAGTATGCTGAAATTAATGAAAACACTTCGTTTCAATATTTAATATACATAGTTTTATTTTATTCACAAACGAAAATTACTGTCGATGAAAATATATATACATATTTACAATGTTACTATTCCAACCGCTTTTGCAGCGCGCTGAATAAGTATATGAAACATTTACATTTGAAATAACAAACGCGAAATTGAATTTTTATTTTGCGTATTTAAGTTAAACTGGAGTTATATTCAAATAATAAATATAATACAAATAAGGTCTTTATGTAAAATAACACTCGATAAATTCTGTTTACACCGTAAAATAATATACAAATAAAGAAATTGAATTTTCCTATTAGATGAAAAAGAAAAATCTTATATTTTACAAATTTAAGCGCATTTTTTAGACAAAGGCTGTTATTTTAATTTTGATAGAACTGACAATTTGTATATGCAAAAAGAAAAAAATCATGAATTAGAATGAATAGTTTTCAGAAAGTACTTGCTCAATTTTAAAATTTAAATATTTCAATTTATTTTCATTTTAAATAATACAAATATATTATTAAATATATTGTATCTAAACAATGTTATGAATGTGATATAATATTTTTTAAATAAAATTAATATAAAGCGATAATTTGATTATATTTAATTTGTTTACTTTGATAAATTTTAATCATTAATTAACATAATTGTAATTTCAAAATCAGTTAATTTATAAAGCTTTAAAAATAAATCTCACAATGGTTAATTTGATATAATAACATATGAATAGCTAAATAAATGTTTGGATTTCGTTTATTTAGATTATTGAATAATTTAAGATGTTTTAATTGCAAAATGATTTATTTTAAAATAACCATAATTGGCATAATAAATTATTTGTGTAAAACGGAAGATTATTTTCTCAGCTGTTTATTTACTCAACTATAAAATATTTATTCATCGGATGTCATATGGGATGGTTAAGTAATTGTTGAGATTTTAGACTGCATTAACCAAGAGAATTGAATTTTTAATCAAAGAAGATTTTACCTGTGACATATTCATCTTGACGGCGTCTTGTATAAAAGGTATCGGTTTCTTAACTTCAATAACTGTCTTCGATTTTATGGTTTATTATGTCTTGAAAATAGCTATTTATGAATTTTGCCCACTGGCAATGTTATATCCTTTACGTATGGTTCTTCACACATAAAAAAATGATTTAATGGGATTTTTTAAGCGATTTAATAGACTTCAGCAAAACGTAAACATTCTTTGAATCAGAACATTCTAAAAACACTCCCACAGTCAACTGCAGAATAAAGCATACAATCTAAAAAGATGGATTAGAGATGAATAAATACAAATTATATCTATGAAAAAACATATTATGAATTTTAAAGTACAAATGGACAAGAAATAATGAGAAATAATTGATTAATAAAGTCATTACAGCTTCGTTCTGTCAACATCAAAGTTTTTGGTGCTGCCATCTGTCATCACGTTTCAGAAATAATTAATGTCTTTTTACTAAAGATTTCTTTTTAGTTCTTTTTAGGATTCAACATCCTCCGCCCCCGGCAGTAGAGGGGATACCTTTGTAATAGGACGTTTGATGTTACCGTCCGCTGTTTTAATCAAGACTACTCGAACTCGATTGTCCTGTCCTGGGAAAGTTTGTAGAATGCGGCCCATTTTCAATCTCATAGGCACGGATCGTTCATGAATTATTACCAAGTCTCCTTCTCGTAGATTAACACTTGGAGTAGTCCATTTAGGACGCTGTTGGAGATGTTGGAGATATTCTCTTGACCATCTATGCCAAAATTGGTTCTTGGTCCATTCATTAAGGCGCCAACGAGCATTTAATGATAGAGCTCGTGAATTAGAAGCTTCTGGAATATCAAGGAGCGGTGCTCCGATTAGAAAATGACCTGGAGTTAATGCGCGCGGATCTGATGGATCTGAAGACATCGGCGTTAGAGGTCTGGAATTTATGCAACTTTCTATTTGACACAGTAAAGTGGATAATTCTTCAAAATTTAAAATACTGTATTTACATGCCTTTAACAGATGATTTTTTGTAAGCTTTACAGCTGCCTCCCATAGCCCACCAAAGTGCGGCGCATATGGAGGACTGAAATGCCAATTGATTTTTTGGCTCGAAAGAAAATCTTGAATTTCTCTGTCCCTCAAATATTGGAATAACTGCTTTAGTTGATTTGTTAGACCTACGAAATTTTTCCCACTATCTGAATAAATATCAGACGGCAGGCCTCTACGTGCAATAAATCTCTTTAGGGCTGCTAGCAAGGCTTGCACAGACAAGTCTGATACCACTTCCAGATGCACTGCCTTAGTGCATATGCAGACGAATACTGCTATGTATGTTTTTAATTTTATCTTACTTCTAGGCAAATCTGACTTGGTTATGCAGGGGCCGGCAAAATCTATACCAACCTAGAAAAATGGACGAATTGGGGTGATTCTGTCAACGGGAAGATCTCCCATCATTTGTTGACAAGATTGTGTTTTTAGGCGTTTGCAAAGTACACATTTGTTGAGCTCTTGTCGCACAGTAGAACGACCATTAACAAACCAAAACTGTTGACGTATAATAGAAAGTACTAGCTGTGTACCTGCGTGCATATGTTTCTCGTGTACATGCTTTATTAATAGTTTAGTGACAAAGTTATTTTTTGGGAGTAGCATCGGATATTTTCTATCAAAGCTTAAAGACTGATGTTGTGACAAACGACCACCTACTCGAATGATATCACTTGAATCTAAAAATACATTTAGTGGTAATAGTTTACTATTGCTTGGTAAGGGTTTTCTTTCTTTTAACAACTTAAGCTTTGTGTTGAATTCAGAACTTTGAATTAATTTTACAATTCGTTGAATAGAATTAGAGATTTCTTCTGAACTTAGATTTCCAAATTTTTTCGATGTACTATGTCTAGCATTATTAATAAATCTAAGACAATAGGCTGTGACTCTTGACAGCTTAGAGAATTTCAAAAACTTAAGAAGAAAGTCAGGAGGTGCACTTACTTGTGTTACATTACTGACAGAGTCAATTACTTGATTTGACTCATCTATTGGAGCAGTGAATTTAGGTATTGGGATTTGCTCATTTGACAGTAGCCATGGAGGCCCATGCCACCACAGAGAATTATTAAGAAGCTTTCGTGGAGGAATTCCCCTAGAAGCTACATCTGCAGGATTTAAAGCACCTGGAATATGATTCCATTCATGGGAAGGCATTAATGCCTGTATTTGGCATACTCTGTTAAGTACGAATTGATTTCCCTTTAAAGGTGGTGCTTTTAGCCAACTGAGAACAATTTGGAAATCTGACCACAAATAAATATTGTCAAATTTTACCTTTAATGTGTCGATAATTACAAAACATAACTTAGCTAGCAAAAGAGCTGAACAAAGCTCGATTCTAGGCAATGTTTGAGGTTTAATAGGATTCATCTTAGTTTTTGCAGCAATCAAATTAACAAATACCCTTTCAGGTGTAACCACACGTAAAGATGTAACAGCAGCATAGGCTTTATTCGAACCGTCGCAAAATCCATGCAGTTGAATTTGAAAAACTGCTTCATTAAGTAAATTCATGTATCGAGGAATTTCTAACGATTCCAATAAATGCATTTCAGATGAAAATCCATTCCAAACCTGTTGTATGGCATGTGGGATTTTTTCATCCCAAGAAATCTTATCCTTCCAAAGATCTTGCATCATGATTTTTAACTTTATTGTTGTAGGAGCTAGGAAACCCAGAGGGTCAAAGATTGTAGCCACTACAAATAACAAATCTCGTTTTGCTTGTACATCCTTTAAATCAGCGAACCTAATTTGTAAAATATCTTTGGAAGAGTCCCAAAGTAAACCAAGCACTTTAACAGTATCATCTTCCTGAACGACCTTTTTTGAGGAAGCCTTCATTTCATCAGGTAAGTGATCTATTACATCAGGATCGTTACAGGTCCACTTTCGTAGATTAAAACCTCCACTTTTCATAATACTTATTAGTTGTGTAACTAAATTCTGAGCATTTTCTCGTGAATCGGCTCCAGAAAGGAGGTCATCAACATAAATTTCATCTTGAATAATTTGGCAGGCTTTTTGATTAGATTGTTCATTATCAATGGCCAACTGGCGTAATGTCATAATGGCCAAAAAGGGTGCACAGGAAAAACCGTATGTAACGGTTAACAGCCTGTATGCTTTGATAGTGTCTTCTAAATTAAATCTCCAAAGAATGCGTTGATAATCAATATGATTCTGATTAACGAGGACTTGTCTAAACATTTTTTCGATATCAGCACTAAAAGCAATTGGATTCATTCTAAACTTTAATAATAAAGGAAATATTTCCGGCTGCAATTTTGTACCTATCTCTAGATAATCGTTTAAAGAGCGGCCTGATGAACCAACTGCAGATGCGTCAAATATTATTATAAGTCGTGTAGTTGAACTATCTTCTTTTAGTACCCCGTGATGCGGAAGATAAAAATGATCCGGATTTGAGATTTCTGAATTTGGTACAAGTTCCATGTGCCCCAAATCGATATATTCTTGCATGAATGCTAAATATTGCTCTCTAAGCATAGGGTTTTTGTGGAGTCTCTTCTCCAAAAAATAAAACCGCTTTAGAGCTTGAAATTTTGAATCACCGAGGATTGGCTTAGATTTAAACGGCAAGTTTACAACATATCGTCCTGACTCTGTGCGTGAAACGGTTTTAGAATAATTATCTTCAACAAGAGAAATTGGATCAGAACTGGGAACCGACTCAACTACCCAGAACTTTTGCAGCTGAGAAGTAATCTGCGCAGTAACATGACAACTAACAGATGAATTTTGGTTTGATTCATTCGAATAAATAATTCCCGATAATATTCAACCCAGTTTAGAATTAATAGCACTCGGTGATCCTTTAGGTCCTAAAATAGACTCTCCTATTATGATATTAGCAAACAAATCTGCACCTATAAGAAGATCAATGGGACTGGACACATGGAAATTTGGATCTTCAAGATTCAAGCCTTCAATATGTGGCCAAAACGTAGTCGTAATCAGAAAATTTGGTAAATTTGTTGTTATCTGATTAACAACTAACGCGTCTAACTGAAAGATTTCATCATTAAAATGGGGGAGAGAATGTCAAAGAAACTTCCTGAAGAGATGTTTCTGCAACTAAATTATTTATACCTGAGATTTTATGATTTGTAGGCCTTGATCGAAGACCTAATTTTTCACAACAGGTTTTAGAAAGTAGGCTCCTTTGAGAACCACTATCGATCATCGCCCTGCAAGGAATGAATTTGCCTGATTTGGATTTTACACGTATAATGGCAGTAGCCAACAATGTTTGAGAATTTTCACAAAACGATTGATTAGTAAAACAATTTGATTCATTTAAATTACCTACAGCATTTGGGGTTGTTGCATGATCTTGTTGTCCAATAATTTGTTGTTGTGCAGGGGCAGATTGATCACGATGAAGGAGTGTATGATGTTTCGAATTGCAATGTTTACATGTGGTATTTATCAAACAATTTGCAACAAAATGGTTAGAACGCAAACAGTTCGTACATAACCTTTTAGATTTTACTAAATGCCAGCGTTGCTCAACAGATAAATTCTGCATTAATGGGCATCTATGAAGTTGGTGGGGTTCATTACATTTTGGACAAATAGTTTTTTGTGATTTATTCACATTATCCGTTGCGACAGTATTCGATATCGATCTTTTTGGAAAATGTTGAGATTTAGGATCAAATTTATGATTAGATTTAGATTCAGTTTTAATAATTTCAACATTACAATTCTGCAGACTACGTGCTTGTTTTTCAAGAAAACTAATTATCATTTCATAAGTTGGAAAACAATCATTATTTAATGATAACTCCCACTGTTTTCGTAAATTATCATCAAATTTTGTTTGAATTAAATAAACTAAAATCAAATCAACAAATTCATTAAATTCAAATTTTAAAGATTTGAAATTCCTGATAACTTCATTGCAAGGGTCCAATAGCTATAGAATTGATTTTTGCGCAGGTGATTTTAATGATTTAGCGTTAATGAATTTTGACAGTAATGAGTATGCCAAATTCTTACGATTATCATAGCGATTAACAAGAGTTTCCCACGCTTCTTTATAATTATCACCGGAAATTGAAAATCCCGAAATTAATTTAGCAGGATAATTTTTTACACTCGCTATTAGATAAGAAAATTTTAACTGATCTGATAAATTTTCATTATTATGAATTGCAGTGAGAAATGTTTCCTTAAAAGTAATCCAATTATTGATATCGCCATAAAATATCGGCAACTCAAATTTAGGTAATTTTAAAGCGTTATCCTTAACAGAAATTGAATTATTACTGGTTTCATTCCTAATTTCTTGTATTTTTACAACCAAAAATTCTTCGATTTTTACTAAATCGTCAACTACAATGTCCTTTCCTTTAGTAAATGAATCGTATAAAGTATTAATACTTTCTTCGGCAATTCCAAAATAAGATTTCTTTAAATCAGCTTCTAAGCTAATTAATTCTGTTTTAAGCTTCTCAGTTAATTTAACATTTTTATTTTCTATTGCTTCAGATATTGCTAATGTTGTATCTATTAATTTCTTTTATAGTGAAATGAAATTTCGATTCACTTTGTAGTTTCGCCTTTGTCTTCATGACGTAATTAACTTTTATATTTAAACTTTAAAAATATTATTTCACTGAACGCTCCTGCTAACGACGGACCAGAAAATGTATTTATGTTGAGATTTTAGACTGCATAAACCAAGAGAATTGAATTTTTAATCAAAGAAGATTTTACCTATGACATATTCTTCTTGACGGCGCGGCGTCTTGTATAAAAGGTATCGGTTTCTTAACTTCAATAACTGTCTTCGATTTTATGGTTTCTTATGTCTTGAAAATAGCTATTTATGAATTTTGCCCACTGGCAATATTATATCCTTTACGTATGGTTCTTCACACATAAAAAAATTATTTGATGGGATTTTTGAAGCGATTTAATAGACTTCACCAAAACGTAAACATTCTTTGAATCAGAACATTCTAAAAACAGTCCCGCAGTCAACTGCAGAATAAAGAATACAATCTAAAAAGATGGATTAGAGATGAATAAATACAAATTATATCTATGAAAAAACATATTATGAATTTTAAAGTACAAATGGACAAGAAATAATGAGAAATAATTGATTAATAAAGTCATTACAGCTTCGTTCTGTCAACATCAAAGTTTTTGGTGCTGCCATCTGTCATCACGTTTCAGAAATAATTAATGTCTTTTTACTAAAGATTTCTTTTTAGTTCTTTTTAGGATTCAACAGTAATATTAGAAGAATTCATTCTATACTGGCTTTTTAATTAGATTTAAAAAATTAAAATAACGGCAAATAAATCTTTTAAAATGTATTTTTGAATACCCATGGTTCCTCTCATCATTTTTTTATTCCAGAAAAATAAAGCAAGCTAAATTTTTGTATTAAAATTAGCTGATGAACTCTAACTGAAATTCATCTTACAGTTGGGGAATAATATTCAATTATACATTCAAATACATTATTGCACGTAAAAAGATATTAAATTGAATATTTTTTAAATAAAATGATAATTTTCCTTATGTAGTGCTAAAATTTAAATTATAAATTGTTATTATACATGATAATGTATGTTATGAAATTGCAGCTCTAAAAATTAAAGTAATTTTTTTTTTTATATTTTATAGGCTGGTAGAAAAAATTATTATTATTTGAGTATGAAGTATTCTAAGAAATTCTAAACTTAACTGAATTATTTATATGTTCAATGTAATAAATAATAATTGTTTTTTCTAAATAAAACACTCCGAAAATGCTTTTGGTCTGAAATAAAATTGTTCATATTCTAAATCACATATATTTATACATGTATATTGTAAAAATAAGATCTAGCGCATTACACATTTAATTGTATTTTAATGCAAATAACCTAACTATAATGTATTCAACTTAAAGATGTTCCTAACCCCCTCTGGGGGAGGGGAGTATGGTTTGGAAGACTCATGGGGTGATACAATTCATTAATGACTATGTTCTACCCTTTTCTATCCAACACTTTTCTTTTAAGCATGGGTCCTAGTTGTGGTGTACAGAATGTGTGGCAGCTAGATACTCAGCCCAACATTATACCCTCAAATTTTAATTTCCAAGTAAGGTTGGTATTCTATATGTCGACCCAAATTGAATTAAAAGTTGAGAGAAAAGTACTAAGTTTGTAATCGGACAATGGACATATAGTATCGTGACACACCGACTTACAGGACCTCGCTTACTTACAGGACCTCATTTTTGTAACAATTTATGCAATACATTTGACAGAATCTACGATAAGATATTTTCCACTATTAGTCTAATGCAATAGCATGTATTAATATTTTTTGCCATTTTCTTTAATCCAAAAGAGTTCTAATCTTATGAATTCATAAATCAACTATTTTTTACCCACATAAAATTTTTAATTAAGCATATTATGTCTTTGATGAAATATTTCGTGACCTTAGTAGAAGACATTTATCATTGAAACAATGATTTTAAATAACTGAGTGAAAACTGCTGTTTATGAAACAACTGCTATTTATAAATTCTTATTCAAAAGTATTATGTATACAATAAAGAAATATTGTAATTATCAAAAAACCAAAAGCGAGTTTAAGTGAACTGAGCAATAAAAATTGCATAGTCAAATACACAAAACAAAAATAATCTAGCAAAAGACGATATTTAGCCTTTCTCACCTCCCTCATACAACAAAAAAATGCGAAAAAAAAACTGTGGTTTCATTGGAGAAAGTTAAAATTCAAAAACAAACAGCATCCAAGACAAAAGTAATATTTGAAAATAAATACCCAGGTCGAAATTCATGCTGGTATTTGTTTGCTAGGCAAGCACCAAGTGCTATAACCCAACAAGTAAAATAGCATAAACTAGCATTACACATTGCTGGTTCCAGCAGAATTTCCAGCAATTCATGGTGTGTATTGGCCCACTTTGCTGGAAATAAGCATGAGATGCTTGCATATAGCTTGTCATGCTTTTGTTGTGCAAGCTAGCGATATAGCATGTGATGCTAGCTAGCATATAATAACATATAATTTCCTGCAATTCATGGTGTGTATTGGCCCACTTTGCTGGAAATCTAGCAGACATAGCAATACCTAGCAATAACTAGCATATTTTTGTTGCTGGTACAAGCATATATTTTGACCTGGGTATTGTTGTACCAATGAGTATTGGTTAGAGCGCTGCACAAAAAAATTAAAATCTAAAAAAAAATACATGAATATTAGATGTCAGACATGTCCCCTCCGCCATAGAAAACCACACTTAACCAATTCAGCCAGCTGATACATAAAAGATAAAATAAACAAAGCAAAATCCTTTACATTTTGCTTCTGCATTTTGTTTTACCTTTTGATGTGGCAATGTGGACCACTATGTGGTTTTTTAATAGGTATAAAATCCATCCATTAAAGTTTTCCAGTGAGGCCTTCTTTAAATATTATGGCCTATGCCCAGTGAGGAAAAATGATTAAGTACCTTCAAGTTTTTTCAACATTCTGATTTTGTTATTCAGTGTGCCGAACGAAACCCACTACTACTAATGTATATTTATTTAAAAATGGCATATTTATCTTGAATGCTTGGCTGATCATTTGATTTCAACTTACTGCCGATAAAACCACAGTCAGTTTTTTTTTTTTTTTTTTTTTCAGTGTTTTTACATTTATTAAAAATTGTTATTTCGTCTTTTTTTCTTTAATGGATAGTCCTCATTCAGACCAAATATATTTTTTCTACATTATATACACAGTGTTTCAGGATTAGGAAGATATTTTCAGAGGAGTAATAGAAAGAATTAAGCGAATGAAAAATTGCCATTGAATGTGAGACCGAAAACCGCTTTCGGCGGGGAATTTTATCTTAATTAACTTGAATAAAGGCAATAAGTTAAAAAAAATAAAAACAATGCGATCAAAACTAAATCGTATTAATCTTATTTTGCGTGAAACGTTATAAAACCACAAAAATTTCGGAAAAAACAGGGCCGCTCATTCAGTTTTTGATATTGTGTGAACTAATAATTGTAGTTTAAAATATTAATCGTCAAATGTATACTGCTGGCACGTACAATGGAAACCTTTAGTATTTTTTATTATATTATCGCATTCACAACAAGTTTGAGAATTTTTATTAAATGTTTTATCTTAACAAATTCCAGTTTTCTGAAAGTTATTACAATGAATACAATTGAGTCTGGATAGAATGTACTGCTTTAATTATAAAATACTTGGTTTGCGAATTCATAATCTATGATAGTTTTTAACCTCTTGATGCTTATTATTACACCCCTGAATTTGTCTTTGAATTCGACAGTATACATGACCACTAATTTGTGATATGACCACTAATATCTAGTATGATCACTTTGTTAAAGTTCCTTGCCCTAATTTCGGAAATCTTGCTGCTATATGTCTATAAGTGATGTCTGGGTATATTAAAATAGTTTTGCGCTATTGAATAAACCGTCTATGATTCTACGTGGTGGAATATTACGGAATTAGCATTTTATTATCCAAAACTAAAAGAGATAATGTAAAAAGTGGTTTATAGAGTAGAAGAAAATCGTAGATTTAGCACGAAAAGACACCTAGTGGATGTTACTGAGAAGAATAGAACGGTTAAAACGCGCATTTATCCGTGATTTCCTATATTGTGACGAAAATCCTTGAATCAGAACGATCTTAGAAAGAAAAAACAAATAGATATATTATTATAGCTTTCTTTAAATTCTTTAATTCTTCCACCAGCAGTTGCAAGGAACATTTAGATCGCTGTTTGAATTTCAAGTTGCACACATTGGAGTAGTGAGGTTGACACATTGGCACAAGCGTCTATAATGTGCCATTTACCGTTGTGCAATGTTTATGGAAATGCATACACCTGTGTGGCATCCATTTGTCGTTTTGGGTATCCCCATAAGAAAAAGCACAGTAGAGTCAGATCAAGGGGACTTGGAAGACAATATGCAAAATTCCCATACCCAATTATTTTGTCCACAAATTCCTTCACGAGGTACTACTTCACTGGAAATGCCTTGTGAGAAGGCGGGCCGTCATATTGAAAGCATATATTCCGAAAATTAAACGATCTCCTCAAAGTTGGGAATTATATTCTGTAGCAGTTGTAAATTTAGTAAGGTGTTCTGGTGTAATAACGCCAGGCGGGGTAATAACGCCAAGTGCTAATATTTTGCATAATTATGAAATAATCTGGTAAATGACACCCATGTGCTCTGCGCAGAAGGGTTTTGAGTCATATAAATCGCAAAAAACAGCTTCAATTTAATTTGTTTCATTTTTAGGTCTTATTGTTTTTACAAGCAACTAAAATTAACGCTTGATCTAAAATTTGCGAGATACGTTTTGTGATGTGAAAACGATTTTTTTTATCCGGAAATACTTTGTTAATTACATAAATTTGTAGTACATTTCATGGACTTTCAAAATGTTGCTGAAGATTTTGGATATCTTCTCGAGATAATTTGTAATTTAAAATGAACAGTGCAATAACTATAACGGGGTAATAACGCCAATCCTTGGCATTAACACTCCGGTTGATTCCCTACAATGGCCGAGCTACATCTTAAATACTGATTCAAATAAACACAGTTAAAACTGCGCAATGTTTCTAATAATTCTATTTAAGCGGTCCTTTTTAAGCAAAAAGAAGCTCACGGTTTGATATTCTTTTGCCTCATCCTCCCCCCCCCCCCACACACACAACACCTTTATTTTTCTTACACATTTTTACAAAAAAAAATGAATATTTTCAATAGCTTAGAATGCAATTTGTCAATTTCTAAGTTTGTAGAGTTTGTATTTTTAGAATTGGGCAATCTACATGCAATTATTCCATTTTATTTCATAGTTTTGTTTGCATGGCGTTATTACCCATATAGGTGGGTAATAACGCCAAATAGCATAGGTCAAGAAATCACGCCATTACATTTTATGAATACACATCTGTTAAATTATTTTTTTATAGATAGTCAATGAGTTGCTGCATCAAATCATATATTTGTTTGAAAAATACAATCTAAAACTGAGCCGTGAAAATTGATAGAACCTTAACGTGGCGTTATTACCCCAGGATACCTTATATCCGGAAACCTGCCGTAGTAAAATATTAGGTCATCTAGTTAATTATTATAAATTATTATCCAAACATTAATAACAAACAGAATTTGATGTCGAACCTTTGAGATACATGTAGGATTTTCCAATGTTCAATGATGCTTGCTCAGCCTATTGTACAAGTGCAGTTCATTTTGTAAACAGCATCCATCCACACTATACCTGCCAAGAATATTGGTGGGAACCTATATATAATTTATGACGAAAATACACAATGCATAGTTTCGCTCAGTATCTCAATCCTGTTAAACATGATAAGGTGTTGGTCGATATGGCTAAGTACCTAATACATTTAGGATTTTTCAAATCTGATTTTTGGAGAGGTCATAATATTCACTGATTTATGGTGTACTGCACTTCGTGTATGGGAGTGCGTATGCTAATACTTCATCCTGTTAAATTTGCCACCCTACCATAGCTCATATCTGCTACATCGAATTCCAGGCCGAGTTACTAGTTACGTAGTATGTTTTCATTAAACATTCTACAACTGTTAGCATGGATTGAAGGGTAGCATGTGTGCTTCTACAGAAACATGGCAAGTACAAATTCTACCACTAATCGTGCCTTGCATTCACATTCATATCAAATTAAAACCAACTCCCAATGTCCAGCTTTCGAAAAGTAGATGATCATTTGAAATAATATACAACACGAAGAACATGTCTCATTTAAAACTATCAGCGAGTGCAAGTTTTACTACGAATTTACATAGGGAAGAGTGGGGAAGCTTGACTCATCCTTCAGTTTGCATATTTAAAAGAATTTTAAATTATTGCTAATAACATGCATCCAAAGCTACTGAAATGCTCAAACAATACGTCACCTGAGAATAATAAGGTTCTATCTGTGTTTTTGAAAAAAAAAATGACTTGTCGATGTAGATCGACACATCCCCTATCACGCACCAGCGCGTGATATGGGCCACTCACACGCCCCCTTAACGTTGGGGCCTTATCACGCGCTGGCGCGTCTGCGGCAGTGAACGTGTTAATTTTCAATTCACACGATATCGAAAAAAGGCGTCTCGAACAAAGCGTATAAAGTAAATATTATATATTAAGGCATTCAGGCAATCAGAACTCATGATAAATCATTTTCTATGTTCAATCATAGACACGCTTAGGTGTTTGTAATGGAAATCTTGGGTAATTACGGTATCTTGCAGATTTAATATTGACTATTACAAGTTATCATCAATGCCGTGAAAAGTAGATCGATAAAAAGACGAATATGCAGCCAGGTTCTTTAAAGTAAAGTTTTATTTTCACCCTTTCGAGAAAGTAGGACGCTCAGCGTAAATTACTGGTGGTTACAGCAGAGCCGGGGCAAGAGAAAAAGTGAAAGTGGCCGTTCTTTTTGTCAGAACCAAGATAACATCAGTTGTCAGATATCGCCAAAGGTTACAATGTTTGGCATATATATGATATTTGGCCCAAAATATACGTGCAATATTTTTCTTCTGAGAGAGAGATTTTGTACTTAGCATATTAACAAGCTAATCGCTAATTGGCGAGAAAAAGAGTTTAAACTTTGCTATTGGAATTTGAAAAAGCAAAGGAATTTTGTGGGATAGGCTTTGGGGCTCATGATGCGGTCTACAAATCGCGAATGGATACCCTATAAGGAATGGTAGCCTGAGAAGGAGATATATTCGAATATGTACGACGCGCAAAACATCTTATGCAGCATTTTTATTGTAGAGCAGCTGGTATAAGAAAAACCACATTCGGTTTTCATGACCATATAAGGTATGGAAAAAGTGAAATACATGTGCTGGGATTTCGGTGACCGTTACATTAAGGGATTGGTTTAAGTATTACTAAAATGAGAAAAGGGGCGATATATTTGTAACTTCAATTGTAATGTAGATCCTGTTGTGATCATAATTTTAGTTACTTTAAAAGAAAGGATTTTTTTTTCTTTCTTTCTTTCTTTTTTTTTTTTTTTTTTTTTTTTTTTTTTTTTTTTTTTTTTTAAATAGAGGAAAAGATAAGTTTATCAATTTGTTACCTAACATCGTCATATTCAATGATATATGATATATTGATATCATAGTATTAAATGTATACACGTGTATCAATATCCTGATATGTAATGTATGCAAATAAAATCAGTCCGTCTGGTTTAATTTTCAAGAACATGGAAACATGGATCGATCAGATTGAAACCAGTTTGCCCCATAAATCCAAGAATGTCAAAAAATTCTCAAGATTTTAAAATTTAAATTAGTTTCATGATATAGATTTATTAATTTTTTAAAAATATTTTTGTAATGGCGGCAATTTAATTATTCATTTTTTATGGAAATAAAAGGGAAATGTGAAAACGATGGGTATTTTTAGATTATATCATTTTCTCATAATAATTGAAAATTGAAATCTTTAAATATAAGACAAAGAAAAACAAAAACTAATGTTCATTAATTTAAATTTTCCAAGAAAATTTGAAGAAATAAAAAACATAGTCCAGTTTCATGAATCAATTTATTCTTCAAAAACTAAAATAGTCTAAAGTGAATTCAGTAAAATAAGTGAAAAAATTTCTGCATTAAATTTAATTAGGGAGGGAGATTTAATTTCCCTACATTCATTTCGACAATTATTGATTCAAATTAACAAGAATTCAATATAAACAAAAAACATATATTATTTTTAATTCAATTATCATTTTAAAATAGCAGTTAAAAGTTTGGCAAACATTAAAATTTTAAAGGTTTATTTAGTTTTTAAAAAATCTTTAAAACATTTGTTCTAATTTAAATGTCTAAAATATTATTTTGTAAGTTTTTCAAAGGGACGTCCTTTCCAATTCATCAACTTCAAAATCAGAAAACAAATCTCTAATATATGTATATATTTTCTTAACAGATAAAGTTTTGTATAAAAAATCATGTAATTCACAAAATATAATCCACAATCTCTGACAAGGATTTTTTCCAATATCTGTTTAATCTACATTATAATTATGGTTTCTTGTTTGAAATTTAATGCTAGAAATTATTATTATTTGTATATGTACAATAAAATTAAGTTTAATTAGCCCTTAAGAAGTCGGAATATTCATTGCATTTTAATTAAAACACATTGGATTTCTCCGCAGGTAGTATACACTGATATATTTTAATAGATACGATTATTGCACTTAGCGATATAAATGCATTCATACATATCGACTTATTTAATTGCCTGAAATCATTATATTCCACATCTGCATGCATAATTAGCATTCCTGAATGTAGAATATCCCTTATACATTTCTTAATTTATTTGAATACACAGCGCATCTATTTATTCACCTGAATTCGTAAACAAATCTCAGAGGCTCTTTTAACTCAGTTATTTCTCTTTTACAAAATTCATTATTTTGAAATATTCTGCTTCGAATAAGCAGTTAGAAGTGAACATAAAATTTCTCTCTAACTTTGAAACAAAATACAGAATGTAAACTTATTTTATTTTTATTCTAGTGGAAGTAAATTCTCGGAAAACATTTTATTGTCAAAAGAGTTTTATATATTTTTTAATTATTAATTTATGATAGCATAACACAGATGTCAACTTAAATACAAATGAATAAACTATTATTTTAAACCAGTTTTAAAACAAATGACACAATTTTATTAGATTAATTTATAACACGATTATTTAATCGATAAATTAATTATAGCAAATATAAATGTTTTAAGTGGGTGAAAAAAAGTCCGGATCAAGATTCGAACTAGTCATTTTGATTGTTAAGGTTAGTTGGGTGAATTAGTTCTGCAATATTCTTCAGGATAGTTTAGTTGAAAGAACATTGCCGGTTTCAGCAGATACATCCCTGGTTCGAATCCTGGACAGGATTCTTTTCACCTACTTCGATATTTTACATTTGTTATTATTCATTTACTGATCGAATAATTGTGTTATAAATTTATCTAATGTAATTTCCTAGGCAGCGCTTTCTACAGCTCCATATGCGATCTTCGATTTATTCTATTGAGCTGATCCATCATCAGACCAGATAATGTGATCCTTAAAGTTAGTTGGGAGAATTAGTCCTGCAGTATTCGTCCAGGATGGCCCACTTGGAAGAGCATTGGTGGCTTCAGCCAGTACACCCCTGGTTCGAATCCTGGTCCGGACATTTTTCTCCCACTTGGAAAATTTACATCTGTGATACAACTTTAATTACATTTCTCAGAAAAACGATCATTGCACATTATATATTCTGCTGTTCATAATGGTGCGGTGCGTATTTATTAATAATTGAATATAGATCAAAATCACATTCAACTATTGAAAATTAGTTATGTTATCAAACAATATGTAAAATCAACATCTTTAAGAAACCATGATTTATATTCAAGTTTGAGAATATTTTCCTTTATTACATACATATGTGGTAAATACAGCAATTTAAAAGTATGAATTAAATTACGCGGATTCTTATTATTTTATACGCACTCATTTAGGAACCATTGCTTTAAGTGGGTACATGAACACATGATTCTCACACATACATGTGTTTTTGAACAAACCGGGCCTGGAGCGCAGGAGGGTGATGCGAAGTCCGAACGGAAAATGCTCTGGTGGTCCTTTTCCATTTTCACAGAGGAGAGTAAAGCGAGATATTAGAATGGCACAGGTCGCCAATAGAACCCCATGTCCAGCTTTCAGACTACGTTTGTTGGCAACTTGTCCCTGGATGGATAGCTTGTCGCCTGTGAATTATCGTGTGAAAAACGGTTTGTTTTTCTTCTATCCTGACTGGGGACGATTAATTCGGTCTGTCATTTGGACCGAATATGTGGAAGGCTGTATCGCATTTTGCTGAGGTACTTGCGACCAGCACGATAGTAAGTCATTATCTCTACCGCTAGCTGCCTAACCGCTCGTTCTAAAGCAAAAGCAACGCGTAATGTGACTTCGTGTCTCCAAGTGAATCCAGTTGCTACGTATGTCTTCTCAGACGGAGAAACAAAAGACTGTCGTGATGCAGATATCCTGTGAGGTCGAAGAGGAAAGGGGGGGGGGGGGGTAACGCGGGGTCCGGTCGGACAAAAACCTTTTTGCTTTCTTCCACATATCCAAACCCTCTAGAGTAGATTATTTTTCTTTAATTTGACCCAACAATATGTGCACTCTAGGAGAGGGACCATTAGAAGAGTGGGTGTTTATTTTTTTATTTCTTTTTGTCGCCATTTTCACCTATGGGTGATACTTTCAGAGACTCCATGTTATTCCAAAGTGAATACTCAATTTTATTTCCCATTTCGAAATAGATTAATAAGCATCTCGTAGTACGTGGGATTGCATCCGCGGTGTGAATTAATCCGGTGACAGAGAAGCGCGTTTTGTGTTTGCGTTTTGCGTTTTATATTTGTCCAGTAAATGTTTTATTTTTTTTTCTGAAATCTTCGATATTGATCCTCTTAATCCAGGGGAAGGATGCGAAAACTTTGTGGAATAGATCTGACGAGGCTTTGAGATGCTAATTTTCCAAAAATTTTAACCATATTTTTGTCTAAGTAACTATTTCTAACTGTTTTTTGAAAGTCAATGCGGGGCCTTACTGTATGTGTGTGACCTCTTCTTATGCAACCTTGTATCTTTTACATGTGTTTATATTCATATGTACTTATATAACTGTATGTGTAGTCTGTTTTTTTCCTTCCATCAAAATAAAAAACTAAAAACACGATTAAAGTACATAATAGCCTCTTCAGATTTCTCTCGCGAATACGAAAAGCGTTTTTTATCTATTAAAAAACTCACAAACAAATACATTTCCAGCATTAAAGAAAAATTGTCCAAAGTTATTTTATTTATTTATTTATTTATTTATTGTAATTGTTTCCTACTAGTTTTTACAAAGTATAGTTTTCACAATTCACAATTTCTGTTTTTTGGATTTTGTCTCTTCTCAAGTAAATATTTCCATGCTAAAAATCTTATTTAACAAAGCGTGATAAATTTCAGTGATAAAATTAATATTATTCTATTACTATGGCATGTACAAATTCATATATCGTATTATTATCATTTATATCGTATTATTAGCATTTAAAATTTATAACATTCCAAAAATTATTATTCGGATTTCAAAAATTGCAACTATATTAAGTGCATTAATCAGTTATTGTAAGTTATGAGGTTTTTGGAGCTTAATTGTAAATTTTTATTCTAAGATGGTTATTGAAAATTTTAATTCTTCATTAAATTATATTTTCACAGATTATGGAAACAAAGATTTTTTTCAGTGTATCCGTGTACTCCACTTAAACTCAGGATTGCATCAGAATATGTTATTGCTTAAAACTCTAGTATACCGCATATGTATGCATACGGCCAACATTCCTAAATGCAGAATAAAACCTTTTGTATAGGGATATAGACCACATATATTTTTTAACTTGAATTCATAAAAGATTGGCATAAGCTTTTTTTTATTTCTTTTTTAATGTAAAATTAATTAATCGAAACATTCTCTTTCTTTTGAAACATTCAGTAAGAAATATTACGCCAAAATTTAGTTTGAAATATGCAGTTAGAATCAAGATGAAAATTTCGTCTTATCTATGAAGTGGAATTCAAATTAAGTTCATCGTTATTCGAGCAAAAATACGTTCTCGAAAAGCATTTTATTTCTAAAAGAGTTTTATTTTGTTGACAATGAATAATCAGATTGCATAAAGCAAATATCAGTTTATATACAAATGAGTAAACTATTTAATTAAAAAATATTTTACATACATAACTTTTCACGGTGTAATTTTATTACAAAATGCGCTAAAAAGAACTGATAGTTTTTAAAATGGAATAATAGGAAAAGGGTGATATTGGTTAAAAATATTCTAAAGCCTTAGAATTATTTGGTACTACTTGGTTATTCCGTCGACCAAAAATCTACCGCCAAAATACAAGATTTATAGCCAATAATGGATGTCACATACACTTGACATTAAGCACAATGTACACTATTATTACGCCATCAAGTGATTTTTAATTCGACTTTTTATTTTATTTTTATTGATGTTCTATTAATTTGTTTGTTTTTTCGCTATTTAAATGAAAAATTATGTTAATTTGTATAATTTGGCTAACAGTTTGGCAATTTGAATAAGTTAGCAAAACTGGTCGATAGGATAACCAAGTAGTACCAATTATTTATATTCTAAAATTTTTATTCAGTGAAAACAGGAATTTCTGTGATGTTCTGGCTTGTTTAATATAAAATATCAGATGGCAACCCCCTCAAAGTGCAAGATTGCCTAAAATGGTCATACAATTTGAAAACGTGCACATATTTTTATCGCATTTCAAATATTAAACAGAATATCGAAGAAATATTTAGTGAATTTTTATGAATCTTTAAGGATTTGCTCAAGTAGTCGTACAGCTTTTAAAAGTGCAATGCCATCTTTCGGTAAGATTTTGGACTAAATTTTCGAAACAACCTGAAAGAGTTTCCGATCTTATACATTAATCTCCTAATAGAACAATTTTTATTGTAGTTTTTTTTTTTTTTTTTTTTTTTTTTTTTTTTTTGTTATTCCATTTAACATAGCCAGTCAATCTTAGTACATTGTGTGTAAAATTAATTAACATTTCTGAATACAGAAAAAAGGCAAGTAGCATAGTAGTCATAAAGACTGTTTGTCACGCTACTGATCTTAGATTCGACTACCAGCTAAGCATTGAAAAGATGAGGGTTCATGCAAACGTCCGTAACTTTGAGATCGATAAATTAGGTACCAAACTTGCTTAAGGACTTAGCACCAAGGATCTTGCGTTAAACTGACCACATGATCGGCCCGTGAATTGTGTAGCCTCTTGGATCCCAAGTTCAAGTAAACACGGTTGCGTACTGATGGCTGTTCTTTCATGGCTGTTTATCCACAAATTCATTTGAAACATTTTTATTTCCACATTTCTAATTTTTGTTTAAGCATACAGCATGTCTATTTATTCATATGAATTCATGAATATTGCATATATATTTGCCCATAAAAACTTAATAGCCTCTTTCAACTGAGTTTCCTCATTCATACAAAATTCATTAATCAAAATATTTCGTTCCTCTTAAAACGATTTGTGGGGAAATAGCGAAATATAAGTTTGAAGTACGGTTTTAAGCAAGTTGTTAAGTGGAAAACTTCACTCTACCTCGAAAACGTGATGCAACAGGGAGATTGAGATTATCTTTGTTCGAGCGTAAATAAACTCTCGGAGATAATTTTATTTGCGAAAGTATGTTACTTTGGAAATTTTACTCACACAATCTGCTCTATTGCAAGGCTAATGTTTTCATGATCGCTTTTTGAAAAACCTTTACTGCACCATGTGCCATAACAGGCACATACCTAAAAATAGTGCAGTTTTTATTATGTGACTTCAAATTCGATAAGAAAATCTTTCTTTCTGATCAAAAAAAAAAAAAAAAAAAAAAAAAAAATGGAATAACACTTAATTTGTGCATGTCAACGTGATGCAGTATACAAAAGAAAAATAAAATTCAATTTGTTTTTTGGAAATAAAAGAAATTTCTATCAAACGATTAAGGTAATATTTACTTTCATTATCTTTTCTGAATACTTAAAAATACTAATATAAAAAACATTGCAGTGTATTAAGGAGATAAATTAATTAATTTAGCTGATTTAGTTGCAAAATATAACAACATAATATTTTAAAACTCTAATTGCATACATATGAGACACAAAAAAAATCAAGTTTTAGCTAAAAATTTGAATTTTTCTTCTACTGTTTTTTCCTTTATTGCACTGATATATACAGTTATTTTTTTTTTTCATTAAAATAGAAATATTCTTTCAGTAAAGTGTTAAGATGTGAAATAGGAATTATATATCTAATTCCCTGCAAGGATTTCCATATCTTTATTTAAAGTTACTTTTTATCTGTGTTAAATTTTATAATTTAAAATACGCACTTTTAAAATTCTTTTGCAATTTTATTATAAATATTAAAAAAGAAAATTTAGTTTATTTTTCTAATTAAATTAATTTAAAAAGGGGAGAATCATCTCATCAGATTTAGTGGGGAATCAGAAAAGACATACTTTGTACTCAACAAGCAATATCTGATATAGCTCAAAAAGTAAACTGTTTTTCCACTGTCAGGAGATGTGGGGATCAATCCCAAGAACCGTTAAAAACAAATTGCGTTACAGCAATTTAAATTTGCTCGGAAAATTCAAGTTGTGCGAAACTCACTGAAGATTGATTGATTCTTTAATTTTAAAAACTAAATTAAATTATTGTCATTAAAAGTAAATTTAGACAATCTTCAGTATTTTTAACAGCGTCTATTCTAAATTTATCGAATAACTTCTATGCTATTTAGCAGAGTCTCGTTTTTCTAATTTCTGTAATATAACAAAAGACTTAAGGTAATTGATTACCCAAAGATTCTCTGTAATTTCTTAGAATTTATTCTAACAGTATAGGGTTAAAATCAATATTATTTCCTTACTCTTGCATGTACAAATTCAGTTATTTATATGATATTATTAGCATTTCGAATCGATAACATTCTAAAAATGATATTCGGATTTAATAAAACTGATTAGTGGACTCGGAAGATGTAAAATTTCATAATTATTTAGTAATATTTTCTTCAATTAAGGAACATTTGTGTTATTTTACAGTGTATTCGTGTACTCCACTTAAACTGATAATATTAATTATGCATCTTATTGCCTAAAACTCTAATATACCGCATGTGTATACATACGGCTAACATTTTTCAATTCAGAAGAAAACCTTTTACATGAACTGTTTATGTTTAGGCATATACGCTATTTATTTTTATTTATTTTTTTTTTAATCTGAATTCAATAAAAATTGTCATAAGTTCTTTTAGTTCCTCATTAATACAAAATTAATCAAACTATTCTCTTTATTTTAAAACACTCAGTAAGAAAACGGCAAAAAACCCCTTCAAAATGTGGTTTGAAATGAGCAGTTTGAAGCAAAATGAAAATTTCCTTCCCTCTCTGAAATGGAATTCAAAATAAGTTTATCTTTATTCGAACGGGAAAATATTCTTGAAAATAATTTAATTTCCGAAAAAATTTTACTTTGTTAATAGTAAATAATTGCTTAGGATAAAGAGAATGTTATTTTATATGTAGATGAGTTAACTATTTAAAAAAAAATTATATACGTAATTGTCAGGGTATAAATGGGAGTCAAAAATTCACTAAAAAGAACTGATAGATTTTAGAATGAGAAAAAGAAAAGTGCAACAATAATTAAAGTTATTCTAAAGTCTTAAAATTATTTCTGTTCTAAAGCATTTACTGTGTTTAATCAGAAATTTCTGGTATATTCTGGTAGGTTTTATATAAAATATTATATTGTAATTGAACCCCCCCTCAAAATTCACTATTGTCTAAAACAGTCATGTAATTTGAAAATACGCAAACATTTTAACCGCATTTTAAATAGTAAACAGAATGAAGTGTAAACATTGAGTGAATTTTTATGAATCTTTACAAACTAGCTCTATTAGTGGCAGTGTTGGGTATGAACGCGCTCACTGAACGAAAACTCACGAGTTTCGCTCACTATCTGTGAACTTTGAACTGAACTTCGCTCACTATTTTATAAACGAGCGTCAACTGAATGGAAACTCAAAAAATAGACGAGTTTGAACGAAATTTACGTTCAAATTTACGTTCAATTTTTTCATAATTTATTTAAAATTTTTCCAGACTTTAGTACCCTTTTTTCCTCTTTCAAATGCTATTTAGATACCTACACGAGCCTCAGGACGGTTTAAGTCTGGATATCACTTACTTCTTTAGTATTAAATATTGTTATTTCTAACTATTAAGAAATGTAATGATCATAATTACACTATATAAACAATAACTAAAAATTACAAAAAATGCATGGTCAATTTTTCAAAGTATGTTTCTGGCTTTGAATATGCAACAGCAAGTGAACAGCATAACAAACACAGGTTTTTAAATTATCTCTGATAAAATATTGATGATTTTAAAGAAAGCATACTTTATCATGGAATTTTACTTCTAAAGTGTTTAATAACAGGAAATCTTCAAAAGGGCGCTAAGATAACCTTCAAAGTTCCCCATGGCACCCTCAGGCGTCGCATTGGACAGTCGTGTTGTAATGTAAAGATTCACGCAAACAAGGAGAGACTGCCTCACAATAAATAAAAACAAAACAAAAATTGTCTTTTCTGGGGATTAAAGGTAGGAGAAATAGAGATAGTCAAATAAAAGAATTTTTGCTATCCTTTTTCTGTGTGTATTACTATTTTAAGTTACTTTGAATGAATAAAGTTTAACCTTTACTAACAGATTAAAGACGAATAAAATTTAATTTAATTTGAAGATATAGCTGGCAGATATATTCCTACCAATACGGTGGCTATGCTTATATGTAAATAATCAATGAAAATTGATGATATAATTCTAATACACAATCATCTTTTTGTATAAATGAAAAAGTATAAAATATAATATTAATAAAGATAAAATTTTAGTATCATTGAGCGATCAAAAATATAGCTTCCAAGTTCGTTATATTTAAATTTATTTTCCTTCTGTTTTGCATACAATTTTTTGATAAAAATTTAAATTTGTAAAGAAAAAAATACGCAATCTTATGCAGATGCAATGCATAAAAATACATTGAACTAAAGGTATGCGAGGGAAGAAAATATGAGGCTGAGAGCAACCACATCAATCCGTAGATTTCTTTTTTTTGGGGGGGGGGGGAGATGTTTAGTAATAAATTTCAAAATTTAGCCAAAACTGCTCCGACTACAATTCGCCCCGTTAAAAAACTGTTGACCAAGTCCGGTGTAAAATTCAAAGCTTCAACCCAACCTGCGAAAACATTAATTGGCTGGGCTAGGCACGACCTAGCAAGACCTGGCTGAACATAGATTTTTACGCCTATAAGTTTTAAAGTGTTTTGTACGAGAAGTCCTAGCTAAAAATACTTATTTTGCTTTTTCATATCATATGTTTATAATATTTAATTTTAAAAAAGTGTTCTGAGGTATGGTATTTATTTTTTAAATAATTCTTATTATGCTATGTGTAATGCATCTATGTGTAATGCATCTTTTTATGCTATGTGTAAGTGTAAATATCCCATTTGCCTCTAATACCGTTAATTGAGATTCACATTCTATGGCTTAGAGATTTAAAAATTTAAAAAAAAATCTATAGAAACAAATCTTCTAAGACGGAATTGCATGGGAAAGAAAAATCACTCATGATCTAGTTATGAAGAGCAAGGTCTATTATAAATGCATTACATTGTTTTCACAAATAACTATTATCCTCTTTTACATATATCAACATTTTCTTTTGTTTTGTTAAGCACAAGATTCCGTTACGCGAAGGTTTCTTTTCTCAAGTTTTACAATATTTTAATTTTATTGCCTATTTTCATTCTTCCTAATCTTCGCGGACCAAAATAAGAAGTTCCGGTTGAATCATCCCGTATGAAAATCCTTTTCTCGACGGGGCCAAGTCTGTTCAAAAATCAGTAAAATTTGGCTTGATTTTGCGAAAAAGCACATACTTTTAAGTTGCCATTGTTATACAATTAAAGATTGGAATTTTATTCTAATTTAAGAATCGTAGATTCCAGGCTTATTTAAATAGAGTTAAACATATGGAACAAACTGCCTATGACGGAATTTTCTTTGAAACTGAAAATTGAAAATTTCTTTTAAAGTTCTTTTAAACTGTTCATCCATGCAAAATGAATACAATAATAATAATACGGTAGAAAAAATATGTTAAACATTTACACCTGATAAAAAGGAAACATATTTTTTTCTTTCCAATGCGGTTTCATCTTAGATTTTACTTTTACCATATATCATTTTTTAGATTTTTATGTCTCCATAACATGGAAGATAGATTAATAATACTAATGATAGCTGAAACATTTACATACAACTAACAAAGGTTCATTAAAAGTATAAACATCGCAGCCTACGGCACTTCTGCATAAATGGAGATTATAAACAGACTAAGGTAAGTTTTTTTGGCCAGAACGTTTCCGTAAGGGTAAATATCAATCTCTAGTAGGAATGTACTCGGGGTCAGGGCGGGTTCGGTGCGAAATTTCAACTTTTTTTCCGGGCCGGGCCAAGCTCGGGCCTTGTTTTTAGCTATTATGTCGGGCCGGGTCGGGCCTTGTTTTTAGCTATTATATCAGGCCGCTAAATTTTCTCTACGAGCCGGGCTGGGCTCGGGCTGAAATTTTTATTTTAATATCGGGCCGGACATTTTTTTTTCTATGGATCGGGCGTGGAAATTTCCGTCCGTGCATACCTCTGTCTTACATATCGAATAATCAAATGATTAGTTCACAAAATTTTGTAAATTTGGACAATAATATCCAAACATTAAAAAAAAAGTGAACTTCGTTCACTAATTTTTTTTGTGTAAAAGTATGTAAAAGTAAATGTAAAAGTGAACTTCGTTCACTTTTACAAATGAGCGTAATTTGAAGCGTTCGTTTAAAAATTTTTTGAGTTTGAACGTGAACTTAAATCACTTTTCAGAAATTGAACGTGAGTTTGAGTTAGTTCGTTTATTTTGTGAACGTGCCCAACACTGATTAGTGGTAAAGCTTTAAAAGATGCAAAACCATATTTCGTTTGAATTTTCAAAGAATCGAAGATTTCAAAAACAATGTGAATTAAATCCTGACATTATACATTTATCTTTTAAAAGAACCATTTTAATTACTGTTAAGTTTGCTTATTGTCCCATTTTACATAACCAGTCCATCCTAGCATACTGCGTGCAAGAATAATCAACATTTCTGAATACAGGAAAACAAGCCCAGTAGCGTAGGGGTCATCAAGCTTTTCGCCACGCTATAGATCCGGGTTTTGACTGCTAACCAGGCATTGCAAAAATGAGGATTCGCCCAAATGTTCGTCCCTTTGTATTCGATAAAATGCATACTAAACTTGCTTGAGAACTAAACACAGAATGTCTGGCGTTAGACTGTTCACTTTCCTTGCGCATACATTTTTTATAGCACCTTAAGTTTCAAGTTCAAATAAACAAGATTAAGCTCTCATGGCTGTTTCTTCATGGCCGTATAATCACAGGTTTAGCTTTAGAATGTAGAAAATGTACTCATTTGTATTATTTTTATTTTCCCATTTCTTATTTTTATTCAAGCGTACACAATCCATATAAATTCAGGAATAAATCTCATGAGCTCTTTCAACTGAGCATTCGCATTCATATAAAATTCATTAATCAAATTTTTCTGTTTCTCTTAAAATGATTTGTGTGCAAATAGCAGAATTTAACTTTGAAATATGGTTTTAAACAAGTAGTTAGAAACAGGTAGAAAATCTCCATTTGAAATGAAATGCAAAATATAAATGGAGATTATCTTTGTTCGAGCTTAAATAAACTCTCAAAAAGATCATTTTATTTGCAAAAAAATAATATTTTGGAAATTTTATCCATACAATCAGCTCCTTTGCAAAGTATTAAGGGTTCAGTAATAATATGTAGCATAGCGATTTTCCTTTTTTAGGGAATTCATGATCGCACTTCTTAAAACTTTTTTTGCACCATCTGCCACATACACAGAAAAAATGTTGATTTTATAGTATAATGCTTATAGGTGGGCAACCAATTTAAAACCGTAAAATTAACCGTAATATACAGTAAAACTTGCATATACTATACTGTTAAAGAGCCATATACTGTTTAATTCAGGTCGCGAAATTTCCACTCGCCAGCTGGCCGTTGGCGAGTAAATATTTAAGATTGGCGAGTAAATTTCGTCTTTTAGAATGTTGTGCAAATTGTTGTGTAAACTGATAAACATTCACTGCCTTGCACACTGTTTGCAGTTAGCTATTTTGGATATATGTGGTGAAGTTGAATATCTTAAAACATTTGATTCCATTGTTAGAAGTATTTTTAAATTTTATCATGCCTCTGCTAAAAGACTTAATATGTTAAAAGAAACAGCAGAAATTCTAGGAAAAGAAATTCTTAAACTGAGTGATATTTACACTATTCACACTAATAGATGGGCAAAGAAAGTGCAGTAAAAGCTTTCTTCCAATTTTGGAACAGTATTATAAGCCATCCTGAACAAGTGGTCCATGGAAAATACAATGGCATTTCTAAACCTAAGGATTTGCTGAAAATTTTTAAGGATTATAAATTTCTTTAAGTTCTGTACTTCCTCTTGGATTTCTACTGGAAATTGAACCCTTTAAGTGTGGCATTACAAAACAAAGAACTTCTCATTTCATCTTTGAAAATAAAAATTGAACATTGCATCTTAGTTCTAACAGATCTCGAATCTAGTGTTGGACCAAGCGAACAGGAATTTTTAGACCAACTATCCATTTCAGGGATAATCAAGGATGTGCCGCTGACAAATATAGAAATTGGGGAAGAAGAGTTTCAGACTTTAAGAGAGACATTAATTAAACATAAAAAGATATATATTACAGAATGACTGCAATCTATCTCATCAGATGTGTTAGAATGTCTGCATATTTTTGACACTTGGGTTGGCTCCCCCACCAAAAAAATTCTTGAATTTGAAGAAATGAATAAGCTTTTTATGCATTTGAACCCAAATCTCTTTAATGAAAAAGTAGATATTGTATTGGCAGAGTGGGCAGAATTTAAATTTATGTTCCCATCACTGACACTGAAAGAGATGTTGGAGCAAGTTTGCACTAAAAATGTTCAGCAAGATTCCCCAATTCGCTCCAGATCCTAACATTTTGTGCTGTTTTGCCAGTAAGCACAGCTTCATGTGAGAGAGGGTTCAGCTGTCACAACAGACTCAAGATAGCATATAGAAACTCTGACTGAGGCAATGAATGATTTGCTTAAATTTTCTGTTAATGGATCCACCCTAACAAGTTTGACAGTAAAGCTGCGATTGCTAAGTGGTATTTCAATGCAGAAAGACTGTGCTACACAAACTTGAAGTGCTAATAGTATAGGAACTTATCATTGGTATGTATTTCTGTAACCACTGAAACTTTATGGCAAGCTTATTTTAAGTTAGTTTTTTTTTTTTTTTTTTTTTTTTTTCCTGCCTTTTGCAGTAAATATGTTTCGTTTTATCGATTTCTGCATTTTATCAATCAATAGAAAGTTTTTCATACTACATCAGTTAATATTGTAAAAATATTCCATACTTTTCATAAATGTAAAGTATTCTGGATTTAACAGACAACTTCTTCTAACAATCGTCAATTTAAATTAAATTTATGATAAATATTTCACTTTTTGCAGGTGTGGGGGCTGACGTTATTGCCTGAATGAATGTAAAATAGTGGCGAGTAAAAATTTTAGTCTGTTGAGTACCTTTTAAACTGAAATTTCATGCCCTGGTTTAATTCATTTATACCACGAAGTATAGGGGAAAATTGAATAAAACCGGGTAGGTAGATAAAACAGGGAACTAGGCTTTATTTCTTTATTTGCGGCGGTATCTAGCCAAAACTGTTAGAATTACTTTTAGGCGAGCTGCATGCCAGCTCCCAGTAACCAGATGTCGTGTAGACGAACTCCTTTCGCAGTGGTGATTTTTTAAAGATTTCAAGTGAAGATGTTAAAAATTCGACGTCTGCAACTACTTTATCAATCCTAAATACCAAAGGATTTATATTGTAAGTATAACGTATGATAGTATATTATTCAGTCGTTATTTTAACGTTTTGTGTTGGTATCTACGAGTTATCTGAACAACGCTAGAGTAACATTTCAGAAAATTTGCGTGGTCGGCAAAACCGGGATGCAGGTGGTCGGACATAACCGGGAAGTTTCCGGTTTTGGACAATTCATTTATTTGCGTATCTGAAATAGAATTAACTCGTTTATGCATTGTTTGACGATCAATAAATATTTAAAAACTATACAAAAATATTCTTTAAATTAATTTGTTGTATAGAATATCCTTTTTAGTCATTTCTATTGCAACATCTATCCTTATTTCAATCCCTTAAAAATTAGAACTCGTACAAGAAGAAAAAGGAAAGATGGAAAAACAAGACAATAAGAAATTAACCTTGAAGCGAAGCTTTCCGTGATGGCAGAAAGAAAGTAGAAAAACTGATGCGAAAGAAAAGTCCTGAGAGAAAAAAAAATCCTTGACATTAAATGAGGAAGAAGAGGAAAGTGAAGCATGCATCTTTTGCAACGGCTTACATGAACAATCTAAACCTAAGAAGAGTTAGATACAATGCCTTTATTGCAGAGGGTGGGCACGTGAAGCATGCAGCAATGCAAATGAACAAGATCGAACTTTCATTTGTGATTTTTTTTGCCTAACAATTTTCACTCTTAAAGCATAACATAACTCATTTGTATTTTATGTAGATTTGATATAGATTCACATTCTATAGTTAAATTTGTCAATTTTCTTTTAATAAATAGTATTATTGCAAAATTAAAATGTTCTTTTAATTATTTTTTCCAGTTCTTGATTTTATCCGACCTGGTCGGGCAAAACCGGGACATTGCACACTTCTAAAAAATGTGTTGTTATGATCTCAATTTCTGTTGTTCGTGACTGAATGAATAGTTATTATTTCCTAAGGAATCAATTTATCGTTTTAATACAAATTTTGACTGTTTTGTTACATAGTGCACAATAATAAAAAGAAAAACATTAGGGTTCCGGTTTTATCCGACTTTCCCTTACTACGTATGTTACGGTATATTATTGTTGCCGCAGCTGCCAGTATTATACAGTAAGATCCAGAACTTTTTTTTTTTTTTTTTTTTTTTTTTTTGCAGTGTACCTAAAAAATATTATAATTTTCCTTATGTGCGATGAATTTGGCCAATAGGAATCTATGTTCCTGGTCCAAAACAAGCCAAAGAATGGGATAACACTAATTAGTCCATGTTCGCTTTCTGCACCAAAAAAAATGGCATTTGTTCTTTAGAAACAAAAGAAATTTCGATCTAGCTGTTAAAGTAAGATTTACATTCTCTACTTTTACTGAATACTTAAAAATATATTAATGTAAAGGAAGTTACAGAGTGTTAAGCAGGTAAAATTAATTAATTTAAGCTCATTTAATTGCAAAATATAAAAATACAATGTTTTTTGGAAGCCTATTTGCATACACATGATACACATCATAAAATTTTAACTAAAAATTTGAAATTTAATTTTTGTTACTAATTTTCTCGTTATTATATCGTTATATATGATTTTAATATTTGTTTTTCATAAAAATAGAAACTTTCGTGAAATAAAGACCTAAGCCGTGAAATTAGAATAAAATATGAATCGTAAATGCAATATTTATATATAAGATTATTCATAATTAATACTATTTTTCACGCATTCTTGTGATCACATATTTTTTGAAATAAATATAGTAGTTCAAGAAAGTGTAAACATACTTGCACTAATTTTGCAAGAATTTATTGTCAAAAAAATTACAAATTTTAAACGATTGGAACAATGTAATTTTTCAAATGATGTGTATATAATGTGCTTATGGGACCATCAATGAAAACGAAATCAAACATTCTTTTTTTTTTTTCAATAACAATACCTAAGTTTGTCCCCTTAAATAAGTTTTACTCTATTCAAATAGCCTGAAATGAAATTCATACATTTTTTCCAAATAATTTTTTTTTTAAGTAGCATATTTTAAGGGCTATATTCAGTTCGGTAAAGGATTGTTTGAAACGCAAGAGAATGACTAAGTAACTTCTAATGACATAATAGTTCTTTGCCGATTGTACGATTTTACTCGCTTAGTATGTTTCCAATATTGCTAGCATTAAAAATTCGATAAATGAGTAAGACATTTATATATTATATATATATATATATATATTGTCTTCACATCATAGATAGCTCCTTAAGCCATAATATTGATATTTCTTAATCATAATTCGAAATGTTGTTGGATGAAAAAGTTGAAATCAAGAATTCGCATAAAGCATGATGTAATAAATATAAATTTATCAAAAAAAGTGTCGGTTGTAATTTATAACGCTTTCGAATAGTAATTTCATAGTGCATAATTCATATTATATAAAAAAAATTAATTACAAATTCATTTTGTTTATATTTGTGTATTTTAGAAGAATCAATATTGAATGAATAGCACTCATAAATTTTGTAAAATAATAATAAAAAAACTGTGATTAGTTTTATTTTGAAATTCCTTTGTGGAAAGTCATTATTTTTTGGAAAGTCTGAAAGAAAGTCTACAGAAGACAATACCAGTTGAAGCTAATAAATGAAATTTTTTGTTACAAATGCTGTCTGTCATATTATAAAATGAAGAAGAAACACACCAAAAAGAAAATTTTATTATCCACATTATTATTTATTTACATTTATCACGATTATTAGTAGCATTAGTTATGATTAAATATCACATATAATTATTACAATCGCACACTTTATATTTCATCATATGTACGAAATTCGAGTCGAACACAATTAAAATATTTACTGCCTTGAAAGAAAACCACGAGAATAAAACTAAACACAGCGAATAATAAATTCGTAACCATATGTGTATATCACTGCAAACGCATAAAAAACACTGATAACAATTTCATTTGGGGGAGGTGGGGTCAATAAATGATAACGTATGATGTTTTAAAAAAGAAATTCCAACAAAATTTCCAACAAAAAAATTATAAAGTTACAGACATACAGCCCCAAATAAATTTATTTCATGCATACATATTTTTGCTTCCCTAAAATTTTTGCTTTGCGCGTGCATGATTAACATCCTTGAACATTAACATTAAAATTTCATTAACATTATTAAACCTAGAATATATTTATACTTCTCAGACATTTTAGATGGACTCTTTTACGGCTATAAATTTATAATCAAATCAAATAAGCTCACTTAATTGAGTTTGTTTATTTATAGGAAATTCATTAATCAAAGTATTCTATTGCTCTATGAAATTTCTTTCTGAAAGCAGCAACTTTGAAAACTTTGAAATATGGATTTAAGTGACCAACTATGACGAACTGAGTAGAAAATTGAACTAAGACTCTGAAGCGAAATGTTAAAATGTAAATGTAGGTTCTTTTTTTTTATTCCGTCTGAAATAAATTCTCGGATATAATTTTATTTCCGAGGCATTTTGATATGAACATTATTAAACCTAGAATATATTTCTACTTCCTCACATATGTTTAGGCATGCAGATGGACTATCCATTCTTATAAATTCATAATCAAATCATATAAGCTTGGTTAACTGAATTTGTTTAATTATCTAATTCATAATTCAAATTATTCTATTCTCTAAAAGATTTCTGTCTGAAAGCAGCAACATATTCCTTTGAAATATGGATTTAAACAAATATAAAGAAGTGAGTGGAAAATTGAACTCTATCTCTGAACTAAAATCTTAAAATGCAAAGCAAGGTTCTCTTAATTCCTGCTGAAAGAACATTCTCGGGTATCATTTTATTTCCCACACATTTTAATATTAAAATTATTAAATGTAGAATATATTTATACTTATCATTTTTTTAGCCATACAAATATAATGTTTATTAATATAAAATAATACACATACTAGAATAAAATAAGCTGGTTTAATTGAGTTTGCTTATTTATATGAATTCATTAATCAAAGTATTCTATTTCTCTAAAAAAAATCTTCTGTCTGAATTCAGCGACATATTACTTTGAAATATGGATTTAAATAAGCAGTTATAAAGAACTGAATAGAAAATTGAACTCAGACTCTGAAAAAAAATGTTAAAATGTAAATTTAGGTCCTCTTTATTCATGCTGAAATGAACTATTGGCTATCATTTTATTTCCCAGACATTTTGATATTAATGCTATTAAACCTAGAATATATTTCTGCTTCTTACAATTTTTAGGCGTACAGATAGATTTTTTATTCTTATAAATTCATAATCAAATCACATATGCTTGTTTAATTGAGTTTGCTTATTTATATGAAATTCATTAATCAAAGTACTGTATTTCTCTGAAAAAAAATTCTGTCTGAATTCAGCGACATATTACTTTGAAATATGGATTTAAATAAACAGTTATAAAAGAAATGAATAGAAAATTGAACTGAGAAAAATGTTAAAATGTAAATTTAGGTTCCTTTTATTCCTGCAGAAATGAATTATCGGTTATCGTTTTATTTCTGAGACATTTTGATATTAACACTACTAAACTTAGAATATATTTATGCTTTTTACAATTTTTAGGCATACAGATAGATTTTTTATTCGTATAAATTCATAATCAAATCACATAAGCTTGTTTAATTGAGTTTGCTTATTTATATGAAATTCATTAATCAAAGTATTCTATTGCTCTGAGAAATTTCTGTCCGGGAGCAGCAAAAATTACTTTGAAATACGGATTGAAATAAACAGATTTAAAGAAATGGGTAATAAACTGAACTCATCTCTGAAGCAAAATGTTAAAATGCAAATTTAGCTTGTCTTTATTCCTGCTCAAATGGATTCTCGGATATTATTTTATTTTCGAGACATTTTGATATTAACATTATTCGACCAAGAATATATTTATACTTCTCACACTTATTTTAGGCATACACATAGACTATTTATTCTTATAAATTCATAATCAAATCACATAAGCTTGTTTAATTGCGTTTGTTTATTTATATGAAATTCATTAATCAAAATATTCTATTGCTCTGAAAAGTTTGTGTCTGAAAGAAGTAATGTATTGCTTTGAAATATGGATTGAAATAAACATTTTTAAATAAGTGAATAGAAAACTGAACTCTACCTCTGAAGTGCAAAGTTAAAATGTAAATTTGGGTTCTCTTTATTCCTGCTGAAATAAATTCTCGGCTATCATTTTATTTCCCAGACATTTTGTTGATGCTTTTATAATTTTGCTCCTATTGTCACATAAATTCGAAAGCAGTAATAATTTAATAATTGTCAATAGAAACGAAAATTGCCATTTTTCAATTATTTCACAATCACGATTTTTCATTTGAGTTTCTTTTGATGCATTATGCTTTCTTAAATGAGATGCTTATGGCTATATTTTAAGACTTGAAATCTATCTATCTATCTATCTATCTATCTATATATATATATTATGCTGACGTATATGACACAAAAATCACGATTATTTGTTGATTGTTTAATGGGAACGTCATAATGAAGCGCATGTTATTGGCTACTATGCAAATGTCGTTTGGTAAGATTTAGGCTGCGGTAAATTGGATTTATTTATGGAGCTTCAAAATATCATTTACATTTTTTTCTGTTCTTTTTACTAAAAAATAAATAGAAGTCATGAATTTTAAACTTTTCAGTTTAAAATTAAAGTTATGTATTGTAAATGAAATGCGTGAAAGAATTATATTATTATATTTTAAATGATTAATGAAATACGAAAAAATGCCACGGGTACAATATTTGGCGATATATTATCTACGCCAGATTGGTATAAAAATAGTGAGTTGTTGATTGTGTTGTAAAAATAGTGAGTTGCACAGATGTCATATATGCACCACATTGGCGCGTTATTTTTTTGACGCCAATTTGGCGAAAAATTCATTTTCAAATAACAGTTACATATATATTTTTAAAATAATTTCTATTATTTTTAAAAGGAAATAATAAATGAAAAAAGTTTAGTTAATAATTATAGAATAATAAAATTTATATCCTTTAAAAAATGAAAATAAAAGTAAACAAGCAGTTTATTAATAAATAAATAACAATAGCAGGGTTGCCATGTGAGGCACATATAATTGCCATTTTGTTCCAATCTCGCCATTGTGGTGCGCATATGACATCTGTGTCTATTTCTCTAGCAGAATATTCTAATTTGGCAAAAATTTCAGCAATTAAAATAAATTATGAATAAAAGCAATATGATTTAATGCTTAGTGTACATTCAAGAGAGACAATCTGGTCGCAAAGGACGGCTAGTTTAAATAAAATCTATTTCATGTATTTATACCTTCTCACAATGAATATTCGCCACTGATTTTATTATTTGAACGTTAGTGCATTGCCTTACTTTTTCATGTACACAGGCGAACGTACACACTTATGAATGTTCAGATTCAAAATAGAGCAAGGGCATGTAGCATTTTTCAGAAATACTTGCCGGCAAAATTATATGCCTCTGATGCGTTATATACGAAATCATAAAATACTTCTGTCATTAGTTGGTTCTCCGTTTCTCATTACAGAAGATTTGGTTTATTACGTAATCAAACGAACTGCTTTCCATAGAACACGAATTTATTTCATATCATGAAATGTTATGTGTTTTCTTACTTACTAGATAAAAACATAAATATGTAACGTAACAGCATCTTTTCACTCCTGTGGTGTTCAGTGTTCTCGCTGACATTTGACGAACATTAGTAATTTGGCTAATTAAAAATAAAAAACATTCGCCAAATGAAAAAAGTATTAGCAAAATAGATTCGCTGTGTAGCACAAAAAGAATTACCTATAATTCTTTAATATACCCCCTTTTTTTCAATATGTTCTAAAATAATCTAAGTTTTTATAACTGCGACAGCGATTGTTATTAATCTATTTTCAACTATTCGCTACAAATATATTAAAAATATATATGCGTATATAAAAAAATATGTATATATGCATAAGTATAAAAAACAAAAAAGAAAAGAACGAAAAAGCAAAAATTGAGCACTAGCAGTTTTGCGAATCTAATCGCCTGTTTACTCGCCAAATGAAGAATTCAGTCGCAATTTAGCGCAATGGTGAGCGACAGCGAAAATTCTGATGGTATTATTGTATTTATTGTGTTCAAATCTGTTTTAATGTACGTACCTTTAAAAAACTTAATTCAGACGTTAATTTATGTGTGTTAAATAATACGTTGTGGATCTATGAGCTATTAATTCATTCAATATATTTTCCGCCATCGCGTATGGTGTAAATGGTGGCCAATGACGTTTTCCAACATCGTGTTTAATGAGAAATTGTCGAGTTAGGATATCGGCCAGGGCAGTTTCTATGTAAGGTAATACTGCGGTCACTGGGTATCTAAATACGAGTCCTGGCTCTCGTTAAATTTTCACTCCAATTGAATTATTGTATTAATTAAGTTCAAGTCTGTCTTAATGTATGCATCTTTATTAAAACACGTTGATATTAGCATTATCTACATCAGATAATAATTTAACTCAAAATGTTCTTTCATTAATACTAGACAAAATGTAAACAAAAATTATACCCCTTAACAATAACATTTATTTCAAAATATCTATAATTAACTTTATTTTACAATAATATTCATTCTATGTACGCATACTATAAGAAAAAAAACCACATATTTCTTATTCTGTGCCAATGAAAATAACCTTAAACAAGTTGAATGTAGATTTTGCCATTGCAGAATTCAGTTCCGCCTCCGATTAGAAAAAAAATCGATAGAGTTTTTTTATATACATTTCATCAGAACGAATTTTTCGAGAGTCCGAAAAAATAGTTCCGGATAATCGAGGTTACTGATATTAAATAGGCTTCGTCATATTCTTACTTACTAAGTACATACAAAATTTTAAGTCTCTATCTCCATTTGTTCGTGAGTTAGAGCGCTTACAGACAGACAGACGGACGGCAATTTTTTTTTTCTGAAAATATGTTTTTCGGAATCTCCAGTATCTGAAACGTGTAAATCCGTCAAAATTTGTTTAGAGAATCCGAAAAAAATAGTTCCGAGTAATCGAGGTTACTGATATTAAAAAGGTTTCATCCTATTCTTACTTACTAAGTACACACAAAATTTTAAGTCTCTATCTCCATTTGTTCGTGAGATTGAGCGTTTACAGACAGACAAACAGACGAACGGCAATTTTTTTTCTAAAAATATGTTTTTCGGAATCTTCTGTATCTGAAACGTGTAAATACGTCAAAAAAAATTTCGAGAGTCCGAAAAAAATAGTTCCGGATAATCGAGGTTACTGATATTAAATAGGCTTCGTCCTATTCTTACTTACTAAGTACATATAAAATTTTAAGTCTCTACCTCCATTTGTTCGTGAGATTGAGCGTTTACAGACAGACAGACAGACAGACGGACGGCAATTTTTTTTCTTAAAATATGTTTTTTGGAATCTCCAGTATCTGAAACGTGTAAATCCGACAATTTTTTTTTTTTTTTTTTGAGAGTCGGGAAAAAGTAGTTCCGGATAATCGAGGTTACTTATATTAAATAGGCTTCGTTCTATTCTTACTTACTAAGTATATACAAAATTTTAAGTCTCTATCTCCATTTTTTAGTGAGATAGAGCGTTTACAGACAGACCGATGGACAGCAATTTTTTTTTTCTAAAAACATGTTTTTCGGAATCTCCAGTATCTGAAACGTGTAAATCCGCCAATATTTTTTTTTCGACTTTCAAAACGATTGCAAGACTTACCCTATACTACGTATGATGGGTAAGTAAAATACTTATGCTTGATGTGCCACAATTTTTGACACGACACTTTTTAGCTTGTCTGAAAGAAATAGCATCGGAGGCTAATAAAAATATATAATAATCCCTTCCAAGTCACCTGTGATTTCGAAAAGCGTTCTCTTACTTTAGAAGACTCAGAAATCAATATTTTTTCCGGATTCAAAAAAGTTTTTATAAAAGCAAAGTTTATTTCACTGCCATTCATTTTCTGGAACGTGTCCAACTAGTTACTTTCTTATATCTTTACAAAAAGAAAGTATTGGATTCGTGAAAAATGTTTACTTCCGGTTATTGATGGATTTATACGTTTTAAAAGGTCATAAACAAGATTTGATGATTTTTAGAAAATGTCTGCTTGTCACTCTGTCTGTTATTCTGTCAATCTGTGAGTTCGTATGTGACAAAACTTTTGTGGATGCTTTATCTGAAGAACTAATGCATGGAATTTAACAACACTTTAGTTTCAGTTAGACTATTACACAGGGTGTATCTAAACTACTGGGCAAAACTTTAAGGGGGTGATAGTACACATCAAGACAAACAATATTAAATGGGAAATTAAGGGTCCCAAACGTCTTCCGAAGGATATAGGAGCAATCAAAGTTTAGGGTCCAAAATTTGAAATGATTATAAAAAACGGAAAAAATGTTCGATTCGTTTGCGGTTTTCACGAAAACTATTTTTTATGCCAGTATTGTCTTGAAAATAAATTATTAAGATAAATTTCAAAAAATGCCGATAGCGGGCGCTTTAGACTTTGGAGTTACGAACAACTATTTTTTACCGTTATTTTTTGCATCTCATTAAATTTTTTTGAAGCTTAGACATAAACTTAAATTTTGTGCTGAAAATCTGAATCGTTGAGAGTGAGTTAGTTCAGTTAGAGCTAAGTAGCGCTAACTGAACTGTGTTCATTGGGGGTGGGAAGGTTCAAATTTCAAATGATTATACAAAACGGAAAAATTGGTTGATTCGTTTGCGGTTTTTTCTAAAACCATTCTTTATGTCAGTATTTCCTTGAAAATAAATTTTAAAGATAAATTTCAAAAAATTTTGTTAGAGGGCGCCTTAAACTTTAAAGTAACCAACAACAATTTTTAACTGTTATTTTTTGTATCTAATTAAATGCTTGCAAAAGCTTATACTTAAATTTTGAGCTCAAATTCTGAATCGTTGGGAGGGGTTAAGAAACGCAAACTGAACAGTGTTCAGGAATTGAAATGTTACCCTGCCCACCTTCAACACCTGCAACCTGCCACATTTCAATTTTTCGCTACTTAATTACTCACAACAATTCAGATTATGAGCTCAAAATTTAAGTCTGAGCTTTTAAAACATTTATTTAGATTAAAAAAAAAGAATAACGATTATCAATAGTTTTTGGTTACTCTAGAGTTTCAGGCGCCCTCTAACAGATTTTTTTTATATTTATCTTTGAAATTTATTTTCAAGGAAATACTAACATAAAGAATGGTTTTAGAGGAAACGGCAAAGGAATCAACCAATTTTTCCGTTTTTTTTATAATCATTTGAAATTTGAACCTTCCCACCCCCATTGAACACAGTTCAGTTTGCGCTACTTAACCACTCTCAACGATTCAGATTTTCAGCACAAAATTTAAGTTTATGTCTAAAATCTAAAAAAAATAATGAAATGCAAAAAATAACGGTAAAAAATTGTTGTACGTTACTCCAAACTCTAAAGTGCCCACTATCGGTATTTTTTTAAATTTATCTGTATAATTTTATTTTCAAGACAATACTGAGATAAACAATTATTTTAGTGAAAACCGCAAATCAATTGACCAATTTTTCTGTTTTTTATAATCATTTGAAATTTGAACCTACCCACTCCCATTGAACACATTTCAGTTTGCGCTACTTAACCACAGATTTCGAGCTCAAAATTTAAGTTTATGTCTAAACTTCTAAAAAAAATTTAATGAGATGCAAAAAATAACGGTAAAAAATAGTTGTTCGTTACTCCAAAGTCTAAGGCGCCCTCTATCGGCATTTTTTGAAATTTATCTTAATAACTTATTTTTAAGACAATACTGACATAAAAAATAGTTTTCGTGAAAACCGCAAACGAATCGAACAATTTTTCCGTTTTTTATAATCATTTCAAATTTTGGACCCTAAACTTTGATGGCGCCTATCTCCTTCGGAGGACATTTGGGACCCTTAGTTTCCCATTTAATATTATTTCTCTTGATGTGTACTATCACCACTTTAAGTTTATCCCAGTAGTTCGGATACACCGTGTATAAACTGGAGCTAATTAGTTTTTGGTGTATATAGCTCAATAGGTATCGCTGCTACATTGCATTATTCTCAAATATCAAAATAGCTCAATCAAGAATTAATACACGGATTTTCATAAAACTTACAATTCAGTTAGGAAAAATTTTGGCGCTGATTACCTTTAGGGTAAATCGCTCAAGCAAATTTTATGTAAATCGCCTTATCGGTTGCACTACTATGCTGCATTTTTCACGATTTCGCTATAGTTGTAACTTAAGAACTAATATATCACTTTTCTTCGAATCTCAGATTCAGTGAGACGTCATAAAAATGATTCTGTTTAGTCTTTTTTATGTAAATCGCCTTATCGGTTGCATTATTATGCTGCATTTTTCACGATTTCGCTATAGTTGTAACTTAAGAACTAATATATGAATTTTCTTCGAATCTCAGATTCAGTGAGACTTCATAAAAAAAGATTCTGTTTAGTTTTTGATGTAAATTGTCCTATCGATTGCACTATTATGCTGCATTTTTCACAATTTCGCTATAGTTGTAATTTAAGAACTAATATATGAATTTCCTTCGAATCTTAGATTCAGTGAGACCACATAAAAAATTATTCTGTTTAGTTTTTGATGTAAATCGCCCTATCGGTTGCACTATTATGCTGCAATTTTCACGATTTCGCTATAGTTATAATTTAAGAACTAATATATGAATTTTCTTCGAATCTCAGATTCAGTGAGACCTCATAAAAATGATTCCGTTTAATTTTTGATGTAAATTGTGCTATCGGTTGCACTATTATGCTGTATTTTTCACGATTTCACTATAGTAATTTAAGAACTAATATATGAATTTTCTTCGAATCTCAGATTCAGTGAGATCTCATAAAAAATGATTCTGTTTAGTTTTTGATGTAAATTGCCCTATCGGTTGCACTATTATGCTGCATTTTTCACGATTTCGCTATAGTTGTAATTTAAGAACTGATATATGAATTTCCTTCGAATCTCAGATTCAGTGAGACCTCATAAAAAATGATTCTGTTTAGTTTTTGATTTAAATCGCCCTATCGGTTGCACTATTATGCTGCATTTTTCACGATTTCGCTATAGTTGTAATTTAAGAACTAATATATGAATTTTCTTCGAATCTCAGATTCAGTGAGACCTCATAAAAAAATGATTCTGTTTAGTCCTTGGTGTATGTAACCCAATTAATGCACGGATTTTTATTAAATTTCAGAATCAGTTTAGAAGTTGACATAAATTTTTGCTAACTTGATTTTATGTAGATCATCTCACCAATGATGGTGCTGTGTTGCATCTTTCAGGAATTACGACATCCTATGATATAGAAGATATTTGGAATGACCACATTTGACTAGTTTTTATACTGTTTTAGTTTTTATGTGTTTTCTCGAAACGTATTATCGTATTCTAGTATAATATAAATTTTCTCATTTTTATATAACAAATAGCTGTCTAAAAAAGCGCTATAAGAAACAAATTGCTATTTTGTCTAGTTTGCTATCTGTTAGGCTCCAGTCACACAAATTTCCCTCTTTTAATACTATTTATATGCGTGCAAAAAAATTGTAAAGGCGTGTATCTTAAAGGATACATCAGGTCTGAAGAGGTTAATGCATTATAAAAAACTATTCGGAAGCGTTTTTGAAAATCAGTCACAGAAAAAAAAGAATCTTTAAATTTAAAAAGTAAAAGTATATATGTAAAAAATGTCTTATATATATATATATTTTTTTAATGTCCCCGATATACTTTTTTATATTTTAATCAATTGAAAACGTTGTACAGTGTTGGTTGAAAATCCCAAATAAAGATTAACTCAGGCAGTTTTAGATAAGCGCATGTTGGAGTACTCTTTTGTCATTGATTCCCTTGAAGAGCTACATACACAAAATGGCAACTCATGGGCGTAAAACATTATTATTGGACTGAAGATTTAAAAGCAGTTAGAGCAATACCATTTTCCCTTTTAGGGCAATATTAAACATTGTGCCTCCGTTTTGCCGTTACTCAATCGTTTTCCAACGTTGGAAGTAGAAAAGGCTATCACTTCCCTTACTCCGAACTTGTCAACCAAAGTGTTGACTTTATTTTATTTATTCTCACATCCCTCGTGGTAGAAACACAGGATTTTCACTAAAACGGGACGGCATCTTGCAGAATTTTTTCAGCCTTGAGCTGCTAAACGTATGTGATAGGAATGATAATTTTTAGAATTGTTATTCTCGTTCTTTTTAATTAAAGGGGTTAAATTTATTGTCCAATGTCACGACCTATGTGATATTAGAATTTTAATGTCTTATGTAAATTTTATTTATTTAAAACCACTTTTTAAATAAAATATTTTTAATTGTATTTTGAAAGCTTTTTCAAGAACAATATACTATAAAATTTATTCTCAAAATATAGTGGTGCGAATAGAATACACATTTAGAATCTTGTATAAAAAATAGCATCGGATAAGGGTTAAAGTTAGTAAAGCACGTTAGAATAAAAGTTCTTAGAAGACCAAATTTTTTATGCAACTAAACAACTCCTATTTAGTTATGTACAAATCATAACACACGTTTTTTTGAAAAATGACTTTAAATTAATTGGGTTAAAAATGATAAAAATATTACCATTATGTATGCAAAGAAAAGACTGGACTTACTCTGAGCTGCAAATAAAAAATAGATATGTATATATACATATTAATTTATACTTTAATTACTAATAATAAATAAACATATGTCTACAATACCTTTTACACCCCCCCCCCACTCCAAAAAAAACCCTCCTAAAAATGCATCCAATTATAGTTTTTAAATCTTTGGTGCATTACTGCGAATTCTACTATTTTAACTTGTACCCAGTTAACAAATCTTAAAAGAAAAAATGGGATAATCTATTTATTACAAATCACTGTAACTATGCTAAGTAATTCCTGGAACGTGATTGATTAATTTTATGTTTTTCTGGCCTTTTTTATATGAGGTTTAAAACTAGATGTGACCAATAAATAACATAAAATACTTGGTGTATAATTGAAGTACAAAATCTAAGAATAACTCAAGCAGCTTCAGTTTCGCACATTCTGGAGTAACTGCTTCATTATTTATTCGCTTGCAGAGAAACATACACAAAGGACAACTTCAGTCCAAACAAGTTATTGTTGGACGGGAGATTTAAAAGCAGTCAGACCCAAGCTACTGTTCTCTTTTGGGGCTATATAAAACACTGTGCATCCATTTCAGCGTAACCTTATGATTTGTCAGAGTTGAAAATAGACGAGGCTATTACTTCCATTACTGCGGACTTATTAATCGAAGTATCGACTTTATTAATCATTTGGAAAATACTTCTTGCTTTCGCCCTAGAGATATCTGAACATATATGAATCCTTGTGATGTCAGGATATTATTCGTTTCTGATTGGTCCTTGTTTAATATCCCAGTATGGAATACTTCTGTTAAAAAAAGTAACTGTTCTTATAAAAAAAAAGTATTACAAACTTCAAAAAAGTTGATAATTCAGAAACAAACTGAGATACAGGTTTTAAGCTAATTGCATTTAATAGTAGATTTTTTCCCTATACAACTGTGCAAACATTAAAAATAAGCGATATTTTAGAAATTTAAAAATTTGCAATATCGAAAATTGTAAAATTGATTTTTTTTTTCATAATGGATCTAGAAATATTAAAGTTTAAACAATGGCATACGTAATTTGTGATTCTGTTATTACATACACTCTCAAAAAAAACTTTCTTCAAATCATCGAAAATCTACTGGCAGTCGTGCTGCTGGTATATTTCATTCAATTAATAGATATCCGCTTATTTTTTCTACGATCCAAGAGGTAAAATATCCGGCAATTGAAAAAAGTTACGTAAAAGGGAAAGTGGTAAACTTTGGGATCGATCCCGCTACCCCAACGTTAGAAGGCAAATAAGCTAGCACGGGGTATAGTTGTACAGCAGGAAAATACTTTGAAGTGAATGCGTTCGTTTCACATGAGTATGACTTGATTAATTTCTCTAAAAACCTTTCAATTTTGAAGTTAATTTCGGGCAGACTTCGTCTTTAATAAGATTGTGGCAAAGATTTTTATATTTTAGTATTAATATATAGGATAAAAATATGAATTTAAAATATATTTATGTATATTGCTAGATATAAAATATCGATGTTGTATTTTTTTCATTTAATTGTTTGCATTAAAGTATCGTTTAAATGTGCTCATTTAGAGTATATTTCAATTGCAAATATTTTTTAACAACTTTTAAAATTCAACATAATTTAACATTATCCAACTTAAAAAAAATAAATTGCAAGTGTTTTTGAATGAATGAGAAAAGTAATTGTTATTTGTTTTTAAATTCAAAAACGTATTTGTTTTCTTAAACTATTTAAGACATTTTATTTTATAAAATTTTTGTTCCTTCAATTAAAAAAGAAATTTGGATTTATTACTTATAGACCCAATACGCATGCATGAAAGGAATAAGTGAAATCTTTTCCTCTTTTTTTCAGACGTTCGGTGAGAATTCATGAATCAAAATGTTTTCTAGGAGTACGATAATTATTATTTTTAAAAAAGTAATTATAATTTAGTGTACATTGACGAATTTTTCTGACAGTGTAAGCCAAATGTTGGTCATCATTAAAATGACGTTTATTACTGTCAATATCAACTAAATGAACTTTAATATACGAAAGTTAGCTTTATATTTACAGACATATATGACATAACATTAGTGAAATAAAAAAAAAACTTTTTTTAAAATTTCCCAATTTTCTTTAAGAAAAACGGAGGCTATTCATATGTATGAATTCATAAACAAGTCTCATAGGCACATTTAACGCGTTTTTCTCACTCATTCGAAATTCATCAATCAAATTATTTTATTCTCTTGAGGAAATCTGTCTAAAAACAGGAGAATGTTACTTTCATTCTTGGTTAAACATAAGAAATTAGAAAGAAACAAACACAAAACATCTCTTTACATGTGAAACGGGGTGCAAAATGTAAATGTCATTGCTTTTACATGTAACATTTCATACTTTTCATGCATCATCATACAGGCATCAATAGCATCACTGGGTGTAAAATAAACATTTTACGTTTCCTACTTTTGTTGAGGAATATACGTAGAAATATATTTATTTATATGAATTCATACGCAAGTCTCATACGCTCTTTTAACGCAGTTTTTTCACTCATTCAAAATCCATTTATCAACATATTTTATCTTTCTTTCTTCTTTTATTTCTATTTTCATTCGGGATATTCTGTCTAGAAACAGAATTATATTCTTTGAAATATTGTTAAAAAAAGGCAGACCGAAAGAAGCAAGCAGAAAATGCTGTCTATCTTCGAAATTTTAATTGGAATAAGAAATGTAAATATTATGGATTTTCCATGCATCATCGTGCGTGTATCGAACATAAAAATTTATTTTACATTTTCTACTTCTGATTATGAATGTAGAAATATTTTTTTTTATTTATATTAATTCATGTACAAGTCCCATAAACTCTTTTAACGCAGTTTTCTCACTCCTTCATAATTCATTAATCAACCTATTTTGTTCCTTTTGGTATTTTCTGTTTTGAAAAAGGAAAATATTCTTTGAAGTATGGTTGAAAATTAATAGCTGGAAATGAGGAACCAGAAAAAATTCTTTCTATCTTCGAAACTTGAAATGTGATGCGAAATTTAAACCTTATGGCTTTTTCATACACCATCATGCATGCGTGTATCATTAACAGTATTGTGCGAAACAATATATTTTACGATTTATTTTTCTTTCAAATATTGTTGAGAAAAGCAGTTGGAAAGAAATAAGTAATAAAATTCCCTCTATACTTGACATTTGTTGTAAACCTAAATGTAAAACGTAAACTTGGTGCGAAATGCAACTGTTATGGTATTTTCATGCATCATTTCAGGTTTTCCATGCATATATTTGCTTTTTAAGCAACATTGTGTATGAATGATTAATATTTTTGAACGCAAAAAACCTTCTTAAATATCTGACTTTTTCAGTCATCATCGTGCATGTAACATTCACATTACTGATGATAAAAACTTTTTCACATCTCCTTCTATCGGATAGGAATGAAACAAGTTGGAAATTGCACGTAAAGCTTAGCAAATAAGGTTCGTTCGTACGATAACGAAGTTTTTAAAATATCACTCTCATATATCAAATTCAGAAAATTGTAAATAGTTAATTACAATTAAAATGCGCATCAAACAATGTTCTCCCTATACTCATTATGTAATGGAATACTTTTGTGTGACCTTGTAAAGCAATAACAAATGTTCTTTGCATCACAGATTATGCAAAATGTAAATTATAATATGTACTTTTTAGATGTATGTAAATATTATTATATTAGAATGAATGTGATATTATTAGAATGCATTTGAAACTTTTTTTCCCCATTGACCATTATATAACGAAATACTTTTATTGTCCCTGTAATTGATCTATGCAACCGATTTTCAAAAATTTGAAATGACTCGACAAAATTTTGTAATAATTATGTATTTTACATTTCAAGTGATTAAAATGCATTTGAGACTTTTTCCCTATTGGTTGTAATGTAACAGAATTTTTTGATTGTCCCTGTAATTGATCTATGCATCTGATTCTCATAAAATTTGATATGACTCGACAAAATTATGTAATAATTATATATTTTAAATTTCAAAAGATTCGGTTGGGCGTTATTATATGCGGGCGGACGGACGGACAAACGGACAGACGGACGGACTGAACGACAACTATAGGTGCTACGTATTTACATAAATACGAACGCACCTAAAAATACTATTTATTCATATCAATTCATAAACACGTTTCATAAGTTAAAGCTGTTTCCTTACTTTTTTAAAATTCATTAGTCAGAAAATTTTATTGCTCTCAAAACAGGGGAATATTACTTTGAAGTATGGTTTTAAAAAAAGAAAAGAAAAAGCAACTAGAAAGAAGAAAACAGAGAATTTCTCTCTACCTCTGAACGGAATGCGAAACGTAAATGTTTCGCATAATGCATTAATAAATGTTTCGCATTTTTGTAAAATGCTTTTTCATGCATCATTTCGTACTTTTCATGATTCATGGTGCATGTATCATTAATAATACTGGACGTAAAAAAACCTTTTTACTATCTTACTTTTAGTGAAAAATAAAGGATTGTAGTCGAATTTGGACAACATCGCTTATTTTCGTGTGTAACTCACTTAATTTTTGGAATATCCGCAATCATTAGACGCCGTCAATCTGTTTATCTACTAACTAAATAAATCATTAATCTATATCTACTTGAAAATCTAAAGTTTTATTTTAATTTGAAAAGATTGTCGACAGTGGTCCGATATCAGCAAATGGTGGTTTAAGTTGGGCCCCCAATTTCCTAAATTGTACCAAATATTAATAGGATGTTTTAATGAGTAGGAATAAAAATAATTTTGTTAAAAGAAAATTTTGCTATTAATGAAACAATCAAATTGAATAACATTAATAAAATATAATGAAATCGAATATTTGGAAGTAAGAGTAATTACTTCAAATCAAAATGTTTTAAAAATATAAATCAAGATTATCGGTAATTGAGAGTAGAAATTATGGACCTAATTTTCAGTTACTTGATATCATGTAAAAAGTCCTGCAAGGCTTACACATGAATTTTCATTTTTTTAGATACAGTTAGGCAGTTTTTTTTTAACAGAAGTTTGTTTTCTTTACCTTATGTATGTGGTTATACCCTTCTGTCTTTTTTTAAACTGAATTATGGCTTTTTTTTAACTCTAGATTAAAATAACTTTTGTCCTTTCAAAGCTTCTTTTTTGTCTTTTTATTTGCTTGTTTGTTTTTTATTTCAATCTACACGGCAAAAATGTTAATCAGCTTTTTTTTTTTTTTTTTTTTTTTTTTTTTTTTGCTCCCTCTGTTGTTTGTCTTAACTTATTTTAGCAACGAAGTTAACACTTCTAATAATTCTTTGGCTAGGTGAGAGGATGTTGTAGCAGCATTCTTGCAAGTATTTATTCTCTCCTTTATTGTTTCCTATATTCTTGATAACTTTTATTGTCATGAATGTTTTTATTCTAGATTGTCATACATCTCATTTTCACACTTTTTTCAATCATATTATTATTATTTTTTTAAATGTGATAAGTATATTTGGTCCAACTCGAAATGATTGAATTAAGGCAAATGCGACATTTTTTAAAACGTATAATCTTAGGACTGAAAACAAAAAGCGGAATTAAAGAAATGCACGCGAAAAATAGGTTCAAGAAACTCTCAGTGTAGATATGTATATGAAAAAAAATAACAAATTACCTTAATTTTTGAGTATTCCTTTTCGTTTAGAGGGAAAAATCGAACCAAAACAGCTAATTTTAGATTTTTTTTAATTATCTAAAAGCAGCACGTGATAGGCGGGTTTTTCTTCTAATCATAAATGGCCTCATTCTGATGAGTAAGGTTTTAGTTGCAGATGGGGTATCTTGGTCTAATTAATGATAGAATGGCAACGGTTTATAGCGGTCTACGGTGGTCTAAATATGGCTACTCTCCCCTATTTGTCGAAATACTATTTATTCACATGAATTGGATCTTGCAAAGAAATGCGAAATTAAAAAAAAAATGTTCTTTTTCTCCTGCATTATTTTGCATGTATCATTAACATTACTTAAAAATATATATTTTTTACATTTTATACTGCTGATTATGAGCATAATCGCACAAATTTATAAGCAGGGCTCATAAGATCTATTAACTAGGTTTTCTCATTCATCCAAATTTCATTATTCAAAATATTTTATTCCTGTTGAAATTTTCTATCTAAAAACAGGAGAATATTTTTTTTGAAATATAGTTGAAGACACATATATAAACGCTAGAAGGAAGCAAACTGAAAACTTCTTTTTATCTCTAAATCAAGTTTGCGTGCCCCACCAGTGGCCGCGAGGTTCTGACCTCCAAACTGGTAGACGGTAGGTGCTGGGTTCGAACCCAATCGCGACCGTCGGTCTAACCATTCGGAGTTTTCCGTGGTTTTCTTCGAACCTTGCGTAAATACGGGTTAGGTTCCCTTAGAAAGACCCCCACGGAGGGCATTTCACCCCATAGAGCCTATATCCCATAGCGTAGATAATTGACCGACATAAATACAAACAAACAAACAAGTTTGAGAATTGCAAATGTTATGATTTTTCATGCATCAATGTGCTGGTATCATTAAAATTAATGAACTTAACAAAATAAGCTTTTTTTAAAAAAATATCAACCGACTTCAAAAAAGCGCTTAAAAGCATTAAATAATTCTTTAAAATTCTCTAATGACAAAACATTATCGAAAGATCAGACATCGGATACCAGGTACTGGCATAAAAACGGTTAAATTTGATATATATAACTTAATATCCATCAAGCATGGATTTTAGAGAGAATATTTTTTACAAGAGATGATTTTGCATATTTATGATTTAATTTATGAATATATACATATAAAAAGTAATGAATTAGTTTTTGAAGTCGGTGCCAAACAATCACAATCGATAATGATCATCATCATTTTAGCTATGGTACTACGCACAGTATATTCATAATTCTTTATATATTTAAGATAGTTTGGCACCGACTTCAAAAAGTAATTCATTACTTTTTATATGTATACATTCATAAATTAAATCATAAATGTGCAAAATCATCTCTTGTAAAAAATATTCTCTCTAAAACCCATGCTTGGTGGATATTAAGTTATATATATTAAATTTAACCGTTTTTATGCCAGTACCTGATATCCGATGTCTGATTTTTCGATAATGTTTTGTCATTAGAGAATTTTAAAGAATTATTTAATGCTTTTAAGCGCTTTTTTGAAGTCGGTTGATATATTTTTTAAAAAAAGCTTATTTTATTTATTACTTTTTAGTTATTCATACCAGCGCAGTGCGATAGGGGGGCGGTCACCGCAGGCGCATAAACTTAGGGGAAAAAATCAGAAGGTTAGGGGACGCCAAATTGGAACTGTGTCCCGGGCGCAGTTTTCTCTTCGCACGCCACTGATTCATACTGTAATACTCAATTATGTGTACTGACATAGGATGTCTCTTTCCAGTGGATTGACTAATTGATGTACTTTCCTAGGATATTATGTATTCAATTTGCTGGTCAATTTCCTATTTCATTTTCAGCTATTCGAAATCAACTTACAATGTCTGTTAATATCGTTATGGGTCTTTAGATTTTTCGGATATGGCAACTTATTTAGATAAGATCTCGTTCTTTTAAAAGTTACCGCAAACTTTAAGATCCACACCAATTGTTACGGACCTCAGAAATGGCTATCGACAGACGCGGTTTTCCAAACTACACAAAATGTAGGAATTTGTTATTCCAAAACTTGGCAATTATACGCGTTTTTTTATTTTCTTTATTAGAACAACATACATCTCACTTGTGTGCTCGACATGAAAGCCTGCTTATAAGTCATCGTCAATATTCAAGGACGAGATAGCACAAGGAAATTTACATGACACGAGAAATACAACCAGGAGCTCCACACAAAGTGTGCGTGCCATGGAGCCAATGGGAATCGAACCCACAGCCTCCAGATTAGCAGAACGGCGTCTTAACCACTCGGCCACGGAGGCCCTTATACTAGTGCAAGAAGAATACACACACATATATCTTATTTGTGTGCTCGACATGAAAGCCTGCTTATATGTCATCGTCAATACACAGGGACCAAATACTGCAAGGAAATTTTTATAACATGAAGGATATACAGCCGGGAGTTCATCACAAAGATTGCGTGCAATGGGACCAAATGGGATTCGAACACACAGCCTCCTACGCTCGCAAGCGATTAGCGGAGTGGTGTCTTAACCATTCGGCGGCGGAGGCCTCGAATGCAAGAAGTTAACTACACTGTAAAAAAATTGACCCTTTTGCTCCATCGTCACTCCACCGCTTTTATAGAAAACGACTACTTCAGCCTATTATGGAGCATTCTTATGGATCAAAAGAGAGAGATTTTATGAAAGCAGGGGAGTGACGATACAGCAAAAGGGTCAAATGTTTTACAGTGTAGCTTCACTTTAATGGCAAGCTCATCAAAATATTTTCCCATTTTCTTTTGCCTAGATTCATCTCAACTTTTCAAATATCCTGGTATATTACGCATATTCACAGTATCCGCTAAGAAACTCTTCGGGAGGGTTGAATTCTGATAGGGATTGGCCGACGCGTTTTCACGTAACTTGGCGATAATTATACTTGGCGTAGCGATAGAACGCTTCCGTCGTGTTTGATTTCCTTTGGAAGCCGAGTACAAAGTAAAAATTTGTGTTTAAAAACTTTTAAAGAGTACAGCTTTCAGTAAGACACGTTCCATCCAATGCAATGCTGCAAGAGAAAAGGTACTTTTTACTCGGTTCGGAAGGAAATCAAACTCCTCGACGGAAGCATCTATCTCTCGCCAAGTATAATTATCGCCAAGTTACGTGAAAACGCGTCCGCCAATCCCTATCAGAATTCAACCCTCTCGAAGAGTTTCTTTGCGGATACTGTGAATATGCGTATAGCACCACATTGATATCGAGGAATTTTGTCAAAAGAAAATCTGGAAGCATTCCGATATTTAACTCGATAACTGAATCTGAATCTCAAGACAGTATCGATACACACAGCAATGTAATTTAATTAATTTGTACATCCGGCATAAAAAGCACCCTGATAAATTGGAACTTGTGCTCTGGCATATTAAGGTACTTTAAAAGTGGATTTTCAGCTTTTTGACACCTATTTTTGATGTCGGTAAGCATCAATGCAGACCTTCCATTTCGGTGTGTACGAGAATTGATACCGTTCAGATTTCGCACTTTGGAAAGAACTCGCATCTCCACTCACGCTACGATCTATAGACACATATTTTTTGACTATTTAGTTTAACGAGATTGACCAATCAGAAGCTTGCATTTTTACAATCTTTTCACTGTTTGAAGTACACTGTAAAAAATATGACCCTTTTGCTGCATCGTAACTCCACCGTTTTTACAGAAAACGATTACTTCACACAATTATGGAGCATTCTCATTGGTCAAAAGCGAGATATTCTATTGAAACGGGGGAGTGATGATGCAGAAAAAGGGTCAAATTTTTTATAGTGTAGACAGCGAAACGTTCGCAAAAAGGCAGGCTTCTGATTGGCAAATCTGATTTTGTTAACGGCGAAAGAGAACTTGGCCGCAATCCGGTAGATTTTGTGCAATTAACGAAACCAGATTGACCAATTAGAAGCCTGCATTTTTTGCAAATTTGTCGCTGCTTAAAGTAAATAAATTTTCTTATTGGTCAATCTCATTTCACAATAGTGCAAAATCTACCTGAATCCGGTCCAGTCAAAATTCCGCAAGAGACTGCTTGTAAAAGAACCTGAATTTATTTTTTATTTTTAAAAAGTTCTAGTAAACAGATGGATGGAGCATTTTCATTGATCAAAATAGAGGTCTGTAGAAAGAGCCTCCGTGGCTGAGTGGTTAAGACGCCGCTCTGCTACCTGGAGGTTGTGGGTTCGACTCCCGCTGGCTCCATTGCACACACACTTCGTGCGGAGCTCCTGATTGTATTTTTCATGTGTGTTGTAAATTTCCTTGTGCTATCTCATCCTTGTACCTTGATGATGACTTGTAAGCAGGCTTTCATGTCGAGCACACAAGTCGGATGTATGTTATTCAAATGAATAAATATCTATACAAACGGCGGAGTCATTTGCAGCAACAGCCGCAGATTTCTAAAAGCGTAAATTTTCACATTGATAAATCTTCTTTCTATAACAGCGAAAAATCTATCTGCACTGTAAAAAAATTGACCCTTTGGTTACATCATCACTCCCCTGCTTTTATAGAATATTTCTATTTCGACCCATGAGATTGTTCCATAATATTGTGAAGTAATCGGCTTCTATAAAAGCGGTGGAGTGAAGATGCATCAAAAATTTAAATTTTTAACCGTGTAGAGCCCGGCCGTTGTCCAGTCAAAATTTCGCACTTTGTAGAAAAAAAAATCGCGTATCGATGTAAGAGTAAAAGCCTGAAAAATGAACGCTTTTAATTGGACGACTGCTTCAAAAAGGATTTGAATTTTTAATTTTTTTAATTTTTAAAAAAGTTGTAATCACCAGAATTTGATGAATTTGAAATGAGACCACTCGTGCATCTCACACTTTCAAACGAAAAAAGAATTATCAAAATCGGTTCACATTTACCGAAGTTATAGGTGAACAACAAATATATACAGGTCGAAATCATAACCTCTTTCTTAAAGTCGGTTAAAAAAAACATTTCATACTTTCTAATTTTAGTTAGTATTATAGAAAGGCACAGTGGCCGAGAGGTACGGACCTCTCAACTGGTAGACGGCAGGTGCTGGGTTCGAACCCAATCGCGGCTGTCGGCCTAACCGTTCGGAGTTTTCGTGGTTTTCTTCGAACCTTGCGTAAATACGGGTTAGGTTCCCTTAGAAAGACCCCTACGAAGGGCACTCCCCCCTGGTCCTATATCTCTAGCGTAGATAATCGGACGACAAAAATAAACCAAACCAGAAAGGCTATTTATTTACATGAATTCGTAAACATATCGCATACATTCTTTTGATTCAGTTTCCTCACTCATTGAAAATTCAGCAAACGAAATAATTATTCTTAACAGGAAAATAACAGGAAAATATTATAAAAACAGGAAAATATTACTTTGAAATATAGTTGAATAAAAGAAGTTGGAAGCAGGATGAAACATCTCTCTATATCTGAAACCGAATTAATAAGTAAGGAAAATTATGCGACAAGCACAGATTATGAAACACTTTGCAACACTTCTTGAAATCTTTAATAAAACTTCGTTATCCAAGGAAATAAGATGTTACTGTCCATAACGGGACATTATTCCAATATTTTTGAACAGCCCTGTATTCCAATTGTCGGTTAATATATGTGCTGTATAAAGAGTAAATTTAGTTTTGCAAGAAAACGCCTATCTGGTTTTAAAAAAAAAATCAGCAATTTATACTAATTGTTGGAATCATACTTGAATACTTTTGTTCAGCCCTGTAGTTTACCTTGTGCCTTTATTACACAAGAGTATTTTGATAAAAATTATTTTAAACAAAAATACTCTTTAAACTACTTAAATCACATTTCCAGAAATTATCATCCACAGGCGACCCTGTATACATTTCTTAGTAAACTGAATGAGTTCAACTTAAAAATGCACATAACATATTTAAAAACACTTTTACATTTATACTTAGTAACCTTTCCGATTTTTTTTTTTGTGTTACCGGTTATATTTAAATTGTGTAACTATTAGCTTTTATACACACCATATAATGTGCTTTAATTTAGTCTAACTTAGAAGCGCATATTATAATTAAAAGTGCATTTCATCCATCCAATAGCCTTCATCCATAACATGCAGTTTTTTGCATAGAATATATTATTTGAAATCTTTTGTATATCCCTGTAAATGCTATTCACTTCGTATTATGTATGAAATAACTCAATAAGTCTCAGTGACGTATATCAATTTGATTATACATGAAAACGTTTACCATAATTAAAATATGTCGCAAACAATTCCTTTATTATTATGTAAAAAAAATTATTTTGTGTGGCCCTGTAATTGAATAATAATTATTCTATTCACTGCATGTTTTACAGAATGCATATTTTAATACACTTCGCAGATGCACATAAATTTGAATATGTTTGACCGGAAAATTCTTAAAATCCATTTGAAACAATTTTTTCCATAGGTCGTAATGTAACGGAAAACTTTTGACTTCCCCTGTACATAAACTAATCATGGTAGAAACTTAATTTTCAATAGAGTTTATGCTAGGGTAAATGCCAATAACGTTCAAAAATTTGATGGCGATCCGAGTATATTTACGACAGTTGGAACGCAGACTGACGGCCAGACGGTAAGACAAACCGAAAGCATGAATATTTTTCAATATTGCTGGAAAGTGTTAAAAATGTAAATATTATATGGCTTTTTAATGCATCAATTTAACGCTTTATAGGGTTTCATTCATCTAAAAAAACCCTATTCATCTATGTCTTTTGTCTGTCTGTCACAGAGCCCGTACAGAATAACTGTATAAGTCAAAAATTTCAAATTTTATGTATTTAATACTATATATCTCGTGTTGCATAATAAAACACAAAAAGAAAAAAGCCTATTATTTTAATTAAAATATTTTCTTCAATATCATACGTTAATTTTTTAGATTTAAATTTCAAAAGAGAAATTTAATTTCAAAGTTTTCCGTGTAGGCATCCTAGATAGCACTGAAAACACCTCCCTAGTCAACAGATAGTACTCAGTTCGAGGCCCGATGTTGAAACTTTAACACTTTAAGATGGATTTAATTTTTTTTTAAATCGTATTTTTGCGAGGGTAATAATGAGGATAATAATACTATGGTTTTGTTCATCTGACATTCATAGTATTTTTCATTCAATTTTGTTTCTATTTTAAACAAGTAAGAAAGATCGTGCATTAAGCATAGATTATAAAACACTTTCCAACACTTCCTGAAATCTTTAACAAAACTTTGTTAGTTAGGGAAATAAGATGCTACTATCCATAGCGAAAAATGTATTCCAATATTTTTAAACAGCCCTGTATTTGATCCCTCGGTTGGTATATATATACTATATAATGGAAAAATTTAGTTTAGTGAGAAAATGCCTAACTGGTTGAAATTTCTCTTTCAGCACTGAATTCTAAGAGATGGAAAATACTTCAATACTATTGTTCCGCCCTGTAATTTATCTAATACCGTTATTACACGCCAATATTTTGTTAAAATTTAGTTGATACAAACGCACTCTTAAAACTACTTAAATCAAATTTCCAGAAATTATCACCTATGGGTGATATGTAGCTTATTCTTTGCGGGACAATGTATATCATTTTATTTATACTCTACAGACATTTTTTAGTAAACTGAAAGCAGTTCAACGTAAAAATGCATAGCTTATTTTAAAACAACCTTTAAGTAAATTACGCTCGTTTTCAGTAACCTTTACGAAATCTTTTGTGTAACCTGTGCAACAATTATAGCATTTCTACACGCCATATAATGTGCTTACATTTAGTGAACTTAAAAACGTGTATCATAATTAAAAACGCATTTCATCCATACATCAGCCATCATCGACAATATACAGTACTTCGGATAAGAATATAAGATTTGAAATATTTTGTGTGTCCCTGTAAATGCTATGCACGTCATATTATAAGCTAAATATAAAGTTTCATCGGCGTATATCAATTTTATGATACTTGAAATGGTTTAACATTAGTAAAATATGTCGCAAACAATACCCGCCCCTATATTATTGTGTAATGTAATTCTTTTGAGTGGCCCTGTAAATGAATAATAACTAATATTTTGACTAGATATTTTACAGAATGCGTATTTTAGTGCACTTTGTGAATCCATGTAAACTTGAATGAGTTTGACAGGGTGTAACACCTTTAAAATTCATTTTAAACGATATTTTCCCATTGGCCGTAATGTATTGAAAACGTTTGACTGTCCCTGTAAAAAAACTAATCATAGTGGAAACTTCATTTTCATAAGGGTTCGTGCTAGGGCAAACATCAATAACATTTACAAATTCCATAGCAATCCAAGAATATTTACAGGAGTTAGAGCGCAGACAGACGGCCAGACAAACCCAATGCATAAACACATTTCAACTTTGTTGGAAAGTGTTAAAAATATGGTGATTTAATAACGATTCAGCATTTTAAATTCCGTTTAAACACATGTTTTCGCTTTTAGAAATTTAAAATTTTATTTATATTTCCGCTAGATTTTTTTAATTTCGGATTTTCCAAACATTTGGAATTTTAAATTTTATTTAACGAATTTCATTTAAACATTTTTAATTAGATTAAAATTAATAATCTCGTTTTATAATTTATTTAAAATGAAACTTGTGGGTGCTACCATGTGTGAAAGAATTTAATGACTATAAATTAACAATTTCTATTTTTTAATTAAAGGATAAGTCATTTTGAAAGAAATATTAAACGAAATTCTCTGTGATCGTACTTATACCACTTGCGTATGATTGATCATGCATCTATCATTAAAATTACTGAACGTATAAATTTATTTAAAATTTCAACTTTTGGTTCAGAATATAGGAAGGCTTCTTATTCATATAAATTCGTAAACAAATTTCCCCAGTTTCCTCCCCTCATTCAAAATTCATTAATCAAAATATTTCATTCCTCTTGAGATGTTCAGTCTAAAAACGAGGAAAATATTACTTTGAAATATGGTTGAAAATAAGAAGCTTGAAAAAAAATCAAGCGGAAAACTTCTCTCTATCTCTGAAATGGAATGTAAAATGTAAATGTTACTGTTTTTTTTTTTTTTTTTTTTTTTTTTTTTTTTCGAGGGGAAATAATTCTTCAGGGGAATTTTTATATTCGGGAAATTGCTATTTTGTTAATTTCTATTTTCAAAAAGCTTAACACTAGAACTGCGAGAAATTTCATTCAAATTTTATAAAAATATTTCTCACCGGAATTTTCATTTAAAATTGTTTAAGTAATTTATTGAATTTTTTTTGCTCAGCTTCTATTTACCTTATTTTATAAAGAGTTTTCTGGTTCGAATTGACATTTTTGTGCATGATACGGGTCAAAATGACCCGTTGCCGCGGTTCTACTGATAAGAAAAATGTCATTTTATGTGTAGATGACAAAATCATTATATATAGAATAAATGAGTCGGTTAAAAATCAACTCATACTTAGAATAAGGATTTAATTCAATCCATTCGTTTAGAATAAATGATTCAATTAAATTCAGCTATATATAGAAAAAAAGATTCACTGATTCAATTTGATTATACTCTGTACGGCCTAGAATGACCGGCCACTTTCACCTTTAGACATTTTGTTAAATATATACAAAAATACATGAGGAAATATTCTGAAACTCTAAATGTGTAAATATAATAGTAAAAAGTATACATTACCGTGATGATTTTTTTTTCGAAACTCCATCAGATATCGATGACAAATTGAAAAAGTAGTAAATTGTGTTAATTTTTATGTGGATAGCATGTATACTCGCAGAGAAATTAAGTTTTTTATAAAACCAGTCCCAAATTTTTCACAGTTTTTTGTTTATAATGTGCAGAGGTCTTAATTTAAAATAATGTTCTTTTCTGAAGCTATGACAAACGCTATATCCAGTAATCAGAATCAAAAAATAATAAAAATTGTATATAAAATTAGCAAGTTTACTAAAAAAATTTTTACTGGCATGCGTCAAATATATCAAACTTTCATTTGCATATTGTGTTAATTAAATGTATATTGCAACTTTTGTAAAAGTCTCAAAAACGTAGCTTAAAAAATTATAAAAATGATCATCCGTAGAACAAAGCCAAAATCTGTTATTCCCAAAAGGAAGCAAAAAGACCAGGAGTTGCATCCATACATCCATTGATTAGTGTGAATATAGAATACACCAGGCCTGTCCAACCTTTCTGTAACCAGAGGCGCATCTTGACTCTTGGCACTCAAAGAATGGCGCCATTATTTACGTGACTGAAAACTGGCAATATTATCGCATAGTATTAGTATGCACGCCTTAACATAATACAAATGAATCGTACAGCAGTAAACAAAAGTCCCCTAGCAAATTTGGAGTTACATGTATTAAAATCCAAATTATACATTTTTTGAAGAGAAGTCTATATAAAAAATGTTTGTAAGGCAAAGTACAAGAAACTTTAATCGCCTCAACAATAACAATAATAACAAATAAGTAAATATGAAATCAGAGATATTGCTAGGTTTCTTTTAGGATGTGAACATTTGGTTTGATTAATTTAGAAGGCCTGGATAAGTTTTATGAAATGTAGAAAAACAGACAAGTATGATAGTGACCCGACCATGTAGGGTGGTTTTAAAGATAGTCTGGAAGTGCTTTCCTAGATGGAAGTCATGCTGCACACTTTATTATTTTTTTCTATGCAAAATTATATAAAATAATAAAGAAAAAAAATTCTCTAAAATTTCAAAAGCGAAGAAAGAAAAATTAAGCCCCTTTGACCTTCATATAAAACACCCAATGGGCCAGCTTGAAAACTGTAAAAAGAAAAAAAGCTTTGCTTTCATGCACATGTATCGTCAAAGAGGCAGCGGCAGGTAAAAATGTTTATTTTTTTCTTACTCCTTAAGTATTAAAAAAAGGTATTTTTAACTATTAAGAAATCTAATTATCGTAACTACACTATATATGCAATAACAAAAAAAATACAAAAATATGCATGCTTAAATTTTCAAAATATAGTTCCGTTTTTTAATGTACAACGGCAAGCAACAGAATGTCAAACACAGGTTTTAAAAAATACTCTGATAAAATATTAATGATATTAAAGAAAGCATTCTTTATAATGGAATTTTACTTCAAAAATATTTAATAACAGGAAATTTTCAAAAGGGCACCAAGAAAATCCTCAAAGGGCGCCATGGCGCCCGCGGACGCCGCGTTGGACAGCCCTGGAATACACAATATGGCAAGTAAAACTATATTTGCCTCTCATTTATATAAATAATATCCTATTATATCCTGTTATATCTATATAAACCCCACATTATTTTGCTTCGTTTTGGAAACAACGGATTTTGAGCTTATTCTATGGACGATTATTTTCAGAATTTCCAAGCTATGTTTTTGAGACTTTTACAAATGTTGAACTATACATTTAGCTAACATAGTATGCAAATGAAGTTTTCATATTATTGACGCATGCAGTGAAAAACTATTCAGTAAACCTGTTCATTTTTTTTAATTGTCATGTTTTAATTCTGATTACAGGGTATTGTGTGCAACATAGTTTCTGATATTTTCAGAAAATAACATTAATATTTTAAGAACTCTGCAAATTATAAACAAAAAACTTGGAAAAATTTAGGACTGTTTTGATAAAAACATTAATTTCTCTACGAGTGTACATGTTATCCACATGAAAATAAACACAATTTATTACAATAGGTCACTTAATCATAATCTACAGTTTGAGCGCTTTTTCTACATTAGTTATCACAGGGCTATCCAAAAGATATTCGTTGTTTTGCAGTTTCTTGACGGTTCCCTATGGCGGGAAAAAATCTTCACGGAAATGTATTACCTGTATTATTATATTTATACACTGAGAATTTTAGGATAATTTTTCAGGTATTTTTCTAGATATTCAATAAAATGTCTAAAATTGCAAGTGGCCGGTCACCCTTGGTTATATAGTGTATCATGCAATCGAAAGTTCAAAGTACATTTCCATGCAAAATGTAATTTTTACGTGTGTCAGTTCTATTGCAATTTTCTATAGGTTCGTCCTTTGTACCTGCACTGTCAAACATTTCTAAAATACACAGCAGATTTTTACTTAATATTATTGTCCTATTATTAGAAAATATAGAAAATTAACTACTCTAAGCTTCTACTATAACTAAGATTTGACAAGTTCAGAAATTTATTAGTAAAAGAATCGTATTTTTAATTATTTGATTAAAAATACATATAGAAAACTTGATGAGTTACTTTACGATTATATTGCTTATTGCATTATATTAGAGAATAAAAATTATAAAGCATTCTAATTATAATTACAAATCGTATAATTTCTCCTCGCGGTAGACAATATGAACTTACTGAAAATAAATTTGTATTTCCAGTAATATTATAGGAAGTGGTTAGAAGTGCTCCCTCTGTTAGAAGTGGTAATCGAATCTATGGTATCTTTTGATAATCACACCTTAAGCCAGGCGGCATTTCAGCTACATTTATTCTTTCAAAATATTTCAGACATTTCGGGAAATTTATGTCATTTCACATAAATAGATAACTTCTGTAAACGCATTCAAATTAAACTTTTATAGCAAGGGGGAAAAATCCTTTTGATTTTGGATTGCAAATTTTTAAATATTTATTCACAATCGAAATTTATTAATTGAGAATGTTTTTTTTTTTCATAGTCGTATGCATCTTAATATTTGTTACGTGAAATAATTGCTTTAAATGATTTAAATATAACAGAAAAAAATCTGTAAAATAGAATAAAAGACATTAGATGATTCTCATTTGTGAAACAGTTGTAAAATTCATGTTTCTAATTTTATGCATTTCAATTACATTTCTTTTCAAAACCGGATGTGTTTATAAATTACTGTACTGTAAAGAAGACAAGTGTTTCGTAATTTACGAAAATTCGCAATAATCTTGAGCGCAAATATATAATAACCTCTGTACAGTGACTCAAGATTCTGAAAAGTTTTTCTTTATGTATAGAAACCTCTGAAAACCTTTTTTTATTTAAAGAAGAATTTATAAATTTTTTATTAGCGGGGGTAAGTTTCGTAAGCATTTACTTGCAATTTTTACGATACCGTAATTTCCTGCGTATAATCCGCGGATCAAACGATTCTTTTTGGACCCAAAATTCTTATTTAGTGTTTGAAAACAAATATTTAGAATGATATAATGAGTTCCATTTCTTTTTTAAACAAATTCTGGGTCGAAAAATAATTGTTTGATCCGCAGATTATATGCAGGAAAAAATGCGTAAAAATTGACAGCTATGCATGTTTTTATGCATAAAATCTTTTCGATTTTAATCATTTGCTTGAAATTCCGTATACTTTCTTTAAGATTATGTGTAATGTAATCTTACATCTTTATTATCCTTATTTGTGATTATTTATTTTATTTTTTCTTTTACTGCATTCCATTTATATTAAATGCACAGTATTTAATGTCAAAGTATATAATCTGAAGTATATTAAGAAATATACATATATTTATTTTACTTTAATGATTGACACTTGAGTTTAGACAAACACACTTTCACATTTATTATATTATTGGGATTAGATATATTATTCAGGATCAAGAAGTACACTCATTATAGAGTAGTTGTAATACAATTTGCTAAACGTATTCAAAATTCAATTACAATAAAGTTACAGCTAATAGAAAATATTCATGTGGAAGATTAATGTGTTAGGACAAGAAATGTTTTACTGTATTGTTTGTTCCTGTGTGTATTTAGTTTTTCACGAATCCCGCACTAACAGATACGTTTTAACTGCTAGAAAACATTGAAATTTCAGAAAATTCGATGTATCAGAACATTATAATTTTTAGTCCTTGAAGAATAAAAATCATACTCTTATTGGTTACTAAAGCAAGGAGAATGTTTTTTCAAGGACAACCATTTGAAACTGTCGTAGAAAATATTAAATTTCATAACATTTTCAAAAAAACCTGTTTTCAAATTTATGGATTGACATATATTGATTCATGAACACTGCTGCCAGGAAAACTAAATATTTTTATTTTGAATATTATTATTTACAAAAATAATAGTAATTTCATTTAATTACAGAAATTTTGAGATAAAATAAAGTGTGTTGTACAACTATTATAAAAATAATATTTTAATACTTTCCTGACAAAACTGAGCCTGACATTTCAAATATTTTAATGGATAGGTATTATACCCTTAAAGCTCATGTTTTAGGTGTTAGCTATCATTTAACTATAACAAAAGACATCCTGTATATGTCATAAATAATTTCGAAAACTGTCATTTAATTTCGATTCCATAAATCTTTAACAGGAGGAGGTACATTCTCATAATATTTATCGTTTAGAAATACTTTAAAAAAGCTTGTTCTAAATTTAACTTTGATATTTCTTATATAGAAGTTATTTGGCAATAAAGCCAACATGTACTTAAAAGCAAAAAGCATTCAGTTTTTTTTTCTAGTATTCACATATTATCATGTCCAATTATCAAATATAATTATAATGTTTATGAGACAAAGTTAATTTTGCCTTATTTTTATTGATGACTGTAGGCATCTTTAAACAAAAATAAAATTCTTGCCTCAAGGAAAAATTATGAATTTTTTTTCCCAATACATTGCATTTCCAATTATTGCATTTAAATAACTAAAAAAAACATCAATTTTTTGTTATTGATGTTTATGCGGCAACCCCTCCTCTCCATAGAGATATCTTACGATATATAATACCAGACTCTTCCTGATCCCTAAATTGATAACTTTATATTTGCATAGCCCCATAGATGCGAACACAAGAAGTTAATTTTAGGAACTAGAATTGTAGTACATGAAACCATTCCTGTAAGTGAGCGACAATTTCTCGCAACCGAGACCATTCAATATCGTTTTGCGAGACAAAGACAAAACAAAAGACAATAAATTCTAGATCATTTCGACTATTCATGTTATTTGTTTTCTTATTCACTTATTTCGGGCATCTGTATTTCTACTGTGTGGATTCAAAAAGTTACTAACTATTCATTCTAGGTAAAGAAAATAGTTCCCCGTAAATCTTAAAATTGTTAATATTTTTTCCTAGAGAGTTCTAGAATCTCCTACTAAACATTAAGAGTCTTTCCCCATAATCTTCCTGTCAAACATATTTGAAAATCTCTGCAAATGGATGTGAATTATTTTTTAAGAATTAGAATTTCGACCATTTCTGAAAATAAGTGATAATTTTTCTCTACTGAGACGATTCAGTAATTTTCTACCTCATAGAAGAGAAGAGACTACAAATTCTAGATCATTTCGTCTAATCAGGAAATTTGTTTTCCTACTCGCTTGTTTCAGTCATGTATATTTCTAGTGTAGGGGACAAAAATAACTATTTATTATTCATTCTAGGTGAAGGGGGTTACATTTTTTTTTTCAAGTGTAATGTATGTTTAAAAATTTGAAATTACAAAACCATTTCTTAAAAATGATGGAAAATGACAATTGTCATTTTGACATTTTCAATTGTCATTTTGTCAATTGTCAAAATGACAATTGTCATTTTCCATCTTTGTGTTTATTTGTATTTTCGTTTTCTGATGATAATTGAGTAAATTCAATCGAAACATGTAAAAAATTATTAAGATCTTTTAATGTTTTATTAGTATTTAACGTCCTTTATAGCAATTAAATATTTTAATGCATATTTTTGAAACCGTATATACTCGTTTTTCGAGACAATGACAATAATGAATGTCAGTATCTCCGATGACTTTTTTTTCTTAAGCACATGAATTTTTATTCTTCTGTCTGTACATGTTTTCAGAATTGAGTATATGGTATTTCAAACGTAAGTAACTTTTATTCAGAGTCATTCTGATAATGTCACATACTAAAATTTGAATTTTTCTGCTCAGCTTTAAAGAAATCATTTTGAGAATATTGGGTACAACGTGCACTGCTAACGCTAATTGGGATAACTTGCCAACTTGCCTTTTTTGCCAACTACGGATTACCTGTATTTAAAAATGAAATTTTCAAAACTGAGAAATAATACTCAATTTTAAATATATCGCATATTCAAAGTGACTCCGAATCAAAATTACTCAAGTTTGAAACTCGTATATACTCATTTTTGAAGACATTGACATAATTGATTTTTATACTTAAGTTAATGACTTTTATACTTAAGGGAAAGGTGGAAGTTAATTTTTTTTCATCATAGCAATATGAAATTTTGTGCATACATATATTTCACCAAAAGTATATAGAACACCTTCAAAAAAATTTCCAGTCTTTTAAAAAATTTTTAATTTTTAAACGAAATTTTAAAATGTTCCTTGTGTTATAATTTTTGAGATATTTTCTTGCTTTTGAATTTTTATCACTTAAAACTCTATTATAAATAAGTTTGTGTAAAATTTTTCTAAGCTCTTGAATAGTTAATATTTTACAGATTTTTTTCTAAATTCCATATCGATTTTTATCAAAATTTTGCTTTTTAATGAGTAAAAATCAAATTTGACTATTTTAATGAAGACTAATTAAAACAAAACTTGTACAATTTATTTCTAAACAATATCAGGATACTTCCTTATTAATTTCATCAATATTGATCAAATGTTACGTCGCAAAGAGCATTTCAAAAATCTAAAAACACTGAAAAATTAGTTTTAAGAAAAACAGATTTAAAATATATAAATATACTTACTTTCATCATTTACTTCTTAAAACCTTCATAAATGATATTTGAATATGAACAATCTGTTTTAGTACTATTATACCACAGAAATAGAACTTTTTCCGACAATTTTGCTATAGACGATTTTTCTCAAATAAAGGTCCACTGTCCCCTTAAGCGCATGAATTTCTATTCTTGAATGTGTGTATGTTTTCAGAAATGAGTATATGATATTTCAAAATTAATTAATTTTTATTCAAAGCCTTTCTGATAATGCTACATACAAAAATTTGAGTATTTTTTGCTCAGTTTTGAAAAGATCGTTTCGAGAATGTTGAGTACATCGTGCACTGCTAACGTTAATTTTGAGATAAGTTGCAGAAATTGAGTGTGCTTGCTATACTCATAGAGATAAATACAGGGTGATTATAAAAAAAACTATCCCGACATTTGGGCACCTAACTATTATACCATTCACACAAACTGACTGAAATTTTGACAAAAGATATTTTTAAGTATGCACTCAAGGATGATATGGAAAACATCAGAGTCACTCAAACACGGTTATAGTGAGAAAATTTCGAAAAAGTCAAATGGCAACACCCAGTTTTTTGTATATCCCTGTGTTTCAAAATAACAAAATTAATAAAAAATATCTTCAAAAATGTCAATAAAATCTTCTAAATTCCGTCTGGGGAGTTCATCCATTCATCGATTTCAAAGATTAAAAGATAAACTCTACTGATCTGCGATCCCATTACGAAGACATTTAAAGTTCTCTGATCAAAAAATATAGTTCGTCATATTTCATTTAATAAAATATTATTTGGGGGGGAGCGTTTTTGTTTGAAATCACAAGAAATAAAACAATATCAGGGTGACGAGTGGTCAGACAAAACCGGGAAAAACACAGTGAAGAAAAGAATAAAGAATACTGCCCAGTTAAACTGATGGCATTGAGCTCACAGGCTACAAATACTAATTGTACATTAAAGCCTTATATTTTCAAGGGTTAATTCCGTTCGAAAAAAAAAATTAAGAAGGGGAAACAGCTCTCCCCTTTCCTCTTTTTTTATACTTAATCATTGAACCTCCTATACTATCAAAGACATGCTTTATCATATAAAAAATCTATATCCAAAATTCAGAGCAAATTAGATAATTCTTAATAAAAACCCATTTAGCATTTATATAATTTAAAAGGAGTTATCCCCTTCTTTTATACTTAACCATTAAACTTCCAAAACTATTCAGAGATTTGAACGAAATCTGAAAATTCTGCTTGAAAAACCTATTTATATAAATTAAGAGGGGGGGGAGGCATTAGAACCCCTGTTGCCCCTATTTATACTTATTCAATGAACACCTAATAGCAGTCACGGAATCGCCTCATCAGAGTGATCCTAATCTAAATTTTGAACGAAAACTTAATTCTGCATGAAAATCCCATTTATATCAACTAACGGGGGGGGGGCATTAGAACCCCTGTTCCCCCTATTTATACTTATTTAATGAACACCTAATAACAGTCACGGAATCGCCTCATCAGAATGATCCTAATCTAAATTTTGAACGAAAACTTAATTCTGCATGAAAATCCCATTTATATCAACTAACAGGGGGGGCATTAGAACCCCTGTTCCCCCCTATTTATACTTATTCAATGAACACCTAAAAACAGTCACGGAATCGCCTCATCAGAATGATCCTAATCTAAATTTTGAACGAAAACTTAATTCTGCATGAAAATCCCATTTATATCAACTAACGGGGGGGGGGATTAGAACCCCTGTTCCCCCTATTTATACTTATTCAATGAACACCTAATAACAGTCACGGAATCGCCTCATCAGAATGATCCTAATCCAAATTTTGAAACCTTAATTCTGCATGAAAATCCCATTTATATCAACTAACGGGGGGGGGGATTAGAACCCCTGTTCCCCCTATTTATACTTATTCAATGAACACCTAATAACAGTCACGGAATCGCCTCATCAGAATGGTCCTAATCCAAATTTTGAAAACTTAATTCTGCATGAAAATCCCATTTATATCAACTAACGGGGGGCATGAGCCCCCCGTTCCCCCTCTTATACATATCGAATGAACTTCAAAAACTGATCAGGGAAGCGCCTTGTCAGGATATACCTACATACAAAATTTTAAGAGGATCGGATATTTTTATCATGAGTTATCGCGTTACGCACATACGAAGGAACATACAGAACGGGCGGGCACATAAGCTCTCAGGCTATGATAGCCTGTGAGCTAAAAAACTACCAGTATTTTCTTACGGCAAATACTTTAGATAATAAGAAGAGATTATATAAACTGAATTTATCTTTAACAAAATACTGGTATTTATCATCTATATTGACTGTGTTTTATCTAAACACTCGCCACCCTGAATATGAATAAATTAAACTACATTGAAATCATTGGTAAGATAGTATTTACAGGGACATACAAAAGATTTCGGCTACTATACTATATCCGAAACAATGTATACTGTTACATCAAGTTCTAAATATATTTTTTTATTTCGTTATAGTACGAACACATCTCATTTGCTATGTGCAGTTTTCGACTTCTTTCATTTTAAAAAGCGATATTGTTCTATTTAATGAATTCTTTTTATTGGTAGATTTATTTTCGAGATTTTTATATTATATGGCACAAACTCTCATCTTTTTAATGATTAAATTATATCAAGGTACACGTAAACAAAAAATACTGTATTGTCTCGTATACAGTATGCTAAAAGGTTAGTTATCTTTTAACTGTCGTAAGTAATATGTTTGGCTTCATTAGCGTTATTATCGTGCGTTTAATGTTGCAGAAACGACTTACGGCTAACAGCTCGTTATATATATATATTTATACAGTAAAACTTTTCGAAAGCGACCACGTTCCATTTCAAAAAAAAAAAAAAAAAAAAAATTCTCACCAAGATGAGATCTCTTAATGGAGGTCATGTTTAAATGTAGATTTAAGTGTTAGAAAAGGGTAACAATTATTGCTACTGAAATTCATTTTCCACACTAGGAAAAAAATATAAAAATCAGAAATGAAAACAAAAGGCAACACTGAAGTGTTTAATAAACAAATATATTGATTTTTGCTTTGGATTTAGGGTTCTATCTTTTAGAACTACTATTTCCAAGTACTTTCAAAGTTCAGAGAATAAATGTATTTTCTGAACTTTGAAAGTAATGAATAAATGTAATGTAATAATAAATGTAATTTTTATTGGACGAAAATAAACAATGATGATTTCATTGCTGTCGATTTCTTAAAAAGTTTCCTGACAGAGGAGTCGTCTGCAAAGTTGAAAACGTTGCCTAAAATGTTCAGAAGGATTTAAACACTTTAAAGTTATCTGGATAATAATAATAAAAATTCTAAACAAACTTTCGAAGTTTCGTTAAATTCCGCTCTCTGGTATCATTTTTCAAATCAAACGTGCATCAAGCAACTCGAAAAAAATGTACTTTGTTTCATTTAAAAAAAAAAAAAAAAAATTGGTCTCAGTTGGTCGTTTAACTGGGATGGGTTTTGAATGGTGGTAAAATTAATGTTTGTCCTATAGGAATAAATTTCGTTCCATGAATAAATGATCGTTGTGGGAGGTGGTCGCACAGGTCGGCTTTACTCTATTAGAATATTTAGATTTCAAAGGATATAACTGACATATGCGAATTTTTAAAAAAAAGCTTTTTATAATGCATGCTTACCTGAAAATTGGGCTCCACACTGTAAAAAAAAAGTTTCGATCTACTAAAAAAACTTTAGTGATCCTTGTAATTACTAAAAAATGTTTAGTAATCTTAGTCGATTACAAGAAAATCTGTAAGAATTACTAGAAAAAAGTTAGCAACGAATAGAGTTAAAAATGTTATATTTTTAATAGCTATTACTAAAACTCACTTGGTGTGGCCTTGATAGCATAGTGGTTATAGTAACGGACTCCAGGCTAAAAGGTCCCGGGATCGATACTGGCCACTGCCAAATACGCCCCGAATGTATGCAATGTAAGTACTCGTTAATAAAGGGATTATGAATATCCTGGTGGAGCAGTAGCAATGTTTGGTGCTGCCATGTATTGCGGTTTTGCCGAAAATCTTCCGCTCCAGAAGTCTGGATGCAGCTCGAAGGAAGCTCCTGCCCTTCGAGCCCACGTAATGGTTACTAAAAATAATTTTGGAGCTATTACTAAAATTTGCTTGGTGGCTGATACTAAAAATTTTTAAGTCAGTTATACAAAAAATTCTTTTGTTCAGTTTACAAAAGAAATGCTTGTTTCGCTTGCAAAAAAAAAGTTTGTAATAGTTATTAAAAAATTCTGTGGAATACAAATTTACTACAAAATTTTTAGTAACCTCTTGAATTTTATTTACAGTGCATGAAGGTTCTACATATATTTAATTGTCCAAATTTGAGTTGAACTTTTATCAGCTGATGTCTGAAACATAACATTTTTTTAATTTTTTTATTAATTTGCAACGATGATTTGTGTAATTACATTCAGTTAAAAAACAATTAGTTCACTTTCGTGGTTTACGGTATTACGATTTAATGCGAAGTAACGCATTGTACAAACATAAACGAATTTATACTTCGATATAAATTTTCTTATTTTTACAATGTATCTATCAAGCTACAAGTTTTCTTTCTCGATCGCATTTTATTGTTGAACAATATAAATAATGTTTTATTTCGGTGGGACGAAATTCAAACAGTATATATTTATACTGTATATATTTATATATGCTTTCAAACTGAATATATTTATATCATAGCAAACGCGGTAGCGTTTGCTATAATATGTTTAAGAAATGGAAAATGCAAACGTCGTTTTGAAATTTCTAGCGAACCAGTTGACACACGACAATGATTTTTTTTCAAAAGATAGAACTCGACGAGACGAATAAAATAATATCATTTAAAAATATCGTAGCATGGCTGCCAACTACTACGACTATTTAAAGTCAAATAAAGATGTTAAAAACAGAAATTATTGTAAATGATTAACAATATTTGCTGTAATGCGCAACATTGAATGTATCTTGTATACATTTTACTAAAACATTTTTGTGGTTCCAAACATGTTTATATGATTTAAATTGGCGTAGAAGTTGGCAGCTCTGTCGTAGTTTACTGTAGTTTTTTATTTAACTTTTAACGAAAAAATGAAGACGTAAAATTCAACAAGCGAGAGCTAATGATCCTGTGGATCGATTAACTTTATTTTTAGTTTATTTTGATCTTTTTGGTAAAACTTAAAATAGATTTTTTTCTTCTTTGTATGTTTGACGATCACTGAGAAAATCGAATTTGTGTCTTAAAGCTCCAGTTGAGCATTGTTTCTTGTTGTTGCTATTGCAGTTTCTTTTATTCATTGCCACCAATTTAAATAAATATATTTTTTATGTAACATAATATATTCAAATTAAATCACGTGATAAACACGGTTATTTGTTTTAATTGCGAAACATTTAGTTTCAGTTCCTTGAATAAAGTTGTCAGCGAACTGTAATTTTTTTTCATTGAACTCCTTGGTTTTTTTCAGACATCATGCAATTTATATGGCAATGCAATAACTTTCTGAATTATTCTAATACAATAATAAAATTTTGACAGCAGCAAATATTTTGCTGTTCAAGATATAAAAAGATCTTCAGTTTTTATCGAAAAATTTAAATGACAAGTATTAAAAAGTGCTCTGATGAGCAACAAAAAAGGTTAATATGTTTTTAAGCATGAAAAAATGTTTGACAAGTGCTTCTAATTGAGCATAGGAAAGGACAAGGGGTCTTATTGGCGGCGGCTCACTGTCAATGCGAAATTTGAAAAAAATATATTTGAGCTTTTTCCATACAAAAGAAATTTGCGTAAAACTTCCCGTCTTTCTTTTTAGTAAACCTGCTTTACATGTTGTAGCGATCTCGATCAGTATAAAGCGAGTTACTAGCAGAAAGTAACTGGCTTGGCCTTTTGATTGACGCTAACGTTCTCGCTTCCTGATCACGAGATTACCAAATCAAATACAACCGGCGCCAATCTCCTCATTGGTGACACGTACAAGCACGTTACTTTCAACAACAACCAAAGCACAGCAATCAACTCACCTCATCATCAACAGATAGCAGCACCAAACAAAATCTTTCAGCGCAAAGCCTGTCATTCACGCATCACTCTATGTGTACGACAGCATTCATTCACGAGTGTATATTGCTCATCAAACGTCAGCAACACGTTTTTCTCACTAGGGGATACTCCTGCAGCGATCACGATCAGTATAAAGCGAGTTACTAGCAGAAAGTAACTGGCTTGGCCTTTTGCTTGACGCTAACGTTCTCGCTTCCTGATCACGAGATCCCCAGATCAAATACAACTGGCGCCAATCTCCTCAACGTGAAGTGCACTGTTGACTCTGCAGTGCAACTGCACTACAAATCAGTTTCTGTGCAGTTCTACGCTGCGGGTGTGCTTGGTGGCACTGATATGAGTATGATATGCTGCAAGAACTAAAGTTTCTGGTTCTATTTCGCCTTACATTTATATTTAATTATGCTGCGTTTTTTCAGGCTACGTTTTCGCACATCACATTTTGATTGTAATTGTGACTAATTTCTTTTAAATGGGAAAAGGGCAAATACGATTTTTATCAAATTTGGCATTGACAGTGAGCTGCAGCCAAGAAGGGACCCCTTGTCCTTTCTTATGCTCAATTAGAAGTACTTGTCAAACACTTTTTCATACTTAAAAACATATTAACCTTTTTTGTTGCTCATCAGAGCATTTTTTAATACTTGTATAAGCATGATTTAAAACGAAATATTTAAGGGTATTCAGCGGTTAACCCAAGAAACTCTTGGCAGTCTCTGAGTGATTTTGGCTCATTTGCCAATGTAAACGTATTTGTTGACAGAAATTTGCACACAAAATTTTACAAAATGCATAAGTATCTAAAGGATTTAAAGTTAGATTAGTGAGGAATTTAGATTGCTATTTTTATTATTTCTCACTTAATATACATATAAGTTTCACGTAATGTCAAGGAACAAGCTATGTACATGTGTATATACAGGGTGATTCAAAATAACGTGGACAAATTGATATGACAAATCAGGCATACGACAAGGATAAAAAATCACATAGGAACATAGGGTCGCAAACTACTTATTGAGTCAAAAAATACAGGTTGTTTCATTCTAACTACAACCGGTTTGAAAGTAATAATTTCCAGAAAAATAATAACATCGTAATGAAAATGGAACAATATGTACCTAATTTTGTGTGAAATGTGATAACATTACGAAAAGATCTGGGAAAACATATTGCTCAAGTAATCGATGATACCATATAAACTGATTATCTCAGTCCAAAATGTGAGGTGCCAAGTGCGTATTGCTGGTGCGCATAATGCAAACTTCTGAAACTTTTAATTGGTGTTATCACATTTAAAACAAAGGTGAAAATGTCTATTCAATGTTTTATTATAATTTACTTCATTTTTCTGAAATTCATTACTGTCAACCCAAAATGAGTTAGGATGAAACACCCTGTATTTGTGACTCGACAAGGGGTTTGCGGCCCTATGTTCCTATGTGATTTTTTTTTTATCCTTGTCGTATGTCTAATTTGTCATATCAATTTGTCCACGTTATTTTGAATCACCCTGTACAATGGCTCTTGTTTTGAAAACAATGAACTCAACAGTTAATTGCTTAATTATCAGTTTTGAACATCGATATTTCTACAAGGGTTTGGAGATAAACTAAAAGAAACAGTTAAAAAATGAAGAAAAACAAACTTTGAATCGCTAAATTTAAAGATTCATTGAATATTTATAGAACATTATTGAATAAATTATTATGCGTTTTAAAAAAATTTAGGATAAAATATGTAAAAAGTACTCTGAAAAGTATTTTTAATTTTGCCATACATTTTTTATATTTCAGCGAAATCTTTAATTTAAATATTCATACGTATATTAAACTGATCCAAACTTTCGTTGAACTTTAATCAACTGAAGTCTAAAACATAACATAATTTATTTTTTACTAATTTCCAACGATGATCTATGTAATTAACATTCAGTTATAAATAATTAGTTCATTTTCAGGGTTTATATTATTTCAAATGTATGCGAAGTAACGCATTGTACATACATAAAGAGTCAAAACTTCGATATAAATTTTTTTATTTTTAGAATATATAAATCAAGCTATAGTTTTTTTTTTCTCAATTGCCTTTTATTATTGAACAATATAAATAATGTTTTATTTCGGTGCGATGAAAACTTTTGAAATGTTTCCAAACTAAATATATTTCTATATATATGCATGATTTAATACATAGTGTTTATAGATAGTCAGCGGTTCACCCAAGCAAATCTTGGCAGTCTGTCTTTGAATGATTTTGGATCATGTAAATGTAAACGTACTTGTTGACAGAAAATTGCTCAAAACTTTACAAAATGCGTCAGTATCTGAAGAATTTAAAGTTACCTGAGCGAGAATTTTAGAATGTTATTTTTATTTTTTTTTTTACTTAATATACATATATGTTCCACGTAATGTTAAGGAACAAGCTATGTATATGTGCATATATAACGATTGTTGTTTTGAAAACAATGAATTCAACAGTTAATTACTCAATTATTCGCTTTGAACATCAAAACTTCTACATTTTTTAGGTAAACTAAAAGAAACAGTTAGAAAGCGAAGAAGAATAAACTTTGAATCGCTAAGTTTAAAGATAACATGTTTTCTAGCAACAATACAGAAAGAATAAAACAGTCAGAATATTTCATTGAGTTGAGCACTAAATTAACTATGACCGAGTTTAGTTCGGTCAACCCTGCTGGTATCTGTTTAAAAAGTCAGAGAAAGACTTCATCCAAATCAGATATATATATTAATTTAAACGTGACGTTCTATAGCAAATGCATGAATAATAATAAAAAGAAACTTTTTAATGAATACACAAGTAATGGCCATTTGTTACAAACTTCACATTTTATGATGAATGTCAAGATTGTTTTTCCCTGGCACTGTATATACAATATATATGCAGTTTAAAACTTTCTCTATGATATTTCTATACATTTAAAGATAAATTTATTTAAACTTACCCGGCAGAGCTTTTGGGAGTTAATGCACTCCAAGAGTTTACTGCAATTTCATAGCTAACAGCACTGAAATACAGAAGAATTTATGATTACATTCGATAATAGTTTTGTTAGAAGTTTTTAATCAAATACGTATTTGTTTCAAAGTATATTTAGAGCTTTATTTTATGTCAAATAAAGAATATTTTTGCTAGCTGAATAATTCCAAAATGCATTTTTCTCGTATTGTCGGTCTAATATTATGATAGATCTCGCATAAAATATTCGCATAAGAATTTTTGAAAAAAATATATTAATCTTACTTACCGTTCGTGATTTATTGCTTGGAATATTACATGTTTCACTGTCGCAATTTACACATTATTGTTATTACTGGAATTTAATTCGTTATTATCCAAAATATGAATTAAAAAAATTATCTCTTCGAAGCTTTTTTCTTTGCATTACTATGATATATTAGAAGACAAATACATTAAAAATAAGACTTTTCTTCTTGGTTGTTAATTATGATTTATTATTTAATTTGGTTTTTCAAAAAAAAAAGCTGTATCATATTTTTCTTATTTTTTAAAAGTAAATCAAAAAATATCTTCATCTAGCCTACGGAGTAAAATTATCCACGTGTCTACTACCTATGCATCCTTGGTATACATATATATGTGTTTCAAAGCACCACATATATTTTACGATAAAATGTCTAAATAAAAAATCATGTCAAATGTAATCCCGACAGTACTCAAAACTACACTGTAAAAAAAAGGGTCGATTTACTAAAAAAATTCTAGTGATCCTTGTAATTACTAAAATATTTTTAGTAATCTTACTCGATTACAAGGAATCTGTAAGAATTACTAGAAAAAAGCTAGCATTTGGTGTGGCCGTGATAGCCTAGTGGCCATAGCACCGAACTCCAGGCTGAAAGTACCTGGGTTTGATGCTGGCCGCCACCAAATATGCACCGAATGTATGCAATGTAAGTACTTTTTAAATAAAGGGATTATGAAAATCCTGTCGTAGCAGTTACCATGGGTAATTATCTCTGAATATTGCCTCCCCTTCAGAAACATGTCAAAATAGAGCAGGTAGCAGTGTTTGGTGCTTCCATTTATTGCGGCTTTGCCGAAAATCTTCCGTTTCAGACGCCTGTCTTTTTACCCACTTGATGCAGCTCGAAGGAGGCTCCTGCCCTTCGGGCACACGTAATGGTTACTAAAATTAATTTTGGAGCTATTACTAAAATTTGCTTGGTGGCTCATACTAAAAATTTTTAAAATAGTTATACAAAAAATTCTTTTGTTCAGGTTACAAAAAAAAAAAAAAAAAAAAAAAATGCTTGTTTCACTTTCAAAAAAAGTTTGTAATGATTACTAAAAAATTCTGTGGAATACAAATTTACTAAGAAATTTTTAGTAACCTCTTGAATTTTTTTTTTACAGCGTACCATTTAGAAAAATGTCTCGTAAAATAAAGACAATAAATAAAAATTAATTTTTTCATCATAACACACCTTCAAGTGACCTATTTAAAACAATAAAAAAAATGACCGTCTAACCTTTGAAATTTACGATACTTTTAAACAAAAATGTGCGATACTTTGTCAGACAAGAAAATAGAATAAAAATTGCCACTCACACGGAAAAAATATGTTCGTGAATAATTTGCTGCCTATTGAAAATGTTATTGCTATCTAGAAAAGTATTATTATTTTAACATAAGCAATCTAATTGGCAAATTTATCAACAAATTGAATAATTTCTAACTGAGCAAAAAATTGCCCAGACGAGGATTCGAACCCAAGTCCTTGGCTTACAAGGCCAAGATTTTAAGCTTACAGAGCGACAACCTGTGAGCATTTCTCGCTCAGATAAACATTAAACATTTTGGACATAAAATCTGGTCTGTCATTTAGACAGTTCGACAGAATAAACCGCAGGTGCAGGAACTACATATAACGATAGGTACCTAGATATTCTATTATTTTAACACAATCAAACTGATTAGTATATTTATCATACGAATTGAATATTTTTGAACTGAGTGAAAAATTGCCCAAGCCACAAATCGAAGCCAGAAAATTGGATTTCAAGGCTAATGCTGTATCCATGAAGCTAATTGGGCCATTACCTGTGAACATTTCTCGCTCAGATAGCCAGATTGGTGATAACATTTGATCTGTCATTTAGACAGCTTCACAAATAAACAGCAGATAACGGAATTCCTTGTAACGATGAGTTTGCAAGTATACTATTATTTTAACACAATCGAATTGATTGAGAGCTTTGTCATACGAATTGAATATTTTATAACTGATCGAAAAAATCTTTGTTATTTATGTGAGAAAAACCTACAGGTTGTCCTCCATAAAGCTTAAATGGTAAATCATTGGCCTTATAGCCCCACCAGTGGCTGCGAGGTTCTGACCTCCGAACTGGTAGACGGTAGGTGCTGGGTTCGAACCCAATCGCGACGGTCGGCGTAACCGTTCGGAGTTTTCCGTGGTTTTCTTCGAAAATTGCGTAAATATGGGTTAGGTTCCCTTAGAAAGACTCCCACGGAGGGCATCCCACCCCATAGGGCCTATATATCATAGTGTAGATAATTGGCCGACATACAAACAAACAAACCAACTTTGGCCTTATAAGCCAAGGATCTGGGTTCGATTCCCGGCCTGGGCTTTTTTTTGCTCCGTTGGAAAATATTCAGTTCGTATCTAATGAAGACCGAAGAATATTTTTACAATACTTTCCTAAAAGCATGATTGTAATTGCATTTAATATGCGTGTTTTGATTTGTTTAGAAAATCGTGGAATTTTAAGGTAGTATCGGTGCAAAAAGGGTCAATAAAATTTTTGTCCTCATTTAATGGTAGCATTTTTGAAATTGAATAACGAATACATTTCTTTAATAAATAGCGCTATAAAAATCAGCCAATTTATAAGACACACTTTAAATGCTGAAAAAACAAGTCACGACCAACCTTTTATTTATACATATATATAACAATAACACAGACAAACACCTCATCGAGTTCATCGATGAAATTTATAAGAGTATTCAAAATTTATTCGCATATAAAAACGCAATTGGTCTGTAAAATCATGTCTTGATACATAAAGTAATAACTATAAAACAACGTTATAGCACACAAATGCTTAAGGGAGACCCGTAAGAAAAAAACCCAAAATTTTTATTATTGATTTTAAAGTATTGAATTTTGGTGTACTATTTAAGAATCTTTTTGTAAGGAATAATTAGCAAAAAAATTACCTTTTTATTAAAAAGTTTATTTTTTATGTCGATTTTTACGATTTTTTTTTGTGAAAAAATACACTTTTTAAAATTACTACTCATACAATTTTCAACATTTTGGTATTACTAAAATTTCTTAAATAGTGTTATAGTATATGAAAACGATCTAGCGAGAGATATTTTTAATTTTCTATTTTAATCAGCTAAAAAAAAGAAACAAATTACGAATGGTAAATTTCCTTAAATTCGTTATAATTTTCATGTTTACCAATTTATGTAAAATTTTCAGAAATAGTTAAAAAAAAATATCTCTCCTTACTTTTGTTGCAAATTTTTTAAAGGTTCTAAAAACATAAACAGTTTGTTTCTAAACCATTTTACCACTGAGCCTTAGTACTTTGAACTTAGGTAAAATTTGGAAAAAGTCATTTTCTGGAAAACACATTTTAAATTGCCACTAGTCCTTTAAACTCTAGTGACTACAATTAAAAAAAGCTCATTTGCTACTTGTTCCAAGTGTCCCCGAGTTCTGAAATTTTACATTGATATTCGCAGATATGTATTTTATCGTTTTCTGAGATAAAAACTTTGTTGAACTTTTGATGATTTTTGGCCGAAAATGGGGTTCGGGTCTCCCTTAAAAACAATGCCTTTCCCTCTAAATATTACATTCAGCCGTTTCATGGATACTCTGATGTTTGATTTGATTATAAATAAGCTAATATTATTCAAAAGTGTTCTTTGATTTTTGCGAAGCTTACAATATTCATAAAGATATTTCTTACATAGTTAATGATATTATTAGCACCCCAAGTTTGCAGGGATCCTATGCAGTGAATCTTTTTTAACACTTTCCGAAAAAGTTGGAAAGTATTTATGCTTTCAATTTACCTGTCCGCCTTTTAACTCTCGTAAAATTTACTCTGATTGCCATGAAATTTATAGGTTTTACTGACGTTTATCCTAGCACAAACTAGTATATTATAAATGAAGTTTCTATTATGCCTATTTTATTTACAGGGTTAATCTAAAGTTTCCTTTTCATTATGGTCTATGGTCGTTTCAAATAAATTTTGAAGGTGTTACCTTGTCAAACAAATTAAAATTTATATTTATTTGCGAAGTGTACCATATATGCATTCCATAAAGTATGCAGGGAAAATAATACTATTTGAATTATATTAAACGATTTCATGTATAATGAAATTAATATACGCCGCTGAGGAGTAATATTTCAAGCATATTATAAAGGACATAGCACTTACAGGGATACACAAACATAGTATAAGTATTAATAATACAATATCCGAAGTACTGTTTATTATCGATGCCGGTTGATGGATGGATGAAATGCATTTTTAAACATGATATGAGTTTAATATGTGCATAATATAAGGTATGTACAAATGCTATATTTGATATGCAGAGTTACACAAAAATCTGATAAAGTTCACTGAATATAAATGTAATTTACTTAATGGTAATTTTTAAATACGCATTTTAATGTTGAACTGGTTTACTAAGAAATGAATGTATAATATGGATAAAATGTTATACAGGGTCAGGTATAGAACTGGATATATGGTCACCCATGGATGATAAATTCTGAAAGTGTGATTTAAGTAGATAGAGTGTTTTAGTTCGAAATAAATTTTAACAAAATTCTGGCATGTAACAAAAAAGTATGTAAAATGTAGGACGGAACAAAAACATTCAAGAATGTTTCCACCGGTCAATATAAAATGCTCAAAGATAAATTTAAACCAGTTAGACGTTTTCTTGCGAAACTTAAAATCCTTATTTATAGTTTATATATATATATATATATATATATATATATATATATATATATATATATATATATATCAAATCATAAAATCAAATACAAGGCTTTTCAAAAGTATTGAAATAGATATTTGGTTATGGACAGTAACACTTTTTTGCACACTGGTCAATATAAATTTCTCAAAGCGAAATTTCAACCAGTGAGGCATTTTCTTGCTAAACTAATTTTCCCCCATTTTATATTTTATATATATAAATACCTATCATACCAAATACACCGACAGGTCAAATACAAGGCTTTTCGAAAGTATTGGAATACATATTTGGCTATGGACAGTAATACCTTATTTCCCTAAATAACGAAGTTTTGTTAAAGATTTCAGGAAGTGTTGGAGAGTGTTTCATAATCAATGCTTAGCGCATGATTTTTCTCACTTTTTTACAGCTATTTCTGGTCATCTGCTTGATTACTTTGGGATATTTAAACTCCTGTTTTTACCAATTCAATCAATTCATTCAATCAGTAATTGGGACTATAGCAGAGTGGTTCTGTTGAACCTTTTTACTTTTGTTATTATTTTTTACAGTGAAGATGGGGATCAGAATAACCTTGAAACGATCCCCATATACATATATATATATATATATATATATATATATATATATATATATATGTATGTATGTATATATACTATTTTTTTTTGGGGGGGGGGGGTTGTTTTTAAGTATGCATGCATTATAACGTAGTTTTGCACTTTTCACATTATGCTTTAATATTCACGCAAAGTTTTTAATTTTTGCTCAAAATACATTTTGGCGGAAAACATCTGAAAACCCAATTTTAGCGGTTTGCTCTTAAGTTTACCTTTATGTTTCCCTTTCAGTTCTCTTTGTTTTCGTTCTTTTTACAGAAAAACCCAAAGAAATCAATCAGTCAACCGCTTTCGAATGTTTTCCACCAGGATATGATTTGGCAAACTGATAATGTTTTAATTTGAGAATCGAGTTATAACAAATTTTGAAATTTCAGCCGTGAACTCCAGGAGTTGATTGCACACAATATGGACAAATGTGACCTGCCACTTGTGCTTTTAGGCATTCTGATAAGTATCTAGAAAAATACGTGAGTAATCTTACTGAAACTTCAGGTATGTAAGCATAATATTACAGGTCATATATTGCTGTGAAGATTTTTTCCCGAAAATTTATAGGAGACCGTGAACAATTTAAAAAAAAAAATTAACATCTTTTGGACAAACTTGTCAAAATTATTTTAGCAAAAGCCTTCAAATGTAGGCTAAACATTCAGAATCTGCAGTTTTAACGCTTTTGATAAATGCGTTTTGACAGTATTATTCAAAAGATATTCGTTCTTTTTCACGTTTATCAAGAATAATATTTTCAGAATCAAGAATAGTAAGGACAGTTTCAGAAAATGAATGTTCTGTCATGATCTAGCCATAAGCTTAACAGTAACCACGTGTCGGTCTTTTCCCACCTGTATAAATTATCTTCTATAAACTCTCAGCCTTTTACAAATACAATAGAGATGTAACATGTAGCTGACTGTAAATGCTTGTCTATAACCACAGTAAAGTAACAAGCTGTCTCTGGTACATTTTTAATTCTAAAGTTAAAATTGATGGAAAAATGTGAGCAGTGATCACTAATGCGAGTTCGTTTTTAATTGATTTCTATTATTCCAGATCTCATGAAATAACTCGTTAATTGCGTCAGACGTAGTAAATGAGGTGCGTTTGTAGTATAACGAAATTTTGATAACAAACAGTACTTATACAGTATAAAATAGCATACGAAATTTTTCATATGTCCCTGTAAATACTAATTTCTTTCTACGACAAAGGATTTAACATGAGGTAAACCTCAGTAATGTATATCAATTTCACAAAGAGTGAAATTGTCTAATATAAAAAAAAACGCAACCCAAATAGTGTTTCCACCTGTACCATTATGTAATGGAACGTTTTTGTGCGGCCCTGTGTATTAATAAAAATATTCTTTGCACCGCAGATTGTACAAAATGTATATTTTAGCGTAGGTTTCTTAGATGCATTAACCCCTTGAGCTTTGCTGGTAGAATTTTCTACCACATAATTTTAATTTCGAAACGTCACAATGACACACGAAAATTCGACCACATTTATTTCAATTATGTTTATAGCTTTTTTTCGTGTTTATCTTAACCAAATTTTTTCTTTGCAAAATACTGGTGCAAATGTGATATTTGGAATTTTGAAGAAATTTACACCCCAGAGCTCAAAGGGTTAAAACATCATTAAAATCCACTACAAACTTTTTTTTTCTAACTGACCATAATTTAAAAGAATACTTTTGATAGTCCGTGTAATTAAACTAGACATCCGATTGATATGAAATTTGAATTGACCTGAAAAAATTATAAAATAATATTATATAATAAGTTTTAAATGATTTGGTTCGGTAATTTTTGCAATGTTAAGTGCGAACAGACGGACAGACGGAAGGATTGAACGACGACTATAGATGCTACGTATTTACATATTTACGAACGAACCTAAAAATGTATAATTTTAGCCAAGTGAAAATTTATAACTTCATATTAATGTAATATTCGAATATAAAGTAAAAAAAAAAAGTTTCTTATAAATTTATTTATAATGGTTGGATGGCGGGAAAAAGAGCAAGCGCAACAAATAATTTTCTAAAAAAAAGGTGAATACTTTCGGGTTAAATAAAAGTTTCCATCCTATTAAAAAAATCCTCACTTAATTGCATGTTTAAGGAGTATTAGCAGGGTTGACCGAGCTAAACTCGGTCAAAATTAGTTTTGTGTTTAACTCGATATAATGTTCTCACTGTAAAATTCTCGCTGTGAAATTGCTATAAAGGATATTATTTATAACTGTATTATTTACAAAAAAATAATGTGAAAACCATACATGCACGTACGTGTTTATAAATTTTGCATAATATGCACATACATAACAAAAGTACATAAATCCAAAAATGTATAAAAAAAAATTCTTCGCATTCTGAATGCATTTTTTTTTTCTAAATATAGCCAAGTTTGGTGACATTTGTTCCCACGCCAAGTACGCGTTTCGGCATTTTAATCTTGAAAGTCGATTTTTCAGGCAAATAGTTTCAATATTTCGTCAAATATAGCCATCTGACTGTTACAATCTACTCGGCTTCATGACTCTGATCCATATTACACAAAATGACCCACTAACATAGCACTTAGCTCAACGGTTTTATAGTAATCAAAAATAGAAGAATATAAAATTTAGTCAAAATTGTTTAAGTGTTTTCTTGTAAAAAAAAATTCTGTACCCACAGTGAACAGCTTTTCAACTAGACTTTTAAAAGTTAAAAAACGGTAAAACACCAAACTTTGTTGAAAATCATTAAAGCTGTATTCTAAATAAAATTAACTTGACCCGTTAGTGACCCACAAAACACCCACTAATCGAAATTTCTCGACCATATGATCTAGTCCAATGATTTTATCATGTCCCAAAATGATGTAATACAAAATTTTGTTAGTATCATTTGAGCCTTTTTATTAGGTAAAATTTGCTTTACCCGCACTTACAATGATCCAAATATATCCAATAATCGAATTTTCTTGAATATGAGACCTAGTAAATGATCTTTTCGAGTTCAAAAGCAAAAAAATAAAAAATTTAATCACATTTATTAGTTTTTTTTCAAGATAAAATTTTATTGACCGATAGTTACCCAAAACTGAACCACTAATTGACATTTCTCGAACATGGCATCTACATCAGTGATCTTCTTGTACCAGAAAATGGTATAATGTTAAATTTTCTCAGTATGGTTTGATTCATTTTTTAGACACAATTATCCTGAACCAGACCCATATTGGCCAAAAATGACTATTAATCGAAATTCCGAACATGTAAGCTAGCTCGATAATCTTCTTGTATCTTTTAACGACATAATACAAAATTTTGTCAAAATATTTTGAGGCGTTTTTCAGAAATATTTAACTTGACCCTGACCTATTGGGATACAAAATCATGCACTAATCGAATATTCTTGAATATGCAAACTGACCCGGTGGTATTCTTTGAGCTCAAAAATGAAAAAATGCAAAATTTAGTCAAAATCAAAAAGTCGTTTTTAGATAAAATTTGTTAATCCTGCAGTGCCTCCAAATTAATTTGCAGTGCCTCCAAAATGATCCACTAATCGAATTTTTTTTAACATACGACCCAGCTTAAGGATTTTCCTGTGCCTGAAAACGATAAAGCACAAAATTTTGTCAAAATCGTTTGAGCCATATTCAAAAATCCATAGCCAAAGCAAATAGCCATAGCTAAAATCCTAATCATCGTCGCATGATATCATAAGGTTTAAGTTCAAAACTAAATGTGGATCCAGTAACTTGTTCTTAATCCAATCGGGATCGAATTTGAAACTTTTCAACCGAGAATGCGTAGAGAGCAATTAAGGTACAATATGGCAGCCAAAGACGCTGCGGAATTCAGGCGTTGGTGTTGAGAAAAATATAGAAGTTACTCTCCAATAAAATATGAAAAAAATATGAAAAGGTATGTAATCTCATACGTATGTATTATCTCCAATTCTTTTTATCCGATTTTTTTTATATTTATGTATAAATATATATGTTATATATTCGATTTTTTGTTACATATAAGAATTTTTTACACAAATTTATTTGCCTTAAAATATGTTAACATTACCTAAATCCTGTTAAATGTCCATTAAAATAACAACTGTTGTATCTATGATTATTTATTTATTGAAAATTTTTTATCGTAAAAAGAATTTATGAATGTAATTTAACAGTAGTGAAATAAACGTCAACATCAAAATAGCTTTTTTTTGTGGAGGGGGAGGGGGTGTTAAATTTTGGGTGGTTTGTGTGAAAGATATTATAGTTTAATCATAAACTATTATACAAATGTATATCATATTTAAAAAAATATATAATCTAATTTATACGTTAAACAGTTCTTCTGAGTTTTATTTATTGAAATTTTTTAATAAGTTTTTTTAAATTAAGAAACTTATTATGTTAATTAAATCTATCATCGATTAAAACTATAGTATTGTTGTTTTTGCGTTTCTACGTTACATTTTCCAATTTTGAGAAATTTGAAATATTAATTTATTTTAATTACATTTAATTTTCAGCTGTGTTTTAGTTTGAAAATATTACATAAGAAGAACTATCTTCCACTAAAAAGTCTTACTAAAGAACACGTAATTTTTGTTTGTTAATTATAGATTTAATAAACACATACAGAAATAAATTGCGAAATGGCACAAATACGTTGATAAAAAACGTTAATTTAAAAACAAAACCACATACCAAAAATCCTGGAGCAAATTTATATTAAAATAATGACTTTTTCTTCAAATGAACATTTTCCGATTCCAGCTTTCCCTGTTATTATAGAATCGATATGACCTAAAACGTATGATTGTATGTATGCAAAAAAATATGTAACAACTGTGTCATAATGAATATTCCAAAAATCGAACTTAACCCCCCCCCCCCCTCATATTGATTTCAGTCATAATTAGACTTTACATAAATATCCCCAGCCGGGTAAGTTATATAATTGGCAAAAAAAGTATTTGTACACTCTAAAATTTTTAATTTTTTTCTAAATAAAAACAGATATTTTGTCAAAAATAGTTTTAATACAGTCTGTTTACCGTGCGTTTTAAATTACACAACAGAAAATTTTGATAAAGATGTAAAATAATTTTCTAATAGGAAAAGTTTAAAAATTTCTTGCAAAAAAAGTATTTGTACATTTCTCCATCCTGATATGCACTATGTTTTATAGTGTTTATGGTTCAAAAGGACTACTTTTACAGAAGCTGTTAATTTTTAACTCCATATTATATTTGTCTGACATTTAATCTAATTTGCTCTTGAAGTAATTGAGTATAGAACCTAAAACTAGAGAGGCACCTCCAGATATATGAAATCCTATGATTGATCATAATAAAAATTTAAATTCGCAACAAGAATTTGTAAAAGCTATTAAATTACCATTTACAACTATTGGATGTATAGTGAGAAACTATGAATAAATTAAAAGCATTGAAATTCAATGAAAACCACGACTTCTCAGCAAACTAACAATGAGAGAAAAAGGGAGTGTTGTTAAAAAAGCTTTAAAAAATCCTATGCGTTCGGTTCAAAAATTTGCTGGAGACCTTGCAACATCTTCTCGCATCAGAGTAATACCTCAAACAATAAAAGATATTCTTCTCAATGCAGATTTAAAAGAAAGAACCTGAAGGAAAAATCCATTCATCAGCGAAACAAATAGGCGAAAACGCATAGTATTCGCTTTCGGATACAGAAGTAAATCAATGAATTTTTGGAAAACAGTAATTTTTTCTGATGAGGGAAAATTCGGAATTTTCTTACCACCAAGCATTCGAAAAAATTGGCGTAAAAATAAAACTGTTCTAGATCCAAAACGTATACTTCAAACCACAGAGTACGGAACAGAGAATCAACTTTCATACACTGTAATGGCAACATGTTGAACATGGGATTACGCTTAGACAGTAGCGACACGAGTGGACCACTCTGAAACTACGATCATAACATAAGAGAGGTTGCTAATTCGGCGAAACATCGCTTCCTTTTCGACAAATGATAAGGGGAAAAAAATACAGCGACGGCTTGCTGCTTCTTGTTTTGAAATTTACGAAAGAATTATGAAATAACTTTGACGTATTCGTTTTGCAAACAACGCATGTGTCTCTTCGTAACATAACGATCTAATAATTTAAACTTGAAAATTCATGAATAATAACAGTAATAATTACGAATCAATATAAGCGCGGAAATCTAAGATCAAATAGCATAAGCACATGTGCAAAGATAATCAAATCAGCATTCAGCAAGAAGCGCCAAGCAGAATAAGGTTACAGTTAAACAGAAATCACGAGGATAATAATCGCCAACGCGATGGTTTAGTCTTTAAGTAATCCACTGAGGGCGCTCTTTTCAAGTTGAGTTGAGGCTCTGTTACTACTCTGTGCTTCAAACTATCAAGCATGTTGGGGGGAATATTATAGTTTTGGGGTTTATAGCTTCTAATGGAGAAGGGCATTTAAAATTTATTGACAATGGAAGGACAGGTTTAACATACATTGATGTGTCGCGGCATAATTTATTAAACCGTGCCAAGAAATTATGCGTAGAGAAAGCTTTTCACTTTCTTCAGGATAACGACCAAAGCATACTGCTGTGATCACCAGCACATACTTACGACAATACTGGAAGACGACTGGTAACTCCTCTAAAATCTCTAGACTTGAATCCAATAGAAATTTTGCAGATGCTATTGGATTAAAAAATTCGAAAAAAAATGTATCGGTAAAAAACAGTTTAAAAAAAACACTTATTGTGTCATGGAATAACATTAACCAGACCGCTCCAAAAAAGTTGATGGAATCTATGTCACACCATCTAGAAGTAGTCATAAACGCTAAATGAATTCACACAAAATATTAATTAGTATCATTTTACTAAATTTTCATTAATTATATTACATTAATATAGTGTACAAATACTTTTTTTGCATTATATTTTTGTATATTTGTTTATTATAATGTAAAAAATCGATTCGTTTAATTTTGTTTTTGCTTCTATAATATTAAAATGCATTAAGTTAATGTATTACAGTATGTTTTGCTTAAATCTTTTGTTTAATTTCATTATAATTTAAAAGAATGAAGTGTATAAATACTTTTTTTGCCAACTGTATGCACTTAAGACACAAGTGGAATTTTCAAATAAATTCTACGAGCATTAATTTCGAAAATGAATAACAATCAATTGATATTTGGATATAAACATAGCATTTTTTATTTTATTTTTTACTTTAGTTGACAAATAAAAATGCTAATTATTATGATATCTCAAATTTCAATTAAAATATCTGATCTTTTTATTTACGAAAATAGGAGTCATTTCATAAATCTTAAAATACATTTGTATTTTTTAAGACAAAAATTTCTAAAAATAATCTTAAATGTAAAGATGTTATTTTAGTAGTGATTCAATTACCCTTTTGATAATCTTGATAATTTTTTAGGGTGAAATGTAGTTTACTCTCCTTCGCCAAGGCGACTTTTTTTTAGCGATAAATGTTTCGATATGGCAACCCTGCATTTTCATTTTCTCCTCTCGGATCTTCAATATGTCAACCCTAAGGAGTGCTTTCTAAGCCGTTTCTGATTGGACGCTACTTTTTGTTAAATGTTTTCTGATTGGACGAAAGATGAGAACTTGAAAGAGAGCTATTTCTAAACCGTTTCTAATTGGACGTTCCTTTTTGTCAACTCTGAAAGTAAACAGGGTGGAGATTGGAAGTTTACCAACTATCATTATTCCACCTAATTAGTTTAAAATCCATCATTAATTAATTTTTTAAAAAATCTCTTTTTTTCTTTATCTTTTTTTTTTAATTGCATGTAGAAAATAATATCTAAATGAGGGAAAAATATAAAATTAAGAAGCAAGGAAGAATATAGAAACTAAAACAGCAGTTTTTATCTATATATTTAGAGGAGAGTGGGGAGGAATGGGACACTTTTTACAAAAATAATAAAATCAACTTTATTTGACACAAACACAAAAATTTTGAATTGTAGAATACAAAATGAAACACTTTCTAATGTCCTTGAACAATATAGAAACATAATTTGAAGAATCAATTTTACAATTAAAGAAATTGTAAATTTCAAAATGTGTCCCATACTTCCCCATTAACAGAGAAGTAATATTTGTACTGCGATGATTGATGAGGAATATCGAAACCTAATGTCTTAAATATGCTAAATTTTAGAACCGTAGCCTCTATATTATCATAGTATTTTAGGGAGGGGGAAGTATAAAAAATGTATTTAGAGGGAGTTTTTAAGGGGGGAGATGAAGGTGATAGGCTGGTTTAGAGTGTATGAGGCTACATTTGTGACAGTGGGTCAGAAGTGGCTATATCATTATGATACTCAATTTAAACAACAGTTGTTACGTCTAATCGACTGTCACAAATCTAGCCCCATAAGTTAAAAGTCAGGCTTTCACCAACATCCCCCCCCCCCCATTTCATTCCTCCATCCAAAACTATGTGAATATATCAGCTACGATTCTGAAACTAAGCATAAAGTCAACGACATTAGACTTTGATATTATACATCAACCGTTGCAGTACAGCTATTTTATATGCATTAGACACAATAATTATTGAACTTCCCTCGAATATGCGTATTTTACATATTACGCAAAGAACTGTGTAAATTACAGTAACACACTTATGTGTGTTTTTACCATAATACATTTTTATCCGTGTAATCACAGAAGATTACACAGATAAATGAGTAAGAATATTATACATATATATGTGTATTCTTGCGCAATTTACACATTATTGTGAGTATTTTATTAATGATCAACGTTTACACACTGAAATCTGTATTTTTAAATTTACACATTAGTCGTGTATTTTCGCAATTTAAATACCACTTTACACATATAGACAAATCATTTTTGTATCTTCGATATGGGTGATTCTACGATAACAGGTTTCAAAAACATAGACGATTCGACCAAAAAGAAAAGTTTGAGTTTAAACAAAACCTTTAAATTATGATTTTTGTCCCGTTTATTTACTTCTTCGTATAAGGGCAAGTTACTTTATACATATTTTATAACTTTACTGGTCAGTGACTCGTTTTCCTGGCAGTTATCTTGCCAGGGGAAATACGGCAGAGGAGAGACATTTTCATGTAACTACATTTTTTTAACTGACTGAATTAGTTTTTGGGTTAAATGTGTGTTTCACATTAATTATTACCGTGTTGTTTCATTACGGCAGTAAATGCAATTGAATTAAATGAATATTATAAGTTTTATGACTTACCAGGGGAGATACACGATCACCGTGCGAAACCACTACGCCGCACGGTCGCGTCTCAACAACTAAAAATGGCGACGCTTAAATGGCTTGCGCGTTTAGTATTGCTAACTTCAAGCCGATTGATGTCCTTAAGCGCTACTTCCGATATAGCCATCCTTGAATTTATATTTGTTTCAGCGGAACGAAATTTGACAGGGTAGATACACAAAAAGCGGGACAAAAGTTAATTTTAAAAATTATTTGAAATTAACAAAATTATTTTATTTTTTATTTTATAATACGTAAGTATAATTACTGAAATTCCAATTAAACATACTTTAGTTAAGCATCTGATGGAAAAAATATATGTATTGTTTAAAAGTTAAATTGAAACCGGCAAGGGGACATTCCAGGGGAGAGACTCTTTTAGACTTTGTAAGAAATTTCAGAAAAATGTGTTTTAATTAGGCATTCAATCGTGATGTTATTTAATAAAGTATATTAAGATGATGCGATTCATTGCAAAAAATTGCAACATATAGAATAAAAAATCTGTTTTAAACGGATTGCCGTACAAATTACCTCTTATCGTAGAATCACCCACATACATGTTGTTGTGTTTAAATTTCCCCGATTTTATTTTATGACTGCGGATTCCATTTAAAGAGGGTTTTAGGAATGCGTTCTTCTTCATAATGTGGACATGATCATACCATCTTATCTTGTTATACTCGATTATATTAAGAACTTTTTGTTTGGCTTTCACGGCTTCACGTATTCTTGAAATTATATTTTTTCTAGCCTAGAATTTCTTGCTGATCTTTGCTAGGAATCCATTTCGGTAGAAAATAGTTTCTTTTATAAAGAATTAGAGATTTAACGTCCATGTCTCTGCTTCATACAGTAAAATGCTTTGCAAAATAGCCCTATCAGTTGTTGGTTTAGTTTAAGGAAATCTATGAGTGTTGTACAGAATACTGACTTCACCAATTCTGCTGGTCCCGGCCGAAAGATTCTGTTCTGGAACCTGGTAGACACAAGGTGTGAGATTTAGACCAAATCAAGCCTGTCGGAATTTTTCGTGGTTTTCTCCGAACTTTGGATTTCTTTGCGTAAATATGGATAAAGTTTCTTACAAAGACCCCCCACGGAGGGATTTGTCCTCTCCTACTTAAGCCTATATTCCTCGCGTTCATACTCGACAACCGTAACCAAAACCAAAACAAACAAACACCACAGCCTTATTTTAGCACTTATTTGGCTTAATGCATCTTCATGAAAGTCAAATTTAAGGTACTAGAATCCCTGTTCCAGCTTCAATATTAGCATCATTCAATAAAATAACAGTTTAGTAACCTGTAGGTAAATGCTCAGATTTGCTCTTCATTATCTATAAGTATTCTTCATTAAGTATCCTTCAATTAAAACGTATGCGACATCATCATTTTTTGCAATAATGACTTGATCATCCGAAAAAAATAAATGCTGAATATATTTATTATCATTCAGTTTCAGACCCATCTTATGACATTTCTTTGTCCGTATTCGAAGTTCATCCGTATTCATATATCAGACATAAATGTATATATTTTTAAAATAACGTTGGTGAAGGAGAACAATCTTGATAAAGGCCTTTAATAGTAATGAAACGTTCAGCTAACTTATTTTGAAGCTTAACCTAAAGTTTTCGTTTAATCATTTTTTATAGCTTTCCGTTGTTATCAAAATAAACTGCTTTAATGATATTGATCAGATTTATATTGCTATTACCTATTTTTAGTTCTCTCGGAAGAAAACTAAATGGTATATGCTCTTTATTAAGATCCACAAATATGAGTTCTGTAGTTTTTCCTCAGATCACACTGTTTTTCCAGAGTTTGTCTTAGAGGAGAGCAAAAATGTGGTCATTGGATTATCTACCTGCGTAAATGCTATTTTCTTCTTCAAATCTTTTATGTTCTTATTCCAGTATATTTCTTAAAATAAAATATTTATATCTTTCTTCGAAATATTTCTATTATTTGGCTTCGCTTCGCACTCGTATTTTTCTCTAGTTGCTACATAGTTTTTTCCTCTGCTTTCTTATAAATTGGCATTAAGTGTTTCTTTTTTACTCGCCTCCAAGATCTCATTGTACAATTCTTTTACTTAAAATAAATTTCTTTACACTATCTATTCGATACTATCCTATCTTTCAGATATTAATTTAAATGCAAGATCGCTTATGAATTATGATTCAAAAATCGTTTTTCAGGTGAATAAATGTAATTTTTGAACTTTTTTTCTTCATTTTATTATTAGTTTTATTTTTATCATATTGTAGATATGATAAAGATTCTTTTGTGCAACTTTTCTAACATGTTAAACCCAACTTTTCTGATTTTAGAGAATTACATTTTTGATTGTGTCAATATTATGTATTTATTTTAGATGTATCATGTCTATCATAAATATCTATCATAAATATCAGTAAACGTTTCATTGATTAACATTTTTTACTCCTCTATCTGTAGACATTATCTGTACATAAAGAAATAGACTATATATACAAGTATATTTTAATTATTACATTTATGTGTTAACCATTCTTATTTTTATTTATTTATTTATTTGGGAGGGGAGAATTTTTTTCTGCATTTGTTTCCTTTTTCACACAAAATACAGATTTTAAATAATCTTTCTTCAACATATAATTTTGTTCGTAGTAGTAAAACTTGATTTTCTGTAATCTTTTTAAATTAACATAAAACGTTTGTTGAAATATTTCATCTTAAACTAAAATGTCAAGCAACAAAAAACTCTAAAACAACACATTTTAGATAAAAAGCATCGATTCTAAATAAAAGAAAAAATAGTTCCTTTTTTTTAAATGCCCCATTCGTAGTTGTTTTAGTTATATTAGACAATATGACATATTAATTTTATATTTTACGCGCCAGTTTTGCTTCAAACAAGTAATTTAACGTAAACTTTATTTCGTTAGATAAATTTATGAATTTTTTTTTTGCCACAGGAAATGAAATAAGATCCCCTTTTATTATAATTATTTTCTATACAGAAAAACAGAATGAATATTATCAGATAAAATATTAAATTCATACTTATATGTTTGATCAAATTGAATTTACAAAAGAAACAATTCTTTATAATATTTTCTCCAGTTATGAGAAATAAGTTTATAATAATATTCAAAAACTGGATATTTTCCCCATTACCGCGAAATAGTTTTTTTTTTTCTTTTTTACTATGTATTCAAATTTCTGTTTGAACTTTTGAAATAAACCAGAAATTGTATTTTCAGACATTATTTATTCAGTGACAAGAGTACACACGGAAAATATTCAATTTTATAAGTGCCATTATTATTTATCTCAGTCATATTTCTTGCGTGTTATGTGTTTCTACCCCACTAAAAAAAAATCTGTAGAAAATCTACAGCTTTTTGGTCCAAATACTGTGGGAAATCCGAAGGTATTTGGCCCACTCTGCAGATATTTTTAAGAATATCTTTAAAAATGCTGCAGTTGTTTTAAAGATAAAGCTAAATCTGCAAATTTTCTTCAGATTTCTGTAGAATTTCTGTAGAAAGTGGCGATTTCTGCAGATAATCTTAAGATTAATTTTAGTGGGGTACATCTACTTAAATAAGGATAACTGAAATTATACACTAAATTAAATTATATGTAAGAAGAGATAAATAATTTTTTTTAAAAAAATCTTTGATTTATTTTATTTAAATAATTTTAACATCTTACGTTTTGATCCAAATATGCAAAAGCATGTGAAAAGATGTGTAGCAAAATAGAAAGGTGCTCTGTTGGCGATTGTAGACATGATTTATTCAGGGACAAAAATATACATAGAAAGTATTCTATTTTATAAGTGCTGTTATTATTTATCTCAGTCATATTTTTTGTGTGTTACGAGTATGCATTTACTTAGATAAGCATAACTAAAACAATGCATTAAATAAAATTATTTTCAAAAAGAGATAAAAATAATTTACAAAAAAACTTTGATTTATTATATTTAAACAATTTTATTAATTTATAGTTTTATTCAAACATACACAAAAGCATGTGGTAAGTAAAAAAAGTGCTCTATTGGTAACCCGGTTCTGATTCGATTGGGCATAAATGTAGGATCCTTGTCAACTCTTCTTAAATTTTACTAGAATTATTGGAAGGTCTCGGTAGAGTTGAAGCGTATTTTCTACTTCAAAACTGTATGTTCATTTGGAATTGTTATATTTAAAAAATTTTGACAGCTTATATTTTTAATCAAGTGCATCAAAGTATGTAGAATGTTCCAGCAATATAGAAAAATAATCTCTGGAAAACTCAGATTTGATCGCATTCGTATTTTTCTTGTAAGCTAGATCATCGGCATAAATGTTGGATCTTTTTCTTTCCAATTCATTTTCACTTGAGTAGGGATCGCAGCTTATTGAGAAGTTTTATTTATTTTTTACCAGTATCTTTTGTCAATAATCTTCGAGAAATTTTTTTATAAGATTTATGAAAGGCTATTATGAACTTTGTGGATAAAAGAAAGTGGTAAGAACAATAAAATTTGTCATACACTCTTAAAAATTTCTGTAAAAACCACAGAAAAATGCGAAACTCTCTATATATCTACACATGTTCTCAGTTAAATGCATTCAATCGAATTTCTCAATCATCAATTCACATAATTTCTGCTATCATATATCTGAAGGGATATTTCCGATGGGATTTCCATATCTTTATGTAAAGATATTTTTATCTTTGTTAAATTTTGTAATGCAAAACAATTTTATTTTATTTTATTTTCAATTTTATTAGAAATATTAATTAAGAAAATTTAGTTTAAAGGTTTTTTTTTAACTTAGCATAATTTAGAAAGAAAAAAATCGTCTCATCAATTTTAATGAGAATTTTCACCCATTTAACCACCAAAGAAATACTTTGTACTTAGTAGCAATATCTCCTGTATCCCAGTCAGTAAGGTGTTCTTCCACTGCCAAGAGATCACGATTTCAAATCCCAGGACGGGTAGAAACAAAAGATACGTGTTAAAGTTTAATGACACAACAGTTCAAAAAACCAAAATAAAATACTCAGATTACTTAAAGGTGTTTTTTATTAATAAAACCTAGTACTTTCGAGCATGTCATGTCATCATCAGGGTTAAAACAACAAAAGAGTAGAAGTCGAAGGCTGAGTTCTTTTATACGAAGTGGACTGATCCAAAGACAACGTAAAAAAGGGGGGAGAAGTCAGAATGCTCCAAATTCGATAGAAAGGGGGGTTCAAGTGATTTTGAGCAGATTGTACCATATTCTTGGAATATCGTACGACAAAGTATCGTTACAAGTATTGTTAGATCGACATAAAATTTCAATTGATTCCATGATTTTAATCTTTTGATAATTTGATATTTTCTTTAGTAATTTAGCTTTTTTGAAATCTATTATAACTTCTTGTTCCTGGTACAGTTTAGAGAGAGCGGTATTGCATCGATTAAGTCTGATATCTGCAATGTGTTCTGACAAACGCTTCTTAAATTTCCTGGTTGTCATGTCAATGTAATCTGTTCTCTTTTTGTTCTCCATTATTGTGGCTGGGATTAAATATACAAATACTGCTGAATCTTCCATGGGGATAGGATCGATGCTATAGTGAAGTCTTGTGCTTAATTTATTAGGGGGAGGGGAAGCAATTAAATGTAGATTGTATTTCTTTAATTTAAACTTTAGACATTCAAAGATCATCATTCAAATCTACATTTAATTGCTTCCCCCCCTAATAAATTAAGCACAAGACTTCACAATAGCATCGATCCTATCCCCATGGAAGATTCAGCAGGTTCAACTCCTATTTTTGTTTAATTTCTTTTTGCTATACGAATTGGTCCTATGAAAAACTTGTCAATATAAAAGTTGTAGATATTTTTAAGAAGATGTAAAATAAATTTAATCAGATTTGATATCTTAAAAATTGACGGAGTTATGGATTTTTCTCTTTTTTCACCGCCCTTTTTCTTTTCGTTTTTAATTTTTTTCATCAGTAAAAGTTAGTCCTATCAAAAATTTGTAAATAAAAAAGTTTTAGATAATTTTAAGAACATTTACAAAAAATTTAGTTGGACTTGATATCTTGAAAACTGACGAAGTTATGAATTTTTTTCTCTCAAAATCCCTGTTTTTTTCGCCCCTTGAACCCACTTCTAAATTTATCAGAAAACTGTCATGCATATACTTTTGGCCCATTTTTAAGAAATAATATAAACTTTAAACCGATTCGATATCTACTTTAATTAAGAAGTTATGGCGTTTTTTCGGTTTTCACAAAAACGCCCCCTATTCCGACCCCCTTGGTCCGATTTTGCCCATTAACGAACTTAGCCAAGATTTTATCCTCTTTGATTTTATGTATCAGTTTGGTGGAGATTGGTGAAGAATTATAGAAGTTATCCTGTCCATAAAAAAGTGAGATATATATATATATAGATAGATAGATAAACTGGTGCGATTGCAATAGGTAGTATTTCTTACGAAATCTACCTAAAATTTTTCCTGACAACCTAGTTCATACTTGAATGACAATAATATTCTTGAAACAACATGAGAAATATTTTTATTTATATATAACATTTTTCTTTTTAACAACACAGTTTATTATTATAAAATAAACCTAGGAAATTTTGTTTTGAAAATATGACATAAATATTACGCTTTGAGTTTTTATTATTATTTCATTTATTCAAATTTTTTCTCTTGGTATGTTACTGTAAATATCATATGTTTTATTTGCGTTGCATTGTCGAGAAATAAGGATAAAAAAAAGAAATTCAAACTAGTTTCCTTTAAAAAATGTCTAATTAAATTTTTCCACAGAAATGATTAAATTATTTTTTACGGAATTCTTTAATTAAGTATATCTTACACAATTTTTTTTCATTTCTTTTTCAAATTCCTTTGTTTAGTATGAAATTTTAAATATTGTCTCCTTCTTTAGCAGGGAAATTCTTTTTAAATTAAATAAAGATATACTTCGTTTTATACAATATGCATGAGTATAGTTTCCAATCGACATAGTTTAAAAATATATGATAAGTTATTTTCTAACATAGTTTTTTAAGCTACAAGGCATCTGATCGTATCGGTTAGATAGAATATTTCTGACTGTTGGAATATAATGCTTTGACGCAAATAAATTTAAATTAACGCATGGTATAATATCTAAATTTTAAGAGAAAATAGTCAATGTGTATAAGCGAACACGTAGTCAGAAATTGTTTAGGATATGAAATTCCTTTCTGATCTATTACAATATATTATGAAAGTTTTATAAGATATTTTATTGTTATAATTTTATATCAAACTCATTGCTTCAAATAAATGTACTTTAAGATATTAAACGCTATGAATTTTTTTTATGTAAGACTGAAATATTAATAAATTTAATATATTTTTTAATTTTAACATTAGGAATGTGCGAAAATTATTACTTTTTTTATACAATACATAAAAATAAAATTAAAGTGTTGGCTGTAAATTCTACGCTTCGATTATAGCGTTAACCATAATACATCTTTCTCTTATTTCAGTAATTTCTAAAATAAAAAATCCCCATCATCGATGTGGATACAAATATTCTACATACATACACACAACAAATATAACTCGAGTAAAAATCAGCCGTAGCCAGGAATCAAACCCGGCACCGCAGCGTAACAGACGGTTGCTCTAACCACTAAGCCACTCCAGGCGATATGTGTGTCTGGAATTTTTCACTAACAAACAATGTTGGGGGAAGTCAAATATAGGTTCAGTGTAGGTCAGCGTTTACAATAACGACCTATAACGCTGCGATCCCAGGTTCGATTCTTGGCTAAATTTTCATTCCTATTGGGTGTATTCGAGTTATCTTATGTATGTCTGTATAATATTTCCATATAACTTTATAAGTAAATGTAGAAGTTATTTATGAGTGTTTTAAAATAAGTGTGCTTACTCTTGTTAGAATTGAATATATTATCATAACAACATTTACATTTGGAACAATATTTTTTATATAATATCCAAATTATAACAAGAAATGATATTTTATGGCTAAGTAAAAATGTAGAAAAATTTATTTTCAGAATATTCTAATTTTTCTGTATGCTGTTATCCTCCATTCATAGAACATAAAACCTATATAAGTTATAGTATTAATGGCAACGTTTAATTTTGAATATGCTGACTGCTTCGAATATATGTATTTAATAAATGTAACAGAGATATATAGGTTAGAAATTTAGAATTGTAAATAATTTTAAGGCATTTTTTTCAGTTTAAACATCAAGAAGCATGAATTAAAAGGTTTCTTAAATGTAAAATCGAGCTGTTTTATATAACTTATGCATTTTAGATTTAAAGATAAGAATTAAAAATAAATATTTTCTACTGTTTCAGTAATATGTAATAACGTGTCATGTGGTAAAAAAATAACGGTAAGTAATAACGTAAAGCAGTAATATTGTGCTTAATTATGAAGAAATCCAGGAAAATGATACTACGGGCTCTACGCTGAAAGGCTCTGACCCATCTGACTCACAAGCAACCGATAAAAGTTCATTTTTTACATTTGTAATGCTTATCACTGGAAAAAGCACATAATCGTCAATGCCGTATTTAAAATTTCTCAATTAAGTTGTATGATGTGAAGACTATACACTTATTAGGAAATATGTTATTTATTACATAAAGTAGTAGAGCATTTCATGTACCGGGTGATCCAGAAGTCCCGGGACTTTTGAAATGCTAATAATTAGAAAACCTTAAACAATAGAAGTATGCGGTTTTCACAGAAATGCTGAGAAACTTGTGGGATTTTTTTTTTCGATGAAAAAAAAACATATTATGTTAGTTGCACTTTTTGACAGCAGGTGGCGCTAAAATTGATAGTATTGTTTTTATAGTATGATACAGCTCATTTAAAAGAACGAATTAGTGTCCAAGGGTTACAAAGTTTAATCATGACGCTCATGGCTTATAAGTATCGCCGTGAGCCGATGCAAAACAGCGTGCACAGTATCCTCAGAGCAGAAAGAAATTCCAGAAGAAATTTCATTTCATCGTGATATCACAAGTTTACTGCACTCACTATGAACTGGTGATTTCTACAGAGTATTGGCATAGAATCCTACCTAATTTACGATTGTAACAGACATTTGGGATCTCTTGTTTCTATTACGATCTTCCAACGAGCCTTTTTCTCAAACCTTGCTTACCATAGCATTTCACAATTGCAATGGTCATCGATTCTTTTGCAGTTTTAACTTGACGTATTGTACGATATGAAAACAACGCGACATGCAAAGATGTGTCTAAACATAGTCTAGACAACGTCTAAACACTGCAGTTGCTCATGAAATTTTGTATCAAATTTCCCTTACAATGCAATTTTATTTACCTTACAAAAAATGTTTGAACATAAACCACCCTTAAAACGAAATCTTATCAATATCATAGAAAAGAAGTTTCGCAATGAACTCATGTGTCTGTATAACGCATGGTATAGGTACATTCAGTCTTATACAACAGCGCCACCTGTTGCTAAAAATGGTAACTATATATATTTAAAAAAAATCATTCTAAACAAAAATCCCACATGTTTCTGAGCATATATCTGAAAACAGAACCTTTGTATTATACATAGTTTCCTAATTATTAACTTTTCAAAACTCCCGAAACTTCTGGATCACCCGGTACTTTAGAAATGTTACTACAGGTTTCGGATGTGTTCGCGAGGTAGCATGTAGTTTAAAATATACTTCTCAAAACGTATACTTGAGTAATAACGCCATCCACTGGTGTTATTATCCTGACTGATTCTTTTCAATGGCAGAACTACTTTTTTTATGCATGAGAGACTATTACTGTTATTATTGAAAATTAAAAAGAATAAAGAGAAGGTGTGTGTTCTAAATAATGCTATTTTTTCAAGTCAGGAGAATGAAATATCCAATAACTATCATTGCATCCTGAAATCGCAATGAATGATGAGTAAATGCGATTTATGAATTTTAAGGCTCTAGAATTTGTATCTTTAGAATTGGACAATTTGCTTGCCAGTATTTCATCTTATTTTATAGTTTTGTTTGCATGGTGTTATTACTTACAAAGGTGGGCAATAATTCCAAAAAGCACTCGTCAAGAAATTCCCAACTTAATTTTATAAATATATATGTAATAAAATATTCCTTCTTGTAAACATAGTCGATAAGTTTCTGTATAAATCTAATATTTATTAGAAAAAAAATCTAAAAACGAATTGGTAAAAACTTAATTTTGTTAATCCAGGATACCTTATAACATAATAACAGCATTAAAGTACTCCTTTTCTTTGGAATTCAGAACTCTATCAGGAATTCATTAAAATTAACACTTTAATTTAGAGCATTGCTTTAATATCTAATCTTTAAATAGAAAATAATGAACTATGCAGAAACGAAAATACACATAGGAAATATATCTTCAAAATATTGTAATTCCACTGTAAGCTGCTAATTTACTATTGCATAATATGAAATATTTTTATGGTATGTTATTCTTATCACTGCCTTTTTAATATTTATTGTTTCAAATATATGTAGTCAAGAAATGAAATTGGGGAATATTATTTTAAAATCTCAAAATGAAGTATTTATAAATTTAATGCATTTTAGAATTTGAATATTAAGAAAAGTAATACATTGTTTAAAAAAATGTAATTCTACAGAAATCTGTATGCTTATTAAAATTTTATCCATACACTGCACCGATTAATGTAAAATTACGGAATCATTTTTTGTAAAGTTACAAAAATTTGTAGCTTGACAAAATGTCTGCTAATTACTATAATTTTTTTGCTACTAAGTTTTTTGCGAATTCGGGGTTGCAGTTTTATAAAAAATTCTGGGCATTCCAGTTTCCCTTTTTTTCAATATATAATCTATGATAAATAAAATAATAAATAATAAAAATAACGTATCGATACATTTTAATAATCAAATCGAAAAAGCTTGATAAAGAAGTTAATATGTTCTATAGAAATAATAATTCAATTTGTAATTCATTTATTTTAATAAAAAAAACTCAAATAAAGTAAAACCTACTTGTCATTCTTCTAGAAATCCGTGGGTTATTTTATTATTATTTTATTTTATTTTTATCGCAAATTAGAATGATATTTTGTAATTGCTATGACATTGTAGTATCTATTAAACAAATTGTTAGCTTAAAAATATACTTTAATATTTTAATCATATTTATATTTGAAGTTTATTTTAAACAGAACTTAGAATATAATTGCTAAAAGCTTTGATTAAACGCATTGTTTATAAAAATTAATTCGCTAAAAAGGCTTTTCAGAAAATGTTGTTATTGAAATATTTTTCAACACGTTTAAAAAGAAATTTATAACGACTTAAAATGCACACCACAAACTTGTTTACAGACTTATCGAAATATCTTTTTTGTTGATCTAGTGGATAAATATACGTAGTTAAATATTAAAATACCTAGTTTATTACTTCAAAAAAGTAACTTTAATCATTATGATTAATATTATTTACAGTTTTGTGAATTATAAATTGAAGATAAAATAGAAAATATGGAAAAATTTTTAATTAGTCTTACGAGAATTGTTATTATTAAATTACATAATAAAATATTGAACGTTCTACTTTGATACCTTTAAAAATGATTATAAACAATATAATTAATATCATCTATAATTTTAAGAAATATAAATTTAAAAAAGATTAAATATAATCGAAACGTATATTTTTAAAACAATTTCAGCATTATCTAAACACAAATGTTTAAAAGAAAATGGATTAAATCATGTTCTTACTGAAAAGTTATTAAACATATCTAAAGTTTAAAAGAAAAATAAAATCATAAAATATCATCATTTCATTTCGCTTGCATATATTGGATGATGAAAAAATATATATTCACGTAAGTCTAATTAAAATAAATATTTTAAATTTTAAAACTATTTTAAAAAATAAAATATGACTAAAATGGGAATAATTTTATAAACAAGATAAATACAATAACTGATCCATGCTAATTAATGTGATAAGACTATATGGTAAAGTAGTTTAAACATTTAAGTCGATGAAATTAATTGCTTATCAGCAATATGTATTTATTAAACTTGTGATTGCAATTATAATCCATTTATATTCGAATTCACTAGGTACATTAATATATTAGAAAGATGAGAAATTTTATAAAAAATAATCCCCCTCTTTTAACACATGTTTCTTAAATTGTTCACTTGCATCAAAAAGCATTTTTATAAGAAAAAAAATCATTATGCATTAAAATAAAACTTTGAAATTTAAGAAAAAATTATTTTATTAACATTAGTTAAATTATTTTATTTTATACAATACCTTTCTACTATTATGATGACAGGTAACAAAAACAATTTAAAAAATCGTCTGACTTAGTAAATTTACCGAAAATAAGCGACTTATATATGTGATCTTCCATTTTTTTTAATGTTTTACATCAATTTCTGCTTAGAAATCACAGAATAGTCTGCTAAATAAGCCATTCATAGTTCACTTTTTTAAATGAGGAAAAAAATAAGTATTGCATTCTTGATATGAAAGAACTATGTGCGAAAATACTTACTTTTCTACATAAAAAGTCAGATAGTTAACGTTAAAAGAAAAGATAATGAGGTTATTGAATTTTGTGTACTTTTTCGGCGTGCACTATACATTCATGTTAGGTTTATTCAAAATTCAAAAGCAAGATTGCAAGGCAGATAATTTGAATGAGAATAAATGTATTGAACCATGCATTTGGTTTAGCAATTTTCTGATTTTTTTTCCCTTCGTAATCATTTTTATTTAATTATTTATTTATCTCAAGAAATAATGTCAACTATTTTTTTCATTTTAGTTATAACTTTTTCAGACGCGCCTAATCAACGAAGCGTGACACAATTTCAAACAAATTGTATTTCGAAAGTCATAGATTTCCCCAATTCGGCTGTGTAAAATTTTAAATTATTCGATAAGATCTGCGTTAAATTTGAATTTTTAATGTTTTATATTTTTTAGGATTTCGTTCTGACGAAATTCTACTCATCTCACTACTCTGTCTGTCAGTCACAGAATCCGAACACAAAAAAATGTATAGGTCAGCTATTTCAAATTTTGTGTACTTATAGCTGAATACCTCGTATCACACATATCATAAAATTTTGAAAAAGTCTGTTATTTTAATTAATTTATTTTGCCAATGTCATTCGTCCATTTTTGAGAGATAAATTTTATAAGAGAAACTTAATTTCAGTGTTTTGCATACTGACTTCACAGCTTGGAGGTAAAGCATCCCGCTAGTAAACAGAAACAGTTATTAGTATGATCCTGGTACTGAAATTTTAAATTTTCATTTATTTTAGAATTATAACTGCGCAATACCTAAAAAGGCCTTTACGAAACTTTGAAACATTTTTCTCTGAATGACGGTTTTAGACTTAAAATACAAAATATCCTAAAGGTTTCTCAATATTTAAAAAATATATATTTGTTCAAAAAATAATTTTTTTAAGTTATTAAACGTTTAAAAATCTGAATTATTTTTATTAAATTAAAAAATTAATAATGAATTAAAACCATTTTTTGCGTAGTAATTACTACAATCTGAAGTATAATAAGGCACCAGAATCATACTTTAATTGCAAAATTAATTTTGTAGTCCTGCGCATAAGCTGTCATACTTATTTTCTGCTTGATAAATGTCTGACAGACGTTCTTTCATTATATAAGGTACCCTGGGGTAATAACGCCACGTTAATATTCTACCAATTTTCACGGCTTAGTTTTAGATTGTATTTTTCAAACAAATAATAGGATCTGATACAGCAACTCATTGACTATCTATATAAAATAAAGTAATTTAACACATATGTATTCATAAAATGTAATGGCGTTTTTTCTTGACCAATGCTATTTGGCGTTTATACCCACCTATATGGGTAATAGCGCCATGCAAACAAAACTATAAAATAAGATGGAATAATGGCATGTAGATTGCCTAATTCTAAAAATACAAACTCTACAGCTCTAGAAATCGACAAATTGCAATCTAAGCTATTGAAAATGTACAATTTTTTGTGACTCTGAAAGAAAAAGAAAGCTGTGGTGGTGGCGGGGGGAGGAGGCAAAAGAATATCAGATTCTAAGCTACGTTTCGCTTAAAAATGACCATTTAAATAGAATTATCAGAAACATTGCACGGATTATTTGAATCAGTATTTATATTCCCCTGTATGCATTCTATGCGATAGAAAATATTGATTTTTTTGTGAAAGTGAAAGAAAAAGGAGTGAGGGGGAGATTCAACAGAATATAACACCCTGTGTCTCTCTTCGCATAAAAAGTCCCACTTAAATATGATTATAAGAAACATTGCATGGTTTTAACCATTCATAATGTAATATTTTAATCATGTGAAGTTTTATAATAACTAGAGTTATATGTAATAAATATTTTTGTTAAACCTTAACTGCTGTTAGTGTCTCACATACCGCTGAGTTTTTCAAGTTTCAGAGTTTAACTTGCAATTTTTACTTTAACTATAGATACCGGGAAATTTTTGTTTCATTTGGAGTCCTATTACTATCTCTAGAAACTTTTGAATAGCAGAATTTTATTTATAATAGTCCTGTATATAAGGTTCAATACAAAAATAATATTCTAAAAGTTAATTTAACATTTTATTCATCGTTAGATTAAGCGGTCTGACAGGCCGCTCACAGTAAGTTATGCGACAATTTTTGTCACAGCAGTTAAGGGTTAATACTATTATAGTAATCTAGTAAATAGTTTTTAACCCATAACTCCACACTAATGCGGATTCTCCAAATCTACAGTTAAATTGTCGACGTTTTAAAGAGCATGCTTTAATAAATTTTTAATATATTGAATAAAATTTTTTATTAAAAAATATTATCCCAAAGAGATCTCTTATTCAATTTTATGCATAATCCATATGGTTATATATGATTATCTCTATATTAACAACAAAATTAACCTTTTACTGCTGTTAGCAATCTGACTGAACACTGTACCCCCTCCCCCCCCCCTAAAAAAAATAGCGTTTAACTTGTATTTTCCAGTTTAACTATAGTTACAACTGAAATTCTCTTTCGTTTGGAGTTCTCGTAATATTGTTAGAAATATTGGAATAGATTAAATTTAATTAGGATTAATTCTGTACAAAAAGTTTAGCGCAGGAACAGTATTCTATGATTTTTAATCATGGATCGCATTTTAACCTTTAACTAATGTTACCGGTCTCGTAGACCACTATTTTTCTTTTAATTTTTTAGTTTAACTTGAAATTTTCAGTTTAACTCCAAACACTACCGAAATTTTGTTTCATTTGGAATTTTAGTACGATCACCACAGACTAAATATGTGAATATTAAGTATAATACTCTTGTATAAAAAGTTTAGTACAAAAACACAATGCTATGAGTTATTCCCGCCTTTCATCTTTCAATTTTGTGGTCTCACAAACCGCATCACATTCATACGTTACAATTTCTGTCACATCAGTTAAATGTTAAATTTATAAAGTTTTGAAAAACCGAACGCTGAGAAAGCGGACAGTTAAAATTTCAAACTCAATTGAACAATCCAGTGGAAATTTAATAGAAACCTGATTTTGAAGATGTTCGAATTTGAATCTCGAAAACATTTTGATATAGTTTTATTTACAAGAGTTAAAAATTATTTTTTACATTAGTAAAAAAAAAAAATAATAATATAATAAAAAATAAAATAGAGAGATTATTTTTAAGTATTGGGCACCCCAGCCCTTAATCTTATCATTTCAACAATGATGATAATGCTGTTCCATATTAATATATAAACCCCCTTCGGATGTAGTTCGGCCACTGTTGGGAATCAACCGGGGTAATAACGGCAATCCCTGGCGTTATTACCGCGGGATACTTATTGCGCAGTAAATCCTAAACTACAAATTATTTCGAGAAGATATCCAAAATCTTCTAAAACAGTTTGAAAGTACATGAAATACACTACAAATTCATGTAATAAACAAAGTATTTCCGGATAAAAAATATAGTCTTCACATCAAAAACCTTATCTCGCAAATTTTAGAACAAGCGTTAATTTTAGTTGCTTATAAAAACAATAAGACCTAAAAATGAAACAAATTAACTTGAAGCTGTTTTTTGCGATTTATATGACTCAAAACCCTTCTGCGCAGAGCACATGTGTGTCATTTACCCGATTATTTCATAATTATGCAAAATATAAGCACTTGGCGTTATTACCCCGCCTGGCGTTATTACCCCAGGGTACCTTATATGAAATGAAAATGAAACTTAAAGAGTATATACCAATACCTCTAAAAACTGTGTTTTAAAATATTAAAAATTTTGAGGTACAAAATGTTTCTTTTTTTTTTCATTTATTGAAAATTTTTGAGATTCCTTAAAAATGCGTAATGTTTAATTTTCTTTAATAAATTTAATGCTTTAAATTAATTTCTTATTATGTAATATCATTTTTTGAATTTCCGTTAACACATTGTCTTAAACCATTGATTACCTGTACATTTCAAAGTTTAATTAACACAACTAAATATATGTAATACTTGCATTTCAAAAAATTTCATAACTTTTGTATTAATTAATGTACTAAGCATTGTTTTCATCATCAAAATCTGAATTTAAAAACTCTCTGGTTAAAAAAAAAAAAAAAAAAAAAAAAAAAAAAAAAATCATGTTAAAGAAGTATTTTTTGTCAAATTAAAAAAAAATAATAAAAGTAACAGTATTCTTTTAATTTCAGAAGTCAAATTTCAACGGCAGTTGAATAAACATAACAAAATACATTTATAAATTTAACTTTTTCAAAAAATGTATAACCGACTCCAAAGAAAGCGCTAAAAAGAATTAAATAATTCTATAAAATTCTCTAATGACAAATCGTTATCTAAAAACCACACATTGACTATCATGTACCGGTATAAAACGGTTAAATTTAATATATAAAATTTAAAATCCACCAAACATAGATTTTCCAGAGAATATTTTTTACAAGAGATTAATTTACATATTTTTGATTTAATTTTTGAACATATACATATAAAAAGTAATGAATTACTTTTTGAAGTTGGTGCCAAACAATCATAATCGATAATGATTTCCCGATTTTATTTATGGTATATATCCACAATTCTTACTATACTTAAGATAGTTTGGCACCAACTTCAAAAAGTAATTCCTTACTTTTTATATGTATATATTCAAAAATTAAATCAAAAATATGTAAATTAATCTCTTGTAAAAAATATTCTCTGGAAAATCTATGTTTGGTGGATATTAAATTTTATATATTAAATTTAACCGTTTTATACCGGTACATGATAGTCAATGTGTGGTTATTAGATAACGATTTGTCATTAGAGAATTTTATAGAATTATTTAATTCTTTTTAGCGCTTTCTTTGGAGTCGGTTATACATTTTTTTGAAAAAGTTAAATTTATTTCCTACTTTTTAGTTATTTATATCATAATACATAATTATGTGTACTGACATATGATTGCTCTTTGCAACGCTGTTACTGTTTGATTGTCAACTTTTCAAAAGACACTTACAATATCGGTTAGTATCGTTGTGAATCTTTAGGTTTTCTGGATGTGGTAACTTCTTCAGATCTGGCACGACGAAAAGCTACCGCATTCATGAAATCTTAAAGTCAACATCTAATCGTACGGACATCGGAAGTGGTTATCGAAAGGTGACAATGCTCAAGTAAAGTGTCCTTAGACCAGCCACACACTAGTGAAACATTGAACGAAAAAGCGTGCGACATGCGACAATTTCACCCTGATAACAAAGAAAAAACCTGTTTGGCTGCGTCATGTTGCACGATTTTTGCCACATGTCTTTGTAGTGTGTGGCGGGCCTTACACTTAAGCGCGCGGCAAAGCGCTTCCATATATGAGTAAACAGCAAAATGATTCCATGTATCAATGAATAGTAAAATGCTTTTCTAGTGTAGTCAAAAGTACTCCCCCTTCAGTCAGAAAAAGCAAAAGGAAAGATTTTAACAAAAATCGCTCTATGATTCAATAGATAAACAACAACAATCTAATTCCTATAAATGCAGTAAAGGAATCGGAAATGAGCGGTGATGATTCGACGAGGAATCCGAAAATCATAACCTGTACTTGGCTGCATCTATAACAGAGTGACAGCATCCGACAGCAATACTTTTTTCACGGACGCTTTTGTCCCAATTGAACTGTTAAAAATTTGAAACTCACACCACCGCTTTTATGGAAAACGATTATTTCAGCCTATCATGGAGCATTCTCATGGGTCAAAAGACAAATATTTTATAAAAGCGGAGGAGTGACGATGCAGCAAAAGGGTAAAATTTTTTACAGTGTATGTATGAGATATTCCATAAAAGGGACGGAGTGACGTTGCAGCAAAAGTTAAATTTTTAACAATGTATCGCAATGCTAGGCATTTTCTATTATAAATTTGATGATGATTTCCTGGTAGAATTCGATTGTACGCCGAATGATCCTTTATTTCTACGCAGACATAAATACATAATCCATATTATTTTATAAATAAATTCGTGGACATACAAGGACAAGATTGCACAAGGAAATATTACGACACAAGAAAAGTACAACCGGGAGCTACACATAAAGAGTCTGTGCAACGGAGCCAGTGGGATTCGAACCCACAATCTCCTACGCTCTCAAGAGATTAGCAGCGTGGTGTCTTAACCACTCGGCTACAAGGACCCCTTTGATGACTCATTTTTGTCCAGAATCTTTTCAATCAGTCGTATACTGTGCTCCATGTGTCGTCATATTCACATCGAGGAATTCTACATGAACAAAAACTGAAATCATTCTGGTGTCTAATCCGGTAACCAAATCTGAATCTAAAGATAATTTTGTTACGCGTATCTATGCACTTTATTTTGCATTGATATGTAGAGATAATTTTGTTTCGCGTATCTATGCACTTTATTTTGCATTGATATGTAGAGATAATTTTTTCCTCCGGAGCAAAATATATACTAAAGGATTTCCATCTTTTTAACAACTTAAGGATGTCGATTGGTATCGATGTCTATTTCCGCTTTAGTGGATGCGAGAACTTGTCCATTTAAGCTTTAAAATTTCGGAAATTTATCGCATTCAGCAAACTTTAAGGCCCCACACTAGGCACAGAAAAAGACCCGAATGATAATGTGAAGTCTATGGGGGCGTTCTTTTCAAATATCTCGCTCAAATTTTAAAATTTTTACGTGATTTTTTTTGCATAGGATAGCTGAGGATATTCCAAAACCGACCTAGTTTTTACTTTTTCAATTTTGGTTTCAGATTTTTTTTTTAAATATTTTAAATTTCAAAACCGGTTTAAACGGTTCTGAAATTGAAACTATCATTATATAAAACATACATAAGCAAAATCGAAGAAGTAAAAACTAGGCCGGTTGTAGAATATCCTTGGCTATCCTATGCAAAAAAAAAATCATGTAAATATATTAAAATTTGAGCGAGATATTTGAAAAGAACACACCCATAGTCTTTACACTAACATCCGGGTCTTTTTCTGAGACTAGTGTAGTGCCTTAAGGTCCACATTGAAATCTACAGACTTCGTAAATGGGCATTGAAAAGCTGACAATACATCAGTATACGTTATTGTGAAAAATTACCTTTGTTTTTAAAGCTATCTATTTTCTGACTAATGAGAGCGATCTAAAAACGTCTATGGAGAGTTTTCATTGGTCAGAAAATAGTCTTTAAAAACAGAGGAAATTTTTCAAGATATTTTAAACAGGGTACACTGTTAAAAATTTGACCCTTTTGCTGCATCGTCCCTCCACCGCTAATATAGAAAACGATTACTTCAGCCTATTATGGAGCATTCTCATGGATCAAAAGTGAGATATTCTATAAAAGCGGGGTAGTGACGATGCAGCAAAAGGGTCAGATTTTTTACAGTTTAAAGTACGCGTACACAATCAGAGCGCGTCAAGTTACTTCCATGATTCAATGCATAACAGAGTAATTCTAAATGTTCGTATGTATTAAAATACCCTTTTCAGTCATAAAAACTAAAAAGGAAGATATTATCAAAATCACACTATGATTTATCATGCGTCTATATGAATGTAGCAATATTTGAAGATAAGACTGTTCTTTGATAAACGCGGTTTTCTAAAGTACAGAAAATTTAAGAATTTTTATTCCAGAACTTGGCGGTAGTCGCCTGAATGAGTTTCTTTTATGGGTAAAAGAAGTTAACTAGCTTAACTTTAATGGTAAGCTTGTCAAAAATTTTCTTCATTTATATTTTACAAATGTAAATCTAGCACATAGAAATGTAGTTTAATCACTTTGTGAATCCGGCATAACAAGCACCCTGATACACAGACACTCTTGCTTTAACGTGTAAGGCTCTTTAGAGATGAATTTTCAGCTTTTCGATATCGAATTCTCATGTCTGGATCGATGTGGATCTTTCAATTTGGTGGATACGAGAATTGTTCCAGCTAAGATTTCGTATATTGGAAAAAAACTAGCATCTCTACAACAGTGGTTAGGATCCAGAAGGATTATTTGCGGTTAAGCAAAACAAGATTGACCAATCATAAGCCTTCATTTTTGAGAACTTTTCATTGTTCGAAGGAGAGAGTCTGGAATACATGAAGTGAAAATCTGCTATCGACACTGTAAAAAATTTGACCCTTTTGCTGCATCGTTACTCCATCGCTTTTATAGAATTTCTTTGTTTTGACCAATGAGAATGCTCCATAATAGAGCGAAGTAATCGTTTCCTTTAAAAGCGATGGATTGACGATGCAGCAAAAGGGTTCAATTTTTCACAATGCAAGCAGTGCTAAAAATTTGTATCCTTTAAATGTGCAACGATGCTACTGAATTCCAAACTGTCGATCACAGCGACATCTGCGGCATTTTCGTGATACATTATCTAGACTAGCAATAATTCTTGCATTTTTAGAAAATGTCCTGCAGATGTCGTTTCTATCTTTAAATTTCATTAGCATTGTTGCACATTTAAAGAATAGAACATTTTAGCGCTTTTTTTAAGTGTTACAGAAGGCGTGTTCAGCACAACTTACCGGTTACTTACCGACCACTTACCGATTGCAGACAAGTACGAAATGAAAATCAAAGCGAAGTGTGACGTCAGCTACAATTCAACTGAATAGTTTTCATTGATGCCACAATTTTCTTTCGTACTGCCCTACAATCGGTCGGTAACATTGGTTACTTTTGTAAGTTGCTCTGAACACGCCCTGAGATAGCCGATTTCCATACTATATCCCCTAGATGCTATATTTACGGTTTCTTGCATAAGAGAACTTGTCCGGAATCCAGGTAGAATTTGCACTGTTAGCGAAACCAGATTAACGAATAAGAAGCCTGAATTTTAGCAAATTTTTCAATGTTTTAAATAAATTTTCTTGTTAATAAATCTCGTTTCGCAAACAGCGCAAAATTTATGTGAATCCTGGCCCTCGTCCAGTTAGGATTTTGCACTTTGAACACTGTTAAAAGTTTGAAACTTTTACTTTATCGTCAATCCATCGCTTTTATAGAAAATGATTACTTCATTGTATTATGGTGAATTCTCATTGGTCAAAATAGAGATATTCCATAAAAGCGGTGGAGTGACGATGCAGCAAAAACTTCAAACTTTTAACAGTGAAAAGATCGTGTGTCTATGTAAGTGAAACATAAAAGCATGCAAAATGAACACTTCTAATTGGTCGATTGCTTCAAAATGAATTTGAAATTTAAAGTTTTTATTTTTAAAAAAGTTCTAATTATCAGATTTTTATGAAATTTGAATGGGACCACATGGGCCTCATACGCTTTCAAACAAAAAAAAGAATTATGAAAATCGGTTCATATTTGCAAAAGTTATGCGTGAACAACAAATACATACAGGCCGAAATCATAACCTCCTCTTTGAAGTCGGTTAAAAATGTATTTTTTGTCAAGTTTTAAAAAACATAAATAAAGTATTTTTTTTTATTCCAAATGTCAAATTCTAAAGACAGAAAAAAATAATAATGTTACAATATCACAAACGCTTATTTAGAAAACGGATTTACCGAGCAGTGTAATAAATATATGTTTTCTTTTTCTTTGCGCATTAAATGAATTGAACAGATAAATGCCATATAACAATACAAAATTCTTATTATCCATTATTTTGATTATTAAGAAAACGATATTTTTGTTCGACAATTTCAAGCATTTCAATAACGTCAGTGTTTATTTAATACAAGCGAAGGTTTATTTAATTACGTTCTCGTGAATCGTGAATTAATCAGTGGAAGTTAAAGTTGTGAAACGACAAAAATGGAATTAATTAGGAATTGTTTGCGTGGAATCTTGTCAATTCCTAAGATAATGTTGGTGGTTTTATTGGAATAAAACTTTATGCACGAGTGGATGATAATTTAAAAAATATATATCACGTTTGCAATAAAATTTAATTTTTTTAGAAGTCAAAATATTTAATACATTTCCTAAAACTAAATGATCAAAACTGACAAATGCGTTATATCAATGAAAATTAGTTATTATCTATTATTTTGATTTATGATAAAATGATATTTCTGTTAGACAAGTTCAACCATTTTAATAACATCCTTCTTTATTTAATACAAGTGAAAGTTTGTTAATTATGTTCTCGTTAATCGTGCATGCTGTGAATAATCGATTCAAGATAAGGACGTGAAACGAGAAATAAGAAACCAATTAAGAATTACTTATAAAGGAATATTTTGCTTTTAATTTTGTCTATTATGTAAGACAAGTATGTTGGTTGTTTTATTGATATGACATTATGCGTGAATGTATGACAATTTAAAAAAATCTATAACGTTTATAATAAAATATGTTTGATTATTTTAGAAAATAAAATATTTATTACATTTCCTAAAGCTAAATGACCCAAACTGACAAATGCATATAATAATACAATTTATTTATGATCTATTACTTTGATTAATAATAAAAAAATATTTTTGATAGCTTTTTTTAACCATTTTAATAGACTGCTTGCAAAAAAAATTAAGCACAATAGCAATTTTAAAATAAAACTTTAAATATTCACTTTATTTCAATAACTGTCTTGTATATGTTAATAATATCTATTTTAACACCATAGTCATTGAAATTAACTTTTAAATTTTATTTAAAACCATGGAATTTAAGAATAGAATAAAAAAAAACGTGTCAAAAGTTTAAGCACAAAATCGTTTTTATGCAAATTTTACAGTTTGACATAAGCGGTTGCACACGCAAAAAATTTCTGGGTGTATAAGAAGCGACGAGTTGTTGTTAACGACTTAGTACAAAATGTTTAAGTCAAAAGAATTTTCAGAGGAGGAGGTTACAAAAATCTGGATCATAAGAGCAAAATGTAGGGGGAATTGGGGAACATTGATACGGTTTTTTTTCTAAGAATTTTTTTGGTGTGCAGAAAATAGAAAATTCAAGTTATTTTTCCATGTGATGTCAGCAAAACTTGTGTAGTGCGTTATTAAAATGTACAATCGTTGCTTTATACAGTATTTTTACATGTGATGTAAAACAAATCTAAAAAAGTCATTTGTATCAATGTTCCCCATCCCCGGGGCAGACTGATACACCTCATGGGAGATTTTGATACGTTTTTGAAAAATGGAGACAAAATAACACCAATGCATATTTTTCATAGAATATAAATTAGCAAACCATTTTATATTCATTTATCATGCGGGTAGCCAGGGGGGGGTGCCCTTGGTGCCCGGGCACCCCCCCCCCCCACTCACGCAGACACATGAAGATTTTAAAACCAAAGTAAAATAATTAGCATTCATAAAAAAAAGAATAATTGAAAACAATTAACTATTTTTATTTTTCATATATCCTGCTCATATATCTTTTTCATATATCACTTCTATGGAACACAAAAACAATTTCTCAAGTATCATGATACAACAACTGATAATTAATATTTTCACATTACATTTGTACTCATTTATCAATATTTCATAAAGCAGAGTATTTTAGATTTCCAAATGTTCGGTAAGCTGCCGCCAGACACTACTGGCGCGCCGATAATCTAACGTTGGCAAGGCGCCATTTCATCATATGTTCACACTGATAATAGACCCCCCCTCCCCCCGCTGAGGATATTTGAGAAAAACAAAAACATTTGCATCTAGTTGTAGAAGCTATGCTTAATAATTTTTATCTTTTTAAATAATAATAATAGTAATAAATTAAAGTCTGTCAATCACATTATAGGGTTTTCTGAGAATAGGAAAATCTATTTTATTCAGTTTTCATTTGCTTGACTTGTATCATTCCGAAATGGGCCAAAAAATTATATTTAATTTTCAAATATACCTCGCACTTTATCACGTATATTTAAAAAATATAGGACGGTCAAAAAAAAAAAAAAAAAAAAAACTTTAGAAAAAACTGAAAAAAAAATGCAAGACAATTCAAGAAATTTTAAAAGAAAAAGTAACTGTCCAACATGATGTCAAATCTCCAGAAGCCACGTAACCAAAGAAAGTAAGAATAGTTTATTATATTCTCTTAAAGCGGTTCTGAAATCCGTGCTTAACAAACGCGAAACTTTCTGACATATTTTATGACTTTTTTTACGTAAAGGCACAAAATTAAGGTACAAGATTTGATTTCAATAAACTTAGGTACTGAAGCGATTTGGAATCGAATTTTGTATTCAATTTTTTGATAAATAAGAAATTATCGAGTTTAAATTACTTTTGTACTTACTTTGTTTACTTATAACTGAAACCATCAATGGTACGCCTAATCCGACGTGGTACCTGGTTACGAAACACCAGCAGTAATATCTTTATTGTGGCACTGAGATCTGAGTTTATAATGAGGTTTTGGAGGGGGGGGGGGGGCAATTGCCCATTTTGACCATTGAAGACACAAAATCTCGTAATTTCCGGGGGATGGAATGTCCCCCCGGGCCATCCCCTAAATTCAACACTGTACAATGTTTTAGATCTTATACAGCTTTCTTTTGCGCCTTTGAAAGTTTCTAGAATAATAAAAATCTTTTATTAATTTTTATTAGACGTTAGATTGCTTAAAAGTATCACACTTGTGTTCACACTAGAGATGAGACGGGCTTAGCCCGAGCCCCGGCCCAACACGGGATCGGGCTCTACTTTCATTCTAACCTTCGGGCTCGGACTCATTTTTTTCTAAAACCGAAAAATAGTATTTATTCATGTGTAGAAAAGATTGAAAAACTTTTTTCCTTAACCCTTTCCGGTACGGGCAAAATCTGTAATAAAATGAGAAATTATCGACTGACACCGGAATTCACAAATGATTTTTTAGATATTTTGAAATCCTTAATTTAAGCGTTTATTGTAAAAGTAATATTTTGGTAAAATATTACTGGTGCCGTTCGCAACTTTGGAATTAAAATTAGGTATCCCGGACCGGGCACAGTGTGCCGGAAAGGGTTAATTGCGTACTTATTCCTTTTCAAATAATTTTGCTCAAAATGACGGGAAACCGAAGTAGTGTTTATTTATTTTAGTATTTCATTGCCGTTTCAAATGAAAATTTGTGATAATTACAGATTTATGTCTACATAATTCCCGACGACGACCTACTGAATGACGCCAATCAAAATAAACAAAAGCTATGAATTTGCTTTTAGTTGGCTTTTCGTTAGCAGATTTTTTTTAATGGGGTCGTTTACTTATTTATTTATTTATTATTTAGTTACATAACGCGAAAATAATACTTTTTTCTGGTATAGATAGACGAAACTTAGCTGAAGGTTTGCAAATTATTTAATCTTCAATTGTGCATAAGTCATAGTCGTTTTTCTTTGAAAATTGGTAATTGTTTTATCTATTTGTCAACATGAACTGTGTTTATACTTAGGACGATATACATTTTTGAAGTCACTTTCCTCCGCAATTAAACATAATTACTATGTTATTCTGATAGAAAGCAATTTATCAGTGTTTCCTCTTTTCCTATAAAAGCATCGGACCCAGGGGTGCAAAAATCTAGGCGCCAGCAGGCAGTTTCTCACCACAAAATTTATTTCGTTTTTCTTCGTCTAATATTCCGTGTAAAATTCCTGCTAGAATGCTATTAAATCTTGAGCGAAAAAAACTTTAAAATTTTAGTGGTGAGAAACTATCCTCTGGCGCCTAGATTTTTGCACCCCTGATCGGACCTTTGATAAAACATTTTATTTTTATTTTATTTATTTATTTTTTTAATCTACGTTGATTTTTATGCACCTATCGAATCACGAAAGATTGTTATGACCAAGGGTTTCGGTTATAATTAAAGATGTGCATTTTTTACAGTAAATTGAAAAACCTTGTTCGATTCGATAGATTACAAATAGTAGTTTTTGCAAATTTCATGCATTTATTCATTAAGTCACAAACATGTCCATGAAATTTTCTTTTTAAATTAAGGAAAATTTTGAGATTAATTTTATGTGTTAAGTATATTTTTATCTGATACGGATTTTGATAAGATTGAATTTAAATTTTTATATAACAACTTTATCTGTGTAAGAAATTTTTAATACTAAAATAATAATTTTATAATACAATAACAATAAACATAAATAATTAACTTAAATAAATAATTAACATAATAATAATGTTTTAACACCATAAATACCATGCAATTTTGTTTTGTATAGTTTTGGTATCGGGCTTGAGTTCTGGCAACAAAAAATCTTTCGGGCTCGGAAGGACCGGGGACACTGAAAACGAGCCCGAACTCATCTGTAGTCCACACACAATCTCTGTCTAATATCACTGCTTTAAGAAAATTTTTATATCTTTTTTTTTTTTTTTTTTTTTCTTACCATTAGATTTAGTTTTGAACCTCTTTTAATACACCTCACAAAAACAAAATTGTGTTTCGGCCCTTTTTCAAAAAAATACCACACAATACATCTTCTAAGATAAAAACTTGTTTAAAACGGAAATTCAAGCAGTCTCATGAGATTCCGTTTTAACAGGTTTATTATATAAAATATTGTTTGTACCCAACAGGTCCGGGGAAAAAATCTGGACAACCCCCCCGTTCAAAAGGCTGGCTACGCCTATGTTTATAGATATTCAAATTTTCCACAATTTATTTGTAAGCAATAATAAAACAATCAAAATTAAATGTATATTGATCTGTGGTTCTGGTTGTTCCTTGTCTGATTGTTGGCAGAAGTAACTTTGCCATATCTGGCACTTCAACCTCTGCATTAACTTCTTTCTTAGGCATGATGAAATATTACCAGGTTTTCTGTTTATAAATCGGTTTATAAACAGAAAATAAAGGATAATTAGATTAAAAATTCAGTTTATAATATAATTACACTTTATTGTGCTGCAGTTTGTTTCTCTTATTTAACATTTCTCATGTCAAAAATACTTTTTTCTCTAGAGAATCCATATAAATTCGAGATTTCCCTTTCCATTTGTTAATTGTTAATTTTTTTCCGTCACCTTCTATTTTTGTTTAAATTATTTTGTTATAAGAATTGGTCCTATCTGCCAGTCTTGCTAGTGCCAATTTGCCAGTGTAAAAGTTGCAGATATTTTTTAGTGGATGTCAAATAAATTTAATCGGATTTAACATCTTGAGAATTGACGAAATTATGGATTTTTTTCCACCCACTCCCTTTTGTTTTCGTTTTTAATTTTTTGCAGTAAGAGTTAGTCCTATCAAAAACTCGTAAATTCAAAAGTTTTAGATAATATTAAGGACATTTATAAAAATTTTAATTGGATTTCATTTATTGAAAATTGACGAATATGAATATTTTACTCCCAAAAACCCTATTTTTTTCTTCCCTTGAACCCATTTTTAACTTTATGAAATATCTGTCAAACATAAACTTTTGGCACATTTTTTAGAAGTAATTTAAACTTAAAACTGATTCGATATTTTTTTTTCATTAAGAAGTTATAGGTTTTTTTTCTGTTTTCACAAAAACCCTCCCTATTTTCACCCCCTTCATCCGATTTGGCCCATTAACGAACTTGACCGAAATTTTATTACTCTTGATTTTATGTATGAGTTTGGAAGAGATTTGAGCAGAATTATAAAAGTTATCGTGACCATAAAAAAGATATATATAAACATTTCTTACTCTTGGTAGTTTTGGGATCGTCATGATTGGTGTAAATCTGCAACAAAATTTCAGTAATTCCAATATAGGAGTGACCGATATAGGTTGTTTTTCATATGAAATCTACGTAAAAAACATCGTGCAAAGGAGCTCCATATAAACGATTGGCATGTAGATTTACTATTATTTTAATACAATCGAACTGATTGGTAAAGCTATTATACAAATTGAATATTTCAATCTGAGCAAAAAAAATACCCATTCTGAGAATTGAGCTCTGATCTTTGGCTTACTGGGTCAATGATCTACCGTTTAATCTAAATGAGTTGAAAATTGGCGAACATATTTCACTCAGATAACCTTATCGGTGACAACATCTAGACTGTAATACTTGGTTGTATGAAAACAATAAAATATGTTTGATAAATTTTAGGTGACAAAATGCTAATACATTTAAAAATCTAAATATTTTAATCATTTTTGCAATCTCTTTCTTAATTTAATACAGGCGACAGTTTGTTTAATTATGTTTTCTTGAATCGTGAATGCTGTTAAAGAATGTAATTAAGTTAAGGCCGTTAAATGAGAAATGTAGAATTAATTAGGAATTATTCATAAAGGAATATTTTGCTTGGAATCTTGTTCATTTCATAAGATATATGTCTGCGGTTTCATTGGAATAGATTTATGCTTGAGTGGATGACAATTTCAAAGAATCTTATATGTTTATAATAAAATATGTTTGATTTATTTTAGGAGACGAATCATTTAATGCATGTAAAGCTAAATGATCAAAATTGAGAAATGACATGTAACAATTCAGTTGATTTATTAAACATTAGTTTGATTAATAATAAAATGATTTTTTGCTAAGCTACTTTAACAATTTTAATATTTCCCTTTATTATTTAATAAAGACAAACGTTTGTTTGATTTCGTGTATCGTGAATGTGTTAAATAAACTAATGAAGTTAAAGACGTGAAACGAGAAATATGAAATTAATAAGAATTATTGGTAAAATATTTTACTTAGAATCTTATCCAATTCTAAATATATAACATGTATGTAATTCTATAATTAATATGTTTTCAATGCATTAAATTAACGATTTTAATATCACTTTTAATTTAACGCAGTAAAAGTTTGTTTAATTATGCTTTCGTGTGCCGCGAATGCTGTTAAATATTGTAATCATTTTAAGGATTTAAACAAAAAAAGCGGAATTAATTAAGAATTATTGATAAATTAATATTATGCTTGGATTCTTGTTCAATTTGAATGATATAATATATATGTTGCTGGTTTAATTGGAATAAATTTTTGCTTAGCGTGAATGGATGACAATTTCAAATAATTTTTGTGTTTATAATGAAGTATGTTTGATATATTTTAGGAGACAAAATATTCAGTGCATTTTGTTAAGTTAAATGAATAAAAATGATAAATGGAATGTAGCAATACAAATTATTTATTATCCATTACTTTGATTAATAATAAAGTGATTTTTCTGCTAGGCTATTTTAAAATTTTAATAATGCCTTCGTTATTTAATACAGACGAAAGTTTGTTTAATTGTGTTTTCATGAAATGTGAGTGTTGTTAAGAAAACTAATCAAGTTAAGGATGTGAAACAAGAAATGTGGAATTAATTAGGAATTATTCATAAAGGAATAATTTGCTTGGAATCTTGAGATTTTCATACGATTTTCATACGTCTGTGTCTCATTAGAATAACTTTATGCGTAACTCGATGTCAAAGAGATGTATTAAGTTTATAAAAGATACATTAAGTTTATAAAAAAATATTAACTTTATAATAAAATATGTTTGATTTATTTTCAAAGACAAAACTTTTAATGCATTTCGTAGAAATAAATGATCAAAGCTGACAAATGCCAGATAACAATAAAATTGATTTACTATCCATTACTTTGATTAATAATAAAATGATACTTTACCAGGCTATTTTAACAATTATAATAATAATACCCTTCTTTATTTAATACTGACAAAAGTTTGCTTGAATGTGTTTTCCTGTATCATGAATGCTGTTAAATAATCTATTCAAGTTAAGAATGTGAAACAAGAAATGTCAAATTAGTTAAAAATTATTGATAAAATATTTTACTTGGAATCTTTTTCAATTTGGAAGACATAATAAACAAGGTGCATCTAAACTCGTGAGGAGAATTTTAAGGGGTGATTGTACACATTAAGACAAACAATATTAAATCGAAAACTAAGGTTACCAAGTGTCTACGAAAGGAGATTGACGCCATTAAAGTTTGGGCTCCAAAATTTCAAAAGATTATAAAAAATTGAAAAATTGGTCGATTTGTTTGCGGTTTTCTCTAAAACTATTCTATATTTCCGTATTTTGTTGAAAAGAAATTTTAAAGATAAAAGTTCAAAAAATGCCGATAGAGGGCGTTTTAGATTATGGAGTAACGTATAACTATTTTTGCCGTTATTTTTTGTATCTCATGAAGTGCTTTTAAAAGCTTAAACTTAAATTTTGAGCTCAAAATCTGAATCGCTCGGAGTAGTTAAGTAGCCCAAATTGAAACATGTTCAGGTGTTGAATTTCGAGCCCCTCCCTTCCTCCTCTTGAACATAGTTTAGTTATTCCCGATCTTTCTTTCGTAGACTAAACAGAAACTACAACTTCATATACATAAATTAAACGAGAGAAGGATTACAAAATTAACTACATTTATTTATAATAGACGTGAGCAATTTCTCTGCGCTAAATAAAAAGAAACAATTTGATGTACGCACATAATGTGCATTATGCATAAAAAATAGCCCAAGGAAAATGGTACACGCGATATGTTCTAGCGAAATCATAAAAATTCGACGAAAGAGCTGACATTGCCGGCGGAGGGTGTTGCAAACATTAGCGATTACCCCGGGCATCTCCTGGATATCGTCTGCTACGGCCCGGCGGCAAATCTTTCAATTAGGTACTCGTTGGGATTAACGAGGCTTGCGTAAACAAGACTCTCCATATCGCCCCGGAGGAAGAGGACTAGGCAGGAGAGGTAAGTGAAACATGCAGACCATTTTATCGGACCACCCTGTCCAATCGATGGCCCTGGATATGCTGTATCCAATGAATTTCGCACATCCGCGCTGAAATGTACACGCGCTCTGATATGCTGTAACCACTACCAGCTTTTATGTTTGCTGGAACACTTTTCAGTAGAACTGCAAGAACTCTTGCCGAAATACCAGACACGTACTGCCGTCTATGTGTCTTTATAAAAGATATGGCCCGATCAAATGATTGTGGATTATTGCGGTCCACACTATTGACTCAGAAACTTCGTTGATATGAATGAGGACGTATGACGAGTGGGTACGTGTACTGCTGGAACACTTTTCAGAAAAACTGGAAGAACTCTTGCTTAAATACCAGACACATACACTGTTAAAAATAAAGGTGACAAACCAGTTGCATTTGGCGCCAGGGTGTGAAAAGGTGCTACCATTTGACACCCACGGGCTTGAAAATGTGTTTGGGGTGCCGTTTGATTCCTCGTTGGGTGATTCACGCTAATTAGGGTGCCGCGCAGTGCATACCATTGGAAGACTTGCACCCCTTAGTCATTTGCGCATGCTCTGTGACGTGTGTATTTCCACTTCAACTCACCATCACTGGTGCATCAAAACAGCAATTTCTCTCTACGAAGACTATCACCGTGCATGAGCTATCCCGATTTCGTTTAGAACTTTGTTCGGCTAACTTTTGGCGAGCTTTTTATATAAAGCAACCTTTTGAATTTCAGGACATTTGAAAATTTCAAGGAGACTTTGAAGGTGAGCTCTATGGCCGAATGGTTAGAGCATTGAGTTTGCAACCAGACAGTGTGGGTTCAAATTTTTCGCGGACAAAAAGTCGTTTTATAATTTTTCTCATTATTTGGCACTCTGGATTAGGGGTGCCATCTTTACACCCTAAGTAAAGGTGCCATTCTGGCTTCCGTAGGGGTGTCACCCGTGAGACAAGCCTTTCACCCCTAAAAGGTGAAATGTCTCACCTGTAGTTTTAACATTGTACTGACTTTAGGTCTTTTTAGAAGATATGGCAGGATCAAATGATTGTGGATTATTGCGGTCCGCACTTGACGCAGAAACGTCTTTGATATGAATGTGGACGGGTGGCGAGTGGGTATGTGTACGCCCAGTTTTGTGCAGTGTAAGCTTTGAAAATCGAAAACCTTCTCCTATTACTCTCCAAACCATCATGTGGCTGACATTTGTGGCGATGGATAAAGCCGGTGTACTTGTCTCCAGTTGCTTCCTAAATTCGCGCAACACATGCTTTTCAAATTTCGGAGTTCTCGCACTCCTGGTACGCCAAGTGTCGTGCATTCCGCTGACAAACGAAATTGTTTCTCCGAGATGCCGATGCAAGCGTTCGATATTTTTTCTATCCTGAAAGCGTCTCGAATCGAATCGCTCTCCGCACAATCGCCGGGCCTCCAACTTATTCCCGGGCCCACCAGTGGCCGAGAGGTTCTGACCTCTCAACTGGTAGACGGCAGGTACTGGGTTCGAACCCAATCGCGACCTTCGGCCTAACCGTTCGGAGTTTTCCGTGGTTTTCTTCGAACCTTGCGTAAATACGGGTTAGGTTTCCTTAGAAAGGCACCCCCTGAGGCTATATCACTAGAGTAGATAATCGGCCGACACAAAATAAACCAAACCAAACCAACTTATTCCCATTCGCAGCGCCGTAAATGATATGCATATTCGCCATTTACTTATCAGTTTAGCTGGTCATCTCTACAGCCCCGAAGATGAAAACACGGAGAATGCGGGCAACTAACACTATTATAGCATTCTCCATTAGAGCACCATCTGAAAGTTACACCTATCTGTACAACACATTGCAGGCCAATCAAGTGTCACGATCCATTATTACATTATGGCTATATAACCGTAAATTGTTTGTTGTCATTGCTCATGACTGTTATGAATATATTTTTGGTTTATTTTGTCATCCCTCTCTCGTTCATTTTACGTGCAGGGTTTTGTATTTTCTGTCTGGTTTACGATACCAAGATGGAATTAACTGAACTGTATTCTGAAGATGGGGGGGGGGGGGGCAAATTTCAACTCATGAACAGAGTTCCATTTGCGTTACTAAACCACTCCCAACGATTCAGATTTTCAGCTCAAAATTTAAGATTAATTCTAAAATTTTGAAAGCATTTAAGGAGAACAAAAAATGATTGTAAAAAAGAGTTCTTCGTTACTCCAAAATCTAAAGCGCCTTCTATCCGCATTTTTTTAACTGTATCCTTAAAATTTATTGAAAAAAATACTGACATAATGAATAGATGCATTGAAAACCAGAAACAAATCGACCATTTCTTTATTTTTTTGTAACTTTAATGGCACCTATCTCCTTCAGAAGACGCTTGAGACCCTTAGTTTCCTATTTAATATTGCTTGTCTTGATTTATATTATCAAACGTTAAAGTTTTGCGCAAGAGTTTATATTCACCCTGTATATGTAGTTCTATTATTAATAAAATATTTTTGTTCCACTATTGTAACAATTTTAATAATCCCTTCTCCATTTAATCTGGAGAGTGTTTGATTATGTTTTCATGTATTGTAAATACTGTTGAATATTCTAATCATGGGAAGAACTTGAAACGAAAAATGCCAATTAATTAGGAGTTATTCATAAAATAATAGTTTGCTTCGAATCTTGTTTAATTTGAATGATATAAAATATATGTCGCCGATTTAATTGGAATAACATTTTGCTTAGCGTGAATGGATGACAATTTCAAAGAATTTTTGTGTGTTTATAATTAAATATGTTTGATTTATTTTAGGAGACAAAATGTTTAATGCATTTCGTAAAGTTAAATTAACAAAACTGATAAATGGAATGTAGCAATACAAATTATTTACTATCCAATACCTTGATTAATAATAAAGTGGTCATTTTTCAAAGCTATTTTAAAACATCAGTAATCCCCTTCTTCATTTAATACGGAAGAAAGTTTGTTTAATTATGTTTTCATCGTGAATGTTGTTAAAAAAAAAAACTAATAAAATTTAGGAAGTGAAACGAAATTTTGTGGAATTAATTAGCAAAAATTCATAAAATACAATTTTGCATAGTATATTTTTCATATCATAAAACATACATGTTGGTGGTTTTATTGGAATAGCATTACGTGAGAGTAGATGGCAATTTAAAAAACCTATTATGCTTATGATAAAATATGTTTTATGTATTTTATTAGACAAAGCATTTAATGTATTTCTAAAATTAAATAATCGAAAGTGGCAAATGTAAATCATTCATGTTTTCATTGCTTTAGTTAATAGTAAACAATTTTTCTAAACTATGTTAACGATTTAAACCTATTGCGTTTATAACAAAATGTTTGATATATTTTAGAAGGCAAAATGTTCAATGCGTTTCGCAAAGTTAAATGAACGAAACTGATAAATTCAACACGTGCAATGTAATAATACAAAATATTTCAAAATATTTATTATCTGATATTTTAGAAATAATAAAATTATGCTTTCGCTAGGATCTTTTAACAATTTTAATAATTCCCTTCTTTATTCAATACAGACTAATTATGTTCCCGTGAATTGTAAATGCTGCGAAATAACTTAATCATGTTAAAAACAAGAAATGAGGAATTAATTAGAAATGATCCATAAAAGAATATGTTGTTTAGAATTTTGTTATCTATAGGGTAACATCCCCAGTAATTGGCACATTAAGGATTTGTCTTTAAACTTACCTCTATTTTCATTTCCAAGAAATAAAATATTTACTTGCAAATATTTTTAAATCAAAGAGTGTATATCTGTGCATCTATTTTGCCCACTAAAAGCAAAAATATTTGAAAAAGTATTTTTATAAAAATATATTTATAAAAAGTTTCTGTAATCACCAGTAATTGGCACGTAGCCTTTTACACAAATAAAGTAACCCTTTTCAACTAAACAAAACCGTTGTCAATTAAAATTTAAAATATACTATAAATCGGATAATAATAAATTGAAATGCATGCCTTTCTTAAGCCAGAGAAGATGCATTTGCAACAAAAATGGCTAATTTGATACAAGTCAAAATTGTTTCTCTTTCCGAGGCACTATTGTCATTTAGTAGCATAAATCAAAGTTATAATCTGTAAAGTAAATGAGCATATAACTGGTATTTGGTCTTGCATTTTTAAAAAACTGGGTATAAATCTTATTTTAGGGCATTTTTGTAGGATGTGCCAATCACTGGTGATTGCCAATTACTGGGGATGTTATCTTATATATTGCCAACCCCTCTTGATTTGTTTTAGTTTGTTATTTTATGGGTTATTCTATATTCATTATAGATGTTAAATAATAGTATTGTATAGTGGTTCTCTCTCTCTCTCTCTCTCTCTCTCTCTATATATATATATATATATATATATACACATATATATATATAAAACTTTTTATTATTATAAAATAATTACATTATTTCCATTTATTTCATTACATTGTTGTTTAATATTATTTTTAATAATAATTGTTTTAATTATATGTAATTAATTATGTCTATTTGATTTCTGATATAAATTTCTTTGTTAACTGTCACCTGTTAACTGTTAGTAAGGTGAGATTACAAATTTGAATTTATATATTTTTTCTCTCTCACATAGATTTTATCGTGTAAGTTTATCTATTTGATAGTTCTGTTATTATTGGTTTAATATTTGTCTAGTATTTTTCATTGAGTTAAATTTTGCATTGGCGATTAATTGGGTTATTTATAAATTATTTTTAGATTTATCCTGATTTCTAATCGGAAATTAATCGCAATTAATGTGTCTATTTTGTATTATCCTTGATAACGAGCTAAATACCACATTTCTAATATTTCGTATTTGTCAAATTTTTATTTGCCAACTCCTATGTTTTTATGTAGTTTGTTATTTTATGGGTTATTTTGATGTTAAATTGTAGTATTGTGTAATGGCTCTATATATATATTAGTGTGTGTGTGTATTAATGTTTATAATGAAGTATGTTTGATTTATTTTAAGGGACAAAATATTTCATACATTAAATTGAACAAAACTGATAAAAGCCATATAGAAGTACAAATTTTTCATTATCTATTAGTTTTATTAATAACCAAATTATATTTTCGTAAGACTGTTTTAACCATTTTAAAAATGCTGTTTTTTATCAATGCAAATGAATTTCGTTTATATATGTTCTCATCAATCCTGAATACCGTTAAATAATCTTATCAAGATATAGACGTGAAACCAGATATATGAAATTAACTTGGAATTATTCATAAAGAATATTTTTTTTTTCAATCTTGTTCATTTTTAACCGACTTCAAAGAGGAGGTTATGATTTCGACCTGTATGTATTTGTTGTTCACGCATAACTTTTGCAAATATGAACCGATTTTGATAATTCTTTTTTTGTTTGAAAGCGTATGAGGCCCATGTGGTCCCATTCAAATTTCATAAAAATCTGATAATTAGAACTTTTTTAAAAATAAAAACTTTAAATTTCAAATTCATTTTGAAGCAATCAACCAATTAGAAGTGTTCATTCTCCATGCTTTTATGTTATACTTACATAGACACACGATCTTTTCACTGATAAAAGTTTGAAGTTATTGCTCTATCGTCACTCCACCGCTTTTATGGAATATCTCTATTTTGACCAATGAGAATTCACCATAATACAATGAAGTAATCATTTTCTATAAAAGCGATGGATTGACGATAAAGTAAAAGTTTAAAATTTTTAACAGTGTTCAAAGTGCAAAATCCTAACTGAACAAGGACCAGGATTCACATAAATTTTGGCTGTTTGCGAAACGAGATTTATTAACAAGAAAATTTATTTAAAACATTGAAAAATTTGCTAAAATTCAGGCTTCTGATTCGTTAATCTGGTTTCGCTAACAGCGCAAATTCTACCTTGATTCCGAACAAGTTCTCTTATGCAAGAAACCGGAAATATAGCATCTAGGGGATATAGTGTGGAAATCGGCTATCTCAGGGCGTGTTCAGAGCAACTTACAAAAGTAACCAATATTACCGACCGATTGTAGGGCAGTACTAAAGCAAATTGTGGCACACTTCGCTTTGATTTTCATTTAGTACTTGTCTACAATCGGTAAGTGGTCGGCAAGTAACCGGTAAGTTGTGCTGAACACGCCCTCTGTAACACTTAAAAAAAGCGCTAAAATGTTCTATTCTTTAAATGTGCAACAATGCTAATGAAATTAAAGATAGAAGCGACATCTGCATAACATTTTCTAAAAATGCAAGAATTATTGCTAGTCTAGATAATGTAACACGAAAATGCCGCAGATGTCGCTGTGATCGACACTTTGGAATTCAGTAGCATCGTTCCATATTTAAAAGATACAATTTTTTAGCACTGCTTGCCTTGTAAAAAATTGAACCCTTTTGCTGCATCGTCACTCCATCGCTTTTATAGGAAACGATTACTTCGCTCTATTATGGAGCATTCTGATTGGTCAAAACAAAGAAATTCTATAAAAGCGATGGAGTAACTATGCAGGTTTGGTTACCGTATTAGACACCAGAATAATTTCAGATTTTGTTCATGTAGGATTCCTCGATGTGAATATGACAACACATGGAGCACAGATTGATTGAAAAGATTCTGGACAAAAATGAATCATCAAGGGGGTCCTTGTGGCCGAGTGATTTAGACACCACGCTGCTAATCTCTTGAAAGCATAGGATATTGTGGGTTCGAATCCCACTGGTTCCGTTGCACACACTCTTTATGTGTAGCTCCCGGTTGTACTTTTCTTGTGTCGTAATATTACCTCGTACTATCTTGTCCTTGTATGTTCACGAATTTGTAAAATAATATGGATTATGTATTTATGTCTGTGTAGAAATAAAGGATCATTCGGCGTACAATCGAATTCTACCAGGAAAACATCATCAATTTTTTATAATAGAAAGTGCGATACATTGTTAATTGCGATACATTGTTAAAAATTTAACTTTTGCTGCATCGTCATTCCATCCCTTTTATGGAATATCTCATACATACACTGTAAAAAATTTTACCTTTTTGCTGCATCGTCACTCTCCCTCTTTTATAAAATATTTGTCTTTTGACAAATGAGAATGCTCCATGATAGGCTGAAATAATCGTTTTCCATAAAAGCGGTGGAGTGAATTTCAAATTTTTAACAGTTTAGTTGGGACAAAAGAGTCCGTGATAAAAGTATTTGAGCATCGAATGCTGTCACTCTCTTATAGATGCAGCCAAGTACAGGTATGATTTTCGGATTCCTCGTCGAATCATCACCGCTCATTTCCGATGCCTTTACTGCATTTATAGGAATTAGATTGTTGTTGTTTATCTATTGAATCATTTAGCGATTTTTGTTAAAATCTTTCTTTTTGCTTTTTCTGACTGAAGGCAGAGTACTTTTGAATACACTAGAAAAGCATTTTACTATTCATTGATACATGGAGTCATTTTGCTGTTTACTCCTACATGGAAGCGCTTTGCCGCGCGCTTATGTGTAAGGACACTTTACTTGAGGCATTGTCACCTTTCAATAACCACTTCCGATGTCCGTACGATTAGATGTTGACTTTAAGATTTCATGAATGCGGTAGCTTTTCATCGTGCCAGATCTGAAGAAGTTACCACATCCAGAAAACCCAAAGATTCACAACGATACTAACCGATATTGTAAGTGTATTTTGAAAAGTTGACAATCAAATAGTGATAAATAAAGCGAATACATCAGAACTCAGCAAAGTGCGTTCATTTGTAATGCGTTGCAAAGAGCCATCATATGTCAGTACACATAATTATGTATTACGGTATAAATAACTAAAAAGTAGGAAATAAATTTAACTTTTTCAAAAAAATGTATAACCGACTCCAAAAAAGCGCTAAAAAGAATTAAATAATTCTATAAAATTCTCTAATGATAAATCGTTATCCAATAACCACACATTGACTATCATGTACCGGTGTAAAACGGTTAAATTTAATATATAGAATTTAATATCCACCAAACATAGATTTTCCAGAGAATATTTTTTACAAGAGATTAATTTACATATTTTTGATTTAATTTTTGAATATATACATATAAAAAGTAAGGAATTACTTTTTGAAGTTGGTGCCAAACTATTTCAAGTATAGTAAGAATTGTGGATATATTATGTCTAGTACCATAAATAAAATGGGGAAATCATTATCGATTATGATTGTTTGGCACCAACTTCAAAAAGTAAATCATTACTTTTTATATGTATATATTAAAAAATTAAATAAAAAATATGTAAATTAATCTCTTGTAAAAAACATTCTCTGGAAAATCTATGTTTGGTGGATATTATATTCTATATATTAAATTTAACCGTTTTACACCGGTACATGATAGTCAATGTGTGGTTATTGGATAACGATTTATCATTAGAGAATTTTATAGAATTATTTAATTCTTTTTAGCGCTTTTTTGGAGTCGGTTATACATTTTTTTGAAAAAGTTAAATTTATGTAAATTTTAATATGTATGTTGCTGTTTCTAATATATTCTAATCTATTTCTAATATATTTTAAATATCTTTATATAATATGTAAATGCATCTGCAAGCAGTTTTAGTATAATTGTTTGTGCTTTTTAATATGAATTTAAATTTTTTTCTGAAGTTGAATTTAGCACTAGTATTTTAACTTTTATTATTAAAGATTATTTTGTGAAAGGAACTTACTTAGTTTAGTAAAAATGACATTCTGAAAAAGACATACACTGTTAAAACTAATGGTGACACATTGCACCTTTTAGGGGTGAAAGGCTTGTCTCACTGGTGACACCCCTAGAGGAGCTAAAATGGCACCCTTAACTAGGGTGAAAGGATGGCACCCCTAATCCAGGGTGTTTCAGGGGGTGAAAGGACGGCACCTCAGAGAAGAATAATGGCACCCCTTATCCACAGTGTTCAATAGAGTGAAACGATGGCACCACAGGGGAGAATAATCTCACCCTTTATCCAGGGTGCCCCCAGAGGTGAAATGATGGCATCTCAGGGGAGAGTAATGGCACCCCTTAACCAGGGTGCCCCAGGGGGTGAAAAGATGGCGCCTCAGGGGAGAGTAATGGCACCCCTTATCCAGGGTGCCCCAGAGGGTGAAAGGATCGCATCTGAGGGGAGAGTAATGGCACCCCTCATCCAGGGTACCTTAAGGGGTGAAAGAATGGCATCTCATGGGAGAATAATGATACCACTTATCCAGAGTGCCCCAGAGGGTGAACGGATGAAACACATAATCCAGTGTGCCCTGTGGCATCCTACAAGCAATAGCACTCACAATCTATGGCCCACAGTTGCAACCCCCCTCCCCCCACCCTGCTTGTCAAGAAATTTTATTGGTTTGAATCATGAAATACAAAGTGTTTACCCATTTTTAGATTGAATTCTGCAGAGAAAATTATCATTATCAGTCAATATTTTGAGTCTTTTTTTTTCTTTTAGATTGATGGAATATTATATTTTTAAACTCATTATCAGATGTCCAAAGAAAAATTGTAGCATATTTTTGTAACTCAGAGAGGGATAATATGAACTACAAAAATAATCATAGAAAGACAGAGAATTCAAATTGTACTTTCATTTACATGGAGAGTATTTTAAGAAAAATTCAAAATTTTAACTTTTATACAGTCTTTGCATTTCAAAATCACCAATCATAAGTCATCACTATTGCATTGTTAGTCATACCCAAAAGGTTTTGTTAGAATAAATCGCAAAATTTACACAACCTCTACACCTATTTTCTGCCTCTAAAAATCACTGAGTTAGAGTCAAATATTGTGACTTTGTCATGCAATTTGAAGCCTGATTTTCAATTTTATGTTTTGAAGTTCTTGTAAAATGAAATAAATAATGATTTTTGACTGTCTCTATCTCATATGTTTGGATCAATCTTTTTGGGTATGTTTAAGAAAGGGTCAGTAAATATTTTTGTGATTGGGCATTTTTAGATGCAGGAACATTATAAAAATTTTATGCTTTTTGACTCCCAAAATAAGAGAAAGTACAAATTGAATTACTATCTTCATATGAATATTTTTATAATTTTCTTATATTTTCAGAAGTAATCCGTAACCATCTTTTTTGACACATAGTATATTGCTTGACATGTATTTTCATTATTTTATATACAGGGCAACTGAAAAGTATGGGGACACAGAAAAATGCTATATCCTGTAAAATATATGCCATAATTTAATAATAAAAAAGTAAAAGAAATAACAATATTTTAACAAATTGTTCACTGGCTTGATATTTATTTTTTACACAAGTTTGAAAACGAAAAATCACCGAATTGACAGTCCGCTGCAGATAATTCTGATTTAAATCATTCTATGCCTTGATAATTTCGCATCACATACAATGCAAACTGGGGAGTTTCTATTTCTAGCTTTTCTACAGAAGTCAAGTGAGTTAAGATCTGATTGTTCGAAGGCAATACACCTGTTATTAAATATCTACGCAGATGGGTGTTGAAGATCAATGTTGTTTTTGCTCCATGTGAAGGCCGCAATACGGCTGGAAGTTCCATTAAAATTATTTTGCTTCCATGAGGCGAACACTTCGTTGAACATATTAGTTACTGATCATTTTGACGGTCGTGAACTTTTCGGAGGATTAAGATTTTCATATAATAGAAGAAATGCTACAAAATTTTAAAATAAGCGTTTCTCAGATTTTAGTTGTGAAATATTAATGTCAAACAACGCACCGATATTTTTTCAGCTACGCTGCTGTATCTAATTAAAAAAATGTAAAACACAAATTAGAAAAGAATATGTAATAAATGCTGTGTAACTTTTAAATTAGTAAAAATACTTCATATTCTTTAAAATTCTTCCAGAAAGTTAGCCATCAAGCTATGAAATGAATTATAGAAAATAAGTTCATTTTATAGTTGTGGTAAAATCACAGATGAAATAGAGTAAAAAAAAATCATTTTTACAATATATGTAGTACTTACATTTATAGTGAACTTATGCAAATCCATATTTTATAGCATATATCCACACAGGATTAGAAATTAAGAACTGTATGTAAGGTGTCAAAATAATGCCTACAATTTTTTTTCGATGTGCCAACTGCATTTCATATTTTCTTATTTCTTTTCACAACCATGTTAATACTAATAATATTGCATTGCATATTTAATTTTAATGTATTGAAGGGAAGTGGGGAGGAAACTTTATATATTAAACACTTTTTCTTACTAAACAAAATAAAAACTGACTTTCCATAAGTATGAAACCTGATTAAACTACAATATTTGGATTCTGGAAAAACTTATTCTTTTTATAAAGCTAACTAGCGGCCTTCGCCCGCTACGCTGGTCGGTTTATCTAAAGAAATCTTGAAGAAGTAGTTAGATAAGGTTCAGACATACATTAAAAAAAAAAAAAAAAAGCAAGTCGATCATTCAAAAAACGTTGGGAAATATCAAATATTTACTGTAATTTTTTAAGAAAAACAAAGTTTCGAAAAAAAAATTAAATCGAAAAAAAAATTACACTGACATATTAATGCAAGGAAATTTTCCCAGAGAGAAAATTCGCCTTGAATACAATATTTCAAATTCTTTTAATTGCTTATAGGCGTTAATGCCAACATAGTGAAAAAAAATTCCATGCTGGGAATCGAACCCGGGCCATCAGTATGGCGCACTGACGTTCTACCGACTAAACCACATGGAACGACAGCCAGCTTGAAACTTTCTCATACTTAAGTAGACTGGCGAAAACATAACGATAGCGCGTTTTAAAATCGCACAGTGACATCTATTGGATTTTATATGTACTAAAAAACGTTATGTACTAAAAAACGTGAGCAGCGCACCTAATAGTTTCTTTTGTTTCTTTTTGTTACTTTTTTGTCTGTTGTCCGATTTTGATGAAACAAAGCCTATACACTGCCCGGGAGTGTGCATTCTTCATTGGTGAAAACCGCATAAAAATCCATTCAGTAGTTACGAAGATAACCTCGAACAAACAGACAGACAGACAGACAGACAGACAGACAGACAGACAAAAAATTCAAAAAAAATTTTTTTTGTGTTTCATTGGTTTTCTTTTATCGCCCTGACTCCATTTTTGTCAATTATCTTCAATGTACAGACACACCGGGTCCTACTGTTTTATTATATGTATAGATATGCGTACAAAACAGATAATCAAGCAAATATGTCCACAGAGAGAAAATATGAGCTTTAGATATAACTAGGGATAAGCTAATTTTTAAAAAATCCGAGACTAACAGTACATCAGAAAATAAAAAGTTAGCAAATAAATGAATCTTTGGTTGCCAATTACGGTGTGGCATTTAAAACATTTCCAAATCACACTTTTTTTTGTTTGTTTGTTTGAGGAAGGGAATACAAAAATTTTAAAACGATTTTAATACAGTTTCTTATTTTAGGAACATATAAGGATGCAGAAATATCTCATAATAAAAGAAAATCTTGTTTACAGGGGTGTAATATCCAAGGACCAGTTTTATCAGTCATTGGTGAAATTGAAGTTAACTTAGAGGTTATTGAAAGGTTCAAAATTCTTAAGACATGTGCTAATGTCATGGTGCAGAGGGAGGGGGATGTATGCTAAAATACAAATGAAAGCATTTGCTAAACAAAAATTAAAGTTAAAGAAAGCTAGTTATCAAGATTTGACGACTAGGAATAATTTTTCTATAATTTAGTTTCATTTGACGGCTAACGGCTGCTGATTTCTAGTCCTGTATCCACATCAAAAAACTTTCTGCCAAATTGTTTTTGTGTTTTGACTTATTGCATCTGAAATTTTAATCTAAAGAGTAATTATAATGAAAGGAATAAAACACTGAATTAAAAAAAAACAACCTTTTAGTTCAAATAATCTTTTTATTGTAAACACCAAGAATATATTAAATATTATTAAACAAAGACGTAACATTATGTGGAACTGATGACACTGAGAAAATTTTGAAGACATAAGTATCTAATAAAAATGATAAAAATTTAAATTGGCTTTTGCTATAGTTAACGTTAAACAACCAAAATAATGCATACCACAAAGTAACTAAGCTTATAAAATTATCAGTTTTGGTAATTAACTGTTTATATAAAATTAATACATAGCATGAGTAATTTAACAAGTTGCTTGAGTTGCGGAGCACAGTAACAGGTTGAAACACAGAAATTTCTGCACCTTCTTCATGATAAAGAGTCGGAAACTTTTCTTGTATCAATCATGGTAATGTAAGTACTATAAATGTAAGTTCATTATCTGAAATAATAATAATAACACATTAAGGAAAACACACAACAAGACAGTCGAATTAAAATGTAACATCAAAGTACAGCAAAAATCATAGATGAACAAAAAAAGAAAGAATAAAATTTAAATAAAATTTAAATTATAGCTCACAAGGCTATCAAAGCCTGACAGCTAATGTGCCCGCAGGTTCTGTATGTAACGTGATAACTCTTTATATAAATATCAGATTTGCTTCAAATTTTATATGTGGGTTCATTCTGATAAGGTTCTTCACTGATTAGCATTGGAGGTTCATTGGTTAAATATGAAGGGGGGGAGAAGAGAGTGAAACCATCCTTAATTTATATAAATATGCAGAAATCATGCAGAATTATCACATTTTCTTCAAATTTTGTTAATAGGTTCACTCTGATAAGGCACTTCCCTGATTAGTTTTAGGGGCTCATTGGTTAAGTATAAAGAGGGATGGCAGTTAATCCACTGTCATATAACTTACAGTTGATTTATTTTATTTTTGGAAAGGCAATATTCTTTGAAATAAGAGTATAATATACAGTTGTATGTATAGCCTGCGAGCTCAATGCCATCAGTTTAACTGGGCGCTTTCCTCTTTATTGCCTATTTTCGGACAGAACGAGAAAATTACATGACCAACTCATACTTGTCATTCAGATATTCTTTTCCTGTATTATCATTAAGAGTTACAAACTATTTACATTATTAACCATATTTACAAAACATATCTTGCAACAAAGTGTCTATTCCAGATTAGCAACGAATTTCCCTAACATGTACAGGTATTCCATACCAGTAATAATAATAAAAAAATGAGGAATTTTATTTAAATTTATTAGTTATAATTTATTAGCCCCTATTATGTATCCTATATTGACACTAATCAATGAATATATGGATACAACCCCTCGTGTTTTTCCTTCATTTTGGGAATAACGAATTTTCAACGTATTCTATTGACGATTATTTTCAAATTTTTCAAGATGTGATTTTGAGACTTTCACAAAAGTTGTTCTATACATTTGGCTAACATAATATGCAAATGAAATTTTGATATCTTTGACGCATGCGCAGTGAAAAATTATTTAGTAAACCTACTCAATATTGGAACAATTTTTATTATTTTTTAATTCTGATTACGTATTGTGTGCAATGTTGTTTGTCACATTTTCTGAAAAGAATGTTACTTTATATTAAGAACTCTCCAAATTATAAGCAAAAATCTTAAGTAAATTTTAGACTGTTTTTCGGATTCGTAGAAAACCTTAATTTTTCTACGAGTATACATGCTATCGACATAAAAATGAACGCAGTTTATTACAATAAGCCACTTAATCATAATCTACAGTTTGGGCGCTTTTGCTACATTAGTTTTGACAGGTTATTTATCCAAAAGATATCCAAAAGGTATTCATTCTTTTTTAATTTGTTGACGGTCCCCTATTGGAGTTTCTGAATAAAACCTTCAGGGAAATATATGACTTGTACTACACTATCTGGCCATTGATTATCGTCCACTTGCGATTTTAGACATTTTGTTAAATATCTAGAAAAATACATGAGGAATTATCCTGAAACTCTCAGTGTATACACATAATAGTACAGGTCATATATTTCCGTGAGGATTTTTTCCAGAAACCTTATAAGAGACCGTCAACAAATTAAAAAATAATGAATATCATTTGGATAACCCTGTCAAAACTAATGCAGCAGAAGCGCTAAAACTGTAGATTGTGATTAAGTGGCTTATTGTTATAAACTGTGTTCATTTTTATGTCGATAGTGCTAGGATGTAGGGAAATTTTTCAGATTATTTTTTTTTCAGAAAAAAAATTCAGATCATTATTTTAAGAAAAATTAATTAATTAATACTCATTTCAAAAAAAATAATAATAATTTTAATCTTCCATAATTTCATTAATATATCCTATAAATCCAGTATTTTCATTTAATACATCGCAGCTTCCCTATTTGACATAATAGCAATATACAAAATAATATTTTTCTAAATTATTTTATTATTAATTATTCATTCTTAAAATTATATTAATCAGTCCTAGTTTTAAATATAGATCATTATCATGTAATTGCCCAGTCTTTTAATCGTATAATACGTAATTTATGCTATTTCAAAATTTAAGATAATTTCCGTATTTTTTATGTGACGATCGCTAATTTTTCCTTTTTGAGCATCGCCATTTTCTTTACTGATACCTCCTAGATGCTGGACATGAGTCATCGGGGCTTAGAATGTTCTACGACATTCCGGAAGCGTCGTTTTGGTACAAATTTCCCGCTGAAATCTCAGCGTCCATCCCTTGATGACGCATGTTTGTTCCAGATCATTCCTAGCGTCGGGTGATGCGAGATTCTGATTGGCTGAGCGCACGCGCGCTGCCGTGAGAGGGAGGAAGATTTTCTGATTTATTTGACACTTTGAGAGAGAGCAGCGTTAGCGAAAGACGTCCGTGGCCCGGCGCTGCCCTCTCGAGGGTTAGCGTCGGGACAGAAGAGTCTCCTTTTTTTAGGATTACGCGACAAAAGAATGATTCTAACAAGCGCCTTGCTGAGGGGCATCTGACAGATAGATCTTTTTTTTGTTAAGTTTTGAGAGAATAAGATCTCTAATTGCGAATGTTGCAGCAATGTTATTATCCTTTTTAAAAGCCCCCGCACTGTGTATTTTTATTGCATTTTTGGCATACAGTTTCCCTCCAACTCCAGTAAAAGACTTTAGTTATCGTAAATTCCATATGTACACAACAGGATTTACCAAAGTGTTAGTGTCTATCAGTGTGACGGTGCTAGTAGTCCCTCCAGCCAATTGAGGCTACGTAAATACCGGGAACTTCAAGAGCTGTCAACGTGATCTTGGCTGCGGAATTTGATCGACGTACTTCATCCTTTCCGGCGGTAATGTGTAGAGAGTCATCGTGAGAACCAGCGATTCTTAGTCTCCAATTTGAAGTGTGGAGTTCTGCTATTGTGGAAAAGCCTTTGCCGTCTTCGATCATCGAAAATCTTCATAGATTAAACTGTTCCCGTAGTGCACATAATTTGGACTGTCTACCCGATCTACATGACAAGAGACTTTCCTCTTATCGGAACTGTATGATGATTCAGCACCTCAAAATCCAATAATGTATTTTTTTTCTTTCAAAGTTAGTACGTGGCCACGGTAAAATATATTCATCATTATAATTAATAAATCTTAAGTTGCTGCAAATAAGTGTCTTCCTTTCTCCATGTGCTTTTTTTGGCACAACGCAATGTCGCACTTACGTTCACGCGCTGCTGGTTGTATTTGAGGAGTTGTTTACCGGTAATATTATTGTTTTGGGCCGACTTGTTCGTTTCCACAAGTTTTGGCTGCCAAATATTGCTTGAATAGCGATTCCCCAAATACAACGTATAGCAGATAGCATGTATACTCGTAGATAAATTAAGGTTTTTATAAAAATACTCCCCATTTTTCCAAGATTTTTGCTTATAATTTGCAGAGTTCTTAATATAAAATTAGTTCTTAATATTAGTTCTCAATATTATGTGCAATGTTGTTTGTCACATTTTCAGAAAATATTATTTTATATTAAGAACTCTGCAAATTATAAGCAAAAATCTTGGTAAAATTTGGAAGTATTTTTATAAAAACCTTCATTTCTCTACGAGTATACATGCTACCGACATAAAAATGAACACAGTTTATAACAATAAGCCACTTAATCACAATCTACAGTTTGAGCGCTTTTGACGCATTAGTTTTGACAGGGTTATCCAAAAGATATTCATACATTTTTTAATTTGTTGGCGGTCCCCTATAAAGTTTCTGGAAAAAATCTTCACGGAAATAGAAGACCTGTACTGTATTGTTTATACACTGAGAGTTTCAGGATAATTCCTCATGTATTTTTCTAGATATCTTGCAAAATGTCTAAAATCGCAAGTGGACGATAATCAATGGCCAAGTAGTGTATTATATTTATACACTAAGATTTTCCGGATAATTCCTCATACATTTTTCTAGATATTTAACAAAATGTCTAAAATCGCAAGTGGACGGTCATCTCTGGCCATATAGTGCATATCAGGAGCTTTAAGGAACTGGCTAATTCTTTATTTTCCCTTTTGCTATATGGGGGAAAGTTGGGTGGAATGGGACTGTAGATTTTTCTCTTTGTGCATTATTCTAAACATTTCATCGATCGCATACAAGATGAAGCAATGGTAATCCATTCTTCAGTTTACAAAAAATATTGATATGCATAGACTTGCAAATGTATGAAAGAAAAAATTATTTCAAAAATCCAATTTAAATTTCATTTATTTGCACTCAATATATTAAAGGCTTATTTATCTATAAATGTAATAGTTTCCCTATTTATGGAACATTGTTATACTGTATATTATCCATAATTTAAACTAACCCTAAAGCAGCATTTTTGTTTGAACAAGAAGTTTAACACAAACAAGGAAGTGGCGAGGAATGGGACATGCCAGAAAAGTTATGAATGGGACGCGCCCAGTTCCTTTTTTTTAATTAATAATAATGCGAATTGCTAGCATGCAAATTTCTTAGAAGATAATATATTAATTGTAACATTGATAATATATGCATTCATACTTCAAAATGTAAATAAATTGATGATTATTTAAGGCGCAACTCTAGGCACAGAAAAAGACCCGGATGATAATGCAAAGTCTATGGGGGCGTTCTTTTCAAATATTTCGTCGAAATTTTAATATTTTTACGTGATTGTTTTGCACAAAATTGCTGAGGGTGATCCGCAACCGGCGTAGTTTTTACTTTTTCAGTTTTGGTTTCAGATTTTTTTTAAAAATTACTTTAACTTACGGAATTGGTTTAAACCGTTCTGAAATTGAAACTATCGTTATACAAAAAATATAAAAGCAAAATCGAAAAAATTAAAAACTAGGCCGGTTATGGATCATCCTCAGCTGTCTTGCTCAAAAGAATCATGTAAAAATATTAAAATTTGAGTTAGGTATTTCAAAAGAACGCTCCTACACACTTTTACATTATCATCTTTACATTCTGAGCCTAGTTTGGGGCCTTAATGACACCTATGACAGAGAATCCTGAATTTTCATTCCAGTCATGAAGATACTGGAATTTTATATTGTGGCATATACATTATCAACTTACAACCTTTGTTTGATTGTTTATATTACCGACACTATAGGTTATTTTGTGCCTTATAGCTTTTTTTTTTATTATTGCTGTCCCATAACTCTTAATGAGGAGGTATGAGACACATTTTGAAACTTACGTTCTCTTTAAAATAAAATAGTATTTGCACGTTATGTTTCTATATTGTTCAGGGGGATTAATAAATAAAGAATACTCCCCAGTTAAACTGATGGCATTGAGCTTACAGGCTACAAATACTAATTGTACATTAAAGCCTTATATTTTCAAGGGTTAATTCCGTTCGAAAAAAATTAAGAAGGGGAAACAGCTCTCCCCTTTCCTCTTTTTTTATACTTAATCATTGAACCTCCTATACTATCAAAGACATGCTTTATCATATAAAAAATCTATATCCAAAATTCAGAGCAAATGAAATAATTCTTAATAAAAACCCATTTAGAATTTATATAATTTAAAAGGAGTTATCCCCCTCTTTTATACTTAACCATTAAACTTCCAAAACTATTCAGAGATTTGAACGAAATCTGAAAATTCTGCTTGAAAAACCCATTTATATAAATAAAGGGGGGGGGGCATTAGAACCCCTGTTTCCCCTATTTATACTTATTCAATGAACACCTAATAACAGTCACGGAATCGCCTCATCAGAATGATCCTAATCTAAATTTTGAACAAAAACTTAATTCTGCATGAAAATCCCATTTATATCAACTAAGGGGAGGGGCATCAGTCCCCCGTTCCCCCCTTATACATATCGAATTAACTCCAAAAACTAATCAGGGAAGCACCTTGTCAGGATATACAGTTGGCAAAAAAAGTATTTGTACACTTCATTTTTTTAAATTATAATGAAATTAAACAAAAGATTTAAGCAAAAAATACTGTAATACATTAATTTAATGCATTATAATATTATAGAAGCAAAAACAAAATTAAACGAATCGATTTTTTACATTATAATAAATAAATATACAAAAATATAATGCAAAAAAAGTATTTGTACACTATATTTATGTAATATAATTAATGAAAATTTAGTAAAATTATACAAATTAATATTTTGTGCGAATTCATTTAGCGTTTATGACTACTTCTAGATGGTGTGACATTGATTCCACCAACTTTTTTGTATCGGTCTGGTTAATGTTATTCCATGACACAATAAGAGCTTCTTTAAAACTGTTTTTTACCAATACATATTTTTTTTTTCGGATTTTTGCATCCAATAGCATCTGCAAATTTTCTATTGGATTCAAGTCTAGAGATTTTAGAAGAGTTACCAGTCGTCTTGGAGTATTGTCGTAAGCATGTGCTGGTGATCACAGCAGCATGCTTTAGTCGTTATCCTGCAGAAAGTGAAAAGCTTCCTCTATGCATAATTTCTTGGCACAGTTTAATAAATTATGGCGCGACACATCAATGTATGTTAAACCTGTCTTTCCATTGTCAATAAATTTTAAATGTCCTGCTCCATTAGAAGCTATGCACCCCAAAAGTATAATATTCCCCCCAACATGCTTGATAATTTGAAGTATACGTTTTGGATCTAGAACAGTTTTATTTTTACGCCAATTTTTTCGAATGCTTGATGGTAAGATAATTCCGAATTTTCCCTCATCAGAAAAAATTACTGCTTTCCAAAAATCCAATGATTTACTTCTGTATGCGAAAGCGAATACTATGCGTTTTCGCCTGTTTGTTTCGCTGATGAATGGATTTTTCCTTGAGGTTCTTCCTTTTAAATCTGCATTGAGAAGAATATTTTTTATTGTTTGAGGTATTACTCTGATGCGAGAAGATGTCGCAAGGTCTCCAGCAAATTTTTGAACCGAACGCATAGGATTTTTTAAAGCTTTTTTAACAACACTCCTTTTTTCCCTCATTGTTAGTTTGCTAAGAAGTCCTGGTTTTCATTGAATTTCGATGCTTTTAATTTATTCATAGTTTCTCACTATACATCCAATAGTTGTAAATGGTAATTTAATAGCTTTTACAAATTCTTGTTGCGAATTTAAATTTTTATTATGCTCAATTATAGGATTTCATATATCTAGAGGTACCTCTCTAGTTTTAGGTTCTATTCTCAATTACTTCAAGTGCAAATTAAATTAAATGTCAGACAAATATAGTATGAAGTTAAAAATTATTAACAGCTTCTGTATAAGTAGTCCTTTGAACCATAAACACTATAAAACACAGTACATATCAGGATGGAGAAATGTACAAATACTTTTTTTGCAAGAAATTTTTAAACTTTTCCTATTAGAAAATTATTTTGCATCTTTATCGAAATTTTCTGTTGTGTAATTTAAAACACACGGTAAACAGACTGTATTAAAACCATTTTTGACAAAATATCTGTTTTTATTTAGTTAAAAATTAAAAATTTTAGAGTGTACAAATACTTTTTTTGTCAACTGTACCTACATACAAAATTTCAAGTGGATCGGATATTTTTTTCATGAGCTATCGCGTTACGCACGAACGTACATACAGAACGGAAGGGCACATAAGCTCTCAGGCTATGATAGCCTGTGAGATAAAAAGTGTTTTACCTTGCATGCTATAAATTGAATTTTTTTTGTATATATATATATATAATTCTTACTTTTGTAAAAAAAGTCCCATACCACCCCACTCTCCCCAATAGAGATATTATATATTAATACACCAATTACACGAAAATAGAATTTTTATCAATAGTATTAAAATACAGTTTAAGGGCTAACAGTTTATTTTATATCCTTAGGTTTTTACCACGTTCTCCCCAGGTTTTTACCGGTAAAAAGCCAACCCTGTTTATTGGCCTTGTTTCAGAACGAGTGGAATGAAAGATTGTTAAAAATTATGTCATTAGAAAAATGTTTAAGATTTATAAATGACAGTGCAAAAATCGCCTTTAAAACACGAGATCATCATCACCTGCGGAAAATTTTCACATTTGTGTAAAATTACGATATAAGTTTTTATTCATTGTTATATTTTTTGAACACACACTATTTCTGTAAACTATTCTGAAAGTTCAGTGGAGTAAATACAGATTGTTTTCCTTTTATAATTTGAATGTTCATGACTACAAATTTGTCATATCGGATGATGTTGATGATTGTGAAAGGGGGGGGGACTGATTACGGTCTAATCAAACTTAAATTACTATTATTGGAAAAAAAATATTTTATTTTATTCAACCATAAAATTCTGCTACTAAATAAAGTTTAATGCGAAAGAATACTTTCGAAAAAAAAATGGGTGTAAATCTGCATAGCCGATAATCAGAGCATAAGGTTTATTAAATTCAATACCCTAACATTTTCTCACCTTTTTGAAAGAAAATGAAACCAAACGTATGAAAATATGAAGAATTGGGAGTAAGAAAACATAATGGTAAACCCAAGATACCGCTAAATTCGGGTTTTGAGGCATTTCCCACCAAGGTAAGACTTGGCTGACTAATAACGTTTTAATTTGCAAATCGAGGTTTTTTCCATGATTTTTATACTTAAATGAGACTAAATGATTGTCCGTGCTACCGCGTCCCGATCTAATCTTATTATGAAGATTATTTTTCAAATAATGGTGGTTAATAAGGAAAATATTAATAATGAAAAACCTGTAAATAAGTTTTGATTACTTTAAGATTTGCAAGTATTCAATTGTCTTAAATGAAAAAATTACCCCCCCCCTCTCAAATAAAGACAAATCAGGTATACTGAAACAATATTAGAGAAGTTACGCGAGGCTGCAATATGGTGTGAATTAGCCTTTACAGGAGGGGTTCGGATAGCATCTATCCGACAATATATGCAAAGCCGGCCAGATGCTGTCCGAGATCCCGTGTAAAGGTTCAAATTAAAACTTCGCGAATAAAATTAATTGCTTTTAACTGTATATAGACGCAAAAACATATTTTAACCTTAACTGCTCTGACAAAAATTGCTACATAACTACTGTGAGCTGTCTGTCAGACCATTTAATCTGAAGATGAATAAAATGTTACATAAATTCTCAGAATGCGATTTATGTATTAAACTTTATGTACAAGAATATCATAAATCAAAATCAGCTATTCAAAAGTATTTAGAGGTAGTAATAAGACTCCAAACTAAAAAAAATTGACCAGTATCTATAGTTAAACTAAAAATTACAAGTTAAACTGTGAAACTTGAAAAACCCACGGTGTCTGAGACCACTAACAGCAGTTAAGGGTTAAATCTAAACAGTTGAGTTTAAACACAAGGTAAAATAGTCATAGAATATTCCGATTGCAACAAGATTCGTCTATAATAACTGATTTGTAATGAAAAAATACGTAAATATTTTTACAATATTTCATTTCGCTCTTTCTAATTATGCGCCTTTAGGATTCCCGTGCCTAGAGCAGTTTGATCCAATTGCTCCTCGGTAGCTAAGGCCTAGATAAATCATTTAAAAATATTGACAGGTAAACGAGAAATTGTAAAATAACTATCTCATAGGTTTAACATTAGCAAGCGGGTATTTTGGTGAGAGTGTAGCTTGTAGATTCACATAATAAACTTAACAATCAATCATACTAACAAAAAAAATCTAATTTACTGTTTTTTTATGACATTACTTATAGGGATGTACGATAAATTAACGTAACAATAAAATAAAATAAAATAAAGTTAAATCTTACCTTTAATCAGACTTTGCCCGGTTCACTGGTCAAGCAAATCGGATCGTTAAGTCCTCATTGTTGTTTCATTGTAGCTCAGTGGTTAGTCCTCAATTAATATCGCCAATTTACACACTGGCATGTTTTGATTTGCTCACACCCGTAAACTTTACTTGCCGACACCGAAAGCAGAAAGACACGCGTCATAGCGCATGCGCAAGTTGCCAGTCACCCGATGAGGTGGTTACGAAGTGCATGGCACCTTATTTAGCTCCCATCATCCAGTAACAGAGCTGTCGTCACCCCAACCGCATATTCAAGCTCCTATGACACCCTAGGGTTCCAAATGGCACCGCCTTTTCACCTCCGGGTCCCAAATGGCACCGGTTTGTCACCTTTATTTTTAACAGTGTAGTTTTATGAAATTAAATTTTATGAAGGAGTATTAAATGAAAGTTGGTTTATAAACTAATTTTTATTTTTTATATTTTGTTTTTATTCAAAAAAAAGAAAAATATTATTATACTTTTTAAAAATGTCAATAAATTTATTGCGCTTAAAACATCTAGCAGTGATATTTTTTAAAGATTTTTAGCTCTATCATTATTGAAAATAGAACAATAAATTGTTTTGAAAAGTAGTTTATTAATTTTATAATCAGTTATATCATTATTTTTACTTATTATTTTAGTTCTTTATTAGCTTTTGTTAGTTTTAATATATAATATATAATTATTATTTGAACATATAAAATATAATTGGAATTGATGATAAATGTTGGCTCAATATCGTTTTTATGCTTTTGACAACATAATCTTAATAAATTAAAATGTCTTATAACTTAAAACAAGAAATTTTGTGTACTATATTTTCATAAAACAACTACTGATGGTTAATAATCTAGAAATTTCCAAGTTTATCTTATACTATAATGCGAGCAAAAATTGTGTGTATATGTGTGTATGTGCATGTGTGTAAATTTTATCTCTAAAACGGCTTTAACGATTTTGACAAAATTTTGTGTTTTACCATTTTCGGGCACGAGAAGACCATGCTCAGTGAGACACGAGAAAACTAATGGGCTTTTTTTGACACGAGAAAACTATGGGCTAGGTCAAATGTTCAAGCAAATTTGAATAGTGGGTCATTTTGGGTCATAATGGCTGGATCGATTTTAACTAAATTTTGTATCAATTTTGTAGTGTCAATTTTTGCCACGAGAAAATTATTTGGTTGGGTCACATGTTTGAGAAATTTCGATTAGTGGGTCATATTTGGGTCATTGTGAGTAAAGCCAATTTTATCTAAAAAACGGTTCTAGCAATTTTGATCAAATTTTGTATGCTACCGTTTTGGATTACAAAAAGACCATTGAGTTAAGTCACATGTTAGACAATATTTGATTAGTGGGTCATTTTCGGGTCATCGTGGGTCATGCTAATTTTGTCTAGGGAATGTCTCGCGCAATTTTGACTAAATTTTGCATTCTGTCGTTTTTGGGCACTTGAAAATCATTGGGCTAGGTCAAATGTGCGAGAAAATTCGATAAATGGGTCATAAAAAGTCTGGGTCAAACTGTTCATATTTAAAGTTCGGCATGATCAATGTTGACAAAATTTTGTATGGAATAGTTTTTTGACACGAGAAAACTAATAGGCTAAGTCACATGTTTGAGAGATTTCGATTATAAGGATTATTTGTGGGTCATGATGGGTCACAATATGTCATGATCAAGCTATATCTAAAGAATGGGTAAATTGATTTTGATGAAATTTTGTATGCAACATTTTTTTTTTTTTTTTTTTTTTTTTTTTTTTTGGCACGAGAAAACTATAGGGCTTTGTCAGATGTTTGAGAACTTTTGATTAATGGGTCATAAAGGGTCTGGGTCAAGCTATTCATATTTAAAGAAAGGCAGGGTCGGTTTTAACGAAATTTTGTATGTAATAATTTTTAGACACGAAAAAACTAATGGGCTAAGTCATATGTTCGAGAGATTTCGATTATAAGAGTCATTTGTCGGTCATGATGGGTCATGGTCAATCTATATCTAAAGAGCGGATGGATCGATTTTAACGAAATTTTGTATACAACATATTTTTGGCATGAGACAATCATTGGGCTAGGTCACATGTTCGAGAAATTTCGATTAGTGGGTCACTTTTGGGTCATTCTAGTTTTATCTAGACAATCTCTCGGACAATTTTGACTAAAATTTGTATTCTATCGTCTTCGGGCACATAAAAATCATTGGATGAGTTCCTATATTTAAGAAAATTTGATTAATGGGTAATTTTGGGTCATAATGGGCCATAATGGGTCAGGGTCAAACTAATTATATTTTAAAAATAGCTCAATAGATTTTATCTAAATTTTGTATCTAAAGTTTTTCGGCGCACAAAAACTAATGAGCTAGGTCACATGTTCAAGAGATTTCGATTCTAAGGGTCATTTATATGTCATAATGGGTCGGGTCATGCTAATTTTATGTAGAAAATGGCTCTCACCATATTGATTATATTTTGTATTATATCGTTTTCGGGCAAAACAAAACCCATTGGGCTAGGACACATGCTCGCGAAAATTCGGTTAGTGGGTCATTTTGGGTCAAAATGGGTTAGGGCCGTTCTAATTATATATAAAAACGACTCAATCAATTTTACCTAAATTTTGTAACGAAACGTTTTATGTCACGAGAAGAGTCGCACGTTAAACAAAATTATATTAGTGGGTCATTTCGCTTCATTGGTGAATGCTGTCAAACTAGTTTTTCCTAATAAATTGCTTAAACGATTTTCATTCAATTTTATATTCTACTGTTTTTATTAACTGAAAACCGTTGAGCTAAGTCACATGTTTGATAAAATTTTATTAGTGTGTCATTTTGGGTAATACGGGTCAGGGTCACGAGAATATGTTAACAGCGAATATGTTGGCGATAATTTACAAAATATTGGACGAAATTTTGACTATTAAGATTACGCATGCCAAAACACGTATTTGGCACCAAATGAAAGAATGTCTCCAATTTTGGCTATATCTAGCAAAAAATGTTATTTTTCAGAAAGTGAAGAAATTTTTATGCATTCTTAATAGTATTCGAGAAGCATGGTTAAAGCTTATTACATCGAGCTAAAAAGTGATTTTGATCGATGTCCTTTCTTTGTAAATTTTAAAATAAAGTAAAAATTATGAACATGTGCATACAAACATAGTTTTCTTATTGATTATTTTTATAAATAATACTATTATAATTAACACGTTTAGCAGTAATAATACAGAGTGAATGATACAGTGAAAATACTATATCGAGTTGAACACAAAGTTAATTTTGGCCGAGTTTAGCTCAGTCACCCCTGCTTGCTTATTGTAATGAGCATAAGCTAAATAACAGCAATATCTTTTTTTTTCAATATGCTGTGTTGCAAAGTCAAAAGAATACAGTTTCTTTAAAAAACAAAAAAAAATTAGAATTTAGATAAACAATTGAAATTTAAATCGCAAAAAATGCGATAGTTAATTTTTTCGAAGCATTGGTAAAAAGAAAGTGTTAGTGCGTGAGTGTGTGTATGTGTGTTTTTCGGGGGGAGGGGGATTACATTTCTCGACTCGAGTACTAAACAGGTTAATGAACTTAAAACAATTCTTTTTACTTTTCTATCAAAATTTGAGGAGATAACGAAAAAAATAATATTGCATTTAAAAATATTTATATAATTAAATTAGTGATATCTACACTGTGCGTTGTTACTTACAAAAAGCGCTATTACGAATTTTTGAAAGCTTTTAGAAAACAAATAGACCGCAAATTAAATGAGTCAATATTATTAGCTATAAAGATTTTTAAAAATAAATCGTATAATTGTAAGAACAGTTTATTCCTTATTTTTACTCACAATGCAGTATTTTTTTTTTTTTTTTTACATAAAAGCAATCAATAATAAAGAAGTAAAATGTCAAAGCATTTTCAGCCTGTATGATCAAAAATATAATACACAAATTTTCTTTTAAGTTACAACGCATTTGATAATGTGTTATTATTAAGCTCTTTTCGTGTATCGTAACAAAAAAAAGCCAATAAAGAAGTATGTAATAATAAAGAATAGTAAGTAAATATTGTATATGATTAAATGAAAAAAACTCTTATCCAGAATTATTTATGATCCTTCCGTCTTAAATATTAATGCATATCCAAAGCTTTAAGAAAATCCATTGATAACATACAACATTTTTTGCATAATTTTTAAATGCAATAAAAAATATCCACAAAGTATTAAAAAATGTATGATAACATTGATTTTTTCTGCATAAATTCATGTAGAATATTTTTTTTCTAAATGAAAACAAATTAAAATACACGTGGTCAGTTCCCCGTGGTCAGTTGCTTCCGTTCACATATTCATACAGACTAGCGAGTTGATTTATGAAAATAACTCTCACATATCCGATGATATCGGAGATATTCCTGTTAGAATATCTTTCCAAATATTTACAAATTTTATTTACAATATTTTAAAAAAATAAATAACAATCCAAATATTTTTTACAGTGTGTAATACATGTTAAAAAATGCAGATATAAATGATCGATGATAAATTTTACGTTTTTTAACTTCTCTTTGCGCAGTTGTATAACACAATACTGTAATGTACTGATATAAGGTGTTAACTTTTAAAATTTGAGCATACTTTGTCTATATACCTAATTAATGGATTTTTATGAGGTATCTATCAAATATCGTTCGTATTTATCTAACATATTATTCAAATATTAAAATTAAACTTACAGTTTATGAACTACAAAAAATCTGATGCAGAACTGCTGTCATTATACATTATCAGTCTTATTTTCTATTTTGATACAATAAGAAAATATTTAAGAATATATAAACCATAAAGTACAATGTTTTTGTTGCGTTGATGTTTTTACTCCATTGATCTCGGTTACTTTTTAACCTTATCCATTGCATCAGTTCTTTATTTGATCGAGACCTGTCTTTATTTTTCACGTGACAGCCAAGAAAGATGGAAATATCGCAGTTCTTCTCTTTCATTTGGTAAAAAAACGCGTTTTGAAGTGCCAAGTCTGTTTTAACAAAGCATACTACAATATACATTTTTTTTAATCGCAAAGACATATCACAATCCACTTATTTAATTGTAAAAACTATGTATCTCACTAAAAGTCTCGATAAAAAGTGCTTTTTTTATTTTATTCTCTTATGTAACAATTTATGTATCTCTTTTTCTTTCTGCCACTATATTGCTAACAAGCTTCCATAGAAATAAAGTTTATTGGTATATACATTTTAGTTTTTATCTTCTATTCTCTATGTTCTTTTGATTTTTATTTTTTTTGTGCAAGTGATAGCGGCAGCTATTGTATATTTTATTTCTTGAACGAGTAAATAATCCTGTCAAAATTATATATATATATATTATTTAAAATGTGAAGCTGCACTATTTTGTTTTGTTGTCATGTTTTCTTTACTGAAAGATAGTCCTAGTTATTGAGAAAAATAAGCTCTTCGTTTATTCTAATAAGTAAAATACAAAGATTAACTTAGCCCATCTTTAGTATGTTAGTAATGGGTGAGTCAGTTAGACTGAAACGCTTACATATTATGAATACTGATTGAATTCTTTTAAATAAAATAAAACTTTAAACATTTATTAGCTATAGTAAACTAGTAAAAAAAAGCAATAAAATTTTATTGAATACTAGCTGACCCGCCCGGCGTTGCCCAGGTCCGTATTAACAATATTAAACGAACTTGAAATTTGTATGATTTTATCATTAACTGGAAGCATGCAGAAATGCATTGTCTGAAATACGTCACAGCTGACTTTGTGAAAAATCGGTTTTAAAAACAACAACTAATATTAAGCTCTAAAAATACTTAAAATGAGCAATGAGAAACACGGGAGGAAACATGTATCCAACGATTGCGTTAGTTTCGTGTTAAAGTGTTGATATTTACTTCTAAAAATCACTGTTAAATCACGTAACTAATTATTTTTTTCGCATAGAAATCCCAAGTGAAATATTTTGAATTTCAAACTAATTATATCACTCTTAAATCCGACTATACCGTGAATGAAATCGATACGCGATGATAGAAGATTGGTATATAGTATTATAATTTCAGAGCCATTTAACAAAAGTGTATATTTTTAATCAAAGGCATGCGTAATGTTGACTCTGTGGACAAATTCCTAACCGTAAACTTTTGTACCATAACCATAATCTGTCTGTAACCTAACTGCGACTTAACATTACCCTACCGTCACTTAAATATAACATAAATGTAACCTAGCCGATATAGCCTATATATATAACCTATCAATATAGAAGCATCATTTAAGATTTTGCTTGAAAAGTTAACATTCTTTCGTTAATGTCTTAAAATCGTCTGCACTCTGAAATCTAGATTTTAGACTAATATTTGTTATTTAAGTTTTCGCGCATGATTTTAAAAGAATGTTTTCATAAATATATTTTATATATTGACATAGAGTTATTAATATCTTGTTAAATTAAAAACATTTTTTCATCTACGTTATAAAGTATTAAAAAGTTCTGAAAAAAAAAAAACTTTTAATAATACAATTTTTAGTTCAAATCAAATGTTTTCAATATTTTATTTAATTTTATTTTGACATTTAATTATTTCGAATTTATCAATTTCAATTATTTTAAAAGCAAACATTTTTTAAAAATTAATAATATAATAGAAAACAGACCATTTTTAAAAAATACTATTTCTTCATAAAATACGCTTCAGCTGTAATTCATTTCTTTCAATTCGTCTTATTAATACAAAACCCCTTCCACATGCTTTTGTTTGGGACATTAAAATTTGAGCGATAAATGGTTTAATATTGCAACCCTTTTTTCGGTTTACTTCATTACCACCTATCTTTTTCCTCCATGGTTTACAACCGCTGTGATAAAAAATCATCATTTAAACTGACAGTTTGCCAGTCTATGAATTTTAAAGGTCTGTTCCAGCTTTTTTAATTATTTATGCGAAAATTTTATGCAACCAACCAACCATAACTAAATGAAGGGGGAAAAAAAGGCGATTTTTTATGAGAGTGATCTTTGGAATTTAATTAATTACTCAGTTAATAAATAGAATTTCGAAATTCTGAAGCTCAGGTGCATCAGGAGAGATATTGGGCTACTCTCATAAAAATTTTGAGCTTCGTATGTCCCATAGATTTTGCTAGCCATCGCAGACACACACACACGCAGACAGACAGAGCCATTTGTTATTTTATTAGTATAGATAAACAAAATGACAACTGGGACAGATACTAATATTACAAAACTGTGTATGTATAATTATTCCATTAAAAAAACTTAAATGGAATTGATTCTTATAAAACAGGATTTACTTTATGTAATTTAGGATGATACTCCAAAAAATCCAGATGATAAATATTCAAAACTCGGCAGACAAACAGGAACACTAGTGAATTGAAATGAAGAGGTTTCCCAAATTATCCATATTAAATACGAAACCATAGCAAAAGTTACAAGGAATAAGCTTAAAGTTAGCTATTCACGAAAGAAGGGATTTTTCTAGTGATTTTTTTTTTATTCTGAAAGTCGTTCACAAAAAAAAAATGCCTGAAAATAGTAATATGTGTGAACGTATTACTCAAACGCCTAAATTAGTAGAAAAGTTAAAAGCTATTGGGGAAGAAATAAAAAAATGATCATATAGCTGCGTATTACTTTCAGTCTCAGTATCCGAATCTTATGATAATTAATGCGCTGCAAACAAGAGCTCAAAGAAACTAACTTCCCAATTTATAAAAATTGCGTTGACATGCGAATACGATCTCAAATAAGAAATGAATACTGATCCTAGAGATTTACAAGTTTTTTAACAAAACCAACCTAAAAACAACAAATTTTGCATGTATTGCAACAAATCAAACTACAGCTGAAATAATGGCTATCACTTGAACAACAAAACTTTTCAAAATCGCAAATGGAAAAAAATAATAATTCTTCATTGCAAAATAAAAATAGTACGAAATATAGTGTTGATATAAGAAGATGTAATTTTAACTCAATAGCAACGATTTTTAGAAATATGAATGGAAATAAAACTTCAGTTTGCTAGCAAATCGTCGGCCAAAATTCTAACTTTAACCAAGATTGCAGGCGATCTTGAGAGATAATAAAATAAAAAGAAATAAAATCTCAAAATACTGCTCTCGATAAAAAGCCGATTTAAAAAAAAGTATCAAATGTATCGCGAAGTTAATTCTGTCATGAAAAACAAAAACAGATATATTGAATTGAACACTTTAAAACGAAACTGTTATTTAAAGCAATCTTTTAAAAGGAAATTTTACATAGATTGCTGTGCAATGAAACAACTAGCTAATGACATAAATATGTTTACAGATTTTAATTGAAATACCCCTTATAGCATGCATGTTCACAGTGACGTCACAATGACGTCACGGTGAGTCACTTTGGTCACATCACATCTGTGACGAAAATGCCACCACTCAGTGACGTCACAATGTGACTAAGATGTGACTTTCTAAAAAAAATTTCACAGTTTGTCACAATGTTAATGTCAAAGTAGTCACAAATGACACACTTTTCACAAATTGGTCACATTGTGACGTCACAAAGTGGTCACAATGTGACGTCACAAAAAAGCTCTAAAACGGCCATAACGACTTCACATTTTAGTCACTGTGACTTCACATCGACGTCACGTGACGTCACATCGACAAACGCTGGTCACAAAGTCACAATGTGACTTCACAACGACGTTGCAGAGACGTCACCATGTCTTACCCCGTAAGACATGGTGACGTCGTAGTGAAGTCACATTGTGACTTTGTGACCGTCGATGTGACGTCACGTGACGTCGATGTGAAGTCACAGTGACTCAAATGTGAAGTCGTTATGGCCGTTTTAGAGCTCGTTTGTGACGCCACATTGTGACCACTTTGTGACGTCACGATCTGACCAAAATGTGAAAAATGTGTCATTTGTGACAAAATTGTCATTAAAACTGTGACTATTCTGTGACGATAGTGACAAGGTTGTGAAGACAGTTTGCGATTATATTTTAATTTGTGACAAATTTTGTCACTAACTTTGTGACGGTAGCAGTATTGTCAATGTTGCGAAGTCATACTGGGACACAATTATACAGTTATGAACAATGTTATTTAGTGTAAAATCACTTACATCAATAATTTTATTATACTTTGGCGATACATCTCAATTAAAACTTGGGAGCTGCTATAAAAAGAATGTTCGAAGAGAAAGTTACTGGATCAAAATGTAATGCCATGCAGACTTTAATCTTTGATACATTTTTTTTCTGTTGCAATAAATAAAAATATTTAAGACAATTGAATATTCGATCTATCACAATTATTTCAAATTTAGCAATTTTTTATTCTAATAAGCATTAAAATTATCAAAGAAACACTTCCTTAAAGATGCAACACTAGTCACAGAAAAAGAGCCGGATGATAATATAAAGTCCGTGGCAGCGTTCTTTTCAAATATCTCGCTCAAATTTTAATATTTTTCATGTTTTTTGCATAGGAAGCTGAGGACGATCTACTACGGGCCTAGTTTTTACTTTTTCGATTTTACTTGCATATATTTTATATTTTGATAGTTTCAATATCAGTACCGGTTTAAACCGGTTTTGAAATTTAAATATTTTTTTTTTAACTGAAACCAAAATCAAAAAAGTAAAAACTAGGCCGCTTATAGATCGTCTTCAGCTATGCTATGCAAAAAAATCATGTAAAAATATTAAAATGTGAGCGAGATATTTGAAAAGAACGCTGCCACGGACTTTATATTATCATCCGGGTCTTTTTCTATGACTAGTGTTGCACCTTAAAGGAAGTGTTTCTTTGATAATTTTAATGCTTATTAGAAAAACAAATTGCTAAATTTGAAATAATTTTAATAGATCGAATATTCAGTTGTCTTAAATATTCTCATTTATTGCCACAGAAAAAAAAATATGTAACAAAGATTAAAGTTTGCATGGCATTTTGATTCGGTAACTTTCTTTTGGTACATACTTTTTATAGCAGCTCCCAAGTTTTAATTGAGATGTATTGCCAAAGTATAATAAAATTATAGATGTGATTTTACACTACATAACAATGTTCATAACTGTATATTTGTGTCCCAGTGTGACTTCACAACATTAGTAATGCTGTTACCGTCACAAAGTAAGTGACAAATTTGTCACAAATAAAAAAATAATCACAAACTGTCTTCATATACTGTCTTCTATGAATATTAAAATATTATTAAAACATGCAAAGAGTAATTATGGAAAAAATTAAAGCTAAATATTTATTAGTATATTAATAAACAAAAAACATTAAGGGGCTATCCATTACTGCAAGGCTATCCATCACAGACACATCTATCTAATAAAAATTCCGACGATAAACATAAATTAGAACAACAAATACGTTAATCATATTTATTAATATTTTATTTATAGTATTAGAGAGTATTTATAATACCCACTTTAATCACGATGTTCACTTATACTACATATAATGGATATTCTGAAATTTACCTCTGTAAAATTATTCAGGAAAGGAAATAATAAAAGTTTCTGAAATGAAAAGTTAATAATAAAATACAGTTATTACTTTTTAGCTTCATACCGCTCAAGTATTTGCGTCATTTGTTTTAAATTCAATCATGTTTAAATTCTTATCGATTGAACTTCCAAATTTTCATCCAAACTTCTAGTTCTTTCTGAAAACATTCCAATAAGAATATTTACAACTGAAACGTTTTCACCCACGATGACTATCCATTCAGAAATTTTATAACATTTCACAAGTTGAAAAATACATTAAACAATCATTAACATAATTGTTTTTTTTTAATATCAAACATCTACGATTTCTTTTAATAGTTCTTCTCGTTCTCTTATAAATTCCTCTTCTGAGCAGATACAATTTTTTTAAATAAAATTATGAAATGTTTCAGAAGATTACTTAATACAAAAATTAAAAAAGGATGTTTGTAAATAATTTTATTCCATAAAAAAGCTTCTTTATTACAAAATATAATTATCTTTAAATGTTTAATAATTATATTATCGATTTATTATAATTTACTATCATATGATTTTATGTTTATGGAAACACATTATTTTAACCAGATATTTTAAAAAAGGAAACAACGCAGATTAGAATGCAATTAAAATCACTACCTGTAACAACCTAATCCAAATTATTAAAAATCAAGTTCTTTATGACAACAAAATAAATAATGAATGCATTAGACTTTATTAAGTTAATGAAGCATTGATGTTTTATAGCATGTTTTTGACAATGTAATTAAAATCGTTCTCAGAACAATAATAATAAAAAAGCAACCATTAAAAATAATATTTTCCATACCTTTTTTCCATCGAAGTCATTCGTTCTAGTTATTCTTGCTGCACTAACTAAATCCGATAATAATTAAAGTGGCAAAGACCAAATTATTTTAACAGTCAAAGCCCCATTAATTTTCTCGGACTTATATTTTGCCGCTTGGAAGGCCTGTAGTGGACATTCTTCTTTAAATTGTTAAATCCGTGTCAATATGCAACTACTCACAACTGCCATAAATTCCAGCCAACTAACTTCTTGCGTCTATCATCAATTTAAAATATTTCTGTTTACGTTTATTTATTCTTTCGTTTGCAAACGATTTTCATTTCCTATGCGCATGACCGTTTAGTTTTTTCTTTTTCTGCGCAACAGCTTCGGAAGTTAAATACGAATAGTTTTATGAGAATGTCTTTTTTTAAGTGTATTTTTACTTTTTATTTTTATTAGTTTCAAAACAATTCAAGTTAAAGCAAATTGTTAAATAATAATAATAAAATTCATAATTAGATATTATTGGATAAAACATTGTTTAGGTTTTAATAAAGTAAAAATAATAGCTTTAATGGTAATATAATTTTTTTTAATCATTACCATTACTTGTATCAAACGCAAACATACATAGTATCTTCTTAAAAAAAGGAGCGGGAGGGGAGGGGAGTTATAGAAATAAAAAGAATAATAAATAAATAATAACTAATAATAAAATTAATAATAAATTCTAAGAAGGTCACATTTCAGTCACAATGTGACGTCACTGAGGGGTGGCATTTTGGTCACAGATGTGACGTCACATTTCAGTCACAATGTGACGCCACTGAGGGGTGGCATTTTGGTCACAGATGTGACGTGACCACAGTGACTCACAGTGACGTCACTGTGACGTCACTGTGAACATGCATGCTATGTGGGACGGGACGGAACCTGCGAAAACTATTATTGTAAATAAGAAAAATTTACTTTGGAAGTTTTCGGTAATGTTCACGAATCAACAAAGTTGTCTGACGGAGTTACTCATTGCGTTAATCTAATGAATGTATATTTTCTGCTCACTTTAGAATGTAAGTTTTGTGTCAGCAAAAATAATTACTAAAAAGGAATTACAATTACATTTAATTAAAGCAAATGCTTCTATACAAAGAATGAAATTATGTACTTAGAAGCAGTTTCAAATAATAATAATGTTCATAAGGTAGCACTAAATTGATATACATGAAAAGCAAAAATCAAACATTCTCTTTGAATTGTAAAAATATAAACTGCATTAATTTATGGCATAAACGATTTGGACATCTAAATTCAGATGCTATTATGCAAGTAGTGAGAGAAATGTTTTTTGCATCGAAACAGATAATTGCGAAAATTGCAGTAAAACAAAACTTTTAGAATTTCTCCAAATAAATTAAAGTTCAAAGAAAATAGCGCACTTGAGCTGGTCCATAGTTATTTCCTTACGTTCGTTCAAGAATTTTCACGTTCCACAATGATTTATCTAATAACAGACAAGAATGAAGTTTACTCTAAACTAAAAGACTATGGCGCTGTAACTAAAATTACATTTGAGTAGAAACTAAAAACACTTAGAAGAGATAATGGAGGTGGAATATATAAGCAATAAAATCGACGAATTTATAAAAATCATAGAATTGAACACCAGTTCAGCGTGCCACAATCACCATAAAAGAACGATGTTCTGGAAAAGAAGAATAGAAGTTTAATGGAGATGACAAAATGCCTCTTATCTGAATTTAAAGTAACACACAAATATTGGTGAATTTATCTACAAAATAAATTGCCCACTAAAAACAAAATTAATACACATTTCTTTGAAAAACTTGCCGGTAATAAGATTTATCTAACATCAGAGTTTCGTATCTAAAGAATTCGCACTGCGTCTTCTTTTATTTATTTACGTGTAATAGATATTAACCGTCCTTGGGTTTTTGACTTAACAAAAAACATATCTTTGAAAATAGTTGATATCATTTTTTCGTCAATCAATATGCAGCATGTTTTTTTTATCGTTTCAAATGCTCAACAGTCTTTGCACCTTCCATCAGTGTAGCCATCAAAAACATCTATTAACTGTGGTTGATATTTTGACTGCACATACTGAACGTATTTGTCAGAGATGAAAAAAAAAAGATTATTATATAAACAACTCTATATAACAAACTTCTCCCCTATGAATGATAAATTGAATTTTGCCAGTGAACCGCTTGTTTGCAAGAAATTTGAATTTCTTGTAGAGATTATTTTTGCTTCTTTTTCTTAAGCCTTTGTCAAATAAGGACTAGTAATAAGGGCTTAGTGGGATTGACAACAACCAACTTCTTGTTTAGTCATATTACACTGGCCATTACACCAAGAGGTTTTAACCAGTCTCTCTGTTTAAGTTTGACAGTTCCAAAGTCATCAATAACTCTGTTGACATCTTTAATGCCTGATTACCTTGCCCTATAGCAGTTAAATCGTACATCAATAACAACACCCATGTTTTTCGAATTTTATTTATTATTTATTATTATAATTATTATGTTATAGCAAATGAAGATTTTGATCACAAGTATGCTCAATTTTATTTATTTTTTAGTTATGAAAAAAATAATGAACCTAATACCCCTATTGTATAACCAATTAACCTGAGATCCCTAAAATTTAATCAATGGAATAATCTTTATTGTATTAAATGGTCAAAGTTTGCGTAAAATGATTAGCTTTCATATTTCATCAGCTTAAAGTAGTACCTATATTCTGTTGTCTTTTTAGCCCGAGAAAAACTTTTAACATAAAAAATAAGCAACTTTATATTCTTTAATTTATGTATTGGCGGATACATAAAATGCATAGTTTAGAAATTATTTAAAAAAAATAAACAAAAAAAATTCTGCAAAAAAGAAAAAATAACTTCCCAGAAAAAGTATTGTTGACAAACTTCAGATTCCTGTTCAGTGACCTCAAAAACGTAACGATATCAAATATCAAAACTGCACCAAAACTTTGTTTTAATTTCTACTGTATGAATGGACTAAAGTTATTACCTGTCATAGAAAGCAAGTGTAAATCTGTTAAGCATATCGTTACAGTATCTTTATTATTTCTAAAATCTTTCAATAACTATGCCATTTTATAATCTGTTGAATTTTCAGTTACAGTATCTTTTATTGTTAAACTTACGAACAAAAAGCCTAAATCGGACAGGACTGAATTCTTTAGTGTACATGACGTAAAGAGTACAGCGTAATACTATTATCCTTGATGAAAAATGTGTGTTAAATTGTCACTCTTGAAATTTGCATAAAACGCTTTTCTGACTCTGTACAAATACACAGTATACTTGCAATTTAAAAAAATCATTTTATATTAAGTATACAAAGATTTGAAATCAATAACAATTCTTAATATAATTTCAATGTTACAAATATAAGTGATATAGCATCCATAAAGTTTTCCAGTTTATACAAAAATCCCAAAACCTTCTTTTTAAGATATTTTTTTCCATATTCGTATCGATGCTTGAATGTACTTTTATAGATCATCAAAAGAAAAGAAAATTTTGAACATTTTATCTATATTATATATGGATTCTATTTCGCTAAGATCATGCAAGGAATTGAAAATTTCAAGCGTAAATCATACAAATGCATCAATAATGTTTAGATAGATTTTCAAACCGTTTTCTGCATAGAAGTCAGTCAGGTGATAAAAGAAAACAGATTCACAGATATGCAGTTGTATATTTTATATGTCTAGGGAACACAATTTTTTTGAGTTTGTAATATTTCTACAACATAGAAAATCGTTTTTCTATTCATATTTTTGATTAGAAAAATATAAGGAATATTCACAAAGACATACCTACACATAGCTGAACATCATCAAAGATCATGTATTTGAAATAAATTTTCCATGTGTATTTGTATTTGTATTTTAATTTGGCAAACCAAAATTATATTTGTGATGTATTTTGTAATGATTTTTCAATGTGTTTTTTCATTTTCAAACTGCAGCGTTTAAACTGCGGGACAAAATTTCAAAATGGCAAAATTCGTTATAATTAACTTATATTAGTTAGACTCGTATAAATTGGTGCTGAAATATTTTGCTGAAAATCGTTCAACAGGTGGCGCTGCTATGTTTCCTAATTACTGCAATATCGCTATCTCTTGAACTAATGCAGGAATTATCTTCAAACTTTAAATTCAGTTAAAAGTTGCATAAGTTGTTGCTTATTAGAACTTACCCAAAGTGTAACTCACCCAAAAGAGGGCGTTGCTATGCTGCTTTTATCAGCATTGTTGAACCCAGACATTTTTCTTAAAGATTGATTTCTGCTACTCCGTATAGAGACATTCTAGACTTCAGAGAATGAAGCTAGAACTTTTTGTATATTAGCATAAAATCTCAAATATTTTGGCGGGATATTTCAATTTTCCACGGATGGAGTTGTCGCTCTGCGACATACCCCAGAATTGAACCGTTTTTCAGGATACATATAATTTTAGGGATCATATCTCAAGAACTAATGAACGGAATTTCATCAAATTTAATTCTCTGTCGGACATTGCCATAAGTTGGTCCTGATTAGGCTTTCGTGTAAATCATGACAGGTTACGTTGCTATGTAATTTTTTTAAGAGTCGTTGAATTCAGACATTTTTCTTCAGGAGATTTTTTTGCGATTCTGGACAGAGACATTCTAGATTTCTGTATATGTATGGGAGGGACGGGTGTTGGTTTTTTCTCTATGATAGCATATAAAAATCTGAAATCTTCCTGGTGTACCATTCAGTGCTCCGGAAAAGTGATGTCCTTTGATACCACTCCCTGAATTGAATACTTTTTTCACGATTTTCACGATGTTAGCGAGAATATTTCAAGAACTAATGAGCATAATTTCATCAAACTTAATATTGTGTTAGACGTTGACGTAAGGTGTTCCTGATTAGGTTTTCGTGTAAATTATGTAATAGACTGCGCTGCATTTTTTACGATATTTGTGATAGCTATATCTCAAAACTTATGCATGGAATTTTACCACACTTCATATTCTGTTGCACTATTACATAAATAGATCGTTATTAAGCTTTATATACTGCCCAAAAGATGATCTTTGAATTTCAAATTTTGATTGTAGACATCTCAGAGGGTATGAGCCGTAATTCAACAATTTGTTTGGATAATGAAGTGCTAACATTTTGTTTTAAAATACACATACGTCAATGAAATTATACTTATTGAATCTTCATGATGGACATAAGTTATCACTTAATTTTGACACTGTGATAGTGAAATTGGAAGTTTTAGCACGTTTGAAATAGAAGAAATTTTGGGATTGGCACATCTTAATACTTCATTTTCGACTTTTGTAGGAAAATGAAAATTATATTATCTTCAGAGAAATTGATTAAATATTTTAAAGTATAGATTAAATCGAGTTGGACGAAGTATCGATTAAATCGATTTAAAAAATCGAAATCAACCATCACTAGTATCGATTAAATCGATTTAAAAAATCGAAATCAACCATCACTAGTATCGATTAAATCGATTTAAAAAATCGAAATCAACCATCACAAGGCGTACTAATAGCCAGCCTGAAGTCGATGTAGAAGTTAGAGTCGTATATATATCCCAGAGACTGTGTCCGAATATGAAACATGTTGCAGAGTTTTAAGCAGATAAAATTTATTATTTTAAGCTCATTAAGTGCAAAATATAGCACTACAAAGTTTTAAACCCTAATTGTGAATATAAGGCACATAACATAAAATTTTAGTTGAAATTTTGAAATTTAATATAATTTTTAATTATTTTTCGCATTATTAAACCAACATATAATTTTCAGTTATTTTTTACATAAAAATAGAAAAAAAAGTGTAGTAAAAGGTAAAAAAACTTTTTTTCAAATTACAAAAATTTCTTCAATTTGCGCTTGTTATAGAGAAAAAAAGAAACGGATATTCTTCAATTCTCGAATAGGTAACAGTGTTGTTTGATTATTATTTCTGTGGAAGTATTTCCGAGTGTATAGGAAGTTTTTTAGTGGAAGGTATCAGGTGTGAAAAAAGAAATTACTGAAGTGAAAGTTTTGAGGTATTTAATATTCATTTTAGCCACGAAAAACCACAAGCAAAACTATTTTGATCATTTTCCTCAATTGATTAACTCCTAATCAAAAATAGTCAGACGTAGCAATTCCAAAACTGATGCATGTTAATGCTTCCTGAAAAATGTAGTTGAGCAGAGCCGCAGGTTATGTGGTTTAAACCAAAATCTAGTCAGTAACATGTCAACTTATTATTGAGTTTGAAGTTCCGTGCATTAATTGTTGAGATAGAGCTATTGCAAAATCTCAACAATAAATCTGCATCACGTCGCCACATGCTGGATGATGTAAATAAAAAACTAATGTCAGAATGAATTTTTTAACATGCGCTAACTGATTGTGAAGTTTCATGAAAATACATGCATTAGTTCTCAAGATACATTTATTGCGAAATCATGAAAAATACAGCATATCAGCGCCATCTATAAGAGTTTTACACAAAAAACTAAAGAATGCTAATATATGTCAAGGACTAACAAAATCTGAAGTTTTAGAAAACTTTATGCGTTAGTTCTTGAGATATTGCTATTGCGATAATTCTTTAATTATCAATTATGGCAGCGCCACCTGTCAAAAGATTTGCATCAAAACATTATCCGCATCATATAGTATCAAATATTAAAAAATTATAAAGTTTTATGAAATCCATGCACTAGTTCTTGAGATATGGCTATTATGGAAATTGTAAATAATGCAGCATAGCAGCGCCACCTGTTGAGCGATATACACCAGAAACTAATCATAAGTGGTTTTTATAAAGTTTTTATCACAATATAATTTTTTTTGAAATTTCGTGCAATAGTTCTTGAGACATAGCGCCCACAAATGTTTTGTCACTTACAGACAGACAAAGATTAACTCACAGACTCATAGACAGACATTTTGAAAAAACATGTTTTTCGGATTCTCTGATCCCAAAAACGTGTAAATCCGTCGAAAACTGGACTTCGAAGTATTTTACGATCCCACCAATACTTTATTCTTGTAAAGATAGAAGAAAGTAAAAAAATCCAAGTACGTAAATAATTTTCTTGTGTAGTATTTAAAATAGACTGTTCTTTCTTTTATCTCTGAAATCTTTTTCTCTTTCCATTTTGAAGAACAATTTTAAATTGCAGAACTTCGCCAATCTAATGTTATAAAATTTCATTCACGCAACTACATGGAAGGTATCAACTGACTAGTAATAATGATGCCGTAAATAGTCCTTTGTAAATATTCATCTTGTAAATAATTTAATGTTTAATATAAGTTCTAAAAATTTAACGGTGTCAGTTTGAATTATGTGGTTCTGTGTTTACTGCTCTTCCTAAAAAAGTGGCGTAAAAAGTGGGAAAAGGATGACGCACGACCACAACTAATATTATTTTAAGTGAAAAGGTGTACTAAATAAATAAATCTAACTGGAAATATTTCTTGAATGCGCTGTATTCTAAAGCTTAATATCTATTTATGAAGTGAGTTTATTATTTTCTTTTCCTTTTCAATTATGTCAGAATTGATTGATTTATAGGAATAAGAACTTTTGTTAAAAGCGGAAATGTCATCTAGTATTAAAACACTGCATAAACTAATTTTTGGAGAAGTTGATGATAAGAATAATAGACGAAGAATTCGAAATTTTACTGGGTTTGCTTTTAAAGATAGAATTGCGTCCGGATAGACTACTTTGGCCTAGGAAAAACTAGTTTATCCGATGTCATAAGGATTGACTAGTTTAACCTAGGAAAAACTAGTTTATCCGATGACATAAGGATTGACTAGTTTGGCCTAGGAAAAACTAGTATGTCCGATGGGCGTTAGGATAGACAAATTTGGCTTAGGCCAATCTAGTTTGACTTGTAACATATACATATGTATATGCATGTTTTATTGAGAAATGAATATAAAAATATATTGCGATAATAATCAAATGACTGTTACTATTTCATTATTGTGTTTTCTTGGAAGACGCAGTAATATTAAATTGATAATTATATTAATATATTAATATATATTAATAATATTAATATGTTAATAATATTAATATATTAATAGATAAATGTTCCATGTAGGCAGACGATACCGTGCTACCTATAATTAAAATCTCAGTGTCCAGAAAGTGAAAAGAAGTGAAGAGTTTTTTATATTATTATTCCAAAGTTGTGTTTGAGAAAAGTGCAGACGATAATGCAGCAGTGAGCTGCGAGTGAGTGTTATTCTTTTAATAAAGTGTTTTTTTAATATAATCAGTGCCTATGGAATAATTTGTGTAGTGTGTGCATTTAATTTTACATGGTCCGACGTTCCGGGAGGTGAAAATAATTATTTATATGAGTGAATAATCATCGGATTTGAAATATGTGCCGATGTTATGTTAAGAGTTCTATTAAAGATCTGCCCAACGTTGAACATGAGAGTCTTCGAATAATGTTGTGCTCAAATAATGGAAGTGTTGTGTCTAAGAAGATATTATTTTAAAAGTTAATGAATATTTCGACCAAAAAAAAAAAACATTTTGATACCGATCGCTGGAAATTTTTTTTTGGAACTATGCTTTTTGGAAGCAGTCAGAAGTTTAGATGCCGCTTTTCATATTTCGTGAAAATTTTCTTTGAAACGACTTTGCCAATTAAAATTAAAGAAGTCATATGTTGGTTAAATCTGAAGATGAGCTGTTTAAATTATTGTGTGATTAAGATATGGACAAATAAGTTGGTTTTTTGTATAATCAGTGGATTTTTTGCATATTGAGAGAATAAAGTTTTCAGTCTGTTTTCGTGGGATATGATAAGAAGAACTGTGCTGATTTTTTTAAAAGTGTATAGCCGCTAGAGAAACAGTGCTGGTTTTATTTTATTAGTGTGAAGAACGACGATAAGATCTGAGTATGGTCTGCGTCCTAAACATTGGAGTTTATGCATTTTTGTTGTGAATGTCATGGTGCAGCAAGTGAAGTGTGTGGGCAGTATGAAAGTTTGATTGCCCTGAATGCTCACAAGAACCTTTCAGCTTTGTTTTTCTTGAACTGTGCTTTACATAGCCTATGACGACTTTTCCCAGTTGGACTTTTTGCTGTGATGCCTTATGGTGCCTGAAAGGACTTAATCCTGATGAATTTTTGTTTCTATCATGAACTGGTATCTACAGTGCTTGAAATGAGTTTATGAATGAGCTTTTGTTCCAAGGAATCATGGACTTAGTTGTGACAGACTGTATCCTGCATACCTTCAAGAGCTCTGATAAACTGGGAATCAACTTGGCCATGACGTTTTGCATATTTTCTCGACAGAACTACCGGTTCTGGTACTTTGTGTGATGGAGGACTTCTGCAGTAAAAGTGAAATTTTTAAAATTCTTTTTATTGAAAATGAAATGATTTTCTTTAGTTTAATAGAAAATAAGTAAATGGATAAATTTTTAAGTAGTTTATGTGAAAAATATTATATAGAGATATTTATTAAAAATGAAGCGTTAAAACCTTAATAGTTTTGCTATATTTTTAAATTTAAACAGTTAAATTTAATTTTGAAGTTTAAGTATAATGAGTTAAAAATTGTTACATCTATCTATCTCTATATATATATTAATTAACAGGCTTGCATTTGAGGATTTTTTAAAAATATAAGATTTGAGAGTATATTTGAACTTTGAATAAAGTGCGTAATGTTTTAATAGACTCTTTTATATATTTAAAATTTTTAATAAATTTAAAGTTTTTAAAAAACTTATAAGGTGCTTAAATGGTACGAAATCAGTTTTTGGTGCTGTCTACGGGCGGAAATTTATGAATTATTAATGAAAGTTTATAGATATTTTTGAGTAATTTAATATTTTAAATTTTGTTTTGTGACATGGCTGCAGAGGTTTACTTGATCTTGCTGATTTCCTGGATTTATGTCCTATTCTTTTTAGTTTAAAAGTTTGGTAATTTTTTATATATAATCTTAAAGTTTAGCATATTATGTTTTAAAAAATCAAGTAATTTTTTTCAGTATGGAAGGTTTCTTGATTATTAGTGTTAGGTTTAGGGAAACATGATCTCTCGAAAATTTTGGCATATTAAGTACAGAATATTCTAAATAAATTTGAATTTTTATTTACTGGATGAATTTTATTATTTACTTTACACCAGTCATTGATTTAGTGCATATAATCTATAATCGGAGGTAAATATTTCTTTTCTTTTTCTGAGTTCTCATAAAAATATTAATTTTTGCAATATGTTTTACAGATTCTTTTATTTAGAGTTTTAGAGTTGCTTTAGAGTTTTTGAGTTGATTTAGAGTTTAGAGTTGATTTAGAGTTTTAGAGTTGATTTAGAGTTTTAGAGTTGTTTTAGAGTTGATTTAGAGTTTTAGAGTTGATTTAGAGTTTAAGAGTTGATTTAGAGTTTTAGAGTTGGTTTAGAGTTTTAGAGTTGATTTAGAGTTTTAGAGTTGATTTAGAGTTTTAGAGCCATGGAAGAGATCCACCATTTTAAGTGTTAGGATTTTCGAGTTTGGTCTGGTACTTTTTTTTTTTTTTTTTTTTTTTTTTGTCCTGTTAAATGTGTATGCAAATGTTCAATGAAATATGTATTAAATATGATTTATTTTTACAGATAAAATGAATAATTAATGTTTGTTTATTTCTGTTTTAAGTATAGTTGATTTAGTATGTAGTTTTTCTGTAATTGCGCAATATTTTTTGAATATAAATCACAAAAATAGCAATAGATACTTTCCATTTTGGGAAATGTGAAAGGCATGATCCCGAAACTTGGTGCTACACAGATACCCAAATTGGAAAGATTAAATTAGAATAAGTATTGAATATATACATTAAGTTCTCTGTGAATAGCTTTCTGTTATTGTTATAGGTTTTCCGTTGTGGGCAGTACAATTGTCATATCTTTTGAGAATAGCATATTCTAGGGATCAGTATATTTAAAGATTTAAATTGTTTACTTACCCTCTCTGGTGAACAGAAATGTAGAATCTTCTGCGTTGGATATCTTAAGTGAACAGTGTATGACCACCCCACGAAAGCTTGAAGATCCGCTGAAGTTTTTCTGTTGGTTGAGAGGTCATAGTGGAGTGTGGTTTAAGCAAGTTTGGTGTAATCAGAATTTGGAAACTTTTGCTATAGAGTTTTGGTTAAAGGATTTTTTGTAGTCATTTAGTGTCATGCCTGCTCAGTGCTAATTTGAGAAATAATTTTTAAAGTTGACTTTTGTTAATTGGAAGTTGAAAGTTGATCACGTGTAAGGCTAAAAATTCAACTCTTTTGATGAAGGAGTCTTTGAAGATCTGATCCATTTTTTGATTGAGTTGATGGATCTTTTTGCGAATATTTTTTTTTTTTTTTTTTTTTTTTTTGGTATTGAGTTTAAGCAATTGTGAAATGTTGAAATAGATATGGAAATAAATTAATAAAGTTTTTGTTATATTAATGTAATAGAACAGATTTAAATATTTTGTGTTAGATTTAACTGTAGGATTGCATTTTTTTTTTAAGTTGTTAGAATTGTCTCCTGAATGTGGAAGGAAAATCTTTCAGCTGGCTTGTCAAGTTTTCTAAATGCGTTAGACTTGGTCAGATAAAATTCAATCTCCAGTGAATATAAGAGCAATAGTTTGGGGGAACCATGTTGTAGTGTAAGAGCGAATGAACCCTAAGGGCTAAACTTGGTTTAGTTGGAGGTGTTTAGTATGTGATGGACTCTCATGGAATTGCTTGTTTTCAATTCTTGGGCTGAATTTTTGGATATTTAATGGAGATTTTTTCGGAATGAAAATTTTTGTTTTGAAAACTGATGTTAAATTTGCTAAATGTTCCTGTGTTTAGTGGAGGGAGATTGATTTTCAGATGTTAACTTTGCTCCTCGCTGAGTGATAGAAACAATCATGTGATAGTATATTCAGTCAGCTGTGTAAGTTTTAGGGCTTGTGAGGAGAGTCTAATTTTTGTGAAAGTGTTTTTGTACTGGTGGACTAGTTCTCGGCAATAAGGAGTTTCTATGGTCTTGGTGTCAACATTGGTTGATCTGTCCTAATATGTTAAGTATGAAAACAATAGTTTATTATTTGAGGTTTATTTGTGCTTGTCTGAATTCAAGTAATCTGTATCCGTGCTACAACTCTTGCCTATGTGATTTTATGTTTTTCGAGAGAGTGAGGTATGAAGACCTAGGTCCCCAGGCAAATTAAGAGAGAGTGAAAGGGTAGCCGGGTGTACACGGCGCTGAAAGTTGTATGAATGTTATGTACCAATTTAATTATATGTGTCCTCCGGATTCTTAGGAGATGTTGTAGCTGAAACTTTTTTTTTTATTGAAAATTGGCTGCTGTGAAGGATAGGATTATTTTTGAGAATGGAGTCATGTGTTGATGCAAGACTGGGAAGTTTGTATGTTGTAAAAATAAGATTTGGTTACCTTTGAATTTAATCATGGGGTTCCACTATTCTTAAAATTTATAATTGAATATTAAAGATTTTTGATATTTTTATTTAATATGTGAAAATAATATTTTTATATTGTTTAAAACATTTAATTGTGTAAGATATATTATTAATTTATATGATAATTGAAATTTCTTCCTATGATCGACTTTGAAGATTGTTTAATGAATTTTACAATATTGAAAAAGTTTAATAAGTGTAAGATATTGACATGCTGTATTCTTGTTGAAATATATGTAGGGTTTTTTCAAGTGTGTATAAGGTATATAAAAGCAGTATATATCAATATTTTTGAATATGTTTTAAAACCTAGGAGCCAGATCGAGTGGATCTTGTTGGTATGAGAGTAATTTTAAATGACTACCTGCCTGGTAAAGTTGTTTTTTGATGTGTGTAAATATTATATAAACGTTTTTATTTTGTTTATAAATATGTTTGAATATTTTGGGTATTGTTCTAAGCTGGAACTTTGGCTAATTTTTATTGTTTATTCCCGGTTATTGTGTCTTCTTTAAAGATTTATTAATTAGAGTATTATTATTTATTATTAGTAGTATTACTGATTTATTATTTATTAGAGTCAGTGTACAGGTGATTAAGTGCTGTTGAGATAATAGTACTTTTTAAGATGTTATCCTTTTTTGTTCTAAATATGGATATCATCAGGATGCACTAGTGTGTTAAGCTATCCTTAAGAGGATTAAAACTATAGTGGTGTATTTTAATATTCTTGTAGTCGCCTTTCCTTTTTAGATAAAAGTGTTAAGAGGGGGGTTTTGATAGGATTTAACATCAGTAGGATACTAGCAGTTGTTATCACTTTTATCTCTTTTCTAATATTTCTGTTTAGCACTAAAGTTTAAATGATATTTAAAGCAAAGGCTTAAAAGTTTATTTATCAATTGTTAAAAAATTAAATTTAAAGTTAAAGTTCTATTTAATTTAATCAATAATTGAAATTAATTGTAAGATTTGGTAAGTGGAGAATTGAAAAGAATAATGTAAAAATAGGAGATCTAGTGTTGTTAGTAGAGGAAAATACACCAAACAATAAGTGGCCATTAGGCAGAATTGTTGAAGTATATTACGGTAATGATGAGAAATTTCGCGTAGTTCAGGTAAAAACTCAGAATGCAATTTTTAAAAGATCGATTTGTAAATTATGTATTTTCCTATTCCTGAAAACCCATAGTACTTAAAGAAAGATAAAAGATAAATATATATATATGTGTGTGAGTGTTATATTGTTTTTTCTTTAAAATTTTATATTTGAGTAAACATATATAGTGACCTTTTGTATTTATTTGTGTAATTAGTGTACTTGGTAAAAAAAGTTATTATTGAATGTGAAACATGTCAATGGGGGCCTGTATGTTCCATGTAGGCAGACGATATCGTGCTACCTATAATTAAAATCTCAGTGTCCAGAAAGTGAAAAGAAGTGAAGAGTTTTTTATATTATTATTCCAAAGTTGTGTTTGAGAAAAGTGCAGACGATAATGCAGCAGTGAGTTGCGAGTGAGTGTTATTCTTTTAATAAAGTGTTTTTTAATATAATCAGTGCCTATGGAATAATTTGTGTAGTGTGTGCATTTAATTTTACAATAAATATATTAATAGACGCAGTAATATTAAATTGATTTTATGCTCTATATTTCTTTTTTTGTTGTTGTTGTTATTATTTAAAGTTAGCAACTGAGATTAAATTGACTATTTCACGGATGTTATTTATACTTTTTAAAAATAATTTGTGTTTTAGGCCTCATAACGAAAATGAAATGATAGAATATCTTACGAAGATGTTTGACGATATTTTCACTGACTTGCAGTTAATAAAGTATTTAACGCATTTTCACGCATACCTTTTGTACGGATACTAAACATCTGTTCAATATTTGATTTTTAATATTTCCCAACCAAGTTTTAAAAAAATTTTCATTTCGGCTTAACTAGCTGTCTGTCTCCTCAGCAACTCTCTTAAATATATTCGTATTATTCTGATACATATTTTTTTTTATTATTGAAGTTTACATTGAACGATCTCTCTTTCAAATGAAATTTGTTACATGATTATTTTATTTACAGGGACAATCAAAAATATTCTGTTGCGTTAAAGCCAACAGGAAAAAATTATTTTAAATGAGTTTTTAAGACTTTACGCCCTTTCAAATATAATAAAATTGATATGTATTTACGCACTAAAATGTGCATATTCTGTGGAAAGTACACTGAAAAGAGCACGTATTATCATATACAGGGGTCACACAAAAGTATTTCGTCACATAATAGTATAAAGAGATGAAAAAATAGTTTTAGAAAATGCAATTTCAGTAGATTTAAGAGTGTTGTAGTTTGAATTAATTTTGAGCTTTAATAGTGACTGTAAAAAGGTACCGACAAGGAAGGTCTCCATACGGGCATACTCCGAAAAATCTGAAAAAAAAAAACAGAATGTTCTTCTCATATATACATTTATAAAAAAAATTTCGCCGAACCTCTTTACCCTGTCCGTAAAAAAATAATAAAAGTTTCGTTATTTCGCTCTTTATCGTCAGTTGACGATGAAAAGCAATTTCAAAAAATGTGTTTTTTAATGTAAAATGCATTTTAAAGGAAAAAGTTTCATATTCAACGTGTTTAGATAAATTAAATATCTTTAATTTTGTCAGCTTTAGTTTGTTTAAAGTATAATTTCGTTATATTGATATTTATATGTATCTATATTCAAATTTAACCATCAAAATTTAAAATTTAAGACGAAATTCAAATTTAAATTATTAAAATTGTTTCAAGTTCAAAGTCCAGTTGAGCATTGTCAATTCGGTTTTATTGCTATGGAAACGTCTACTTTTTATTTTTGAATACGCTGAAATGTATGAAAGTAATTTTATTGAATAATAATTTTTTATATATGAAAATATTTTTTCAGAGGTAAATTAAATAACTACAGCAACAAATAATATATATATGTGATAAAATAAAAAAAAATTGCGGATTTTGCTCTTTCTGAGTTTTTAATTCTAAAATTGTGGAACATATTTTTAATCTTAGTTTCGTAATACATTAATCTTTTAACAGCTAAAGTCCTTTTTCTTTTTTTTATTTAACTTATTAATATTCTATTGCTTGTTTCTTAAAAAAGGTGGGAAGTATTTCGTAACCTTTTTACTTTTTAGAATATTTTCGAGATTTTTAATTTTATTTTTTGTTATCACGTGATCTGTGTTAATGCGCAAAGATGTTAAAAGGCTTTTTTATTTGCGAGGCGTTAAGTAATCCCTACCCGAGGCCACGCCTCTTAAGACCAATCAGAGGTGATCATTTTTTGACGTGTAGACTCGAGTTAATCCTAATTGGATTTTTAAAATGATTGACGCGGAGTAGGAGGGGCTAGTTTGTCCTGAAAATGTGAATTTTCTCATTTGGTTTTTGAGGAGAGTGAGAATACGATTGACTTTTCAAATGCTCGGATGCTGTTTCTGTTTCGCCGAAAAAGTCTAATATCTTGGGATGCAGCTTAATCACGACGATTTGGAATATCTGATTACAGTGTCTAGGTGACTGTGGGGAATAGCTTATTGATTTTATGAGTTCATAAATAAAGAACTTGAAGACTGATGGTGTTTTTTTTATATATATAATGGGGAAATACCCCAATGAAACCCTTCCACTGCTCGCCAACTGCCGGAGTATTTTTCACACTACTTATCACAGTATTTTTTTTACTTGTTTTCGTCTGAAATTCCGCCGCCAATTTTCACTGATCCTTTATTACATACATGAGTAGTTTAATTAGTATTTTTAAAAAAAAATCTGAGTATGCTCCGTATGGAGACCTTCTATGTGAGTAAACTGCAGTCTGTACAAAAGTATTCAAATATGCTTCCATCTGTTAGTATAAATTGTTCAAAGAGAAATTTCATTCTCTTATGTATTTTCTTGCTAAAGTAAATTTTCCGATTACATATATATTATACATATCAGACTACAGATCAAGGACAGAGCTGCTCAAAAGAATTTGAATTCACATTTGACTATGGTATGTGTGGTTTTATGTATGGCTCTTTATTGACTGTAACCGATAAATCAGTTTTTCAAATATTTCATTTGTTTTCTAAACTGTTTACTTAGCTGTCTTATTTACCTAAATTCTCCCAAATAACGGAGTTTTGTTAAAGATTTCTTTGAGCAAAATGCTTCATATTCTATGCTTAACGCATGTTTTTCTTTTGAATTGTTTTGATTGTTCTTTCAAAAAAAGTTAAAACATTGGTTTAAAAAAATAAATAAATAGAAATGAAAAATGATAATTTATGGAAATTTTCTTATCATCCGCCTATTTTAAAAAAAAACAACCAAAGTTCAACTCATTATATCACAGACATCTTTTTGAATTTTTACAGCATTTTTCGGGTTTTTTTATATAAATTCTCTTCGCAGTTGACTAGTAAATAGTAAAATGAGCTAAACTATTTTTTGTTATCTTTCATAATTTTTTTTTTTTTTATGTGTATCCTTTTTACTGTATTTTTTTAAGATTCCTCTAAGCGGTGTTAAATTTAAATTTGTTTGAAAACAGTAAGTAATGGGAACACTATATCCCAAACTAAGTTTTGCCATTTTTTCGCACGAAATCTTTAATGCCAAATCATAGAGTATATACCACTAAATTTGCACTTTGTACCAATGAACGGGATTTAAATTTAGGTTTGAGATCATGAATCTGTAAACTCACGAATACCCCAGGTCCACGGACTTTAAGAAATATATCTCTACATGAGCCATAAAATATTGAAAATTCTAAAAAAACTGGTAAAACACTGAACTGGAAAATATTCGCAGTTATTCCTTGTAAGCCAGAGTTAATCAGATGATGAATTGAAAAGAGAGTTATACATATATATATATACTAGCTGACCCGCCCGGCGTTGCCCGGGTCCGTTATAATAATGTTAAACGAACTTGAAATTTTTATGATTTTATCTTCAACTCAAAATATGTGTTAATACACTGTTAAGAATTTGACCCTTTTGCTGCATCGTCACTCCACCGCTTTTATAGAAAATGATTACTTCAGCCTATTTTGGAGCATTGTCATAGGTCAAAAGAGATATATTCTATAAAAGCGGGGGAGTGATGATACAGCAAAAGGGTCAAATTTTTTACAGTGTACATTGTATTAAATACGTGCCCCCTTACTGTGTCAAAAATTGGTTTTTTAAAAAACTAATATTTAGCTGCAAAAATACCTAAAATGACTGCAATGGGAAACGCAGGAGGGAATATGTGTCCAACGATTTCGTGTTGATATTTATCCTTAAAATTACTGTTAAGTGACTTAACTAAATACTTTTTTCACATAGATATCCCAAGTGAAATATTTTGAATTTCAAACTAATTATATATCACTCTTAAATCTGACTATACCGTGAATGAAATCGATTCTCGATGATTCGCTAAAAGGTTAGTATATAATATTATAAATTCAGAGCCATTTTACAAAAATAGGTGTATATTTTTTATCAAACATGCGTAATGTTCATTCTATGAACAAAATCCTAACCGTAACCTAATTGTATCGGAATCATAACTTGTCTGTAACTTAGCTGTATCTTAACAGTAACCTAACTGCAAGTTAAATATACCATAAATGTAACTTGGCCGTCACCTAATCATAACCTACCCATAATCTAACCACAACCTAACCGCAAATTAACCTTAACCTAACTGTAACTTAACCATGACCTAACTGTAACCTAACCGGAAAATAAAATAACAAAAGGGTCACCGGAACGTAATTGCAACCTAACTGTTATCTAACTGTAACCTAGTTCTAATTTAACATTAACTATAAACAAAATATTTTAACCATCTCGCGCTAAGTACTTAGTTACACTTTCCACCGCTACGGAGCGCATTATGTTTTGTAGAACATCCGAATTTTAGGTTCGGATTGGATTCATGTTCATGGAAATTATTTTGTCTTCTTCGGATACGGTTATGATTGTGTGGAATATTTGTGTTCAGTTTAGATTCGTTTCAATTCAGATTTCGTGGGGTTTTTTTTCCCTTCAAATGGGATTTTTAAGTTCGGGTCGGGTTGTACTTATATAGAAATTATTTTACCTAGTTCCAATGAGGTTATACTTCACTGAAATATTTTTGTTAGGTTCAGATTAAGTTTGGTTCAAATTTCGGGATTTTTTTTTTCTTTTTTTTACAAATTTTTTGGTTTGGAATGGGGATTATGTCCATGGAAATTATATTATCTTGTTCGTATCTGGTTATAGTTATTTGGACTATTTTCGTCGGATTCAGATTTGGTTCGATTCAGATTTCAGGTTTTTTTTTTTAATTGATTTTTAAGGTTCTGGTTGGATTCATGTCCAGGGAAATTATTTTGTCTTGCTCGGATCGGGTTTTGGTTCTTTGGAATATTTTTTTCGGGTTCAGATGTCGTTCAATTCAGATTTCGGCTTTTTAATGGAATTTTTAGGTTCAGGTTGGGTTGCGCATCAACGGAAATTATTCTGCATTGTTCGAATAAGGATATGCTTCTCTGGAATATTTTTGTCAGATTCAGATTTAGTTCATTTTTTAGGTTCGGATTGGGTTCATGTTCATGGAAATTTTTTTGTCTTGTTCAGGTCCGGGTATGGTTCTGTGGAATATTTTTGTCGATTAAAATTTCAGGTATTTTTTTCAAATGGAATTTTAGGTTCCGATCGGTTTCATGTCCACGAAAATTATTTTCTCTTATTCGAATCCGGTTATGGTTCTTTCGAATATTTTGATCGGATTCAGATGTAGTTTGCATAAAACTTCAGGCTTTTTTTTCAAATGGAATTTTTTAGGTTCGAGTCAGGTTTATGTTCATGGAAGTTTTTTTTGTCTTGCTCTTATCAGGTTATAGTTCTTTGGAATATTTTTATCGATTTCAGGTTTCGTTCTGTTCATTTTTTGGGTTTTTTTCAGAGAAAAATTTTAGGTTCGGGTCGGGTTGCATATACACGAACATTATTTTTCTTTGATCGAATTGGGGTATGCTTCATTTGAATATTTTTGTGGGATTCAGATTTGATTCGGGTCAAATATCAAATCCATAGTTTTTTTTCAAATGGAATTTTTAGGTTCGGGTCGCGTTTATGCTCATGAAATTTTTGTCTTGCTTGGATCGGAGTATAGTCTGTTTTTTTCTGGTTGGGATCGGGTTATGTGTTAATACGCCTAAACATTATGTTTTGCTACTATTCTTTTAGTGACTATTTTTTATATATAATTTATTTTGCTATTTGATAATTTATTACTGTGTATGAATCGTCTGCCTATTCGAAAAATTGTACGTCAAAGAGCCATTTCATTTTTGTTTTAAAAACAAATTAAAGTCTTAATAAAATTTTAACTTAAATAAATGCATTCAAATTTAATCAATGATTTAAAAAAACTGCTAAAAAAGCCTCATATATACATATACATATATTAACTGCAACATAGCCAACCACAAATACATTCTAATGTACGAAGTACCAACGATCTGACGTAATAGCTATGTTCAAAAATCCTAAGTTAAACTGACATTTTGCCAGTCTATGAATTTTAAAGGTCTTTGGGAAAAAAACAGTCACTTTTGAAATGTCAAAATCTCAAATTGGTTTCTTTCATAGAGTAAAAAGAAATTAATAGAGTGGAGGTATTATCTCTGGAGATGATGCTTAAGATGTAACCCTACATTAAGTCCAATTAAGTACCAACAAAAGCACGTGCTTTGACACGCCTATCAATTGGCGAAATTTTAAAATGAAGGGCCAAAATCACAGTCAAGGGAAATCCAGCCACCCCATTGGTCGAGTGGTAAGGGTGAAAATCACGAACTTGTTTCTCCATTTGAAAAAGGTGAGGGGGAAAGTATTTTTTAAGTGATTGTTACCGTCTGTTCTTATTTAAGGGCTAATTCCATGGGTTCTGTAGTGTAAGTCACATAAATTATTAATTGCAATACTTGTTAGCCACCGTTATTTTCGAAAAGTCTGCTTGGCCTTATTCAATTAATGAGAATGTGGCAATAAAATTAATCACATTTTTTTTGTTCTATAATACTGGTATCCAAAAATCGTAGCCTGTGACTTACACTACAAGTACTCATGGAAATAGCCTTAAGATAAACCATCGAAATTAACTCAATTAAGATATTTTGATGCCATTTTATATAATGAGAGTGAAAAATTTAGATTATAAATGAAAAGAGATAAGATTTACTTCAAAACTGCCGCTACGATTTTTTCTCGGAAAAAGGAGTATGACAACATTTAGCCAACTGCTAAGAGATTGTTCCCTGAAAAGGACGCGGCTCAATGACCAATGAGGTGTTTGGATTTCACCGGACTGTGATTTTGGCCCTCCATTTTAAAATTTCGCTATCAATTGAAACAGGTTTAAACCTGTATTTTTTTTTCTCTCGTTTTTAAAAAAAGAACTAATTTATCGCTTCACCGGTAAAAATTTATTAATTATTTTATCATATGTGTTTTAAATATCAATATAGAAAATTATTTTAACGTTTTGCTTGAAAATATAACATTATTTTGTTAGTACATTAAAATCGTCTGCAGTCAGAAATTTATATTTTAGATTAATATTTATTACTTAAGTTTTCATACATGATTTTAAAAGAATGTTTTCATCATTATATTTTAAATATTTATTTACATGCAATTATTAAGTCATAAACATTTTTCATCTACGTTATAAAGTATTGAAAATTACATTAATGAAGGAAACTTTTAGTTATACAATTTTTAATTCGTATTAAATGTTTTCAATATCTTATTTAATTTTAATTTGATATTTAATTATTGCTAATTTTCCAATTTCCTTCATTTTAAAAGCGAATATTTATTCTAATAAATAATAATAGAACGAAGACCATTTTAAAAATTTGCTATTTCCTCTTGAAATATGCTTCAACTGTAATTCATTTCTTTCAATTCGTCTTATAATACAAAATCTCTTCCACGTCCTTTTGTTTGCCACATTAAATTTGAGCGATAAATGGTTTCATATCGCAAACCTTTTTTGAGCTTACTTCACCTCCACTTATCTTATTCCTCCATGGGTTTCTTTAATTCTGTCTCAGCTTTCTTATTACTTCTGCGAAAATTTTTACACAACCAACCAACCGTAAACAAATGAAAGAGAAAAAAATTGGGAAAAGATGATTTTTTATGAGAGTGACCTCTTGATTTTAATTAATTACTCAGTTAATAATTGGAATTTTGAAATTCTGAAGCTCAGGTGCATCAGGAGAGATATTGGGCTACTCTCAAAAAAATTTTGAGCTTTGTACGTGCTGTAGATTTTGCTAGCCATCGCAGACACACACACAGACACACACACAGACAGAGCGTTTTGTTCTTTTATTAGTATAGATATAAAGAGAGCCGGTTAATTGAACTATTTGCATTATTGAAGGGATTTATTCTTAGCAAGTTAAAATTAATCAAGGGATGTCCTCAGTATAAAATAAAGGTAAAGTGTTGTTAAGTATAATTATTTAAATAATTCATTTTGCATAACTTGGAACTAAACTTTTTTACAAATGATAAATTAACAAAAAGAATGTTCTTCATAAAATAATTATCTCGTCTATTCAAAAAATTATATTCTGTTCTAAAAGTCTAAGTTTATTCTAAAGATTTATAATTGTGAAACTAGAACACATTTTTAGTCTTTCTCATACATTTTAAAATACCCTGTCTTATTTTATTCTGTAAGTCTGTATTTATAGAGAAAAACACATCCGAATATCGAACACATACAGTCGAACCCGGTTTATAACGAACTCCCGGATATAGCGAACGAAAATTTTGGTCCCGCCGTTTTCGTATTGTATTTAATGCCATTTTATTCTTTTATAGGAAACCTCCGAAATCTTAAAACTCGGTTATAACGAACTTTTTTTCTAGTCGACCATGATTTTTTTCCCTCTTTTTACTTTTCCGATGATGTGCAAAAAGGTTTTCGACTCTAATTTTATAAGAAAATGCATGCTGGCTATAGTAAAACATGGTGCAAATTAAGAATAAGTCTTTGTTATTAAAGAGTAGTAAGACCTGCATTCTTTCTCTTTTATGGTAACCATTCTGCAGGCGTGATCACGCTTACCCGTCAGTTATTTTCCATTACTCCTCTCATAGCAATTCAGTAACGCATTTAAGCTAACTTATTTAACTAATGTATTTAAGAATAATTCGAGATATGGCAGCATTGAAAAGAACGTGTTCTTTGAAGCAAGCAGTAATCAAAAGCTATTTTTCCTTCAATTATTCTCTCTGGAGTTCACAAGATGATTAAAAAAAGGAAAATTTAAATGATAAAAAAATAAACAAACAAAATAAAAAGAAAACGATTTTTAACACGCCAATAATTAGTGTTAGTCATCCTAAACCTGGAAAAAGTGTAAAGATTTTAATATAGTCAGTTCCTTTAATTGTTTGCTCGTTTATTCTAACATTTATCCGAACTAGAGTTGGTCTCGAATGTTTAGATAATCGGCGCGTTGCTGTATTTCTATTTGTCTTCCTTTTTAGTTAATTTATTTAGTATTGTGCCAGTTTAATGTAATCAATTTTAGTCAATTTAATTCATTAATGACCATATCCAATAGAATTTACGTTTTTTTTTCTTAATACATCATTATTGAACATATAGGTATCAGGTAATTATGTACATATTTTGTAAACTCTAACATTTTTAACGGTTCGGATATAGCGAACAAAAACTTTGGTCCCTTGAAGTTCGTTATAACGGAGTTCGACTGTAATAACAATTTTAAATAGCAATTTAGTTTAATGCGCTGTTTTCGTTATACATATATCCAGTTTTTATAATAACGATAAACAAAATGATAACATTTCTTTAAAACAGATATATTTTCAAACAAAAATGTTTGTTCTTGAATAATCTAAAACTAAATTTGCATTTGAAGTTTTATTTCAAAATCAGGGAGAAACATTCTGAACAATTTAATGACATTTATAATGCATACTCGAATTACTTTATCTCCTGTATTGAGAAATAGGACTTTCAGTGAGTTAGAATAATTTAATGAATACTACATTAACATTTAAAATAGAAAGCAAAACGTAAGATCTTGGAAAATTTATGCACGAAAATCTAGTGAAAAGTAAGTGAATTTCAAAAGAGTAATTTTATTTATTCATAAGTTTTTAAAAGTGTGTGGATATCAAATTGTATGTAAAGTAAAATGATATATTTTTTATAGGCACCATTTTTAAGGAAAAATTGTATATTTCCAACTATACCTTTCCAAGGATCCTGTTTATTTTAAAAAATATTGTTCAAATGGTGATTTTTCTGTAATTCAATGTACAACTGAAGGTATGTTTGAAAAAAAATTAACTGCATGTTTAATTAATTAATTTTTACCATTTTATGAAAAAAAAATATTTTTTTTGCCATTTTTTAACATTTTCTAACATAGTTGAAAAAGTTTTATGATTTCGGTTTGTCAGGCCGCCGTCTCGCCGCACTCTAAGTCCCGTAAATATACTCGGATTACCCTGAAATATTTGGAAATTATCGCTGTTTACCCTAGAGCGAATCCCATTTCAAATGAAGTTTCCAGCACGATTAGTTTGTTTACAGAGACCGCCAAAAGTTTACCGTTACATAATGGCCTATGGGGAAAAATAATTTAAAATGAATATTAAAGATGTTATACTTTGTCAAGAATATTAATATTCATGTGTAACTATGAAGTCCACTAAAGTAATCATTCTGTAAAGTATGCGGTGAAAAAAAAATAGCTATTATTGATTTACAGGGCCCCACAAAAGAATTTTATTACATGATGGTGAAGGGGGGTGGCGGAATTGTATGTGACATATCTTAATTATATTAAACTATTTTATAAATAATAAAACTGATATACGTCGCTAAAGCTTAATATAGGTTATACGATGTAATCCTGCATAATGCGAAGAGCATAGCATTTGCAGGGACACTCAAAATATATCAAATAGTATATTTATTTCGAATTACTGTATATGTATCTGATGATGGCTGATGGCTGGATGAAATACATTTTAATTATGAAATGCTTTAACTATATCTGTGCATATTATATGGTGTGTATAAATGCTATATTTGACATAGAGGGCTACACAAAAGAGTTCTTAAACATTACTGAATATGAGCGTAAATTATTTAAAGCTGATTTTTAAATAAATTATGCATTTTACGTCGAAGTGCATTCACTTTAATAAGAATGTCTAAGAATATAAATAAAATTATATAGAGGGCCACGCAAAGAATTGGATAAATAGACACGTGTGAATGATAATTTCTGAATGTTATTTCAGCAATTTTAAGAGTGGTTTAGCTTAAAATAAATTTTAGCTAATTACTGGCATGTAATAAATGCACCTGGCAATCTACAGGGCTCAACCAAAATGCCCAAGTATGCTGCCATCTATTAGTATAAATTTCTGAAAGAGAAATTGCAACCTACTAGGTATTTTCTTGATAAACTGCATTTACCCATTATATTGTGTATAAATCTAGCGACATATAAGATGAAGGACTGCTCAAAGTATTGTAATGCATATTTGACTACAGACAGTAACATTATTTCCCTAAATAACGAAGTTTTGCTAAAGATTTGAGAAAGCATTCGAAAGTGTTTTATAATTTATGCTTAAGTATGATTTTTCTTACTTATTTTATATATTTTCAAATGAACATTACACAAGATTGTACATGGGTTTTTAGATATGTCTCATATTATATTTAATATAATTTTTTTCTGATGTACATAGTTTAAAACGATTAAATCTAACGAATCTTCATATGCATTTATTTTTGAATAAATAACAAAAAACTTGATGGCTAAATCGCAAACTTCTCACATATATCATTAAAAATGTGTACAAAAAAGTTTAAACCTCTAATGTCAAATAGAAAAAATTTCTAAGCATTTTAAAAACATGAATTAGAATAAAAGATGAACATGGAGAAAAAGAAATTTCAAGTTTTAATTTATTTGGGTAATTGCGCTGAGTATATTAAAAAAAATTATCATATCCCTTGATATGTTTGCTAAATGATTGAAAATGAGATCCCAAAATATTCACAAAAAAGTTTTAATTTAATATATAAAATAAAAAATCGATTTTTAATGAAATTTAAAGAAAACGTTACCCTTAAATTTTCTAAGTACGAAACAGAAACAAATGAGTAATTTTACTATTTAAATTTTAAAATTAGTAAGATATATAGTGTACGCACAATAAATTTGAGGTAACTTCTTATTTTCTTGTCCCAATTACTTTTTTTTATTAATTGTGTACAGATTATATTTTTACAATTATAATTTAAAACTTTTTGAAGATATAAGATTTAACCCTTTCGTGGTTATATATTACGCGCCCAGAATACCACTTAATTTGAATTGAGAAATGCCATACTGACACCGGAATTTTTAAATGAAAATTTTAATTTTACAAAGAACGTAAAAAAAAAACATTTATGTATTATGAAATAAATTTGTTTTAAAATTCCGGTGTCATTCAATCATTTTAGTATTTTATGAATAGAAATGCTTTAACCGTCAAAGGGTTAAAGGCTGCTAGTAATGGCCTTTTTGAAAAAGTATAAAATTAGAACAAGTGTAATTTTTAGGATTATCCGCAGATCAAAAATTTACTAACAACTAAAAACCATTTACCTTCAGTTTACAATGAAAAAAAAAAACGTAAGATTGTGAACCTTATCTTTCGAAATCAGCAAGAAAACGGCAGAACAAATTGTAGCGGAACAAATAGTTTTAACATTTTCCAGCAAAGTTGAAAAGTATTTAAGTAATGGATTTGTCTGGACAACTGACCATCTTTCCATTAGTCTGTCAATCTGTCTACCTGTCCGTCATAATACCTTGTGTATAAATATGCGTAAATATCTTATGCGTATTCTTCAAGTGGAAAACTATACGCACACACAGTAATTAAAATAAAACATAAATGTTATGCGTTAAATTGTGTATTTAGTAAATTAAAGTACATGTAAAATATAATCTTTTTAAGCTGTAATTTTTCATCAATATAATTTAACGCATTTCTACATTTGAGAATACTTATAATTAGGTAAATATCATCCAGAATATAAAATATTTAATAAAGATTAAAAAGATCATTCAAAAAATAAAGAATATCAATGAACAATTTTCTGTTGCATAAAGAAAGAGAAAATTTGTATCTTCAGAAAATATTTGAAAAGGGATTTAATATTTCTTTTTAACACTAATTTAAATAAACATTAAGAAGTAATATTTTCTCGTATCTTTATAAAATGTATCAAAAGTATTACATTATTCGTTTATATGCATTCCACGTTACCATAAAAGTAAATATTAAACGATTAACTTTAAATGTTAATAGTTTAGGAATTCTTTTAAGCAGTAATTTGGGTTATATTTTTTAACGTAAAATTTAGTGGTTGAGACAAAGAAAACAAGATGTATCTAAAATGATAATCAAACTTATTTGAAAATTTTATAAATTAAGACAAATGATTTAATTTTCTCTGAAACAATAGAAGAGCTCAGTGTATGAACATGTGAAGTGACAATTTATTAAACTTAAGAAAAGCAGTTGTAATGTTACTGATAAAAGATAACAAAGCCACGCACGTAACATCTTATACCACTGAAAAGCGCCTTTTCATAAGACTTAGTAGAACCAACTAATGTTCTACATTTTAGAAAGAAGACTGTAACATGTTCTTCTACATCTAAATCTCCATTTTTCAAAAAATGTTCATTGACTCAGCTCTTCAATTCTCAATCCATTTATTCAGTTAACAATATTGGTTGTTTAAAACGAAGCTGAACACATTTTTTTTTCTTCACTGTAATAGCCCAGGAACTGTAATATTGCCACGTTTTAGGCAAGTTTTTTTTGGTATGCATGATAGATTAGATAATACAGATGATGATATTACTAGTTAACTGGTCGTCAGGGGGATGTTTTAATAACAACATAGCTAACCTGCTTGTAATGAGAAATGACTCATAATCCGATTATTAGCGACGCCTGGGAATGGAAACAAAGTTAATAATGATTTCAAATTTTAAAATGCATAGATCATGACGTATGTTCATACATATGATCTACGCAAAAACCATATAAATTTTGCACTTTAGCCATGCCTACCTGTAATGCTCTTAAGGGATTTATTTATTCTATTAAAGTCATACCTTGTTTAGGCATTTCGATTATATTTTAGGTTAAATGTTTTCAACACAGTTAATTTTAGATGCTCTTTAAACTTTTTCAGGCAAAAGACAAGTTTACTCCAAAAATTTTTAAATAATTATTTTACACCTCAATTTACGAACAAATTTATTTGATATTAATAAAAATCTCTTTTTCACCTCTATTTTGATATTGATATATAACTAAAACATTACTGATGCCACTTGAAAATTTTGGCATTAAAATTAACTGTTTGCAAACTAACAAAGGTGCCTCTGAAAGGGTTAAATAATTTCATCTGTAAAATTTTCTTCGTATGACACTTCGCACTATCAGCAAAAATGCAAGTTTCTTCCACTAAATACTAACAAAAAGAGGTGTGTAATACTAAAATAATATTATAAACAAAAAAATACTAAATTATTTTATTTTATAAAATATTCCTAATTATTTAAAATGAGATTTCATACAATTATTAGGGTCATAGTTGTGTTTTGAACTTATAATTAGGAAATTTAGTTTTGCATAATCGAAATCTATTGCGATATTTTGATTGAAACTTAAACAAGAGTAAATAAATGTATATTTTAACCTTTAACTAATGTGGCTGAATTTGCAACGTACTTTAGTGTAAAGTAGTTTGTGAGACCACAAGATCGAAAGATGAATAAAAGACATGATTAACTCATAGGATGGTGTTTTTGTACTAAACCTTTTGAACGATACTATTATAATTGAGGAGCCCAAAAGCCAAGGGGTATAAGGGACAAAATTGAAAAAAAATGAGTTACGTGCGCAGGCCATCTGGAAAAAGGTCTATTTATTTGTAGGTAAGGTGTTATGAAAGATTTTTTAATTATGTCCTGCCTTTTAGGGGTCAGTTACTTAACCTCTTTCCCGAAACTGTGAAACGCCTGGAGGCCAAGGGATATAAGTGCAATTGTATCCATCGACGTCTATATAGCTGAAGCGCAACCAACGACAAACAAGACCAGTTCATATCTGAAATCACCCCGGGAATTTTACCATTTTTTAACGGCGATTTATACAAAAAAGACGATCGCATGCCGATTTGTGCCAATCACAGTTTAAAGATTATTCACTTCATGTGACGTTTAAATGTTGAGCCACTTATACCATCCTTTATAAAGTCAGTGAAAGATATCCGAACAATGCAATAACTGCATTTTGAGAAAAAAGAATCCTTTATATTAATCTGCAAAAAAACTGCTCGTGGTGAATTAGAACCTTTCCAAGAGCTAAAGATGAACTCCAGCCTTGCCGAAAAATGCCCTAGAGTTTTGTCTGAGTTTCCCGTAGCAGAAAAAATCTTAAGCATCATAAGTTTAAAAATCTCATCGAACTATTACAGTTTGTACCTCCCGTGTACTACTTTTTCTAACGAAATATTTTTCATCAAGTGGCACCAGGACAAGCCTCGCATGCTTCTGGAGACCAGGCTGATGAGTATAGTTGTGCTTATGAAACGGACGAGGATGAGATTAGTAAATGTGTTGTTCTCATGTCATAACTTGAAAAAATATTGTTCCATTCCATATTTTCAAAATATTTTTCGTAATTTTTTTTTCCTCTTTAGAATTTGCTTTTTCAACATATTAAATAAATGCAAACGGTTAACAAGTAAGAAAAATCAAACGGTAAACATGGATTGTGAAACACTTTCCTACATTTCCTGAAATCTTTAGCAAAACTTCGCTATTTAGGGTAATAAAGCGTTATTGTCCATAGCCAAATATGTATTTTAATACTTTAAAAAGCCCCGTTTGATCTGTTGGTTGATATATATACTTTATAACGGAGAAATTTAACTTAGGAAGAATACGCGTAACATCGAAATTTCTCTTTCATCACTTTATACTAATAGATGAAAACATACTAGTATACTTTTGTTAATCTCTGTAGTTTACATAGAATCTTTATTATACGGCAGTATTTAGCTAAACTTTAGTTTAAACTAAAACACTCTTAAGGCTACTGAAATCGCATTTCCAGAAATTATCATCCGTAGGTGACCATGCATCTAAATCTGTGCGTGGTCCTGTATATCATTTTATCTATATTCTACAAACATTTCTTAGTAAACTGAATGCAATTCAGTATAAAAATACATAACTTATTTAAAAACAATCTTTAAGTAAATTTCACTCATATTCAATAACCTTTAAAAGATCTTTTGTGTAGCCCTGTATATCAACTATAGAATTTATATATACCATGTAATATGTATAAATTTAGTGAAACTTAAAAGCGCATAGCATAATTAAGACATTTTATCCTTCCATCAACCATATCGATAAAATACAGTATTTTGAATAGAAATACTGTATTATTTGAAATCTTTTGTTTATGCCTGTAAATCCTGTACACTTCGTAATATGTGCGAAATAATTTATATTACGCTTCAGCAACGTAAATAAATTTTATTGTGCATGAAAATTTTAATATAATTAAAATGTATCGCAAACATTTCCCCCTTTACCATTATGTAATGGAATTATTTTTTATGGTCTTGTAAATGAATAATAATTATTCTTTTCACCAGATATTTTACACCGGCAAATGCATATTTTATTGCACTTTGTAGTGCATAAACATTTTATTATGTTTGACAGGGTGTAACATCCTTAAAATCCATTTGAAACGATTTTGTCCCCTTAGTCCGTAATGAAACGAAAACTTTTGACTGGCCTTGTAAATAAACCACTAACGCTAGAAACTTTATTTGAAATAGGATTCGTACTAGGATGAACATCAATATTCTCCAAAAATTTCCGGGTAATCGAAGTATATATACGAGAGCACGGAGAGACGGCCAGATGACCAGACATACGAACTGAAATTATATTAATTTTTCAACTTTGTTGGAAAGTGTTAAAAATTATAAAATTTCAATATTTCAAAACTTATAATAAAAATTTAAAACTTATGTTAGAACAATTTTTTTTCATCCGTTTCTATCAACATTGTTCTTAAATTTTTCGCAAATTCATATTTTACTTCATATTTTTTTCCATTTTAGAACTTTTATTTAAACAAAATGTTGTCCTTTCATTTATTTATATCAACATTGTTCTTAATTTCTTCATAAATTAATTTTTTTATTTCATAGTTTTTCATTTCTTGTGTTCATTCAAAACTTGCACCCTTTGACTACCAAGCAGTTTTCATTACTGCTTGGAAGCCAAAGGGTACAAGTGCCGAATGATGATAAACATTGCTTAGTTATAAATTTAAAAGAAATTGTACCCCCCCCCCTTTTTTTTCAAAAAAATTATAAAAATTAGGATTCAAAGATCAATATGAAATAAGTAAAAGTTTCATATCTCAATTCACTCAATTACAATCAATGTTTAACTTTGAATTCAATTTTCTCGAAATCTAAATTTTGTCGCTTGTACCCCTTGGCTTCTGGGCTCCTCAATTAACATTCACTTATTTAAAAATCTCTGGTGACAGAAGAAAATTCCAAATGAAATAAAATTTAGGTAATGTCTCTAATTAAGTTGAAAAGTACAAGTTAAACTATAAAAATTGATAAAAGCAGGTATCAGTGAGACTCAGGTCCTGACGAGCGCACGGACGGGCCCTTGCCCTGTGTACGAAATTTCTGAGGGGCACAAAAATTTTTATAATTTCATTTAAAATCATTAAGAAAAATCATAATCGTGAAAAAAATGACATTTAAGATATTGATATGATGAAATGACAAAAATGGATCTCAATTTGTGTTTAAAACCACATTTTAAAATAATAGAAAATATATTTTATTCTTATTTCTAGAACCGTTTTTCAATTTTCTAGTTAGCTTAATTTTTTTTCTTTTGAATAATTTTGCAATATAAAAAAAACGGGTATGGCTCTTGGAATTTCTAGATCAGGAAATTCTTAGGTACCTGTTTTTTCATGAAAAATTACTCTTAAAATTAGGTGAAATTTTACGCGTTTGAACTAGATTAATTTTTTTAAAGAAAATCTTATATTTTATATGGAAATTAACGATATCCGTACGAACCTTCTTTTAACATTAAAAAATATATATCGACACTTTGCCCGATTTTGCTGTAAGCTGTCCCCTGAAGGTGAAACAATAAAATGTATAACAATAACACATGCTCCGGTGAAATTTAAATCATAATTTTTAATCTTATTATAACGCATATTGTCTCGCAAAACTTAAGACACACTTTTTGTATTGCCTCTTTTTTTTTTCTCAATGAAAAGCAATAAGAGGAGTAATAAAGGGAAAAAAATCTCTTTAAATGCATTTCAGTGTCTAGTTTCAACGCTATAAAATAAACAACAGACAGAAGTAGAAAGTCATGCAAAAGTGGATTTCTTTTTTCTTTTCTTTTTTTAGTGGGTGTGTTTGTGAAGAAAGATACACAGGATCTAAATATTGGGTTGGAGAAAAAGTAATTTCGCTTTTTTTTGTATTTTTCAAAATGAATTTATTTATATAAATTTAAAAAACTATCAATAAAATATGCACGGTTTTGTTTGATGACGTTTTGCTATTTTTCTGCTAAAACCATAATTTCGTCACATTAGAACTTCTGAGATTTCTGAGTGAAAAACTGAACAGGATGATTTTCACAAGCCTATTTTGAAACCAACTGAATATAATTAAGAGAATTCTGCAGAGAGCGGAACAAATAGTAATCGGTCGGGGACAGGTGCGGAATTTACGGTGGGTGCATCGAAAAATCCCGGCCGAGCTCTCTCAGTTTTTGCCGAGTGACTAAAGATGTGGGTGGTTTAGCGTTATCGTGATGGAAGACCTTTCCTAAGCCTTTCCTATTGATCAATTCTGGTCAGGTTTTTTATACGCTTGCTTCAATCGCATTAATTGTTCATAGTAGACAGTTGAATTAATGGTTTGGCTAGGTTCGAGCAGCTCATAATGGACAATTTCTTTCCAGTCCCATAACACTCAGCATCACCTTCCTTGGCGTCAATCCAGGCTTTGCCACCGTTTTGGAGCATCTTTTTTGCACATTAATGTCTCACAAGACTCACTTTTCATCACCTGTAATCATTTGTTTCATAAATGGTTTGAATTCGTTCTGTTTCAGTAGCGATTCACCAACGGAAACTCTGTACATTAAATATTTCAATGTAAGTTCATGGGGAACCCAAGTAACGAGTTTCTTTTGGTATCCAATCTTATCTGAATGGTTCAAAACTGTTTTATGGTCAATGTTTAGTATCGTAGCAATGTCGCAGGAAGAAATATGTCGGTCTACCTTGATTTTGTTTTATTTCATCGACTTTTTCAACGATTGGCCGGTCTGGGCGAGGTTCATCTTTAATATCGAAATTTCTGGAACGAAAACGAGCAAACCATTATTCAAACCATTGATCAACATAAACGCCTCGCAATTTTCGATGAACCTGCGCTGCATTTTACCCTTTCCGGAAGTAAAAAGAAAAATGTGACGAATATAATCTTCTGGAATATTAATTTTTAAAACGCAGTACCTTTTGACTGATTAAACAGATGACGCTACTTTTATATCTAGAATATTCTACAGACTGTTGCCTTTCAAAAACTGTGTAGTATGGGTTAATTGAGTAGAGTCAGGTGGGGTAAAATGGGTAGTCAAAATATAAGGTTTAAAAGCTAATTATTTTTAATTACGTTTTCAGTTTTTTCAGTTGAATGTTATAATTGGCTGTTCTGAGGGTTCTATACAACAATTTATATTTTTTCAATAGATTCTTCATAAATGAATGGCAACACCTTAAACTGAAGTGGACAAATTTAAGCCATGTGTAATCTGTTTTAACTTTCACTCTAAATAAAAACGAGTGACTATTCACTCCGGAGGAGTGAATACTCACTCTATCGAAGACTCAAAATATGCCCAACCTCATTAGACTGACTATTCACTCTGAGCAAAAGTGGAATCGTTGACTCTTTGAAAGAGTGAATACTCACTCCTGGGAAGTGAATATTCACTCTAAATAGGGGTCAATAATCACATTTTCAGGGGAGTGACTATTCACTTTTGCTAGAGGAGTGCGTTTTTTCACTCCTGGTAGAAGTGAGTACTCACTCTTACGGAGGAGTGACTATTCACTCTTGCTAAAGGAGTGCGTTTTTTAGTGGTTTGTTTTAAAAGAATCTTATCTTTCTGAGCGTACAATGAAAATAAATACAAGCATGGTAAAGACTGGAATAAAATACTTTATTAGCAATATTTATTTAATTCATAGTATGTAACATTAATTGAACTTTTTAAGGGAAAACATAATTAAAGTTACTATGAATTACATCAGATTATTAACAGAAAAAACTATTTTATTCCAATCTTTCCCCTTGTGCTTGCTTTCATTGGTAGCCCCATAAATATATGATAGTTTTAAAATGCCCATAAGCGCAAGATATTAAACAGTTTTAAAATCTTAAACAGTCAGTATTTTTTTTTTCAGATACCCATTAATTTTTACATATTATTTTAATAATTTCGTAATGCAAGTTTTCTATATTCTTTTTCTTTTTTTTTACGTGTAGTTAAAATCTTTTTTGCTCAGAATCACATATTAATACAACCTGTATTCTGTATTTATAAAACGACATGGAAAGTCACATTTAATTTAAATTTTTTATTCCCATATACAGAGTAGATATGCCAGTAATGGACACCTTTAAGGCTTCTGTCCCTGCTGGCGAACACACTCACGAGGTAACTAGTAAAATTCTATGGGGATGGACTTTTCTAATATCTCGTTTGCATTTCGACATTTTATTTATTTTTATTTATTTATTTATTTATTTATTTATTTTTATTTTTATCTATTTATTTATTTATTTATTTATTTTTGCATTGGATAGCTAAAGTTTGTCTCTACATCATTTTTTTTCTATTTTGGTCGCAGATATTTTTTATAGTTACCTTCGCTTTCAAAACCGGTACCAAAAATGAAAGTGTTATTCTAAAAAATATCTGCTACCAAAATTGAAAAAGTAAATGTAAACAAATATTTAAGACAGAAAATATGTTTTTAATGACATCTGTAAGTTAAGTGTTTTTATTTAAATGATGAATGAGTAAGCCCTATAAGCCCCTCTTTGACTGTGCCCTTAAATAATATTCTCGGCTTCGTGAGTGGTTTGATTGCCAGATTATAAAATAGGCAAAACATAAGTTCTTTTTAAATAATAATAATAATAAATGTATAAAATATTGAATTTTTATTAGTCACATTAATATAACTTTTTATAAAAGTTTTGGTGTCATTAGTACATTTTGATAAGTGTACTTTAAAAATAATACTTGATTATTTCAGTTTTCCTTTAAGTCAGTTTACTTTATGCACTATAAACATTCCCCAAAATTGCATTTTTAGCAATGCCTACATTACTGGAAAATAATTATTTATATATAAACAAAGCAGTTATTTATCTCTATTATAATTTATTATCTCTATTTATTATCTCTATTATTATTTATCTCTAAATATTTCATTTTATATAAGGCATACTATGAACTTTTAAAATTACTACTAGAGCAGTTTTATCACATCAGGAATAAAAATTCCTTTGTTTCAATGCTTAAATATCATGTTTTATTTTTACATGTCTAGAATTACATGTGTGACGGAAAAAAAAGTTTATAACAGATGGACATTTTACAACGGAATAAAATACATTCTTAGATTCAACAATTTCTCAAAAGTCGTGCCACATAAGAAATTCCTCTTGGAATTACGCATTTAACTTCAAAAAGAAAAAAAAAGTGAATGCTTTAAAACAGTATCGGAATAATAAAATCATGTAACAGCTAACTGATGTTTATATTGTATGACGAATGAACAGAAATGTTTTTGTGTCAGCATTTTTTCCCCCTGAGGAGGTAAGATACAGAATAGCTGACATAGAAATAATATCAGAAATGAATAAAGAAATGACCTCATGGAAGCAAATGATTTTCTGCATAAACGTGAAACTTTTGGGAACAAAAAATTAAAATTAAACATAGCTTACCTTGATAAATAGTATCCTTTGTTTTATAAATAATAATCCCTTGTTTGGTAAATAATATCCGTGTACTGTAACCCCTTTGTTATTGAGTATTAATGAAGTAATACTTTTTTTTACTGAATTATTTTTTTCCATTGTGATTCTAGAAAAGTTTAATCTGGTTTTTGGATTATCTCATATCATACATATCGAAGTATATCATTCAAAGATCGAAATTTATAATACGTTTGAATATTATTAATAAAAATTAAATTAACGGAGGTCCACATATGTGACCGGGGAAACGAAAGATTCATTCCAAAATGGCGGCAACATTTTTCTTATCAGTAAAGGAAGTGAGAAGACATTTCTCATTGGCTGATGAGTCACTGTTGCCTACGGAGTGAGTATTCACTCTTTCGAAGAGTAATTGCTGACTCTTAAAAAGAGTGCGTTTTAATACCAAATAATCGTCATTTTCCAGGTTATATTATGAAATGGAGTATTTCAAAATTAAAAATTGACATATTTTGGTGTTTTTTATTATATTTTACTTCATATATTGGTTCAAATTTTAACGGATTTTTTTTTAAGTTTATAATGCCGGGCTTTCACTCTCATTAGTGAGACCAGTCATTATCATCAGTGGAGTGACTCTCTCACTCTCGATTATAGAGTGAGACTATTCACTCCTTTGTATAGAGTGGAAATTTCCACTCCTTTAGGAGTGTATTTTTACAAAAGTCACTCCAAAAAGAGTGAAAATGGCACTCACTCTCCCTAAAAGTGAGTTTTTCACTCTTTTCACTTTTAGAGTGTTCATCTCCAGGTCCTGATTATTAAAGAATTTGTATTATTGTATCATAATATTTTTAGTTATATATTTTTGCTGCTGCTACAACTTACAGGCAAGGAAAAAATGTTTTTAATTTTTTTTTTAATCTCATTTTTTGAAAATGGGGTAAAATGGGTATGTGGTTAGGGTTAACATTTCAGCAACTTTTTTATAAGATTCAGCATGATATATATTTTTTTTTGAATGACTACAATTCATCGGTGGTAAATTAAAAAAGATAGAAACATAAAAATATGCAATGTAATACTTAATTACTCAAATAAAACATGTACTGATTTCTCTGAATTAATAGAATTGAGACACAGATATTATGCTACATTTTTATTGTATCAAATGTTTTGTGTCAGTTTTTCCAGGTGAAATCCTGTTCTTGTTCTTTCAGAGATGGCAAAAACAACAAAATGGCAATAGAAATCCATGGATAGTTTAGCAAAAAATATTATTTAGTTTTTTTATTATTATTATATAGTAGAATCGTGTGCAGATTCTCCTAACTTTGACTTACATAATTTAACATATCGGATATAGTGCGTCAAACATAGCAAAGATGTAACTAATTTTATAAATATTCAGATTTTGGTACAACCAGCATCTCGCACCCGAACTTTATTTGAGTAGCACATTTTTCTTTAAGAAATGGAACAATGTGATAAGTTTGATAGACTACCTAGCGGAATGGCAACTTTACATCCAGTGTAGAGGTAAGCTGTGTTGCAGAGGGGTTAGGGAGCCGTTAAAAAAATTGTTTAAATGCGGCTGGTAGCCACAAAATAAAAAATAACTATTAATAATTAATTAATGCTTAAGAGAGTAAATAATTAATGAGAACATGTTAAAAACATGTAGTTTAACAAATTGAAAAGAAAAATAAAATAAAATAAAAAAGAAAAATTCCATTTGATCCATAAGGCCATGGCCAGGCTAAAAAGCTACCGGGTAATGACTCAACTGTAAAAAAAAAACTCTTTTCAGAGACCATACATTTTAATTTAACAAAAATAATTGCTAATAATAGCAGGTTAACTTTTTGCTTTTTTTAATAAAAAAAATTAAGAAATACTTGAAAAAATGTGCATATTACAAAATTAATTTAAAAAAAAAACTGTTGATGCGAGTAGAATAAAAAAGTAGAATCAAATATAAAATGTTACCTTTAAAAAATTAATGTGAATAGACGTGATCTACGAGTCGTGTCTTACCGTAAATTTTGCAATTTTTTGTAATGTTCAAAAAAGAAACTGGACATACCAATGGATTCCAGAAGCTTAAAAAGGTTAATATTAACAGTAGTTATCCTAATAGATTAATTACTATTTAACAAATATTTCATTGTCTGAAAGATATCGAATGCTGTTGTTTTGCGTACTATTCAATTATGACAATACGCTAACGAAGAATTTTCGGAAATGTTTAGAAATTATCATATTACAATAATACATAACTTATATGACAACTTGATAATATTTTTTGCGCTTTATTATTCTTTCATAAAAATAACTTTTATTTTAAGTTTAAATAGTGAAATATATGTTTAAAACAAAAGAATCGCAAACGGCGCAAAAAGGATTGAGCAAGTTTTTATTATTATCATTAGGGGAGACCGGGGCACGTTGGCCCAGTTTCTTTATGTTATTTTTTTTTAGTACCTAAATTTTGTTTATTTTCAGATGTAGTATTTTTTTACTATACCTAATACATTTAACTAGTGAAGAAAACGCTTACTTTTAATTAATATGAAATTTTAAAAACTTTATGAATTTAGTTATGGTGTGATGTCATGTGGGCCAACGTACCCCATGCAGTAGGTTCAACGGGGTAGGTTGGCCCATTGAGTGGGGCACGTTGTCCTGCAATGCTTTTTTTGTTTTTATTTAGAAATTAAATAGAATTCATAATAGTGAACAGGAACTTAAATGCATGTATATAAAAATATTTGCAAATTAAGTTTACAAAGCAGAGGGATCATTGCAGTGAATACATTCAAAGTATAATCCACTAACTTCTTTTCGAACACATTTCACATGAGCCCAACGTTTGCAACTCACGCACTGAATCCATTCTTCCCCAGGCATACTTTGATTAAACTCCTTCAGACAACGTAGGCAGATATTGTCTTCGTCTTCCTCATCGTCACTTTCTTAACTAAATTTCTTCTTCCTCTTTTGACGGTTCACACCACTATATCCAGGTTGTGAAGGATCAAAAGGAAACAAAATCTTTTTCACAGATTGCTTTCCTTTGCGTTTTTCAAACGTTCTTCCTTTGCGTTTTTTAAACGTTCTTCCTTTGCGTTTTTTAAACGTTCTTCCTTTGTGTTCTTCTTTTAATATCATTTTTAATTTTGGCACTATTTCTTGCTTCTGTTGCTTTTTGTTGTTGTTCAAGAATTAATTTGACAATGATGTATGTGAGGACTGCAGAAGTTCTTTTCATTCAATTCGAAGCATTTTTCTTCCTTGACTCTGCCTTTTCGAATGATCCAATGTCCTCAGGTGTTGGAGTTGTCTTCCATGGAGACAGAGGAGATGTGGTAGGCACATCTATAGAAATAGGCCTACCCATAATTACCTGGGTTTCATTAGAAACTTCTCCAATCGCTTTGCCATGCGTGGTTGAAGGCTTTGGTCTATCACTGACATACGAAGGCATGAAATCAGAGTCAGTAAAAACATTCCTATTGAAAGGGCATATTCCAGTTATCTCAAAACCTGATGTTATATTAACTGGATTTATTACATTGGGAAGAGCAGTTTTCACAATTCCTGGAATATTGTTGTTGAGATTTAATTTAATAAACCTTAAGAAGTGATTTTTATTTGAATAGAATAGAAAATAAAGTACCTTTCTTTATCCTCTGGTTTTGTTCGACGTTTTCAGAACGTAAGATATATCCTTCTTGGTATAATATTGCTGGTTGTGGAATAACTTGGAAAACATTGTCTGGAAAAACATTCGTTGACTTGTTTGTTGATTTTATACCTTCGAATATGAATTGTTACAGAAATAAAAATATGATTTGATGGGATTTTTGAAGCGATTTAATAGACTTCACCAAAACGTAAACATACTTTGAATCAGAACATTCTAAACTGTCACGCAGTCAATCTGCAGAATAAAGAATAATCTAAAAAGATGAATTGCAAATGAATACATACAAATTATATCTATGAAAAAACATATTATGAATTTTAAAGTACAAATGGACAAGAAATAATGAGAAATAATTGATTAATAAAGTCATTACAGCTTCGTTCTGTCAACATCAAATTTTTTGGTGCTGCCATCTGTCATCACGTTACAGAAATAATTAGTGTCTTTTTACTGAAGATTTCCTTTTAGGATTCAACAATTGTAAATGGTCATAAGGCTTCTATTAGTTGTCACTCAACCATCACAGGCTGAATTAACATATTTTTTGAATGGACCATGAATGTGCTGTCCAATGGGTGCAGCTTATAGCTACAATGGGCCGGGAAAGACCGGGCCAACGTGCCCCAACGTAAGTGGGCCAACTTGCCTTCTTGCCATGTTTGAAATTCTTTTGCTATTCTACACATTTTATAACAACATTTAATAATTATTGTCATATCAAAAGTATCGTTATAAATTGAATTTTCAAAATATTATTCACTTTTGTTCTTCTGAAGTATCTCTTGAGAGCATTAACACTTTCTGCACACTAACGAAAATTTGCTTCGAGATCGACGAAAGTGAAAAATCAACTTTGTTCTTAGTTTGCTTTTGTTAAGAGAATTGAAATTCGTGGAAGGGTAGGGGAACAGGTTTTCTAACATTTTACTGTACTTGTGGCGACATCTGGCGACTGGTTTGACAAATTGGCCAACCTACCCCTATGGCCAACGTGCCCCGGTCTCCCCTACTACTAAATTTGTAAATATAAATGAAGTCATATAAGAAATGCATAGACATATATTAGCATTATTACATGTAAACATTAGCAAAAGAATTTCTCAAAACAACATAAAAAATGTACATTTAATAACACGCCATACCGAAAAGGTTAAAAACATAGAAACATGATTGTTATAGACGGAGATAAAACAAGTGAAGAAGAGTGATCGAAAATCGTACCGAAAGTTTCTTTAACCATCTAATTCATATGGTCTCCATACGATGAAAGATAAAAATTGCCTTATAAAGAAAAAGAAAATCAGCATTCATTTATGGAAATCTCATTTATGGACAGATAATAGCTAGCATGCAACACAATAATAAAATATTGAGTTGACAACTAAATTCCTACCATTTTAAATAATTTTTGCTCTACCGGAATCTATTTTTTTAACAAGTTGATTTATAAACTAAATTTATCAAAAAAAAAAGATTCTATACACATATATATATATATATATATATATATATATATATATATATATATATATATATATATATATATATATATATATATATATATATACATATATTTAAGGTTGTACTCATCTGCTCTGCTCAGCAAGCGCAAAACGTTTTGACATATTATATATTAATTTTTTAATGGAAAGATATAAAATTGAAGAATTGACTATGGAATCAATTTTGAATTGAACTTTGATTTCCATTTTTTGATCAATACATTACCTATCGAATTGTAAGCGATTTTCTTCCTATGCGTTTATCTTCCTTTCTAAGACTTTGTCGGAAAATGCGTTCAAAACGTCATCTTTGACGGCTTGTTCTGAGAACTATCGTTTTTGCAAAAAAAAACAGAAAAAGAGTGCGAATAGATAGTTTCTGAATAACAACACCTCCTAGTTGCATGCATTTCCGAACAAATATGAATGTTATGTTAAATATTTTGCCCTTTTTGATTTAAGAATAACCATAAACAATTTAAACTAACTAGAACCTAGTTGCCGACCCAATATTGTATAATGGATTCTAATTTACCGCAAAAAAAGAAAATAAAGAAAAATAATTTATGCATGAGAGTGTTAATATTCCTTTCAAAGCACTTTATTACTGATCAGTAAGACCACACATGGTATTACACTAATTTTCTTTTTGAAACTGATTAATAGCTATTTTTTTACACATTCGCTGCCGATCACGCTCCAGCCGTGATGTGGGGGTGAAGTCCAATAGCCAGTCGCGTGCTGGGGCGGGAAAATTTTTTACTGATTCTTTGTTATAAAAAGTAAATCGGCTTCTGGGAAAAACCCACTTCTACAGTGCGGCATTAACTATGATCACATCTTCATGTAAGCTGCAGCGAACGTGTTAATCAAATTAAAAATTCTTCTTCACGTCGGGTCTTCACGTAGGTGAGTCCCATCTGAGAACTCCCGAATGGCATCAGTGACTTCATACTGATTCACTGACATTTACTTATATGTAAGATAGAAGTCTTTTGATAACGATGGTACTTGAAGAAGCTTGAATAGTCATCTAATATATTGTAAGAATTAGTAAATCCGAAACGTCTAAGAACTGCCCAAGCTAAGATCTTGGTTTAAAATCGGATTTTTGTACTGTCAGATGGGGATATCCGAAATTTGTTAAGAATTTTATGATACAAAAAATATGTTGGTCTGGCATTAGAGGGGAGCATTTAGGTATTATTTCTGCATCTATAAGAGGATGCTGTTGATTAGAACCAGGACTTTACAGAATACTTGAAAATCGCATTTAAATTTTTGACGTAATTATGTAATTTAAGCTGTTAATAGAACCCTTAAATGTAATTTTTTAATTAAAGTTAGCGGCCAATAAAATATAGTCCGAGTGAAAATTTCAACATTTGGCTTTAAAATGGCAAAATTAATTAAATAATTAATTAATTAATTAATTAAAATTAAAATTAAAATTAAAAACCCAGTGAAATTGAATATTAGGTGGTAAAATGTATTTCCAGGAAATTTTTTAATACCGACACCGAGCTTTAGACCAGAAACCGTTCGAAAAGCAGGTAAATACGCTACCACAGAACTATCTAGCATACTTAAAAATGACTGAAATTAATTTTCTATTTTGAAATCGAAATGATGGAAAGTGTCAGGTATCATTATATTTACTTTAATTAAAGTAATATAAAACTTCTCTAAAATTTTATAATATTTCGTGTAGTAAGTGCTATTAAGCTATATGTATATAAAATTTTAAATCTGTGACTTATACAGTTTTCAAGAAAATCCATAAAAAATAAATATAGAATAACAACAAATTGTATAATCTCCATCATTAGAAGGAGATTAATATTAAATATTACTTTTGTATTCCCTGCTGATTAAGTACTTTATTTTTTTTTAAATCAGTGAATCTCAAAGTTGGTAATATCCCTATTCCCTCAGTCGGCGAATAATGAAATTTAGATAATGATTAACAACTTTAGTATAAATTTTATTCACTAAATCCATTTAAATCTACTGCGGGATATCTAAAAGCAATTTGTAATTTTTTGATTTCTTCGTGTTTGAAAACAGCCGTTTCTATACATTAAATCAATATATTACCTTTCAGAAGTAACCGATTTGATAAGAAATCATCTCTTTTAAAAGCAATTAAGAAAAGTGTGCTATTTCAATGTAAAATTCATTCAGTTTTTAAAATACTGATTTTTAAGAGGAAAAATTTTTTCAATAGTTTTTTTTTTTAAATAAAAGCCTTCCGGAAGAAAATATTTATTCTTGAATAATCTTAAACTAAATTTACATTTCATATTTTATTTGAAAAAAGAAGGGAATTTTCCAGTTGCAGTTGAATATTAATTTGAATGCAAACTCGGATTTTCTTTTTCTTTTCTTATATATATATATATATATATATATATATATTATATATACACAATAAGAATATAGCTTAAGGGAACTTATAATATTTTAATAAATTCACTCTGTTTAAATGAAAAAAAGAAGTTCAAAGATTTTTATTTTAAAATTCATAGATTAAACTGTCGTATATTCGTAACGAAGTAAAAAACTGGAAATATTTGAAAGACTTGTTCTGAAATTTATTTAAGGTATCCTATCATGAACTGGACGTTTTGATTAATAACTGGTAAAAGTTGCATATATCGAAGTTATTCTTGTGCAAGTATAGTAAAGTCCGCAAAGCTCGGAATATTTTTGAAATGCATTGCAATTTAGTATAGTATCTCATAAATAGAAGGCATTCTAAAAAGTAGTTTTAAAGTGCATTTTCTAAAAGTGGTTGATGTACTGCACTTACCTCTAATCAGTTGGCGAGAAAGGTATCCCATACAACTAACAGTCATGTGCTCTAAGTTGGGGCCTCTAACAGCAATTTTTATGAGCGGGAAAACATACGTGAGTATTGCATTTAAATTTTAGATGTATTTTTACCTGTTGAAAAAAAAACCTTTAAGCTAACAACAAAAAAGCGAAAATTCTTTTAGTTAAATCCAGCGGGCTGTAAAATATAATCCGAGTGAAAAATTACATTTTTATTTTAAAATGATCCCCCTCCCCCAAAGAAAAAATCCTGCAAAATTAAATATTAGATAATAAAATCTATTTCGGAATTTTTTTCAAACGCCAACGCCGAGGTTCGAACCTGAACAGCAGGTAAATGTGCTATTACAGAAATATCTAGCATAGTAGAAAATTAATAAAATTAAGGTTCTCTTTCCAAATCTAAGTAGCGTAATACGTCAGATATCATTAAATTTGATGTAAATAAAGTAATGTAGCACTTTTCCAAAATTTTATAATTTTTCTGTGGTAAGTGATATTCAGCTATAAGTACATAAAATTTCAAATCTTTGACTAATACAGTTTTCAAGAAAGAACTCTGAGACAGACAGACAAAGAAATAAGTCGTATAGGATTTCGTTCATGTGAACTAATCCATGAAAAATTAAGCATAGAATAGCAAAATAATTAAACAACTTCCATCATTAGAAGGATATTAAAACTAAATATTACTTTTGTATTCTCTGCTGATTAAGTTGAAATACTTTATTTGTTGTTTCCAAAGTTGTTAATGCCCCACCAGTGGCTGAGAGGTTCGGACCTCTCAACTGGTAGACGGCAGGTGCTGGGTTCGAACCCAATCGCGGCTGTCGGCCTAACCGTTTGGAGTTTTTCGTGGTTTTCTTCGAACCTTGCGTAAATACGGGTTAGGTTCCCTTAGAAAGACCCCCCACGGAGGGTACACCCCCTGGTCCTATATCCCTAGCGTAGATGATCGGACGACAAAAATCAACCAACCAACCAAAGTTGTTAATATCCCTTTCTCCTCAGTCGGCAAATAATAAAATTTAGATAGTGATTTACAACTTTTATATTAAATTTATTCACTAAATCCATTTAAATATATTATATGATCGCTATAAGCAATTTGTAGTTTTCTGACTTCTTCCTGTTCAAAAACAGCCGTTTCTGTACATTAAATCAAAATATTATCTTTCAGAAATAACAGATTTGATATAAAACCATCTTTTTAAAAAGCAATTAAAGAAAGCGTGCTGTTTCAATATACATTTATTCAGTTTTTAAAATACTGACTTCTAAGAGAAAAAGTAGTTTTCATAGTTTTCAAAAAAATAAAGGCCTTCAGGAAGAAAATATTTATTCTTGAATAATGTTAAACGAAATTTACATTTCAAGTTTTATTTCAAAGTTAGAGTGAAATTTTCCAACTGCAGTTGAATATTAATTTGAAGCTAACTCGGATTTTCTATTTCTTTTTTTTCAATAAGAATATGGCTTAAACGAAGGTAGAATATTTTAATAAATTTCTTCTCTTTAAAAAGAAATAAAAAGATCAAAGATTTCTGTTTTAAGATTCAGGGATTAAACTGTCGTATACTTATAATGAAGGGAACTGAAAATATTTAAAAGTCTTGTTTTGAAATTTATATAAGGAATCCTATCATGAACTGAATGTTTTAAATATTTAATATCACGTAAACGGTTGCAGATATTGAAGTTATTCTTGCGCAAGTATAGTAAAGTGCATAAAGCCATGAATATTTTTCAAATGCATTATAATTTAGTGTAAAATCTCATAAATAGAATGAATGCACTGCATTGTGTTAAAATGTAATACTTTTGCAAACCCTTGAGTTTCAAAGCACATTTTTTTTTCATTTTCAAGATTTAAAAAATGAATAATTTATATAGGGTATTCTAATATAAATAAACGTTTTGAAAATTCTAAAACAATAAAGTTTTACCGACACTGAAGTTTTCTTACAGGCGAATATAGCAAAATGCTTAAGGTCAGGATTTTTTTTGAAATGCATCAGCGTTTATTATTAAAAATTTCCCTAATAGATGACGCTGCATTGTTTTAAAATATAATACACTGATAAACTCTTGAATTTCAAATCACAGAAATTTCTTTTATCTTATTTATAGTTAAAAAATTGCATAATTTTTATCAGGCATTCTAACATAAACTAAATGTTTTAAAGATTCAGTAACAAGTATAAGGTGGCGATATTGACGTTATTTTTGCATGTGTATATAGTGAAGTGTGTAAAACAAGAGAATATTTTTGAAATAAACCGTCTTTTAGTATAGAATCTCCCCAATAGGCAGTACTGCATTAATTTGGACTACGATACCCTGATAAAACCATAAATTGCATTTTTTTTTTTTTTTTTTTTTTTTTTACTAAACGAATTGAACAATTTATATAGGGTGTTCTAACGTAAACAGAAAGTTTAAAAAATTTAACAATAGGTAAACAGTTCTACATATTGAAATTATACTTGCAGATGAGTATAGTAAAGTGCATAAAGCCGGGAATATTTTTAAAATGCATCGTCATTGTTTGTATAAAATCTCACTAATGGACTTCTTTTCTTTAAAGTCAAATAGTTTAAAAAGAGTTTAGAAGTGTTAAGTTTAAAGTCTTAAAACTTATCTTTTATTGCGCTTAAGATTAAACAAAATGCATAATTCAAACGAAATATTCTAATGTAAACCGAACGTTTTTAATATTCAATAAGAGGTATACGGTTGCGATATTGAATGTGAAAAACCAGGAATTGAATGCGTAAAACTAGGAATATTTTTCAAATGCATCATAGTTTAGTATAAAATCTCATTATGTTTTAAGGTCACTAACAAATCTTCAAGTTTCAAAGCACAAAACTTTTTTTATCATTTTTAAGACTTTATAAACAAAACGAATAATTTACAAAGAGTATTCTAATGTAAACTAAACGTTTTGAAAATTTAATAGCAGGTAAAGTTTTACAGACATTTAAGTTTTCTTGCAGGTGAATATATGATAATAAAGTGCGTACATCGAGGAATATTTTTGAAATGCACGTCGTTTAGTATAAAATCTCACCAATACACCGGCACTGGTTTTATATGATAATCATTCTGTTTGGTTATGTCCCCGCATATTAATGTTTAAAAATATGCAGTTAGTCTTTTATAGATAATTATTTTCACTTCTATTATTTGAAAACGTTTTTAAATAAAATTATTACTGTTGCCAGTTATCTCAGTGTTATGAAATGTGCATGCAAAACTTTTAATTCTAATTTTTACATTTTATTATTTCAAATTGTTGTTTTCGAGGTGTATTAAAATTTGGAAAGAAAAAAATTAATTTTTATGCATAATTAAATTAAAATAGTTTAATAATATCGACACATATAACATTCAATACTCACCTAATCCAACACCATCACAAAAATACATCCAACTCAGTCAAGGGTTTAGGAAGAAATGAAAGATTCAAAGTCCTTATCAGAAAATGCTATCAGATAACCTTATCAAAAGATCTGTGACGTCATTGAACATGTGACATCAACTGGTCACGTGATGTATATCACGTGACTAGTGCTTTGTTTTCTAGATTGTTTCTTATAAAAATTCATTTATTAAGTAATTTATTCATTCTAATAATTATTAATTAATTAATCTTATTAATTAATTTAAATCTTTCTTTCTTATAAGAAATAATAATTATTTCTAATACTTAATAATTAATTAATTAATTAATTAATAATTATTAGAATGAATAATTTCGATTCATAGGTGACGCGCCACCACGGCTTTCCCCCACCCCATCGCTTAAAGTTGACGCTTGACGTATTGAAATGTGATTTATTATTTCACTTATTTCAACAATTCCAATGTAACCTAACGAGGCTTTAGTTACATTTAATTTTTAAACCAGCAACAACACAAATATCAAAGAACTGAAACATATTCAAAAATTGGCTGAAATTTCCGACTTTTAGGCCTTGTGCGGGAGACCTAAATGTTGTGCTAAGTTTTTGAAATACATTTTCTGTCGTTTTTTGTGTCTATTGTTAGTGGAATTTTAACTTGCAAATTAGAAAAAAAATGTTTTATTTTTTTTCTAAATTTTTGTAAAAATTTACTTTTTAAGTGAAATTTCTAAACTTGTGCGGGAGGCCTATATATATTTTTTAAAGATCCAAAATTTTTTGTGGTAAGTTGTGGTGTCTAGTAGCAACTTTTTATCAACTTGGAATTTGGAAACAAAAAAAAGCTAAAAATCGATACACCCTAATAGACACTAGCAATAGTAACCAGCATTCAGATCCAGCGTTGTCATAAACTGAGCAGTTTTCGCCTGATGCAAAAGATCGTCTATACGAGGCAGTGGATAGGTATCCGGTACTTTATTCAGCTTCCTGTAGTCTACACATAAGCGAACACTACCATTTGGCTTAGGAATGAGCACGATTGGTGCAGAGTATGAAGACTCGCATTCTTCAATAATTCCTTTGGCTAGAAGATCATCAATTTGGCTCTTCAACAACTCTTTCTTTGCCGGTGATAACCTGTAAGGAGGTGGTGATATAGGACGATGGTCTCTAGTATTTATATGATGTTCGATGACGGGTGTTGCTTCTCCCCCTGATCGAAAGGTATTGGAAAATTTTTCAAGTAAGTCATTAAGCCTTTTTCTTTGTATTTCAGATAGATGCTGACCTTGTGATTCTCTTAACATAATCGAATTAGCTGTGGCAGTTGGTGTTGAGATTTCAGGCGTCGTGAGGAAAGGATCATCAGAAAAAGGAATTTTAAGTTTTGGATTGTTCTCGAAATACCAACTTTGGCTTCGATTGTCTAGCACGATCCCCATTTTATTAAAAAAATCTATGCCTAACAATATTCTATTTCTCTCGGTTTTGGGTAACGCAAAAATCGTTGTACTAGTTGTGCGACCTTCTATTTCAACAGTGATTATTGCTTGAAGAAAGTTGGTTTCTTTTCGTAGGCCATCAGCAAGTGTTATGCTTACACCGGTGTCTTCGAACACAGTTTCTTGGTCACAGGGAAGCTTGTATAACATTTCTCCAGCAATGCAATGAGTAGCTCCTGTATCTGCGCAAGCAACACCTGTAACACCATTTACGTTTATATATAACAAAAGTGTTGCTTGAGTATTGATAGAACAAGATTTGAGATGAAGGGAACGAAATTTTGCTGATTGTGTCTGCGTAGATGGAGAACAATTAAGACATTTGGCTTCGACGAAACCTTGTTTACGACAGCCATAACAACTTATAATCGGACGCTTATCATTGTTTTCATATCTTGAATTTGTATATTTTAAAGTAGAATGATTATTTTTATAATTTGAAAAATGTTCGTTAGTTTCAAGTTTAGGTGTTTGATTTGTTCAGAATTCTTGACCATTAGAATTTTTCGGCAAAACATGTTTCTGCCCTTCACGTGTTATTGAATAACTTGCTGACTTTTGAGAAGAAGGTTTAATATTTTCGTAAATGTCTCGCTTTTCATACCACACGACAGGATCATTTAACTTGTCCCAACCATATAAATAATGATTTTTATATTCTGGTGGGCACTTTTTCTTAATCTGATCAGCGATTATTAATTCAGTTAGTTTTTCAAAAGAATTGATTTCTAATTCGGATAACCAACCTTCAAAATAATTTCTAAGTTCAAAATAAAAATCTTTCCAAGTAGAATTTTCTCTTTTTTGATGTCGGCTAAATAATACCCTAAACTTTTCTGCTGTTAATTTAAATCTTTTAAGCAATATGTGACGAATATAAGAATAATTTTTGAACATTTCTTCTGGTTCTCTAGCTGTAAGTTTAGCAATGTCGTTCGGAAGTACGGCAATTAATTGAGAAACCCAAAATTCTTTGAAGACATTAAGTATTTTCATTTGACGTTCAAACATTGTCTAAAACAAAGACATATCATCCTTTTCAGGATTAAATGTTGGCAAGATATTTTTAATATCTAAACACATCTGATCCATTTGATTCTGTGATACAGTTGTCGCGGTAGGGTTTTGAGCATGTATCTTAAGCTTTTCTAGCTTATATGCTCTTTCCTCTGCAATACGTTTATCCTCAATCATTTGTTGTTCGGCCATTTCTTGTTTCTTGCAATCTTCCACGATAGCAATAAATGCCTCTTTAACAAATTGTTCGTCATCTTTAAGCAGTTTACACTTCATAATTTTTCTACGTAAAACTGATAGATTATCATCTTTATCCACATCTAACTCTAATTCTGTGCGCAAATTAAACAAATCGATTTTTTTCCCTTAGAAAGAAACGCCATTTTTCTCAAATTAGCTATTGTTAATTTATGCTTAAATTAGAAAACTATTAGATACGTGACCCATTAAATAATAAGCGAAACATCATAGCGAAATTAGCAAACTTAAAATTTCCAGTACTAGCACCTAAATCTCTTGGATTAACACATTCAAAATCATATATTGAATTATTAGCTATATTTTAGAATGGGCTTTCAAATCAAAGGACATTTCTTCAAATTATGTGTATTAATTATATATACTTAAGATAATAACTCCTACTACAAAATCGATACTTAATCGTTCAAAAAATCCCAATAAATCAAACGTTTGCGTACCGGGAGTTCCGTATAATAAATATATTAGAGTAAATGGGGGGATAAAAATGAGATTTTGTCTTTATAAGGTTATAAAATACCTTAAAATATATACCTTATTAAAAGATATTGTTCCCATGTTTGCGCCTAACTCTAGTGTACAAACTTCATTTTGATATTAGTGAATACAGTAATCCTGAAGTAGAGCAATTTAAAATCTGTACACATTTTTATACATTGAGGAAAATGTCACTTTTAAACCCAATGTTGGAAATGAAAGGGACACTGAGCGATGTTGAAAGAAACACTATGCGGGGCTAAAAGGGACACACATAAAAAAAACATTTTTACAAACATGTCTTTTTTTATTTCGATTACACTATTCAAAAATAAAATATAATAATATGCAAACATGCCTACTTGACATAGAACAACTTTAAATCCGTAAAAAAAAATTATGAAAGATTTAGCTATATTTGTCTTACCACAAATTACGGATTTGGGGTCGGTTCTTTACAATATCATTAATATTCGCGTCATTCATTGCAATACTTACATTACAACGAGATTTAATTTTTTTTTCGAAAAAATGTGCTTCTAATTCATCCAGAATGGTTTTCTGGAGTTTGTGGATAAAGTGTGACAAGAATGCCATCATAATTATTCTATTATCTTTAGCAAATTTTCTTGTCCTGATATTTATATTGCTTTCACGATTATCAAATAAGAATAGAATCAGTTTTAAATAAACAAAAATATTTAGCTACTGCTCAATTGCTAACCTTTTCCGACACGGACAAAGTCTGTTAGCAAAATGAGAAATTATCGACTGACACCGGAATTCACATACAATTTTTTTAGATATACTGAATTTCTTAATTTAAGCTTTAATTGTAAAAGCAAAATTTTACTAAAATATTATTGGTGCCGTTTGCAAGTTTGGAATTAAAATCAGATATCCCAGACCAGGCACAGTGTGCCGAAAAGGGCTAAAAGAATTCTGCAGTCGTACACTTACTTTGATGAGCAGATCCAGGCCTTTAGGTTGGAGCAGCTCCGAGCATGAACTCTTTGTAATTTTTGGGAAAACAAATACCGTTGAACAGAGTTAGTTACCTGATGCAGAAATAAGCAGGCTTCGCACTGTTCCTAAAATTTTCGTACTTTGTTACCATAATTTTTAAATGGTAATATTTATTGTATAATTCTATTGTAGATGTTAAACAGACATTCCGTGAAGATTTTTGATTTAAAATATTGGTAGCAAGGTGCGAAAATTTTAGAAACGGTGTGAGCCCTGAATAAGAATGTGACGATTTTGCCCTGTTCAGCTGATGTTAAGTGAAACAATCGCCTTTACCACGTTTTTCTACTAAGTTAGATGGCTTGTGCTCGGTTATTAAACTTGTTTCATTACAGTAACATATTATATACCATGTGAATTTATAGCGATTTGTAATTGACTGGAAATTTTTTTTAAAAAAATGTGCTTTGTTGAAACTTATACAGGAGATTCCCTCAAATACGCACAGCTTTGTTTTCGTTGCTTTGTTTACATTTTCTAAACAGTAATTTGAGTGCAATTAATAGTGCAATCGGAACCGTAATGAATGTTTTCAATATAATAAAATATTAAAATAAGTAATAAACTAAAATAATAAAAATTTAGATAATTTTTTAAATGATTAAAGTACTATTAGCAAAGGTCAAGTTAATAATCAATAGTGCATGATTAAATATTCATTATAAAGATTAAATATATTTTTCCAAAATTATTCAACAAAACTTGCCTCATAAAAGTGCATTACTAATTCACATCAAAATCATAAAATAAGGATTTTTTTCCTAGTTTAGCCTGGTTTATTAACTAAAAAATCTTGATTAATGCATAAATATACTTGGCAAAAAAAATTCTGATTACCAGTGATATCAGCAATATCTTGAATTTTTTTCCAAAAAAATTTATTCTTCCTTCATGAAAAAAAACACGAATAGAGTATTATTAAGAAAATTACAAATTAAAAAATATATGTAATCGATACAAAACTAAAAAAAATTAAATTTTGTCCCAATATCTGAACTTAGAGCTTCATTGTTTACATCCATAAAATATGTGCGTATTTTAGAGAGTTGCGGATTTGAGGGAGTCTACTGTATTTGTTGTTAAAATAATGACTATAGGTTTTCTAATGAGATAGCAATGAATTTCGTTAATTAAAACTTGGAACTAATCAATTCCAGTTTGCTTGATTGTTTGCATAGACAGGAACATAAAATTGTTTGATGATAATAATTGCTTGATGATTTGGGACATAAAATTGATTGTTTGCCAAAACAGGGACAGAAATTGAATGCTGTTATGCAATATTGTCAAAAAATAGTTCTTATTAGATGCTTGGAACAAATATGAAGTTAACTCTTTTTATTAAGCTTCACTAAAAATTTTCCTATTGCTAAATGAGCGTATTGAACTTCTTCTGCTTGTGCATTCTTGAACATTCTTTCAAAACATAATTTTTCAATGCCGTATACCTTAGCTGTTAATCTTACAAAATATCTTTTTTTTAACTTTAGATATAGCATCTCCCTTTTCTTCTTTAGTAATTCGATTTTTCTACTTTTTCCACTGATACTTTAAAAAAATATTGACATTTTGATAGTTTTTGAAAAATTAAAAAATTTCTATATTTTAGGTATATGCTATTGTAATATTTGTATGCTTTTGTTCTTCATAATAATGCTTTCATTCTTTCTACATGAAAAACTGAAATTCATAGTTTAAATTTTACGAAACATAATTATTACTTTGTTGAAATCCCAGTGACAGAAAAGCGGCAACATGGCGACATTATCGCAGAAAGGGAACGGCTTCTTGCAATACTTTCAACCTCCAGTCACAAAGTGTTAAAAGAGGCTAAACGTTAAACTGAGTTAAAAGAGACAGGAATGCTATTTTTATGAATTGTTATCTTCATTTCAAATAAAATGTGGTAAATCTTATCGTTCTATATCATTTAGCACGGCATATTTCGACCATCATCTCTTACATGAATTATATTCGACAAGCATTACTTGTTTTATGAAATATTTTTAGTTTTACCTTTATAGCAATTGCATGAAAAATATGCTATAGCATTTAATTTAAAAATATAATGTTGCGAATAGAATATAAATATGAAAACATGTATATAAAGGATACATCAGACAAAGGATAAAGTTAGTAAAGCATGTAATAAAAGAAATTTTTAGAAGACAGTTTTTATACAGCTAAACAACTTTTTATTTAATTATGTAGAAAACCTAACACGCCTTTTTCTAACACCTTATCCGCAACTTCTTGTAACAAAAAAATTAGATATGCATATTAGTTTATATATTAGTATACATATTAGTTTATATTTAAATTATTTGTAAAATTTAACCATATGTGTACAATGCTCTTCCTAAACCATCCCCCACCCGCAAAAAATATCTTTTAATTATGATTTTCAAATTTGTGGTGCAGTTCTGCAAATTGTAACTCCTTAACATTGTACTCAGTCAACAATTTCAGTCAAGAAAAATTATACATAGTAGTTATTATAACATGCTATAAATAAAATTAATCAATTACTCCATTGTCGATTCATTAATTTTATGTTTTGACCTTTTTTAAAATCTTTTTTTTTATCTTTTTTTCTGCAGTTCTAAAATAAATAAGACCATGTTACGTAAACAACATACAATACCTGGATTATGATATTAGTCTTCAGTGTATGTTTTCTAATTCTGTTGTGAATAAATGCGCATTCCTTTATACTGTTAAAAATTATCTCGTAAATCCTTTTTGTTAATTTGGCTTGTCACAGACAGTTTTTAAAAATTATGCTGCAGGCGTTCTAATAATTTTAAATAACAAAAGGGTGAAAGGGACGTGCTCCTTTCAACCCCATACCCACATACCGAAATGAAAAATTTATTCAAGCATGGCAGAATTTTAACTAGCATGATATAGGTATTCACATAAAATGCTCTATTTGAAGTGCTAAATAACATAAATATTCACAATATTATGTATAAAAAAAAAAGCAAAATCAAACTTTACTCTTTTATAATTAAATACAGGTGTTGCTCTCAACACCTACAAAACTACAATCGCTGACGTCAGTATAAGGATTAAGACAAAACAAATATCGCCATTGGTTGAGCCAAAGTTGAAACTTTATACATTTTAATTTATTTCTGAAATTTTGAATTTACCTTTCATCTTCAGTCTCCCCTAATCATTATATATTTTTATCTAAGCTTTAAAGACAGAGGACACGTAATATGTGCTGCTCCTCTCTTTATGTATGCCCAAACCAATAAACTTTAATAGTTAATTTCTGAACTAATTACCAACTTTTTTTTTTCAAAAATCATTTTTACCATTTCCCATGACCATATAATACTTCGAGAGATCCCTAAATTTGTGTATAACGAAAAACCACGCTGCTCTTAAAAACCATTCGACTCAGGCTAATCGCTGCAGTTTCTATGCACGACTTAAACAAACTTATACTAATAAACATTTCAACAAATAACTTCATTTTATTTGATAGGTGTAACGAAAAATTTAAAACAAATATTGACATGTTTCGATTCCATCTTATAAGAACTATAATCATAATAAAAATAAAAATAAAAATAGGAATTGTTTCAACTCGCGACAATGAGATGTAAATTCTTAAAATCTTGTGATTGAAAAATCTAAAAGATTTTAAAAACTTATACTACTTCTAATTTGTTCATAATCCTGTTTTTTTTCCATATCTGGTAACATACCTAAAAATATTATAATTTTCACTATGTGCCATGGATTTGGGTATTATTGTCTCTGTCTGATCAGGGGAAATCCAAAGAATGGAGTAACACTTATTTTTTCTATGTCAGATGGTTGTACCAGGCAAAAAAATAATTTGTACTTCGGAAACAAACAAATTTTGATCAACTTATAAAGGTAAGATTAATTTTCATTATATTTTCTAAATATTTGAAAAACCAATAAACAAGTTGGAAATTGGACAGAGATGTCATACGCACCACATTTGGACATGCTTTTTTCTCCCGCCAATTTGGCATTGCACATCTGAGCAAAGGCGAAGATTCGTTTAATAAGTTTATAACAATTGTTAGGGAAATAAAATGGGAAAAGTTAAACATTTCAGTGAAATGTGCTGATTATGTAATACAACTATATGCATTCAATATGGCTATAAGTATTAATATTTACGATTTACTAGAAAAATTATATTTACTGTTTTGTTACTTATTACGTTTTTTTTTTTATAACTTTTTATTTATTGTTTCCTTTTTTATTAACTTAATGTTTATTTACTGTTATTTTTTATTTTAATTCTTCGAATTATTTTCATTATATTCTGTATCAATAATTATTTGCATCAAACTATCATTTATTTATTTCTTTTTTAGAATACTAAAATCTCTTTAATTTTTTCACGTTATTTTATTTTTATATTGCAATAAAACATCACATCATGTTATTGCAAGCAGTTTGTAACTTATATTAAAAAACAAAATTTTCGCCAAATCGGCTGGGGGAAAAAGCACGTGCAAATGTGGTGCGTATATGGCATCTGTGCCGGAAATTGCACATCAGACATAGCAAATGAAGTGCGTTCGTACTATAACGAAGATTTTAAAATATACAGTACTTTGGCTACAGTACAGTATCCAAAATCGTTTGTGTATCCCTGTACATACTAAATACTTTCTGTTATACGGGAATTAACTTGTAGTAAATCTCAGCAACGCATATCATCAATTTTATAAAATGTGAAATAGTTTAATATAATTAAATCCAAACAATTTTTTCCCGTATACCATTATGTAATACAATACTTTCGTGTATACAATACTCTCTATATTAATAGGTTTTTTTAAACATATTGTACAAAATGTATATTTTAGTATATACACTTGGCTCAAAAAGTTAAGGTACAGCATGTTTTTAAAAGTTCACCTGAAAAAAACGGCAGTCAGATTGAACTTCATAGTCTATATAAATAACAATAATAGGCTTTAAAAAAAACCAATTTTGGCAAATTTAACATTAAATATCTCTTAAAATAATTTTTAGATTTAGAAAGTGCCTACATCGTTATATTTATCAAACATGTCTCTATAATACCATTAATTTTTTTGTGTGTGTATATGCAGTAGTTTTTTTAATTTTAACGAAGAAATACCTTAGCTCACAAAAAATTCATTTTCAGCAGCTGTGACAATTAATTTTCAATTTTACCAATGAATTATTTTCTGAGACAATACTTTTTAGAACAGGCAGATTATTATTATTTGTAATTTTCCCCGTTATTAGATGGATATAAGGATTCCAAACATTTTTTTCAGAAAAATATAAAAAAAATTCATACAATAAAAAATTAAACTAAAATAATCTATTTGAAAAAAAATGTAGACCGATTAAAGTATTACACGCTAAGTTAATATAAATTGTATAGTGCTGTCATGATATATATTACTCTTGAGTTACAAATATAAATATAGACATGACAATAAATTGGGATAAAAATCTTATAAGCCTAGATTTATTTTTTATGAATAAACAGAGAAAAAATTTCGTTTAATATTTAGTTAAGGAACTCAAAGATGAATTCCTTATTTACATTAGAAACTAATTTAAATATGTATCCTGGAGGAAATTGCAGTCAAGAAAGATTTTAAGATAATTAAAATAATCTTGAAGATATGTATTTTACAAATAATGTAACATAATTAAAAAGAGCTGTAACACTGTATTGAATAAACTTGAATGGAATGTTTAAAAATATTCTTATGACTTTCAAAAACTAATTGAAATATGTAATCGGAATAAAAGTTTTATTGCAATAAGATGAGATATCTCTAAATAATTAAAACAATTTCCTGGCAATGTATTTTATACAAAATGCCAAATAATCAAACAAGATTTTGAAAAGTATTTGGATATACTCGTGTACCGATTAGTCCTAGAGACTCTGACACATTTTAATCAGTAATAACATGAAAACAAATGATTGTGTGTACACTGCGAATTCTCAAACGCAAAAATCAAAACACACATTTTGGAACGCTTTTTTGTGCCATTAATGTGTTGTGAATTCATTTTTGTATTTTGATTGCGTTCTTAATATGATACAAAAACGTTGCTCTCTAGAAATGTGTTCTTAATATATTGCAAAGTATTGCTAGCTAAAAATTTGTTCTAAAAATATTGATGTTAATTGTTTCGAAATAATATTATAAATAGAGATGATGAAAATAATTTCTTAAAATAGTTTTGCGCTGCACAACACTTTGTCCCCAATTTAACAACACGTCGTAAACACCACACAATTTGGAACACTATAAAGCAATACATGTAAAACACATTCAAAATATTTTTTACATAGTGACCTTAAATTACGCAATTTAAAAAATGAATGTTTTGGAATATGTTTTGAAAACACACATGTAATTATTAACAACGCTTTTTGTAAAATCTTTTTACACCGTACTACACATTCGCAACACAATCGAAAACGAGCTTATTTAGAAGTATTCATTTTTATGTTCATTTAGTGTTGCAAAGGTGTTTCATCCCTTTCCAGTGACTTATTTGGACCACCTGGGCTATATCGACCTGGAATCACTGAGAAAAAATATAGTTCCAGCATCTAGAATCTAAATTGTGGCTCTTGAAAAAATAGTTCCATGTCATCCTTATAAATTCTAGTTCCCTGTGCCAGTGAGTTCTGGCGTTCCCTATTAGAATTCAAGAGCGTTTTCTTATATTCTCGTTGTCAAATCTATTTAAAAATCTTTGCAAATAGATGCGAACACAAGAGGTTTAATTTAGTAACTAGAATTCTAGTATATGAAACTATTCCCAAAATCAAGCGATAATTTCTCGCTACTGAAACGATTCAATATCGTTTCGTCACCTAGAAAACACTAGACTAGAAATGTCAGGTCATTGCGTCATAGTTGTCAACATAGTTGTTCAATATATTCGCATAGTTCGGTCATCTGTAGTTCTAATTTGAGTATTCAGAAAGTGACTGACTATTCATTCTAGGTGAAGGAGGTATATATATTTTTCTCAGTGTTTATTTGGTTTTATATAGCAGACAAAAGAACTTGGTGTGTCTCTATACAATCGTAACATAAATGTCGTCCGTAACTTTCACTAAATGAGGAAAAAAAATAGAAGACATTTTCAATAGATTTAAATTGCTTTGCTCTAAATTCATTGATATCATTAAGGATGTGGCATAAATGTGGTAAGCTGTTCTACAGAATTTTGGGAACTGAAACCGTTTAAACTTGTAATGATTTATTCAAAAATATGAAGCGTCTAGTTTAGCACCTTTTGAAAAAAGATGGTACACATTTTTACGATATCTTGTACTGTTCTAAGATTTGAAATAAAAAAAAATATTATACATAAAATTTATTTTAAATGTTTTTAATTCTGCTAAAACTATGAAAAGCAAGTCGGATATGTTGATCCCAATGTTTTCTTCTATCTCATACATATTTATACTTCCTGAAAAATGCAGCATATATGCACCAATCGTTTAATTGTTTCACACAAAACGCTAATTAGAAAAACTTATATCAACTTCTAAGAAGACTTCTTCTTCGTTGAAGTAATCAAAGACATTACAGCTCTTACGTCACAACAAAAATTGATTCTCCAAACTTCAGCGGGGTCCACTACAATATCAATTTATAGAGACTATTTCTAAATTTATAACAAAACACCTCACGTACAATACATTAACATAGACTTTCAAATTACAAATGATACTCCAACGAGTTCTTTCAATCTAAATGAAATTTAAACAGTGAAGTGAAAAATCCAAACATTATGCACGCGAGTAGCATACAACATGGGAACAATCACGATTGAATTTCTCACTGATTACGTTTCTGTAAACGGAACAATTCGTCACATGTTTGGTAAATTCCAATATATGTCATGAAGATTAAAAAGTCCTCCAGTAGCTTTCATATTTCTTATTTTTAAAAAGTCAGCCTATATTATTGAAACACACGAAGCTCAAATTAGTGGAACCCGATCATAGAAAATTCAATACTATTTTTTGTTAGTACTGTATATGAAGGAAATTTTTGCGAAATATCTAAGCTTTAAACAAGCTGATTTTGCTTAAATTGATGGCCGCCATTCCGATGATATCTTGAAGTACCCGCCATTCTAAAACTAAAAGATGGATGAAGATAACCATTGAACTTGTTCGAGAGCAAAGTAATTCCTGTGCATATGCTCACTCATATCGAAATCGGTTGATATATACTGTCACAGGCAAACAAACAGTTTTTTCAAAATGTCAGCCACATCAAAAATTCAAATTGCTATATCTCAGCCACTATTTTTTAAGATAAAGTCAATACAAAAAATGCTCCGAAATCTTTGTATCAACGTTAAACACTTTCAACCCTTTTCATTTTTTTTTACCTTATTTTATTTTATTTCATTTATTTATTTATTTATTTATTTTAATGGCCGCTATGTTGGAACAAGATGGCGGATGAAGCTGGCAAAACAATTTGGTCGAGACATTGCTGTTTGTCATATCTTATGACATCCATATCGATTTATAAATACACTTGATGAAATTAGCGAAGGAACTTGGTCTAGACATTGGTATCTATTATGTGCACACCATGTTATACCCAAATCGGTTCGTGAATACGTTTATTATCGCATAACAAAAGTCCTATCGTTTCAAAATGCCAACCAATCTAGAAATTCAAAGTGCTGCCATTCAGCCATTGTATAAGATATTGACAGAACAAAAATATGCTCCAAATTCTTTGTATTAGAGGGTCAAACACGTAAAAAAAAATCTTTTTCGACGTATCATTTTTGTACCTCATTTTAAATTAATTTAAAAAAATTCAAATGGCCCCCATTTTGAAACAAGATAGCGGATGAAGTTGGACAACATTTTTCTAAGATATAGATAAACAATAGATACTCTGAAATGTTTGTGTTAATGTAAAAAATATAAGAAAAAGACCTTTTTCCATTTATAATTATTTTAGCTTATTTTGAATTTAAATTTAAAAACAAATATAAATGACCATCATTTGAAACGAGATGGTGGTTGAAGCTGGCCAATAAATTCAGTCAAGTATGTTTTACGTACACACCAAGTTATAACTGAATCATTTCATAAATACGCGTGTTATCGCGTGACAAACATCAGATCATTTGAAAATGTCAGCAACTTTAAAAAAGTTTCAAGTGCTATAACTTTTTTTAAGATATAAACGAAATGAAAAATTCTTCAGATCAAACACATAATTTTTTATCATTCTTTAATTTTTTTCACTTAATTTAAAATTTTTAAATGGCCGTCACTTTGCAACAAGGTGACCAGCAAGCACTTTCGAGAAAATAATATGCATTATGTACACACTAAGTTATATCTAAATCGATTAATAAATTCAACAGTTACAGCGATTAAATAAGACAAAAATTAGATACATATATATACATACATTAATATTTGAACAAAGGATGGTTTCGAGGTCTGGGGATAATGATCGATGAAAATATGCGAAAACTAGCTTTCGCTCGCGTTAAATACAACGAACTATGCAATCAACCTTTTAAAAACTTATGGAATTACTGAGGGATAAGTGGAAAATAATTTTTACTTATTATTTTTATATATATTTACTTTAAATCAAAAACAACAAAATCAATTTCCGAAGCAAAATTAAATCTAAAACCAAAGCGACTGTCTTATTCCTTAAAAATCCAGGAATATTATAAAACTAAACTAAACGAATTAATCCAATCCGAAAAACAACAACGGTGAAACCGAATTCGAAACCGAGTTTGTTTTCGGAAATCGGAAAACCAAACCAAGATAACAATATCAAATCGAAAATCAAAGTGAATCAATCGTCAGATAACAGAGTATAGGTACCGAGCACACAACGCTATCTTGTTTCAGAAACCTACCAGCTCCATCTATTTGAACCCATGAGTAACACTTTAGCTTTTAACCTTGAAGTTGCAGAATGCTCAATGCAAACTTCCACCCCCCATTTTAGGGAAATGGGGAGTTTGAAAGAGACAATAAGTAGCCTACAGTGACGGTCAAAAATTTCCGGCCAGCAAAAAATTTTCAGTTAATTTGTAAATATACCCATATGAAGAGGAATCTCAAAGCGATACTTATACATTTTATTGACATATTAGTTAGAAACTTACTTATAGAAGAAGTGTAAATATCAATAAATTTAATTGACAAAATTAAGTATAAAAGAAAACGCATATTCTCAAAAGTTCCCGGCCACTTTCACAAGTTCGTATAAAAGTGGTATTGTAATAGAGAATTACAGTGATCAACAACATTTACAAATACTATTTTATCATATTACTATTTTATTAGCTTTAGTAATAAGTACTGCGGTGCAGCAACTTGACATTCATACAATCAACGGTTAAAGATCGTCTATGGTACATTTTTTCCACATTACTTGCAATTTTGGCAAAATTTCGGCTGAGTTGCAATATTTATAGTTCCGCAGACTTTTGCCAACTTTTTTCCAAAGATTTTCTATTGGATTCATGTTGGGCGTTTGGGCTGACAATTTCAAAAACGAATTTTTTTGTGCGAAAACTATTGCTTATCGAGGCTTCCATACATTATTTATGTCGTTATCATGTTACGAAAAATAGTTCCGACCAATTTTTTTCTCTAATAAGGCAAAAAATGGTCTTGCATGACATCCTTATACATTGTATTATTCATCTGGCTGTGGATTTCAAATAACGAACCGACACTTTTTTTAAGAAAATACTCCCCACGGCATAACGTGTCATCCGCCATCCTTCATTGTAGGAATAACATAGGTCGAATCATACCTTTTATTGTTAGGTCATCATATGTAGTGTCTGTTATCACTATCAAAAAAATTTCAAATTCGATTAATGGAAAAATAGAACTTTTGTCCAGTTTTCACTTGACCAGACTTTGTGTTCCTTGGAAAATGAAAGTAGGGTAAGTCGGTATTTTTTTTACCTCTGAAAATTTTTTAACACCGACTCTTCCATAAAGTTCTGTATCACGTCAGCATCATAACACGGCAGACTAACTTATTTCAGCAATATTTTCATTCCGGAAATCGCAGTATATTGCAACGGAATTTTCATGCGGATTACCATTGGTTTTTCTACTGATAAATCTGTCCACAGGAATAGTAATTTTCCGGGGTCTCCCGGATCTCTGAAAGTCTTGAAAGCCATGGCCATCTTTATATAATTTTTAAATATCGTTTAAAGTTTATTTTACCGATCGATAACTTAGCCGCAATATCTCGATAAGATTGGCCTTTTAACGACAAACTAATCACTCATTTATGAACAACAATTATTGAACTTTTCAAATTTGAATTTAAACTATGCTATACACGTTGATTCATTCATAAACACAACCAAAAAACACTTTACGGATAGAAAAATACTAAAGAATGATAAATGGCCGGAAACTTTTGAGTACATGCGTTTTCTTTTATACTTAATTTTGTCAATTCAATTTATTGATACTTACACGTTCTTCTATAAGTAAGTTCCTAACTAATATGTCAATAAAATGTATAAGTATCGCTTTGAGATTCCTCTTCATATAGGTATATTTACAAATTAACTGAAAATTTTTTGCTGGCCGGAAACTTTTGACCGCCACTGTATGTCACTCTCCATCCCTTCAAATATCTCCTCTTAAAAAATCACGTCAATTCGTCGCTCTATTTTGCCGTGAAAGACGGACAAACAAACAGCCATAAACATACACTTTCTCATTTATAATATTATTATGGATGTTTCGGAATCGCTTTCTTCCAAACAACTGCAATAGGGTGTTTATTTATTTATTTATTTATTTATTTTTGTAATGAAAGCAACCTAAAACAGTAATTTGTTAAAATTATCTAAATATCACATATCGAAAATAGTTTTTTATTTTATATTATTTTCTTGAAATCAATTCAATTTATAATTTTATTCATACATATATCAACATTTATTTAAACATTGCAGAATATAAAAGAAATATGACTAAGACTATTAGCAATAATATTACGCAAAAGAGCATTTTCAAAATATATTTTCGTTTGCAAATAAATCACGTCTGAAATTACATTTTGCGTTTGAATGTTAAAAGTTTAAAAAGAAATTTGAAAATATATTCGGAAATAATATTATTTGGGAATGGATAAAGAACTCAGAGCTTTTTATTTTTTTTTTTTTTTCATAAAAGCACTTCGTTTCACTGAAGAAAAGAAATTAAAGTACCTTTTTTTGTTAATTATTACTTTTGTCTTATTATTATTAAAATTAATTATTATTTATCAATTTTTTTCACATTTATAACATTCGGATATTTACAAAATAGAATATTCTAAACAAAAATTTATAGGAAAAATTTAAAAATCAAGACCTTTATAGTTTTTCACCAAGTGAAGAGTACCAATATTCTCAACATTCCGTCGGACGTGCGGTCGTAAAAAGTACAACATTCAGTTTTTTTTTCTTTAAAACAAAATTTAAGCAGTAGTGGGTATTAATAACCGTTTGTATTCGTTTATTGGATTTCTTTATCCAGTTCCTGAAAGTTACTTGTAATTCAGATTGTGCAATTAGTGGCACCTGCCATTTTAATCTGTTAACAGTGCATGATATGTGCAAGGTTTATCTGTAAAAAGCCTTCAAAAAAGCAAATCTTATGTTTGATATTGGAAGCAACTAATATAAATGAATTAAAGTACAAGTTTTATAGATCCGAAATTACTTAATTATTGATTATTAATTCATTATTGATTTTTATTTTTTGTGGTTCTAGTTATAAGTAGTTTTTTATATATCTAAACTTCTGCTTTAGTATGTTACAATAAAATAAGTGTTTTGCGAAATACTTTCATAAATTGTGATCCCAGCTAACTTGTATGATGTTTGTAAGTTTAATTATTTGTAAAATTAAAATAAAGAAGAAATATTTCATTGTTTTTCGCTTGTTTTACAATTTACAACGCGCGCCCGCTCATGTGAGGAAAATTTGCGCGCCCGGCGAGAAGTTGAGTACATTAAGATAGCGTTCTCGCTGCCACTCGACATTGTTCCAAATTACTGCAAAATACTTCATTTGGCGAGTAGATGAGCAATCAGACTCCCCAAACTGCGAGTGCTCAATTTCAACTCTCTTTTGTGTGATTACAGTTGAGATTCTTATCCACGGTATTTTATTATTGGTGTCGCTTTTCATTTAAGTCTCATTCATTTACATTACTCTATTTATTGATATAAGGATTGAATAAAAATGCAGTTCAGCAACAATCAATGACACAGGAAGAGTTATACGATATTTCTATGGTGTCAGTTTATCTGTACAAATGCGCCGGTAAAATATCAAGCAAAACCACTTGCATCAAATGTCAAATCGACAAATGTTTTGCTGAAATGCGGGGCGTTGAATTTGCTATTTATCGTATTGTTTATTAGCTGTAACAACGTACCATTGGACAATCATCATTTCTTGTTTTCGGTTAGAACTTTTAGTGTAAATTTTCACAACGGTGAATCAAAAATAGCTTTTTTAAATTTTTATTAAGGCCATTAAAAGAATGTTTGAAACATTTACGCAATTAGAAGATATTTATAATGTACTTATTTTTAATAGTTTTTGTTGAGTATAATAATTTTTTTTATTTTCTAAGCATCGACAATAAAAACAATGTTATTTTAGAATACATTGAAAAAAATCCAGATACAGTTAGGCTTAAATACAGATTTTTCAGTGTTACATGACGAATTTATTTTGCAAACTTTTCTTTCATTTAGCTGCAGCTTTTTATTTCTTATTCGCGAAATCGCTAATATTGATCAAGAAGACAGTAAGAACCCTGCATTAAATTATGGAGGGGGGAATGCAAATTGCTCTTTTTCCAAATATCAACAGTCCTTGTGAGATCCTTGCATATGTTTATATATTTATTTATTTATTTATTTACTGATATGGCAAGATCAGAATAAAATTTTTTACACCGTTTTCACGTTCGAAATTGTGCGCAAATGAACTTTATCTTTCTCAGCTCTCAAGTATCACAATTGATACTTCCGAACAGACGGCAATATAAAAAGTAAACTTTTTGCATTTTTTACATTTTTACTATATTCCTATGTAACTGAATGTTTTTGGCTTTGGATCAAAACCAACAAAAGTCAGCATAACCGATGCTTATTTCATTAAAAAAGTGTCATTATCATCTGAGTTTACAAAATGCGTTCACTCCAGTGTGCCTAAAAATGTAAGAAATTTCCATAATTAACTTAAAAACTTAACAATAAGCAAGTTTTGAAGATTGGTAGATCAACTAATAAAAGGCTTTCAATTTGTTACTGACTATTTTACGTTGTAAATATCTAAACAGATAATTTTAAGGGTACAGTAGAACCTCGATCTATCGTTTTTCAAGGGGTGCGGAAAAAAAAGCGATGAATGCGGGAAAACGATGAATGTGGAATAACTTCAAAATACGAAAAAACACAATGTTTATGCATTATAAATTTACGCAATGTATTCAGTATATTAATAAATACTAATTTGTAGCTTACTAAACTGTAAAAAAATAAATCGAAGTAATAAAAAATTGATATTTATTTTAAAAAATCAATAATTTTGTTTGGTTTTACGTTCTTTTTTTAAAAAATAAAAATATAAATTTTCAAGATATACAACATTTTTCTGGCCATTTTTTTTAATTTCATATGCATATATAAAAGTTAATACAGTTTCAAATGCCGCAATTGCATCAGACAGAGTTGCCACTAGTGGCTCAACTTAACGGCGCGAACGTTATTCTCTGCTTCTTCACAATTATTTTATTTTTATTTTTATTTATTTATTTATTTATTTATTTATTTATTTATTTATTTATTTTTTGCATTACCAAACCTCCTGTGTTTAAAACATCACAAGTCGCAAGATCAGTGGAAACATAATCACATTTTCTACTACATACATCTACTGTTCATAAGCATTATTGTCACCATCATAAATATAAAACAGCACAAATGAGTTATTTTAGGATAAAAGAAGTAATTCCAGTTTATATGTCATATGGATTTGCATGACTTTCAATTTCGTTTTGGCGAGGAGAAAAATTTTACAGAGATCAATGCGGGAATATGACTTTTGAAGAACGATGATTACGGTTTTCGTTAACATTATTTAAATATTATAATTTGTTTAGGGACCGTAGAAGTGAAACGAACGATCCGGGAAAACGATGGATGCGGGAACGATAGATCGGGGTTTTACTGTATTAGTAATTTCAAATCTGTATTTGTAAAACTTAAATTACCACCCCCCCCCCCCTCTAAAATATCAATTTCAGAAAAAAGGCTTCTTCTGCCATCTGTTGTGTCTGTTTGTTTGTGAAAAATCAATGAATGTGTATTTGCAATGGTCATTATTGGTCATTAATTTCCTTGTCTATCCTCTATCTTCTATGCGAAAATTATGTTTGGTCTGACTTTTTATTTCTTCGAAATAATATTTGCTATCAGCATCTAATTCTTACAGTGACGGTCAAAAGTTTCTGGCCAACATAAAATTTTCCGTCAATTTTCAAGTACTACCATATGAAAAGAAATCCCAAACCGATAGTTATACACTTAATAGCCTAACAAATAAAAATGTATTTATGGAATAAGAAATAAATATCAATACATTTAATTAAAAAAAATTAATTGCAAAGTGAAGCACGTGTTATCAAAATTTTTCAGTTATCTTAGCAAGTTTGGAAAAAATAGTGTTTATATAGAAAACAACTGCGATCAACAACATTTACAATTAGTATGTTGTCTTCATACCTTTAGAAATAAATATTGTGGCGCAGTGACGCGACATAGATTCAATAAATAGTTTAAGATTGTCTTCGGAAAGTTTTTAAAACCCTTTTACTAATTTTTGAGGAAACTCTGTTGAGTTAAAATATTTCTAATTTAGCATGTATTTGTCAAGTTCATTTCAAAATTTTTTTATTGGATTCAGTTCGGATCATTGGTATAGCAATTTTAAAAACGGAATTTGTTTGTGATAAAACCACTGCTTGACGAACTTGCATGTATTCTTTGGGTCTTTTTTCATGCTGAAACAAAGAGCTGCAAACAAAATTTTTCCTCTAATATGGCAGCAAATGATCCTTATACATTGCATCTTGCCTCGGATTTCAACTAACGGACCGTCATCTCTTAAATTAAATGCTCTCCATAGCATAACGTGTCCTTCGTCATGCTTCTTCTTAAGAATAATTATCTCGAATCTAATCTTTTATATCTTAGTACCTGCCATCTCTCCCAAAAGGATTGGATTTAGATTCATCGTAAAATAGTAACTTTTTCCAGGTTTTCACGTGACCAATCTTTGTGTTCATTGGAAAAAGCTAAAGGGCCCACTGATTTTTTTTTTCTACTTATGAAAAATTTTTTAATGCTGACTCTTCCATAAAGTCGTACATTACATAAGCGTCTTAACACGGTAAACCGACTTATTTTATTATTATTTTCACTTCGTAAATCGCGGGTTATTGCAAAGGTATTTTTATGTGGGTCATCAACTGGTTTTCTTCTGATAATTCTGTTCGAAGGAGGAGTCATTTTCTGATGTCTCCCGAAATGTGGTGAGTTCTGGAATGCATGGCCATCTACTTATTTAAATATATGTATATCGTTCACAGTATATTTTTTACTGATCGATAATTTTACCGCAATCTTACGAGAAGATCGGAACTTTAATGTGACAAAAAAGTACTTTGTTTACGAACAATAATTTTTGAACTCTTCATTTTTTAGCTTTAATTATGTTATTCACGTTTATTAATTAGCAAATACGGTCAAAATAGGACTTTACCGATAGCGAAAACAAAACAATGGGAATGATTGGAAACTCTTGCGTACGCGAATTTCCAACTGCTCCCCTTTTCAACAAGTTTTTTCAGTGTCTAATCAAAATTATCATATGGTCAGAGGTCATTTACAAAATCTAACTTTTGGAACAATCGTGCTTCTTCTTCGCTAAAACGTTCTGGCAAACAGATAAAAAAAGTCTAACTGGCCAAAAAATTTTGATCACCAATGAATAATGTAGACCTGGTAGACTAGTTTTGAATGCCACTTAATTTTCCCACTGCCGCGACCGTATCACTAGGCTGCAGATTTCACTGCAATTGAAGCTTTATTTAAATCAATACTATTCTACAAATAGAATCTAATTTTGAGAAATTAAGTTATGATTGATACTTTCAAGGCTTATAAGCATATACGTCACAAAAAATGTATACTATTTTAGAAACTCCATCTTTTATTAACATTTAAAATAAATTAATAGAAAACAACATTACATTTTTGCCCTTTTCCTCGGTGGTCAGGGTGTTAAAGGTGTATTTAAGAAATGAAATATTGTTTCATCATAATCTTAAAAATATAATTTTACAAAATAAATAAGCTACATGAGAAATAAAGAGATGCAAATTTATTGCCACTTTATAGCTCCTACTTTATTTAAATGCAACTAGTACGTTTAATATATTTTGTATTTCTTTTGTTACTAAGGATATTTTAAAATGGTACTTGTCAGATACAATACCATTTTACACTGCATTTAATCTGCGTATCCATCCACGCATATTTTTTAACAAGTATGAATTCAATTACTTAATTTAATTTATCTTCATTTTTCACAGCAAATTTATGCATAAATTTCATAAGATCATTCATACTGTAGTTTTCTTTGGTTAAGGATGTATTTTTCAAAACATTCTAACTCCCTTAAAGTCATATTTAATAGAACAAGATATAAAAGAATCCGGATATGCATTAAAATTCGCATTAAATTGCCAGGAATATTTCTCTCCAGCTTTGAAATAAAACTTCAAATGCAAATTTGCTTTTAGATTATTCAAGAAGAACTACTTTAGTTTGAAAATACTTTAGTTTCAAAGAACTCTTAATCATCTTAGAGACCATTATTTTCAAGATATTGCATGTATGTTTAACTAAAACATTGCATAAAACAAAACTGCTATTTAGAATCAATATTTTTTTCCAATGTGTTATTTTTGATAAATACGATTGTAATGAACGAAAAGAGGTAGAATGTTTTAAAATTTGTGGAAAAAATAGAATATATTTTTTATGTTTCACGATTATAATATTATTTAAATATATTCAGAATAGGCGAAATACTATTTTTATGAACTATGCTAATCGAGCTCTGATTTAAAGAATCGCGATTAAATGAATTTCTAAATTAAATAAATTTTTTATGATCCTGAAGAAAATGAAATAAAATTACCGGAAGTAACCCCCCTTTAGTTTACAGGAAATTCTAATAATTTTTAAACGGGCTGATAATTGGATTTTTTTTTTTTAAATAGGCAGATTCGAAGAGTATATTGAAAGTGCGATATACACTATCTACCAAAAAGTATTTGTACACTTTCAGTTTTTGACATTTTGTCAAATATTTAAAAATATACTGGTCGGATTCTTCTGGAACTTCAGAAATATAAAGATTATGTTTCACTTTATATTTATTTACATTCATTTGTTAAGCGGGTAATTAGGGGGCCGGCAAAAAAACAAAGAATAATAGAAATATTTGGGATCACCCTGTACATGAAAATGCACGAAACGACTTTCGCTTTAGAATACAAATATATGAATACAGTAGAATATGTACACTAATGTTTGTGAGAATAGCATGTATATTTATGGCGATAGAGCGATTTTTTTGAAAAATTCAAAAAATTCTGGTATGTTTTTTGTTTATATCATGCTGGGTTTTTGACCAAATTTAACGCAAATTTCAGAAAAATTGGCAAAATGCAGTAGAAAAAATGTAGCGCAATTGGAATATAAATATATTAAATATTTTATGAAATATGAGTAGTTGTATAAAATAATTTTTATCTGCGCATGCGCGAACTAGAAAAACATTTTTTTTACATCATTTAATAGTCAATTCTATGGAGTGACTTATAAAAAAAATCCAATCAAATATCGTAAAAATTCAAAAAGATATCATTATTTTAGTGAGATGTTTTTACTCTGCTCTCTAAAAACAGCTGAATCTTAAGGGATTCTCCACAAATTGACATTTTTTAATAACTGACTTAAAAAAAAACTAGTATTGAATTAATACAATATCTAATACAATATTGCTGCTAATAAGTACTTGACAATTGTGATAGAAAAGAAAAAGAGCTTTATTCGCATTCAGGGCCAAAACCAAGAGAGGGGGGGAGAAGGGCATGTGCTCCGGGCGCTAGGATGAAAGTGTTCCAAATGTATCTTTCGTTTGGCGATTTTTTTCATGGCTATGTTTAGCATAATATTGTTAAAATTATTATATCTGGGCTATGCTAAAGCATAAAAAAATCTAATGATGATGGCTTAAGGTCCCTGCCCCTACCCGCGAAGATGCTCACGAGCTAATGCTATTCCTATGGGGATGCATTTTTCTAACTCTTTTGCATTTAGACATTTTTAAATAATATGTTTTGCATTGGATAGCGGAAGTCCTTTTCAAGATCGCTCCGTGATTACTTTTTCAATTTTGGCGTAGATATTTTTGTAATGTTTCTTTCACTTCCAAAATCGGTTCTGAAAGTGAAACTAACTTTATAAAAAATATCTGTGACTCAAATCGAAAAAGTAGTCAAGGAGCGATTTTGAGAGGGACTTCCGATGCAAAAAAAAAAAAAAAAAAAAAAAAAAAAAAATTGAAAATTTCAAAATGCGAAAGAGTTATTAGAAAAATGCCTCCGCACAGGAATAGCATTAGCTCAGCAGTGTCTTCGCGGGCAGGGACAAGGGCCTTAAAGATCCTGTTGAAAGTAGAATTTTTTTGATTCGGTTTAAAGTATCAAATTGGAGTATTTTAATAAAGCAGAATACGTTATTTTATATTACATATTTTAAGTTTTAAAATAAGTCGGCTATTAATAAATTGGAGAAATTTTCTTTGTAAATATGCTTTGCGAAGGAGGGGGAAAGGGGTACCTTCAAAATCCACGTTTGCCTCGGGAAAAAAAGACTGGTTTTGGCCCTGTTCACATTTAATAATTTGTAGATCCTCCTCGAGAGGCAATTACAGCTGCGACTCTCCTGGGCATGCTCTCAACTAGTCCTTGTATTACATTTAATGGTATTTTATTCCACTCTGTTTGCACAAGGCAGGTAAGCTCTTTTACTGATTTTGGGCGTGTGTCACCCGCCTTAATTCGACGATCCAACTCGTCCCAGAGGTTCTCTATTGGGTTCAGGTCTGGGCTCTGGGCAGGCCACTCGAGTCGATGCACTCCATTATCAGCATACCAATCCATGCTGGACCTCGCTACATGGCAGCTTGCGTTGTCATCCTGGAAATAACATGGGTCCAATCCATAGTATTGCCACAACGTAGGAAGTACACTGTTGTCCAGTATATTACAGTAGGCATCGGCATTGAGCTTACCATGAATTGGGACCAAGGTTCCTAGTCCGAACCAGGAAAAACAACCCCAGAACATAATTCCCCTTCCGCCAAATTTAACTGTGGGCACAATACATTCTGGTAGGAGGCGTTCTCCAGGAAGACGCCAGACCCAGACCCTACCATCAGAACGGTAGAGGGTGAACCTTGATTCATCACTCCAGAGAACCTGTTTCCATTGCTGTACAGTCCATTGCTGGCGTGTTTTGCACCAACTTAACCGAGCTGCGCGGTTGGACTTGGTGATTAAAGGCTTATGGGCGGCAGCACGGCCATAAAAATTAAGCAGATGAGCTTCCTTACGGATGGTATTCATGGAAACAACACATCCTGAAGCTTGTTGAAATTCTTGGCGAATGTGTAACATTGGTTGGTTGCGGTTCTTCCGAATTTCTCTAGACAGAACCCGTCGGTCTCTATCTCCCAGTTTCGTCGGTCTGCCTACTCTGGCCACATTCTGACAATCACCATTCAGCTTCCATTTTCTAATCACATAAGCCACAGTCGTTTTGGGGTAATTAAGCTCGCTAGATATGTCGATTAAAGATCGGCCATTTCGGTGGTACCCGATGATCACACCTTTCTCAAAATCAGACAGCTCTGTTCTTCTTGGCATCATGCATGCGATTGATGTCAGTGTTGTTTTCGACACCACATTTAACAGTGGAGAACTTGACGTATTTCAGGATCGCAGATATCGGCATTTGCATAAGAGCCATTATCAATTATGTATCAATGGGTAGATTTGACACAAATGCTTCGATTTTTTATAATTATTTTTATCCTGAAATAGGTTCGTTCTGGTAATTATCTAAGAAAAGAAGTAAATCACCAGTAAAAAACGTAAATGGAGATTTGGCAATTTGCGTAAAATCTGACGTCATTCAACTGCTTTCAGAGACCAATTGAAAATCAGTTCACTCCTATCCACAATAACTTTCTGAATTTCCACGAAATTCGATCGGATTTTTTTATGGGTAGCTCCATAGAGTTGAATATTAAATTATGTAAAATGATAAATTTTATCGTTCACGCATACGCTGATTAAAAAATATTTCATACAAATACTCATATTTTAGAAAACTTTTAATATATTTATATTTCAATAGCACCTTATTCTTTCTACTACATTTTGCGAATTTTTCTGAATGTGGCTTTATATTTGGTTGAAAATATTGCATGACATAGAACATTTTAGAAAATATTTAATATATTTATATTTCAATGATTTTTGGTGAACTCCCCCCCCCTCCCTTTTCTTCTTTGCAAAGCAGCTGCAAAAGTATCTGCAAAGAAAAATTTTCTAATTTATTAATAGCCGACTTATTTTAAAACTTAAATTATGCAATATTGATTAAAGTAGTCTGCTTTGTTTTAAAAAAATAATACCTTAAAATCGTGAAACCGAATCAAAACGAAAAAAAAAATCTGCTTTATGCGGGATCTTTATGCCATCATCATAGATTCTTCTATGCTTTGGTATAGGAGAAATGCTTTGAATGGGACGATTTTGACAATATCATGCTAAACATAGACATGGAAAAAATCGCCAAACAAAATGTACATTTGGGACACTTTCATCCTAGCGCCTGGGGAACATGCCCTTTTCCCCCGACCCTCTCTTAATTTTGGCCCTGAATGTGAATAAAGCTCTTTTTCTTTTCTATCACAATTGTCAAGTACTTATTAGCAGCAATATTGTATTAGATATTGTATTAATTCAATACTAGTTTTTTTTTTAAGTCAGTTATTAAAAAATGTCAATTTGTGGAGAATCCCTTAAGATTCAGCCGTTTTTAGAGAGCAGAGTAAAAACATCTCACTAAAATAATGATATCTTTTTGAATTTTCACGATATTTGATTGGATTTTTTTTATAAGTCACTCCATAGAATTGACTATTAAATGATGTAAAAAAAAATGTTTTTCTAGTTCGCGCATGTGCAGATAAAAATTATTTTATACAACTACTCATATTTCATAAAATATTTAATATATTTATATTCCAATTGCGCTACATTTTTTCTACTGCATTTTGCCAATTTTTCTGAAATTTGCGTTAAATTTGGTCAAAAACCCAGCATGATATAAACAAAAAACATACCAGAATTTTTTGAATTTTTCAAAAAAATCGCTCTATCGCCATAAATATACATGCTATTCTCACAAAAATTAGTGTACATATTCTACTGTATTCATATATTTGTATTCTAAAGCGATAAGTCGTTTCGTGCATTTTCATGTACAGGGCGATCCCAAATATTTCTATTATTCTTTGTTTTTTTGCCGGCTTCCTAATTACCCGCTTAACAAATGAATATAAATAAATATAAAGTGAAACATAATCTTTATATTTCTGAAGTTCCAGAAGAATCCGACCAGTATATTTTTAAATATTTGACAAAATGTCAAAAACTGAAAGTGTACAAATACTTTTTGGTAGATAGTGTATTACAAATGTATAGGCGTGATATACTATGGTTGTGAAATATAAATTAAGCGTGCAACGTTCAAAGAAGTAGTTAGAATACTAGTTAGTTTCGAAACGGTAAATGATATATTACGAATGGGACTTTTTCAAAAAGGATAAGTTCGTGCATATAAGAGGGGGAAGGTAGTACTCGGAGGAAAACTACTTTCGGTACTTTAATGTACTTCGATTTAACGAATTTATAATCCCAATTTAACGAATAACTTTCGATGTTAAATATATTACAAAAATTAAGACATTTTCTTGTACATAAAGTTAGAAAACCAACTTTTAGAAATCCATAAATAATGCATGAAAAAGAAGAAAACTACCATTTAGAATCTACAGAGTTGCATTTTCTAGCACGCTGTGTCTTGCACTGATGAAAAATATTGATAGAAAATTCGAGACGGCTGTTTGATGTTATTTCATGCGTTATATGTGATTTCTAAAAGTTGGTTTTCTAACTTTATACATTTTTGCACGAAGGCTTCACTTGCTGATTTAAATTTTCTAATATGTATTAAAAACTGATTGTTAATTTTGTAAATATGTATCTTGTGACACAGAAATATCTGTATTCGAAAAGGTATACTACACTAAAGTTATTAATAGCAGCAGGAAGTCTATCGGATGAAGAGGATGAAATAAGGGGCTACAGTAGTCCAAGTCTATTTTGAAAAAAAAAAAAGGAGATAATCCATTGAAATTGTGCCTAAAATCTGTTTTATCAACCCCATAGTGAATCAAGCCAATTTAAACATACCGGATGTCCCAAAAATGACTGATGGATTTTAAAATTCAATAACTTGCAAACGGTGACAGCTATTTAAAAAAAAAATGCAGGAGGTTTATGTATAATGTCAGGAGTTTTTTTACCGTAACTTTTGATTTTAGCTCAAATTTCAAACGATAGGTGGCGCTGACGGCGATTGAAAGCCAGGTGATCAGTGCTGAGTGAGGTCAGTTTCGGAGTTTACCTGGCTTTTAATTGCCGTCAGCGCCATCTATTGTTTGAAATTCGAACTAAAATAAAAAATTACGGTAAAAAAAACTCCTGACATTATACTTAACCCTTCTACAAAAAATTTTTAAATAGCTGTCACCGTTTGCAGGTTATAGAATTTTACAATCCATCAGTCATTTTTGGGACATCCGGTACTTTCTCGCATCGGTTTGCTGCATCTTTTCTCAGTGGGGTGAATAAAAAAGATTTTATGCACATTCTAATTGGGCTATATTTTTTATGACTTATCTAAAACTTATAAGGGAACCTTTTTGGTATTGTTCGCACCAAGCATCGAGATCCGGTGCATTTAAAGTCCTATATGTAAAAGTTTGAGGACCGATAATAATTCTCTGTTAGAATTTTATGCTTAAAAACCTCTCAAATAGAAATAAAGTATGCAACGTTCAAAAAACAGTTAGCTGTTTGGATACTACTTTGAGACAATGTTTGATGGTTCATGATATCTATGACACTGTTTACAAAGCTTCTTAAAAAACTGATAGAGAAATTTGGAATAAGAAATAGAAACAGAAGCAAAAAAAAAGTCCATAAAAGATATCTTTAAATTTAACTATGAAATCGGAATAAATGATAGTGTTTTTCAATTAGAATGTTTGTAATTTATAATAATAGTACATAAGATAACAATCAATTTTTATAAAATGCATTTTCTTAAGGTAACAAAAGGTTAACATCATTATTAAGGTAAATGAGCTATTTTTTCTTCTTTATTGCTATTTTTACAACTTGTTTTGTTGTATTAAAAATATTCCTTTGGATTATTCCGATTTAATGAACAACGGGGTTAGTCCCGAACAATTCGTGAAATCAGGGTTCGATTGTATATGTATGTACTTGTGACTAATTTACACATTAACATTACACATTAACAGGGTGTAGCACTGATCATTCATTTAAAATGATGCACAACATAATTCCGTTACAATACGGGCTAATAATAAATCAGTGAGTTGTTGATATTGAAACTGGGGAAAGACTGTTATATGTTACAGCTAGATACTTAATAGTTTATTTTTTAAAAGAATAAAAAAATTCTTAATTATTAATAAACTTCTGTTATTTTTTGTAGTATTATTCGTTTTAAATTTATTATTTGATAATGGTTACCGGAGTTAGCTGAAAAAGTTCCAGTTTTCGGTACACACCCATAACTTTTCACTCATTCAAAAGCAATGATTTGTTAAAAAAGTTGATTTTCTTTTGAATGAAAATGGATTATTTTATTTTAACTCCATTTTTTATTGTTTTTTAGAAAAATTACAATAAAAGAAGAAAAGTAATTTAATTTCAGAGGGTAGTTTAGAAAAAAAATCAGCAAAAAGGTGTATGCTTCTAATTATATTTTTTAGTTTAGATACTGAAAATTTTTGAAGTATTCATGATGAAATCCTGATTCTGCTTGTTAGTATTAATGCAATATAAATTGATAATTGTATTTAAAGTGAACTTCTTTACTTCCAAAAACAACGCATTTGGGATTTCTTGCGCTTAACAGTTTGTCAATAATTGACTTAAACCGTTATTAAAAGAAATTTATTGTGAATTGATAAAAGGCATAAATTTTACATTAATTTTGGAATGGGATTTAGCTTTAACTAAGTTATTCCATAAAATGGCTTTTAAAGTAAACGGTTCATTTGTTGCAAATGTCATTTGCATTTTCAAGCTTATCTAAAACTTATAAAGGAACCTTTTTGGTATTACTCGAGACCTGGTGCATTTTAAAGTCCTATACATAAAAGTTTGGAGACCGAAAATAATTCTCTGTTAGAATTTTATGAGTAACGTGTTATTGTTGCATTTGAAAAGAAAGATAAAGATCACCCAGAAAATTATGTTATTAAAATTCAATTCAACTTATGATTTTTATAATATTTATTTACCCCTGTTTTGTGAATAGAACAGGTGTTAGAGAGTTAATAAGAGGGACATAAATTATGATAATATAAAAAAATATTGAGAGAATAGAACATAAATTGGGTGCATAGTTGTGTTTGTCTAATAATATTTCTATAGACTCGATCCATTTTGTTGGAAATCATAATATGGCGGCCGCCTTTAAATAGGATACGAAGATCATATAAGTGTACAGGATTCAACAAGTAAACAGACGGCAACAACGTCAACGATTCAACAGCAAACAAGTAGCGGCTCCATAAATAAAAATCCAAAGGAGTCAGACCAACGATCTAGGAGAAATTTGACTTGCCTTTCCTTCTAAATAAAGCTACCTATCTGTAAATTCTAGATTTAGCCAATATCTTACCGCAAAAGCGTGATGAAGTGGAATTCCATCTAATAGAAAACCGCTGTCATGAGTAGTTCTTCCGTAAAGTCAAGGATCCATTTACAATGAGGTTCAGAAATCGATTACCATTCAATGAACTTTTGTATAACAAAGAGCCAACCAAGGAGTAAATGCCATACTATGCATTTATAAAATACTGTCACGTGACGAACTTTGCATACGTACAGGTATTTGTACAGTTAAAAAATGATCATTTTGGCGATTAATTGTTCTATCAATGTGAAACAGCATTCGAAATTGCACGAAACTTTGTGCACGTGTATTTTTTAGGATGTGATTACGATTCTAAAGGTGAAAATCGTTCCAAACAATACAAAATGTCGTATCCAATATGCCGAACATCGCATACAGGTGCTTTTGAAGATATTAATTACGATTCAAAATTTAAAATTAAAATCAAATAAAAAGGGCTGTTTAAAAGTTAAAAGTAATTAGATTTCAATAAAATAAAAAGTTTTGAAGCTAAACATTACAAAGAATTTTCATGGAACTAAGACTTTTTAATGGAAATTAAACAATGACGTTTTATTTATGAAATATGATTAAATAAATTAATTAAAAATTAAAATGTTATTATATTATGAAAATTAAAATATAAGAATCTTTAGTTTTTATAATATGGAAATAAAACGAAAATATATTCTAAAATTCATCTTCTGAATCATCTGTAGTATTATGAAGAGGACTATCAGAAGAGGAGGTATCGAAACCATTCTAGAACTTGGAAGTGTTAGAAGTTTTTTTGCCTCTAGAGACAAGGATCTTAATTTTTTATGTGGCAGTTTTCGTAATCTTGATATGAAAAGGTCTGATGATATCAAAAGTCGTAAAAACACTTCTTCCATTGTTTTTCCTGCTGGTCTTCATTTGCAAATGATCTTCATTTATTTTCAATTTGATAGTGTCATCAAGAATGTTAAAGTTTTTTGAAGTTGCATGACATAGGTAGCAGCGTTGCGTTGACATATTACTGATAATGGCATTACAAACTTTACCATCAATCATTGTTGAGGCTAGAATGTATAATTAACGATTGTCTCTTTTGTATGAATGATTGTTTTGAAAAGAGTGATCTTACTCTCTTGATATTTAATAAAATCTATTTTATTGAGAATAACTTCTGTATATTCCGTGCAAAAATTGGATTTTTATGGGCCGACAAAATCGAGGAGATGATGGTCTCGGATTTTTCCAGACAACGATTTCTGCATCATTCGCAAAACATAAGAGTTGTTAGAGGCACGATGGTAGTGAAAAAGACATTTGCGTCTGATTTTCTACCATCATCATCACTAAATTTCTGTTTGAAAGTATTTTGATCAAATGTGCCATCACATCCCTACGTACAAATCAAACTAAAATTGGTAACGTTCTCGAAAGTTAGATTCTTAATGACTTCCGATTGCATCAATAATATACGCTCAGCCGTATGATTTAGAAAAGATTGCAATTTAACTTTGACAACACATTCGGTTATCATTATGTCTGATTTAAGGAGATAGCATTTTTGGGTACTACTCTGTTATCCCGTCGACCAATTTCGCCAAATTATACAAATCGCCAAACTAATAGCCAAATTATACATATTGACATAATTTTTATTTTAAATAACGAAAAAAACAAATAATTAGTAGAATATTAATAAAAATACGAATAAAATGTCGAAATAGAAATCACTTAATGATATTTTAAACACGTGAATCGTATTTAATGTCATTGAATGTGACATTCACGATCATCTATTATTGGTATTTAATCTTATAGTTTGGCGTAATTTTTTGGTCGACAGGATAACCTAGTAGTACCCATTTTTGCTTAGCTTGTTTCGCAAGTTTATACGATGAATAGAGCTTACAATCGTTTTCTAAGCTTACACTTTGTAGCCCTTGGTACTGATTTCTTGACAATGTATGCTCATTGATAAGAAAAGAACATAATCGCCTGAAAGAGTATTTTCTGGGACAATAGATGAAGATCTGTTATATTTCTGATATGTTGATAGGCTTCCCATGATTAAAACCTTCACAACATTTCTAGCATATAATTGTCCAGAAGCACGAAGACTTATTTGTGTGGCAAAACATAACTCCTCGATATTTGATTGTGACCGCAAGTTTTCAGTTTTTCTTCGTTTCGTTCTTCGCTGGCAGCATTAAAATCTAAAAAAGGTCGACCTGATTTTGATTTTTTTTTTTTGGGGGGGGGGATTCTTCGAAAGAAATAAATGTGCTTAGCCAACTCTCGAATTTTTTTTTAAAAAAAATACGTTCTTGGTTTTTTTAACTTCTTGCCATTTAGTACGAAAACTTTTATCAACTTTCGAATTACTGGATTGATATTTTCCGGCAGTGTAAAATGACATTTAAGTCGACTGGAAATACATTTTTCGATATCTTCATAAATCACGCATATATTTTCATTTAAGTGGTATTTCACCTTTGTCACTTTGTCCATTACAATAGATTTCGTAATTGATATTATTCGACACATTTTTTAACATATTTTAACATATAATATTTAGTTAATTAATGATCATTCATTCAGTTATTTATGTATTAATAATTAGTTATATATTAAAGAAATAAAACTCACACTTATTAAAGTAAAAAGAAAACAATATCACACTTTGCCTAAATGCTAGGAGTTTACAAAATTCTTTTTTAGAATAGAATAAAGAACGTCAATAAAACAAAAATGCTGCCATTTTCAGATAAATAACTTTGCACAAAGAATTGCTTGAATTCAGCATCGCAGATGATGAAATTAATTTTTAAAGCACATACTATTTTTTTTCTCAATTCGAGAATTTTACAAGCGTCTAAAAATGTAACATTTTTACTTGTTATTACAAAAACTTGCACAAAATACAAAATGGCAGTTTTCGGCAGCTGGTTTTTTATAATTCATTAGATAATAGTTAAAGGTATTATTTCCAAAAGGTTTCTTTGCGGAACACTGTGGAGCATTTAAACTTTTTAATTTTTAAAAGTAAAATAACAATATATATTTTTTAAAAAATTATAAAAAAGTAATAATGGAATTTTTAATTTATTATGTGCTTGATATAATTTTTGTAATACATGCAAATAATTTACATATCATCAGCATGTAAATTCATTTTAAATCATCAAAATCGGATATTATAAAAAAAGTTGTACTTGTTAAAAGGAATACGTTTTTTGCACGCTTTGTTCGCCTCATACAATACTTCCACAAGCATCATTTTTGAAATGATACAAGTTGTCAGAAAAAGGTGAAAATCTTTTTCTAAATACAGATTTTGACCCTCCAAACATTTCTTTAGCCAATTGTATAATCAAAATTCCCAAACCGGTAACTTTAATTTTCGACTTTTGGCCAGGTTTTCGGGATTTTACCCCACTGTGCGTCGTTGGTAATTTGTTTGTACTTACACATGTATTGCAGGAATACAAAATGGATGCCAGTTGTTAATTCACAATGTTTTCTATATTTTTGATTGTGGAGTGTTCAATTCAGTAGTATTACTTCATGTATTTGTATGAAAACAACTCACGAAATAAGCCAAAATATCAAATTCGGTATCAATTGACCTGAACATGGGACTAGAAGGACTTCATTGTCGATCCAAGTATCTTCCAGCAATTTCTGAACATGTCGCTTTTCTTTTAAAATTAAATTTTAAAAGAGGGGGAACTAACATTTGAAATATTAATAGAAATATATAAAATAGAATATGTGTTACATCACAATGACACAAAAATCATTAATTTTAGCAGATTAATTGTTGTATCTGAAAAGTTTATTTTTAATAGCCCTATGCACATGAAGACAAACCTCTTACTTTTCAATAATTTTCCAAGATACATTTTCTAAGGCTGTTAAACGTAAAATAAAAAAAAAAAAAACAATTGAATATTAATTGTTAATTGTTTATTATAATCACAGAATTGCAGTAGCGATGTCTCGTTAATGCGCATTAATGCATGATGGTTCTCCTTCACACGTCGTCACATCTCTTCGACATATGTTGCAATAGCATTTTAGTGATAGAATCATCTCTCGTAAATTTACAGTTTAGTGGTCACTATGATTCCCAGACCTCACTTCAATGGATTTTTGGTTCTGGGGTTATCTGAAATCAATGGTGCACACATCAAATCCAAGAAATTGGCCAGAATTTAAAGATGCCGTAAAACGTGAAATTGTGAAGATTCATTCACTGATGTTACATTCGGCATTGTTGACAAAAGTCACACTCATTTAAAGCGTTATTTTCTGAGAAAGTGAGAATGTTAAAATTGCTAATTCAAGTAATGTGTTTTTTTTTTTTTGTTGTTGTTCTTTTTTTATTGTATTATAATTGCTCCTTTTCTCCGGTATTTTTTGTATTTTGACTGTTACTCGAGCAATCTTTATCATACATGTATCATTCAAACGCTATTTGTTGTTTTTTAATGCATTGAAAAATTTGCGTATTAAAAGAGAGTGTTTCCATACAAAAATTTTGAATTTTTCATTGTAGTGCTAGCCGTAAGAATTATATTGTTTTAATCACGACCTAAAACAAATATCTTCAAATAAGTAATATACCTCAAATTTCTTTTTGATTGGATAAGGGGTTAGGCCATTAGTGGCTCATTTATCGTGGATTTTTTTTTATGACCACCCTGTACATTTTCATATTCGCATACTTTTATCAGAGACATATTGCAATGCAAGAGGGAAAAATATTTGTTTTATTAAATTGTATTTAGTTATAAGTGTTTCTAGAACAGCTAAGATAATAAAATATCTTTAAATTCAGGGTTTTTCAAAACTAGCTGTCAGAAATGTGAAGACATATAGAATGAACCTAAATAATTGAATTTCATATAAGAATGTTGTTGTAGAAATGCAATGTTGAGATGGTGCTTCATTGATTTGTATCGTCATTCCCCCGCAAGGATTTTGATCAACATGAATTATTGCCCTAATGCGTGTTTTGCCGAAACGCATTTCATGTATGGGTTTATGCAAAAGAATTAAGTGGTGCTCAAACGATACACATGGAATGATTCCCTGGCAGAAAAGTGCTCGATCACCGAGTAGCTGAGAATTTTTATCAGGAGTTATGCGCGCCTGAATCGTTTTATTCTTCTAGACGTTAAATGGGCACCGGAAAAGGAAGTAATACACACAATAATAAATATTCCTTTCTTCCAAAACAGTTGGATGTGGACCATTTACTTGCTTTGCCCCGTATATGAAATGCGTGTCAGCAAACTGAACATAGGTATAATGGTGTACTTTCATCAACCGAACACAGCAGCACTCTCCACTGGCTTAAAGCTGCATGTCGCAAACACAAGATATATTACATAAAGTCTGCTTATTTATCTCCCTTTTTCTTGTCTTTAAGTTTCTGACATATAGTTTTGAAAAATCCTGTATACCGTTTAGATATACCGTCGGCGAAAATGGTCGACGGTTATCCCGTCGACCATTTTCGCCTAATTATAAAAATCGCCAAACTAACAGCCAAGTTATATTTGCTGACGTAATTTTTATTTTACATAACGAAAGAACAGATAAATTAGTAACACAAGAATAAAAATACAGTTAAAAAATTAATTTAAAACCACTTCATGACGTTTTAAACATGTGTATCGTGTTTAATATGACATTCAAAATCATCCATTATTGACATTTAATCTTATAATCTAGCGATAAATTTTTGGTCGACGGGATAACCTAGTAGTACCACCGTTTATAATTTGCACACAAGTACTTTAATAAAATCGGCAGACAGAGAAGTACTTTTGATACTCTCAAATAACTGGCTCTTTAAATGCTTCCTTTAAATGATTCTTTCACGTACTGTACAGTACACAAGATGTGTATTTTAAAATAACAATTGTAAATTTATTAATATTTAATTTCAGAAAAGAAAGTAAGACAAATGCTAACTGATAATTTATAATTTAATTAATTGATAGTGAATTATTCAATCTTAATCTTAATAAATACACATTTAAACTTTAAAATCTTTTTTGACTGAAGTGTAAGATAATTTTTAGTAACAGAGCTATTTTAAACAAACAAAAATAAGAACCGACAAGGTTTTAAAGAAAAAAGAGGCTTAAATTTAAGAATTTTTATAATGAATTTAATATCTTTCTTCTTACTCATAGAAATCAATGAAATTTGTCGCCTTAAGAACAAAAAAGCATATACATTATATATATCGTTAAAGTATTTTACATGAATACAAAGGATTATTTATTGGATTATTTTCTCCATTTATTTTTAAAAAGGGCAGACGGAAGAGGAAATTTATTTAAGATTTATCTTTTATGATAAAAAGTGTAAAAATAAAGCAATAAATTTAAAGAAGAAGACGATGAAAAATACAATTCAGGAGTGCTTTACTTAAAAAAAAAGTATTTTATCTTCTGAAATCGCTTTAATAAATTCTAACCTTGACAACATAAAATAAAGGATAATAAATCTGTTGATTTCTAAATATATATCTGTCATATTCTAAATAATAATATGAATGCAGTTAGAGATGTGTTCCTGATTGTTGCAAGAGTTAAATTGCATCCAGCTTTTCTGGTTGATCGCAAAATAGCATCGTCGGTAAGAAATGATAAAACTATGGTGAGACATCTCTTCTGTCACCTCCAATGTTGGATTCAAATTTTTTTCACTGAGGGGGGGGGGGGGTTGAGATTTCTGTGGCTCTGGGAGAGACATTGTAGAGCTCCGGAGGAGGGGGAGAATTACACTGGTTGACCATTCAAATCTTTCTGAAGGGAAATCTCATTGCTCCAGGAGGAGTTTCTCACCCCTGAATTTAATGTTGATCCCTTAATTTAACACTGATCACTTCTGTTTCTAGAAAGAAAAATTCGTTAAAGCGCGAACATAGAATTCTAAAAAAACGAATTACATCTTCAAAGTGTATTTCCATTGTTTCTTTTTATTGCATATACTGAGAAAAAATATCGTGAGGGCAACTAGAATCTAATTTGTAGCTTTAGAAAAAATAGTTCCATGTCGTCTTTATAAATTCTAGTTCCCTTTGATACACAGTTCAAGAGTCCCCTACTAGAATTCAAGAGCTTTCTTCTATATTCTCATGGTCAAACTTATTTAAAAATTTCTGCAAATATATGCAAACACAAGAAGTCCGTTTTAGTAACTATAATTCTGAAACCTTTCCAGAAATTAAACGATAATTTCTTTTTATTGAAACGATTGAATATCGTTACCTAGAAAACAAAAAAATTACAAATTCTAAAACATTTTGTGTATTTACCTTAGATTTCACGAATTTGCATACTTCGAAAATCTATAAATGTTTTTTACAAATTCAAAAACGGCTAACTATCCATTCAAAATGAAGGCGGTGTTTTTTTATTAGTGTAGAGAATTTGTATGAAAACAATGCTTCATGTTAAAATTATTTTCCAGTAATAGTGTATATTGCGAATCGAGGGAGGTTTTATACCTAAATTTGTTTTGTACTTAACTACTGGGGTATAGGGAAACAGTGCTTTTACCATCGACTTATCTAGGGGCAAAAGATGAAGTGATTAAAGAGCACCGGAAAGCACAGATAGTTTCGCACTTAAGACTGATAAGAAATTTTTTTCACATTCCGACCCTTGGAATTAAATTTGCTGCAGTCATGTAACCTTATTGACTGTAGAAGTTGCACGTCGAAACCGAAAGTGCTTTTTCATTCAATAGTTTTCTGAGACATCCGCTTTCTTGTCATTTGAATCTTTTCTGACATTTTAATTTTCGGCAATTTCATTTGTTGCATTTCTCCAGCATCATGGGCTGCTGAAGTTCGGTGGTAAATCCGAGTTTAAAAATTCTGTATTATTGATTTTCTTTTATCCTTTTTATTTTTTTCCATGTGTTTTTTCGATATAATTTTATTATTATTATTATTATTATTATTATTATTATTATTATTATTATTTTACTTTTTATGAATCGATTTATACAAAGCAAAAAAAAAAAAAAAAAAAAAAAAAAAAAATGCGTTGTGTGAGCAATTTGAAGTTATTCAATGGAATCATCTGCAGTAGCTCCATGTATAGTCAAGAATTTGAATTAGTTTTTTGTATCATACAAAATTCCGTACAACACAGAATATTTATCTGCTAAGTTCACGTCTCTCTTACCCATTTTCTCAATATTTTTTTAATCGCGTTTTATTTGTGCACTATAGTTTTAAAATTGCGCGGCATATTACGTCATTTGCTGATTTAATCAATTTAACAAGTACTTTTTTCATTATTATTCAGTGATCGCTATAATTCTATGCTAAATCATTATACACCATATCCATAATTATTGCTGTATGGTTGTATTGGTTAAATTAATGTATTATAATAGTATACAAGTAAATTTTGTGATTGTCACAACATACTAATTTTTCATTTTTCGTGATTATCATGTCAATGTATTTTTTTCTTTTTGGTTTTCTAGTTCATGCAGATTTATTTATTACTCAATGTATGCCACAATAACTAAAGGTTAAATTTAACTAACAAGAGAACCACTTTCGGTGCTGTTCGTACTTGGCATCCAGACCTGGTGCATTTTGTAGCCCTCAGCATTAAAGTAACTATAAAATTCCTTTGATAAAATCACGTTTTATGTATTCTTTTATACATGTCATTTTTTATTACTGGACACTTTGGCGCTAAAAGGGAATTAAATCGCCAAATATGGCGCTACAAAGCTCTCGCTCTCTTTATTCCTGTGATATATGTACGATGTATAAAGAATGGAATCAGATTGCGATTTGTTTGATATGTGATAGCATAAAAAAGATACTTATTTTTTATGAATAGACGATGTATTAATGTTAAATATATTTCAGTTAAAAACTTCCAAGATCACTGAAAACTATTTTTTTTAGTGAAATACAAAATAAGAAAAATATTTTCTTTTGAAGTTAAATGAAATAAAGTTTCGAATGTTTAAAATGAAAAGTTTTTGTATAAATGTTGTGTCTTTTGATAAAAGTAATCATAAAGTTAACTAATATTTTACACAATTTAGAAAAGTTACTGTATATAATTTCGTAGAACATAACAGTATCTAATGTAACTCGAACCGTTGCTCATAAGTGGTTAGCAACTATGACATTCAAGAGGGCTGCTGGAAAGATCTATTTTTTTTTCTTTTTTTTGGGGGGGGGAGGGGGTAAAGAAAACCAAATTTTTCCTCATCAAAAATGTGACTATAATGTTGTAATTTTTCGAAATCAAATTCGTAGATTTTTGTGGGATCTTTTAACCTTTTTCAACATTTTATGCTTATTATTAACTAATTTGTATATTTTAAATGCTTTTCTTTAAAGAAAACATCTATGTCAACAGCTCGATAAGTGGTTTCGGAAATTACAGTTTTAAAAAGTTATGCTGCCGTAAAATCAAAAAATATCATTTTAACAGAATTTTTTTTTTCAATTCTCAAACTTCGTAGTAAAAGTCTTTTAAAATGAACAGGGCTAAAATTGGATTTCTGCTAATAGTCCAGTCATTTTAGCACCTTTTTTAGCAAATAGCGGAAAAAATTAGAACAAAGCTGGATTTTTGCATAGGTGCTAGTTAGGGTATGTAGTTTAACATACTAAAAGTCCCCATCGATCCGATGTGAGCTTTCGCCTCCAGGGGGCGCTAAAGAGCTTGAAAATCGGTTTTCTGTGAATATCTCACGAACAATGGCATCTAGACAAAAAAGTTCAATTACAAAAATGTAGATAATTTAATTTCCTACAAAAAGTGTCATTAACATTTTTTTGTCACACCAACCGTTCCCTGCCAAAAATTAAGATAAAATAAACATTATTGAAAAAGAATGTGCAAGCACAATCATAACGCGGCGAAAAGGTAGAACAAATACTAAACAACTTTTGATTCCTTCCCCCTCATCTCTCCCCCATTGTTTGTATGGCGTTTTCGCGCGCTTGCGCAATACGTCACCTGAGAATAATAAGGTTCTATCTGTGTTTTTGAAAAAATCGACTTATCGATATAGAAATGTTCTATTTGTATCTATGAAGGCATTTCTGGATTAAAATAATGTCGTAATATAATTGTAATATTATATGTAAATTATATATAACATCATTTTGATGCAAAAATGCCTTCGTAGATACAAATAGAGTCTTTCTATATAGATAAGTCAATATTTTCAAAAACACAGATAGAACTTTATTATTCTCAGGTGACGAATAGTCATTGCCCAGTACCCTATCTCTCTTTGCATTTGTTGAAATGTACCACGTGCAAGTACTTTTCAATATTAATTTTTATTTGGTGTTCATTTCGCTAGTATGAAATGACCCTAATTTATTGAACGAAGAATTATTATTTTTTAAGATTTTAGGAAGGGAATAATTTTATTTTCAACGCATGTTGTAGAAAGTTTTAAATTATTTATGACAGTTTAAAATGACTTTCTTAATTGCTGATTCTGACCGAAAAATGGAGATTGACAAAATAGTTTATCTTGCATGAGATGAGAACTGGGTTTCGAAAGATTTTGTAAAAACAGAAAAAGAGTGTCTGAAGTCGCTTGTGACAGCAAGTTCGGAAAGAGATGACCATAAGTGGAAAATATTTGAAGAAATGGCTAAAAACAATAATGAATTTACAGTTCATTCAAAGCGTAAGAAAAATTATTCACGAAAGAATTCTATTAAATCATACAATAAATCTATTGCCGAAAAACGATCAACATCCGCACAAATTAATCATCCATTGAAGGAAAAATTGAGAAATGACAGTCCGTTGTTTGAATTTAAGGGAAAATGTTATTTCTGATACATTAGACGAAGATTTTTTACAGAAGGAAAAAAAGAAAGATCTAAAGTATCGAGGAAAAGATTTTTTTTAATCTAATCATTAAAATAAGACACGTCTCATATCTATGCTTATGGAGAAATTTATGGAGAATGGTTTCGAAGCGAAACAAGTAGAAGATGATGCAGACACACTAATTGTTAACACAGTTATTGAAGTAGCAAAGTCCGGTGCGCTTACTGCTGTTGTTGGCGATGATGTTGACTTGATCATATTTTTGACAGTTTTAGCACCTCCAGAGATAGAGATATTTTTTTATTAAGTCTGGAAGAGGACGAATTGTTACCACCCTGTATTCATCGCACAGTTTTAACAATGATGCTGTTCTGAAAGATCATATATTATTCCTTCACGCTTTTTCAGGTTGTGACTCGACATCAGCAATGTTTGGGAAAGGTAAAATGTCGTTAGCAAAATTTTTGAAGAAGGAAGAAGATCATAACATACAAGCTGCCAGCATTTTTAAAAGTGATCAAGTATCTTAATTTGAAGTTTCCGAGGCTGGAAAAACTATTTTTCTTGCTTTATACGGTAGTAAAACAGAAATTTCTCTGAAAAAGTACCGTTATGTATGTTTCAAGAAAAGAGTTGTTGTTGGTAAAAAAAAAAGCCTTTTATCGTTGCCGCCTGCCGAAGATGTAGCTAGATTGTACAGTTTACGTATTTATCATCAAGTACAATACTGATTGAGCAATAAACTACTTCCTGAGAGCTGGGGCTGGCAAAATGCACCTAATTTGTTTCCAATTCTTGCTACCTTACCGCAAGGGAGGAGGGAAGAGCTACTTCTGTATTCAGTGATGATATCGAAAGGCAAACAAAAAATACTGAAAACAGTACAGCAACGAAAGAAATAAATACAGATAATTACGAATCTGAATCGAGTGTAGAAATTGTAGCTGTGCAAAGAACTACTAAAGCAGTTAAACGACTTAAATTGGATTAAGCCAGTCACTAAAGTGAAATATGCCAACGGGGGAAACCACACACACACAAAAAAAAAACCGCACTAAGTGTTTTACTTCAAGGGTGGTGTGGAAATAAGCATAAATGTATATTATATATTCACTTTCCCCATTCAAAGGTGAGAATTATAGATCTGTTTACAAATTTTTTTTAAAGTAGCAGCAGATTTTTTGAATTTTTATAATTTTATTTTCAAATATGGTCACGTTTTTACATTTTTGACAGGGAAGGGTTAATGTGACAAACAAATGTTAATGACACTTTTTATAGAAAATTAAATTATCTACAACTTTGTAAATCACCTTTTTTCTCTAAATGCCATTGTTCGTGAGATATTCACAAAAAACTGATTTTCAAGCTCTTTAGCGTCCCCTGGTGGCGAAAGCTCACATCGGATCGATGGGGACTTTTAGTATGTTTAACTACATAACGTAACTAGCACCTATGCAAAAATCCAGCTTTGTTCTAATTTTTTCCCCTATTTTTGCTAAAATGACTGGGCTATAAGAGCAAAGAATTTTTCTTTATCAAGTAAAGTAATTTTTTCGCACAAAAAATGTTGCACATATGTTAAAATGGAGGTTCAGAGCAACAAATGAGCTGTCTTTAAAAAAAAAAACAATTGCTTTCTCTTATTTTTTATTTTTTTTTTGGGGGGGGGGTTGTTTATTTCTTTGTTTATTTGTTTTCTCTCGAAAACGTCATTTTTGAATATCCCAAAATTTGTCAATCACCTTGTGAGTTAATTACCATTTTCTTTGAACCCTTTAAATGTAAACTTTCTACAGAATTACGAAACAATAAATTTGCTTGAAAAGAAAATTCTTTTCCAAACAGTTGTGATTTAAAAGTTACGTGAGCCATGTTTTTTGGTACTTGAGTTATCGCCTTCTGTTACTATTACTAAATGCTTTTATTTCATCTCAACTATACAAGACTGACAGACAAAGGAGATCTGTTAACCCTTTTGGGAATAATGGGACTTTGAAGTACCTGTAATGTAACTCATTTTATTGTGACTTAACAGCAGTGTTCTTGCTGACATTTGACCAACTTTAGAAATTTGGCTAATTAAAAATAAAAATCATTCGCCGAACGAAAGAAAAGTATTAGCAAAATAGATTCGCTGTGTGCAGCACGAAAAATATACATATATATCTTTAAATCTTCAATGCACCCCCCTTTTTCCAATATGTTCTAAAATAACCTAAGTTATTATAACTGCGACAACGATTGTTATTAATCTAATTTCAACTATCCGCTACAAATATATTAAAAATATATATATATGCATATGTATGAAAAACGAAAAAGAAAAGAAAGAAAAAGCAAAAATTGCGCAGTAGCAATTTGGCGAATCTAGTCGCTTGTTTACTCGCCAAATGAAGAATTAAGTCGCAATTTGGTGCAATGGTGAGCGACAGCGAAAACCCTGCTTAACAGTATTTTTATTACCATCTGCAAGTAGCAATGATAAATGATTTCCCTACGTAACTTATTATCACTGCATTTATGTTTCAGCATTTAGTAGTAGAAGAAAAATAAAACGCCTGCTTAAAACTCTTTAGAGCATTGAGAACTCTCTTATTTTAAATACGTGTTTCATTTTTTAAATATAAAACAACTACTACATTTCCGAATCAAGTTCTGATTAAAAAGGAAAAAAATAAGTACAATGGAAAATTTTTAAGTCTCTTTAAACCTTTCAGGCCGGATTTTTTTCAATTTTTAGAAAAAGCTGCTCTTACATTAATCAAAATTACAATGGTTATCCAAATGGATTTATTAGAGTATAACGAATATTTCCTTGTCTGAAACGTAACGAATGCTGTTGTTTTGTTTACTACTCAATTAATAGACCCATGACAGTTGTCTAAGGAAAAATTTTTGAGATGATCAGAAAACATTATATTACAACAATATTTAACTGATATGTTACAAATTTCTAATATTTTTTGCACTTTATTACATATGATTATTGCAGAAAAGTAAAATTTATTGTGAATTTAAACAGTAAAATATATACATTTTAATAAAAATTTTAATTTTTCTTAAGAAAGGTGTTATAGTAAAAATAAAATACATTGACATGTTTCGGAACCGTCAAATAAGTTCCATAGTCATAATACAAATAAAACAAAATTTCAAAATATTTCTCGGACAATACAAATGACACGCGACAATGAGATATAAATATATTAAAAATATGTATCTATTAAAAATATTTATATCTCATTGTCGCGTGTCATTTGTATTGTCCGAGAAATATTTTGAAATTTTGTTTTATTTATATTATGACTATGGAACTTATTTGACGGTTCCGAAACATGTCAATGTATTTTATTCTTACTATAACACCCTTTTTAAGAAAAATTAAAATTTTTATTAAAATGTTTATATAAAAGGTGAATATTTTAAAATCTGATGATTTAAAAAATCAATTGGATTTAATTAACTTTTTATCATAGTAAAATATATGTTTAAAGAGAAATAATCGCAAATGGTCCAAAGAGAATTAATCAAATATTTATTATTTTTATTTTTCTAAATTTTCTAATTATCTAAACGATAAGTCATATAGTAAATGCATAAACACAAGCTGCCATGATTACATCTAGACCGTAACAAAAGTATTTATTAAAACAAAATAATACTCAATTGAAATACATGTATTAATACTACTACACCAGATCCGAAATGATTAATATTGTTATTGCTTTGGCGTCTTTAAGGCATCTTCAGTCTTTTTCAAACGTCTTCGGAAATTTTTCTTTAATCAATTGTCATATTGATAGAATACAAAATAACAATAAATTCGTTAAATTTTATGAAATAAAATATTCGTTACATTTTAGAAAACTGTATCATTCGTGAGTTGTATAGCTACCTTTAATTTTGTTTTCAATAAATTTTCCAGAAAGTTTTTAAAAAATGTTCTTGAAAAGTTTAATAATAAGCTTAGAATGAAACTGATAATTACTTTTGAAGTCCATTGCGTTAGACAAATTTCAATTGAATTTCTTAGGATTCATCCATATAGAACAGTATTCTTATTTAAGATACATTAAATCAATATCAACCGAATCGGCGTATTACATAAAAGCATTTTATCTATCAAATAAAAGAAATAAATGCACAAAATCATAATCATATTTGATAACAAGAATAAATACATTTACGAATTTATTACAGAATCAGAAGAAAATAAAATGGCTAAAAAAAAAATCCTTTCTTTTTTAAAATGTTGATTTTTAACAATCACATAAGCGTTTTTTTTTTTTTTTTTTTCTTTAGCACTTGAATTACAGTTTTGTGTTCCCGTTACTGAATACTCTGGTTTCGACGCAAAGATACACATCTTACGTACATCATCACCACACACTTGATCCCCTTACATGAAGTTTACGTGAGTGAAATTCTATAACATTACGTTGGCAGCATTCCACAATTTTACATTTTTCTTCATTATAAAGAATACCAAAAAATTTTTTGGTGTTGTTGTATGTATGTTAGATAAGAAATTGATTTATGAATTTTGATTTTTTTAATACATTAGAAATAATACATTATAATACATTTAATTTTAATACATTAAATTTTTAGATCATGGTTTAGTTTAATTTACTTTTTTACAATAGAGCGCGTGGTTTTTTGTGATCTGTTGTTTATATCTCATTGTTGCGTGTCATTTGTACTGACCGTGAAATGTTTTGAATTTAATTTTTATTTTTTATGATTATGGATCTTATTAGACGGATCCGAAACATGTCAATGTCATTTATTTTTAATTATTATAACACCTTTCTTACGTAAAATAAAATTTTTATTAAAATGTTTATATAAAATGTGATTTTTTTTTTTAATCTGGTGATATAAAAAATCTATTGGATTTACTAAACTTTTTATCATTAGAAATAATTAATCTATGAGTGCTTTTTATTATTTTTGTTGCATGTTACTTAGCAGCGTCATTGTAATTGATACATTTAGAAACGATTGCCGCGTCCAGTCAGCATGGTATAAATTTGATTTTTTTTTTATATTTTAGAATTCATCCTAATAGAACAACAATCTTATTGCAAATATATTAAATCAGTTTCTGTCAGGTTCCGGCGTATTACATTAAAGCACATTATCTTTAAAATAAAACAAAAAAAGACAGAATCAGAATCCTAACTGATAAAAAGACTAAATGCATTTACGAATTTACTTCAGAATCAACAGAAAATAAATTGACTCAAAAAAAGCCTTTCTTTCCTAAAATGTTGACTTTTAACAATCACGTAAGCCTTGTTTATCAAGCACATGAATAACCGTTTTCTGTTACCATTTTACTAACTACTTTGGTTAGTCTCAAATATACACATCTCACGTACATCATCACCACATACTTGATCCCCTTACATGAAGTTTACGTGAGTGAAATTCTATAGCATTACATTGGCAGTGTTCCACAATTTCACATTTTTCTTCATTATAAAAATTACCAAAACAATATATATATATTTTTGTTTTGTGTGTGTGTGTGCTACATTAGAAATTCATTTTTGATTTTGTATGTGTGTGTGTGTACATTAGAAATCCATTTATGAATTTTGATTTTTTTTTAATTATTAGTTTGGGAATAGTAATTGAATGAGTGCATTTTTATTATTTTCATTGCATGTTACATAGCAGCATCGTTGTAATCGACACATTTAGAAACAGTTGATAGTAAAAATTTTAATTTAACACGTTTAGTGCCTCGGTGATTCGAATCCAACAATACGTTCATGTCCCGTGAGTCAGCATGGTATAAATTTGAATTTATTTTATTTAAGAATTCATCCTTAAGGAACAGTCTTCTCATTACAGATATATTAAATCAGTATCAGTCGAATCGGCGTATTACATTAAAACATTTTATTTATTAAATAAAATTTAAAAAAAGGTACAAAATCAAAATCCTATTTGATAATAAAAATAAATACATTAAATAAATTACCACAGAATCAGGAAAAAATAAAACGACTCGAAAAAAACATTTATTTTGTAAAATGTTGACTTTTAATAATCACCGCAGCTTTTCTTTTTCAAACATTTGAATTATCGTTTTCTGTTCCCGTTACTAAATACTTTTGAGTTTATTCTCAAAGATACACATTGCACGTGCATCATCACAACACATTTGATCCCCTTACATGAAGTTTACGTTATTGAAATTCTATAACATTGCATTGTCAATGTTCCACAATTTCACATTTTTCTTCATAAATAAAAAATACCAAAGAAAAAAAAAATAACCACTTTTTAGCTCACAGGCTATCATAGCCTGAGAGCTTATGTGCCCGTCCGTTCTGTATGTACGTTCGAGCGTGCGTTCGTGCGTAACGCGATAACTCATGATAAAAATATCCGATCCTCTTGAAATTTTGTATGTAGGTATATCCTGACAAGGCACTTCCCTGATTAGTTTTTGGAGTTCATTCGATATGTATAAGAGGGGGAACGGGGGGCTGATGCCCCTCCCCTTAGTTGATATAAATGGAATTTTCATGCAGAATTAAGTTTTCGTTCAAAATTTAGATTAGGATCATTCTGATGAGGCGATTCCGTGACTGTTATTAGGTGTTCATTGAATAAGTATAAATAGGGGGAACAGGGGTTCTAATGCCCACCCCCCCTTAATTTATATAAATGGGTTTTTCAAGCAGAATTTTCAGATTTTGTTCAAATCTCTGAATAGTTTTGGAAGTTTAATGGTTAAGTATAAAAGGGGGGGATAACTCCTTTTACATTATATAAATACTAAATGGGTTTTTATTAAGAATTATCCCATTTGCTCTGAATTTTGGATATAGATTTTTTATATGATAAAGCATGTCTTTGATAGTATAGGAGGTTCAATAATTAAGTATAAAAAAGAGGAAAGGGGAGAGATGTTTCCCCTTCTTAATTTTTTTTCGACCGGAATTAACCCTTGAAAATATAAGGCTTTAAAGTACAATTAGTATTTGTAGCCTGTGAGCTCAATGCCATCAGTTTAACTGGGCAGTATTTTTTATTTATGTGTGTGTTCATTACATTAGAAACTTATTTATCAATTTTTATTTTTATTATTGCATAAAAAATAATCATTAAATGAGCTCATTTTTATTATTTTTATTACATGTTACTTAGCAGCATCGTTGTATTCGACATATTTAGAAACAATTGATCATAAAAAATTTGATTTAACACATTGAATTCCATGGTGACTGGCTTTGAACTTTCCGCTTAGGCCGAAAGCGTGTCGGTCAGCGCTAACTGACATTGTAAAATATGATATAAAACTAAAATAATTAAGTTGTTTTAAGTAATTATTAAAAAAAATAGTATCCTGTATCAAATAAAAGTAAAGTAAATTTTAAAGAAATCTTCACTAATTACTTGAATAATATACATTTTTCAGTTTTATATCATATTATAGACTGTCAGTCTCCGGTGATTGATGTGGCTCAAACGGAAAGTTCAGTGTCAATCAGCGGTGACTGACGGAGCATCATCCATCAACGTATTTATCGAAATATTAAATAAGAAAATATATTGGAATAATATGAAATAAAGAAATCTTTTACTTTCTAAAGAAAACAAAATATGAAATATTTAAAAACTGTAACGATGTTTTTATATCAAACAGAATTATTTTCTTACTGGTTTCGAGAGTTTTCTAATGTCACTTTGCTTTATGTATCCCTCTTCATCTGTATCGGAAAATTTCGAGGTTTAGAAACCACATTTAAGAAATTTGGTTTAACACCCGATGATATGCTTTTTTGCAAATTATATTATTTAGTTTCAATAATATATTGCAATATTTACTGCTTTTCCATGAAAAAACAATGGGGAAATGAAATTCTCGAAATAAGAGAGAAATGTATTTATAACTGTTGGGTTAACTGGATCCCACACGGCCCAGTTACCCCTTTCATTAAAAATTTGTGAGGTAACTAGAACACCGGCCTGACATTTGAAATATGAAGTAAAAATGTATAGATATAGTTACTTAGTAATAATAATGTATTTTTATGCCTATTCTTTAAAAAAAAAGTTATTAATTTCCCATAACAAGAGAAACTATAAAAATGTATTTATAGCTGCTGGGTTAAATGGATCCCACATGGTCCAATTACCCATGGGATAACTAGAGCACTGGCCTTGCATTTGAAACATGAAGTAAAAAGATATCTACTAATGATAATGTATTTTTATGCCTATTCTTAAAAAAAGGTGATTAATTTCCCGTAAAAAGAGAAACAACAAAAACAACAAGAATAATAATAATGTATTATTGTGCGTATTATTTAAAAAAGTGATTGTTAATAAAAGTACTTTCCCCATTTCAATAAAAAAAAAACAAAGAAATTCAACCGAATTGACGTTGATTTTTTAAAAATAAAACCTGGATTTTCGATAACCTATAACAGAAAAGGCGATTTACTTAAAATAATACATCTACGAGAATAAACACACGTTATTTTAAAAAATAGAGATGGCGGCGAAACGTTCACAAAAGCTAAAACTTAAAAGTCATCTATGATTTTTTACAAAATAGCCTAAAGCTCAGCTACTACGTCAGTCCAGTCACTTTACTTCCATACTGAATTTATTCCTATTTCCACTTTAACTCTACTTTAAGAACTAATTCATGAAGTTTCCAGAAATTCCATATCCTGTTAGAACGTGACATAAATAGACCCTTATCATAGTTATGTGCATATCGCCTAACAGTTGTCTCTACTGACCTCTGTTTTTCACGATTTCGGCGATAGCTATATCTCAAAAACTGATATATTGTCATTTATTTATTGTTTCAGACAATTTCATTTACAGGGTGCCCAGCGGATAAGATCCTGATTTCAAAATTAAATTTCTATAAAAAGGAATATCAATAAGATTGTGTGGTAATTAAACTGTTTGTTTCTTAGCTAAGCTTTAAAATATGTTGTACAGAAGTTCCAAATGGTTCAATGGAGATTTTTGAAAAGATTATGTTCTCATTGTTAAGATTACTTGATTTGAACATTTTTCTGAATTCAGATTACCTACTAAGAACGAGTTTTTTAACTGTGCCATATTTTAACGATTTTTTGGAATTTCGAAATAAAACAAAAATAGTTCCAAATATCATTAAAATGTGGCATGATAATCGAATAAAATAATCGAAAAACCCGTTCTTTGACAGCACTCTAAAACAAGAAAAATGTTCAAAATCAGGCAATCTTTGCAATCACACAGAAAATAAAAAGAATGATCCCCAGTTAAACTGATGGCATAGAGCTAACTGGCTATGTAGACTAATTGTATATTGCAGTCTTATATAATAATGCCTTTCGAAAAAAACATAAGGAAGGAAGTACCGCCCTTATTTCCTTATCATATAATAAACCTGTATCCAAAATTCGAAGGAAGTTGAGTAATTCTGCATAAAAACCCATTTATGTAATTTAAAAAAGTTGTCCGCCGTTTCCTCCTTTAAAATTAGCCATTAAACCTTCAAAACTGTTCAGAAATTCAACTTATCAGAAAAAACCTACATCCGAAATTTAAAGCAAATCGGATAACTCTGCATAAAACTCTAGTTAGCTAACTTAAGCGGGAGGTAATCGCCCGTACCCCCTTTATAATTAACAAAAGAACACCACAACAAATGAGCGAAGCTTCTTATTACTATGAACCTGTATCTAAAAATTGAAACAAACCGGTTAATTCTGCATAAAAAACCATTTACATAAATTATGAGCGGTAGTTTCCCCTATACTCTCTTTATACTTATCCAGTGAATTCCAAAAGTAAATCAGGAAAGCGACTTTTCAGAATAAACCTATGTACAAAATTTTAAGCTAATCGGTAAATTTTGCGTGAAAACCCTAAATTAAGATTGGGGGATTACCTCCCCCCCCCCATTCTCCCTCCTTAAACTTATCCAATGAACGCCCAATACTAATCACGGAGGTACCTCATTAGAATGATTTCCCTTCTTTATACTTAATCATTGAAACCCCAAAACTAATCAGGGATACGCCTTTTCATATAATAAACCTGTATCCAAAAATTCGAAGTTATACATGTGTTTCTCACTTTTGAGAACTTTTGGATCGGAGCTACTTTGAGTATGTGAAGTACCTAAAATTGAGTACTTTTTACTCAATTTTGATCACCCATTTTTTTTCAGTATAGAACATGATATTTTCAAAAGGTTCACCGTTCGAAACTTATGTATAACATTTCACAGTTTACTTAATAAACAAACCATTCACCGCATAATTCTATCGATCTTTGTTTTTCAGAAATTTAATTTTGAAATCAGACTCTTATTTGCTGGTCACCCAGCATATAGAAGCAATTTTATTTATAAGCGAAAATAAATGTTTTAATTGGAAGTATGTCAAATGTGTAACAGGTAATCGCCATTACATCTATTTTTTAATGAACCTGTAAAAAATGTATAATAAAGTTCAATATATTTATAATACATTTTATATTTATTTCAAAATATTTATTATGCAATATCAATATAAATAAACTTTTGACGTTAGCTTCAGAATTTTATTGGTATAATACGATTTGTGCAAATAAAATTGCGTTTCATTTAATAAATTTCTGTATTTTGATTTAATAAGTTCCTTGTACAATATCGGTATTTTATTAAAGTTTGCCTTTGTTTATTTATTAATCCAAAAATTATGTTAGGCATCAGTATATATATTTCTCTGTAAAGATTTCGTTTGATACTTTCCTTAAGAGTATTTTTATAGCAATATCTCTTCATATTTTTATTATTTATTAGGATGAGCGAAGCGAATCCTCTACTAGTCCACTCAAATTACAATTTGTCGTACGCTTTACAAAAAAACTATTCAATATTTTAACTTCAAATTAAACACAAAAATAAATTATGATCTGTAGATTTGCAGAATATATTTTTTTTTACAGTAAAACGTTAAAAAAAATTATTATTTTAATTAATTTATTTTACATGCATTTCCAATACGGACGCATTTTAGCAAATAAATAAAAAATGAAACGCGTATATTTTCAGAAAAAAAAAAGTTTAAATCATGGAGTAAATAATTATAGATAGAATCATGATTAATTTATTAAATAAAACATGTTTTCATTTTCCCGCAAAATCGTTTGCACAGATGACATTTAAGCATTTAAAAAAAATTGTATTATGGATTTTTCTTTTTTTTTTTTTTTTTGTAAACTGGCAACAAAATAATTGTAAACAAATAAAATTAATTCTTAAATTTGTTATATAAATGAAAAATTAAAAGATCTGCGTGAAGTTGTTGGTTCAAGCTCTTTATAAATATTTTTGCGACGGTCGTATTGTGGCTAAATAATATCGACTCATTAATCAGAAGGATTTTATAGAAAAATAAGACTTTACTAAGTTCGCAAACACAACAATAATTATTCGTGAAAACGTCACTGCGAGAATGAGAGAGCGTTTCGTTAAAAGGTAATTCCCATGGAGGAAGAAGGTAGGTGGAGGTGAACTAAGCCTTAAAAAAGGTTTGCAATGTGAATCCATTTATCGCTCAAATTTTAGTGTACCAAACAAAAGCACGTGGAAAATTGGAAAGCTTCCAAAAAAGGAAGGGATTTTGTATTAATAAGACGAATTGAAAGAAATGAATTACAGCTGGAGCATTTTTTAAGAAGAAATAGGAAATTTTTAAAATGGTCTTTGTTCTATTATTATTTATTAAAAGAAATGTTTACTTTTAAAATAATTGAAATTGGGAAATTATTATTATTATAATTATTAAATGTCATTATTATTATTAAATTTCAAATTAAAATTAAATAAGAAATTGAAAACGTTTGATTCGAAATAAAAATTGTATTATTAAAAGTTTTCTTTTTACAGTAATTTTTATTAACACTTTTCAACAAAATTGATAAATGTTTATGCATTCGTTTTGTCTGTCCGTCTGTCCGCGCTCTAACTCTCGTAAATATACTCGGAATGCAAAGAAATTTTACCATGTTATTGAATTTTACACAAGCACAAACCCTATTAAAAATGAAGTTTCTTCATTTACAGGGACAGTCAAAAGTTTTCGATTATATTAGGGCCAATCGGGAAAAATCGTTTCAAATTAATTTTAAAGATGTTGCGGCCGGAAAAACGTATTCACATTTATTTGCATCTACGAAAAGCACACTAAAATATGCAGCTAAAAGAATAGTTATTCATTTACAGGGCCACACAAAATAATTCTAATACATGATAATAAAGGAGGAAATTGTTTGCGACATATTTTAATGATGGTAAACGGTATCATGTGTAATCAAATTGATATACGACGCTGAGACTTAATATGAGTTATTTCACGCAAAATACGAAGTGCATAGCATTTACAGGGACACACAAGACTTCAAAAAGCACATTCTATTCGAAGTACTGTATATTACGCATGGTAACTGTTCCATGGATGAAAGGCATTTTTAATTATGATATGCGCTTTTAAGTGTCACTAAATATATTCATATTATATGATGTGCATAAATGCTATAATAGTTACACAATTAGGAAATACAGGGTTACTCAAAAGAACTCGGAAAAGTTTCTGAATGTTAGTGTAATTTACTTAAAGGTTTGTTTTTAAAAAAGTTTTGCATTTTTACGTCGATTCGCATTTAGTTTATCGTAAAATGTTTGTAGAATATAGATTAAATGATATACAGGGTCACGCAAAGAACTGGATACAGGTTTGTTTAAGGATGATAATTTCTGGAAATATGATTTAAATAGTTTAAAGAGTATTGCTGTTTGATTAACATTTTTTATTTATTTTTTTATATAATTAATTTTAGCAAAATACTTTCGTGTAATAAAGGTACTAGGTAAACTGCAGGGCTGTACTTCAAAAGTATTGAAGTATGTTTTACATCTATTCGTATAAACTGCCAAAAGAAAAATTTCATCCAGCTAGGCATTTTTTTGCTAAACTAAATAGTATGTATATCAACCGACAAATCAAATACAGAGCCGTTCAGAAGTATTGGAATACATATTTGGTTATGGCCAGTAACACCTATTTCCCTGAATAACGAAGTTTTGTTAAAGAATTAAGGAAATTTGGATAGTGTTTTATAATCTATGCTTAACGCGGGATTTTTTTTTACTGGTTAATACTTTGTAACGTAGATGAAAAATGTTTATGACTCCGGTTTGTGTGGCCGAGTTCTAACTCTTTTAAATAAACTCTGATGCTCGTAGCATTTTTTATATGTTATTGACGTGTACTACACCGTGATCGCTATTGAAAAGGAAATGTGTAGAATTTATAGTTCATTTGCATAGACAGTCTAAAGTATTCTGTTACATTATGGTCAATGGGAAAAATCCTTTCAAGTTCATTTCAATGACGTTAGACCAATTAAAACATAAAGAAATTGATATGCATTTATAAACGGCAGTATAACAAGCATTTTGTAGAATATGGGGTTTGTTACACATTTATTATTTATTTAAAGAACCACACAAAAGAATTCCGTTTATGAGGATAATGATATATGGTTGGGAGCTTTTAGGGACCGTTCAAGTATTACGTAAGCATATTTTTAGTCATTTTGTACCGCCTCCCACCCCTTGTAAGAAAATATAAGCAAATGCTGGACCCCCCCCCCCCCTTTTTGCTTACGTAAGATTTTAAGACAGTTTATACATCAATACTTCTTGAATTATAAAAAGTTACCAATCAATTACATTATTAATCCTACTAATTTATATAGGCATATAGGGTTTGTGATATCAAAATATATAAAATGATTTTAATATATTGTTACTTATTGCATTAAACAAACACAGAATAAAAAATGGTTTAAATATATTGTTATTTATCAGATTGAACAATAAAACAAGATATACAAGAAGTCTTAACTTACTTAGGCATCATAACTAAATTTTTTGACATGAATCATACAAATGTTGGTGTTCATATTTTAATCTGATGTCCAGGATCCTTGAACCCATGTTTCAACATTTTCTATTATAAAGTTTTCACTGGAACAGTGGCCTGGGCAACATTACAGGTTTCCTGTTCTTGTTCTCCCACTTGTTCTTTCACTTCTTCAACGTCTTAATCACCATTTCCAGGTGTCATCGGTTTTATTTCAATGCCAGCCTAAACTGAGGGTATGAGTTTATGGCGCTCTGCCACCACCCAGTCATGGAAAAGAAAATACCGGAGTTACCTAAAATAAAGTCATCTGACCAGTTACCCTGGCAACAGAACCCAGCCACACCGGTTCCTGTGTTTTTCTAGTCTTGCAATGTACTTGATTTGGCAGACAACTTAACAGACAACAATGAAGACAAAGGGCGAGTGGGTGACGCGGGTCACGCGACTGTCGATGGATAAGCAAAGGATAAAATCGAAAATAAACGGCAAATTTCGAACGGACTGTAGAACGGTCTTTCCCCATAATACTTTGTTTTCTTGTTGAATTTGAACTACAGTTGCTTCGTTGTTTAATGCTTACGTAAGAATTGTCGTAACCCCTCCCTTCCCCCTTGTCAGAAAAAATAAGCAAATTCTGGACTCCCCCCTCCCCCTTTAGTGCTTACGTAATACTTGAACGGTCCCTTAGCGGCCAAAATATGTTACTAAATTATAGTGAAATAGACATAAATTATTCACTGATTCTCCTCAACGCTACATTTCCGCACCCACATTCCTTTACAAATCTGCTCATTAATGTTCCCGCTAATTGCATTTACATTTCTGATGCATAACTTTGAAACACTCTGTATAGGCATATTCAAAATGTGAAGAGTGTAGCTCAATATAGTTTAAAACCGGGCTTTTTCAATATTTTTCGTGATGATATAAAATTTCACGCAAAGGAAAGTAAGAGTGTTTAAAATGACATAATGTTGCTTAAACTGTAATGTTGAAAAATTATAATATTGCAACATTATAAAAAAAGTGATTTTATAATTTTGCTTATTTGCTCAACGCTTAAAGCTGCACAAATAAAAATGTATGTTAAATTTGCAGCGAGACTAGATCCTTGAATGGGTCGGGTTGTGTATTTTACCTGAACAAGAAAATTCTATTCAAATCGGAATCCAACATAAATGTTTTTTTATCGATCTGAACCGCTAATATTTGAATTCGAATCCGGCACATAAACAGTAATCCGCCTGAAACAGAGCTAATTTTAATACTTACAACGTTATTAAAAAATTCCAAAACATGTTTTAAAACAAATATTGTTAGCATATAGTCATGCTTTACATTAATAAGAACAATTTTTGACAAATATAAAAATTTTACTTCTTCAAAATAACAGCATTATCAATAAAAAATTTTGAGAAACAATAAACAAGTTGGAAATTACACGTGAAGCGTAACAAATGAGGTGCGTTCGTACGATAACAATGTTTTTAAAATATTCAGATCCTGCTGATATAGTAGACAGTACTTCGGTTACATTATAGTAGTAGAAATCTTTGTGTTCCTGTAAATATACAGGAAGTAATTTTTATTACACCTCAGCAAGGTATATCATATTCATAAAATGCTAAATAGTTTAATGTAATTAAAACACGCCCCACAAACAATGTTTCTCCGTATAGCTTTATGTAATGGAATACTTTTGTGTGCTCCTGTAATTTAAAAACAAATATTCTTTGCATCACAGATTGCACAGAATATATATTTTAGTATATATATACTTCATAGGTTCATGCCAGTTTTATTATGTTTGAATTAGTTTAACACCATTAAAATGCATTTGAAACTTTTTTTCCCATTGACCGTAATGTCATGGAATGTTTTTTATTGTTCCTGTAATTGATTTATGCATCCAATTTCTATAAAATTTAAAATGACACGACAAAATTATGTAATAATTATTTGTTTTAAATTTCAAATGATTAAAATGCATTTGAAACCCCCCTTGACCGTAATGTAACGGGATACTTTTGATTGCCCCTGTAATTCATATATGCATAATTGATCTATCTTAAATTTGAAATAACTTGGCAAAATTATGTATAAATTATGTATTTTAAACTTCAAACGATTCGGTTGGGTAGTTTTTGCGTTGTTATATGCGAATGGACAGACAGACGGATGGACTGAACGACAACTATAGGTGCTACGTATTTACATAATTACGAAAGCACCTAAAACAACAGATATAAAGCATAATAAAATTTGAGAGTTGTAAAATAAATGAGCTGATTTTCACGCAGTAAAAATTTCGATTCTTATCATGTTTTTAAAATTATTAGAAAATAAATTACACATATTTTAAGATTAATCGCATTTAAATGCGAAAAATGAAGCATAAATACTGGGTTTCGATATTACAAATAAGATCAATAAAATCAAGATGAATATATAAAAAGAAATTTGTTTTGTTACATATTAATAATTGCATTTAAATAATATTTAAAATATAATAATGAAAACATTCTTTTAAAATCATGTATGAAAACATAAGTAATAAATATTAATCTAAAATACAGATTTCTGATTGCAAACGATTTTCAGATATTAGCAAAATAATGTTATCTTTTCAAGAAAAATGTTAAAAGATTTTCTATTTTGATATTTAAAACACATATAATTATATAATCAAAGAAATTTTTACCTGTGAAGCGCTGTCTAATAAAAAATTCGACGATAAAAACAAGAGCAATCAAATACGGTTTTAACCGGTTTGAATTGATAGGCGAATCAAAGCACGTGGTTTTGTTTGGACTTAATGTGACTTAATGTAGGGTTACATTTTTGGCATCACCCAAATCATTATAGTTCACCTCCAGTATATTCTTCCTCCATGGGTAATTCCATTAATTGAGTTGCCATTCGCAGAAAGTAAAAAGTTCTCCCACGCGGAGAGAATTACAGCAATTCTCATACGCTAACATGTATAAAAACGAAGAAATTAAAATAAAATGTTTTACAATTAAAAATTCATAGTATCAACGAAAGCAGATTTCAAATGTTTTTTCCAGAAAATAGGATTTTCAAGAAGTAACTTTCTTCAAGCTTTCTTCAAATATATTATTCTAAAATAGCTATCAAAGATTATCGGATGTTGATTACAAAGATTGGAAACATGCATATTTCAAACAATTAAAAAACACCAGTTGCTACTTGAAATTGTAAAAACATCTTTAAAAGAGCTTTTAGTTGAAAATTTAAAAAAAAATTGTAAAAGTTTGCTTCGAAAATATCTTATTATGCCAGTTATACATCATAAATAAAAAATTAAAATGCGCCAAAACATAAAATAACGTTTTTGTTTAATAAAGATGCAAAAATAATAATAAAAAAATATTGTTACTTTCAAATATCTGTTTTATAAAATAATGCTTCGCGAATCCAAACAAAGCATGGCTTTTGCTAGTATATTAAATATATTAAAATTACGTTACGTAACCTGTATCATTTCTAATGTTATTACCGGGTGTCCCAAAAATGACAGATGGATTTTAAAATTCAATAACTTGCAAACGGTGACAGCTATTTAAAAAAATTTTGCAGGAGAGTTATGTATAATGTCAGGAGTTTTTTTACCGTAATTTTTTATTTTAGTTTGCATATCAAATAATAGGTGGCGCTGACGGCGATTGAAGACCAGTTCGACGCTTCACTCAGCACTGATCACCTGGCCTTCAATCGCCGTCAGCACCACCTATTGTTTGATATGCGAACTAAAATAAAAAATTAAGGTAAAAAAACTCCTGAAATTATACATAACCGTCCTGCAAAAAAATTTTAAATAGCTGTCACCGTTTGCAAGTTATTGAATTTTTTAAAATTCATCAGTCATTTTTGGGACACCCGGTAAATACTTATTTATGTTTATTATCTTTTCAGAAATACCAAAGTAAATATTTAACTAATAATAACATTATAATAATAACAATAATAACATATATTCCATTGGAAAATTTCTATGCTTGAACTTAGATAATAATAACTTGGTTTCACATGCTAATAATAAAACTTCATATGATAATAATAATAAAATTTCAATGCTTTCTTCTATAGTGAAAAAAAAAAGAAATGAAAAGGGAAAAAAATCTTATACATAATTCATAAATTAAAAATACTGAAGCAGTCAAAATATATCTACATCGATTTTTCCCATTTTTTTGAAAAAGAAGAAGGAGAAAATTTCTTTGCAAGTTTCGTTTCTCAGAAAATAAAAACGACGCGTTAAATTAACTAAGAAAAGAAGACAGATTGTATGAGCAACTCGGAGTTGTAATTATCGGAATCCCTATAGGGATATGGTAATTTGTCTTTGAGAAATTATTTTATGAAAAGGTTGGAGATTTTCATTTTCGAAGTTGTGGGAATGAATAGATCTGCCATTAAGGATTTTTTTTTTTATGAAATGTTCAAGAAACTATAGAAAATAATGTTTAAAAATTACAGGATTCCCACAAAGTCAATATGATAAATAAGAAAGTAAAATCATAGTGATAATCAATATGAAACGTTATACGATCCTCTGTTATACCTAATTTCGGCAACAGCTATTTGAAGACCTGGTAGATAATCAATTATTTGTTGCTGCAGACAATTACATACATATCTGTAGAAGAAAGTTTTTCAAACCTTAGCAAACTTATTGTAATTTAAAGCATGTCAGATGCGTAAAAAGCAATCGCCTTTACATCTATTTTCAAATAAATTGGTATAAAATGTATTAAATAGGAACTTTGCAGTTTATTTCGAAATTTTTATTATGCAATTTCAATATAATGAAAATTTTGATATTAAGTTAGCAATTATGTTAGTATAATACGATAAGTAAAAATAAAATTTCATTTCACTTAATTAACTTTCTATAATAATTTATCAATATTTTATTAAAGTTTTCATTTATTTATTTATTAAACAATAAATTATGTTACATCTTAGTATGGACATTTCTCCATGAATAAACATTTCCTTTGATATTTTCCTTAATAGCACAATATCTCCACAAATTTTTATATTTATCAGTTAATAAAATATGTTATATATCCTATATTTTTTTCTAATTTTATCAAATAGTAATTTAACTTAATTATCTTTTCATAAATATCAAATTGGTTATTTAATTCTGAAATAATAACCTATATTACTTTGGAAAAAATGCATGCTTTAATTTATAAATAATAATAAATTAACTTCACATGCTAATAATTTAATGCCATTTTAACTTGTTTAAATGCTTTCTTCTGTAGTAAAGAAAAATGAAATTTGAATAACATCCTACAACATAATTCATACATTTCAAATAACGAAGCAGTAAAAATATTCCTTCCATATTTCTTCACTTTGAAAAAGAGGGAAAACAATTTCCTATAAGCTTTTTTCTCAGTACGTTAAATACAAACGAAACGTTAAATTAAATAGAAAAAGAAGACAGATTGCAGCAGTACCTCGGAGTTGTAATTATCGAAATTCCTAGTGGGATATGGTAATTTGCCTTTGAAAAATTATTTTATGAAAATATTAGAGTTTTTTTATCTTGCAAAATATGGGAATGAGTTAGATCTGACATTAATGATTTTTTATATATAAAATACTCGAAAAACAATTGAAAATAAAGTTATATAATTCAAGACTTCCACAAATTCGATTAGATAGAAAATAAGATAAAATCATGCATTAAGAATAGATTATGAAACACAAAACTATCCTTGTTTTACACAGTTTTGGCAATAGCTAAACCTGAAGATCGGATAGAATGTCATTTATTAATTGTTGCAGACGATTTCATTTATATTAGAAAAAAGTTCTGGCACAACCATAGAAAACTTTTTATGATTTAAAGTATGTCAGATGTGTAAGAGATAATTGCTATTACATCTATTTTTAAATGAACGGGTATAAAAAATAATAAAAAGAAATTTGCCTTTTATAACAAAATGTTTATTATTGACAATATCAATATAATAAAGCCTTTGACATTAAGTTCGGAATTCTCTAAGTATAAAATGATTAGTGTAAAGAAAATTTCATTTCATTTAATAATTTTTTATAGTAATTGATCAATATTTTATTAAAGTTTTCTTTTATTCATAAATCAATAATATATCAATAAATTGTGTTACATCTTAGTATATATATTTCTGTGCGAATAAATTTTTTTTTGTATGTTTCTTAATAGTAGGGGGAACTGGAAAACATTGATACAGCTTTTTTCTAAGAATTTTTTTTGGTGTCCAGAAAGCATAAATTTCAAGTTATTTTTCCATGTGATATCGGCAAAATTTGTGTAGTGTGTTATAAAAATGTACAATAGTTGTTTTATATATTATTTTTGCATGTAATTAAAAAAAAATCAAAAAACGTCATTCGTATTAATGTGCCCCATCCCCGGCGCAGATTGATACACCTCATGGGGCACTTTAAATAGTCTGGGAAAAACGGAGACAAAATAACACCAAAGTATATTTTTCATAGAAAAATAGTTAGCAAACCATTTTATATTTATTATAGAAATTCAAATCACCCACAATTTATTTGTAAGCAATATTAAAGCAACCAAAATGAAATATATAATGACCTGATGTTCTGGCTGTTCCATGAGTGATTGTTGGCTGTTTTAACTTTGTCATATCTTGCACTTCAGCCCCACATTATCTTCTTTCTTAGGAAAGATGAAAAGATTACCAGGTTTTCTGTTTATAAATCGGATTATAAACAGAAAATTAAGGACAATTATATTAAAAATTCTGTTTATAATATAATTATATTGTGTTTTTCTGTAGCTTGTTTCCCTTACTTAATATTTCTCATATCGAAAATACTTTTTTCTCTGGAGAATCGATATAAATTTGAGATTTTCCAGGCGGCCGTCTTTTTCTTTTGTTAGTTCTACTAGCACTAGATATTGGGTAAGTTCGTACGTCTTTTGTTTGCAAAAATACTATAAAATGTAGCTATAAAAAATAGAGCCTTTTCAGTTCAATAAAAACTAATATTAGCAATTTTTGGCGAAAAATGGTTGGATTAAAAAGTGTAAAAAAAAATAATCAAAAAATGAACTAGAAAAGGTTTTAGGTTGTATCAATGTGCCCCAACATAGACTGTATCAATCTGCCCCATACAGCCATCCAATCCAACACTTCATAATTTATCTAACAATAAAGAATGAGGAACTGATAAAGTGTAGCTTTATTTGCCTCTTTTCTGTTGAAAATACTGGAACAGTTGTAGAATACCATTTCAACTGTACAACTCAAATTTACTTTTGACTTACAAAAACAATAAATCACCCATCCTATTTCACCAAACTACTGAATCATTCCAATACTTTCTGTATGTAGTTGAGTGCACTAGCGTTACCCTTGGGAACTGTTGTAAAACATCTTGTAATGACCCTGTCAGCAGTAGAGGGGGTGTATCAATGCGCCCCAGTTCCCTCTATAATATTTCTAGAAATTCTTATTAGATATATCAATCAGTAAATTATGTTGCTTATCCGATGTTTTTTTCTAATATTATCAAATATTGATTTAACTTTATTAGATTTCTATAAATATCAAAATGTTCATTTAATTTTAAAATACTAACAAATATTTCACTGGAAAATTCCCATGCTTTAGCTTATAAATAATAATAAATTAGCTTAACATGCTAATAATTTAAAGTTATCTTTAAATTATTTCAGTGTTTTCAACTATAGCGAAGAAATAAAGTTCGAATAGTATCCTAATACATAATTCATAAATTGTAAATATTGAAACACTAAAAATATTTCTTCATCATTTTTTTTTTTTTTTTTTTTTTTTTTTTTTTTTTTTTAAGGAGAAAATTTTTCTCCAAGCCTCTTTTTTTAATGCATGAAATAAAAAAGACACATTAAATTAACACAGGAAAGAAGACAGATTTCAGCAGTACCCCGGAGTTGTAATTATCAAAATCCCTAAGTGGGACATGGTAATTTGTCTTTGAAAAAATATTTTATGAAAAGATTGGAGGTTTTCATTTTCCAAGTTGTGACAATGAAATAGGCCTACTCTTAAGAATTTTTTTTAATAAAATAATCATGAAACTATAGAAAGTGATATTCAATAATACACGATTTCCACAAATTCAATGAGATAAGCAAGAAGGTAAAATCATGCATTAGGAATAGATTATAAAACGCTAAACTAATCTCTGTTTTACACAAGTTTGGCTACAACTAAATCTGGAGAACGGATAGGTCATAATTTATTTTTTTATTGCAGACGACTTTATTTATATATTAGAAATTTTATTTAGAGTCATAAATATTGTAAATGGAAGTATGTCAGATTTGTAACAGATAAATCTATTTTAAATCAACTTGTAGAAAATGTAGCATAAAGTCCAATATATTTGTAACATGTTTGACATTTTTTCGAAATGTTTATTATTTAATATCAATATAAAAAAAAAAAAACCTTTGACATTAAGTTCAGATTTTTTTTTGGTATAATGCGATTAGTGCAAATAAAATTACATTTCATTTAATAAATTTCTTTATAGTAGTATATCGATATTTTATGAAAGTTTACCGTTATTTATTTATTAATCAAAAAATTATGTTATGTATTAGTATATATATTTCTTTTTTAACAAAACATTTCGTTGGGTTTTTTTCTGAATAGTATTTTTTATAATAATATCTCCTCAGATATTTATTATATTTATCAGTTAATAAACTATGTTACATATCCCGCATAATTTCTAATGTTATCAAATACTAATTTATCTTTTTATCTTTTCCATAACTACCAAAGTAAATATTTAATTTATAAATAATAGCGTATATTCCTTTGGAAAATTTGTATGATTTAACTTAGATAATAATAACTTAGTTTCACATGCTGATAGTTTAATGTTACCTTTAACTGATTTCAATGCTTTCTTCTGTAGTGAAAAAAACAAGGAAAGAAAGAAAAAAAATCGAATAGCATTCTAATACATAATTTATAAATTGTAAATATTGAAGCAGTAAAAATATTTCTTCATCGATTTCTCCCATTTTTCTTTGGAGAGGAAACGGAAAAATACGCTACAAGCTTATTTTCTCAGTGCATGAAATAAAAACGACACGCTAAATTACAGAAGACAGTTTGCAGCACTAACTCGGAGTTGCAATTAAAGAAATCCTCACTGGGATATAATAATTTGTCCTTGAAAAATTATTTTATGGGAAGAAGGGAGATTTTTATTTGTCAAATTATGGAAAGGAATTGGGTCCACTATTAATGATTTTTTACTAATGAAACGCCCAAGAAACTATCGAAAATAATATTCAAAATTACAGTGTGCCTACAAAAGCCATTTAGATAAACAAGGATGTAAAATCATGCGTTAAGCGTAAACTATGAAACACTCCAAAATATTCAGAATTCTATAACAAAACTTCACAGTTTAATATTGTGAAAACATAGTTTCATCAATTCCCACCAAACATAAAAAAGTAATAATAATAATCAAAATATAAAAAATATATTTTTTGAGCTGCTCTGTATAATATATATGTATATATTGCGCTACTCTATATACCATAAATTTATAATATAATACATAGCATACTAAAAATATTTTAATTAGAAAGGGCATAGCGCAGTTGAAAATCAGTGAACGGAATCAATAAATACAATCAGATCAACGGAAATGTCATCAGATGTTTTGTGCAGCCCTGTGTGAGATATGCAAAATTTATGCACACAAACAATTTTTTTTATTTTAAAAAATTTAAAAACATACCATTAAAAAATACACCACAAAAGAAAACTCATTTCCATCAATTATTGTTTCTAGAGAGCATTGTATCCGAATGATTTTTTGTGTGCCTGTATATCAATGATGAATGCTTGAGCATCTATTTTATACCAAATATCTAGAAGTGCACCTAAGAAATACATATAGATAAAATATGCTCTGAATAATGTGACATGAATTATTTTATTGTAACATGAATATCATAAAGTGTTAAAATAAAAGGTGCAAAATAATTGTTTACATATGAAATAAAAACTGTAAGCTGAAATTAGCTTTTATGTTTAAATGAAATTGCTGAAATAAAAACTAGTACTTATATTTCCCAATTATTTTATCTCAAAAATAATAAATATAGGTATTACGGCAAAAACTAGTTTTTCTTATTTTATACAAGTTGGCAAGCCCGATTTAATAAGATTCTAGCGAAACAAGTTTTTAAGATTGAAACTGAAACTGAAACCAAATTTCAGTAAAAACCTTCTTTGCAACCGAAAACGAAATCGAAAATGTGCTAAATAATTTTAAGTAATTATTACAATTATAAATATATAATAATTAATTATACACGTGGTACAAAATGACTCTCTGTGTCCCTGAACAAAAGTTTTTTTTTCTATTTTCATATAAAATAAAATGTAATTAATTCATCAGCGGCATAAAATGATTTTCTAATTAAATGTATTTCATCTCATTAAAAGAGGTTTAAGTATACATGCATAGATTTAACTTTTATGAAAATTTTTGTAAAGAATTACCTAAAACTTCCTTAAAGGATAATTGAAACACTCCTGATGTTCCAAAAAAAAATTTTTATTATCGTTAAATCAGTAACTTTAAATGAAAAAGCAAAATGCGTTTTCAAAATTCAATCATATATGATTACTTGCTTTATAATTTACACACACGTTTTGAGTTCCAGCTATGAAAGGTAATACAGGGAAGCTCATAGCAATAAATAAAGAGCGTCTCATTTAGGAGATGCAGCTTAAATTGATGAGTAATGTTGAAAAGCTCCAAAAACAGAAACGAGATTTCTTTTACTACAGATTGTTTCAGTCGATAGCAGTCGGACAGCTTGACTGCATTTTTGCCAAAATCTAATTTTCGGCAAAACTCTCATTTTGAGACGAAAACGAAAGCGTACTCAAATTTTTGTTACGTTTCCTATAATAACATTATATGAAGCTTAAATTTGCGAAATTTGTCGAAAGAGGAACGAAAGGGATGACAATATTTTAAAAGTAGAAAAAAAAGAAAAAGAAAAAACATTAGTAACTAATTAAAAAAATTACGATAACTATTTGGAAAAATAAATTTTAACTAATTTGAAATGTCGGATTCTGACTCAGATGACAAAAATTTAAATGATTTCAGTTTATCGGTTTCAAATTCAAGTTTATCCAATGCAAATGATCAGCTAATGGTTTAATTATAATAAGCTCGAAGCAGCTCTGATCTTTAAGAAGCTTCAGAGCCCTAAGCCTACTCTTTCCGCTTTCCGCTTTCGATTTTCTTTTATTTATTTAATCAATTTTCTTTTTAAATCTGCACGGTTTTAATTTTTGGTTCTTTTTTCTTCCAATTTCGTTTCCGCTAGAAACTCCACTATTCGGATCATAAGTGGGAGCATTTTGAACTTGGGACTAGAGACCTGAAATAGGGAGCCGCAATAAGAGAAGAGAAATGTTACGGACGTTAACAATGGTAATAAATAAATAAATAAATAATAAAATGCACACATCACGAGGTCTATTCTTATCAGAAAGCAACAACCATTTTCCAAATGATTATAAATAGTTGTTTTCGTCCAGTATCTGGAATTTTCAGGCCATATTTTCATACCGCCCTGTAAAGAAAATTGACAATTTACTTTTGGTAATGAATGTCAACATTATAACAAATGAAAATTTTTGCGATTTAAGAAGATATTTTTACTCATTGAAATAAAATATATACATATAATAGTCCTAATTACTAAGAAAAATATCTTCTTAGTAATAGGTTTGCAAAAACTTTCTTAACTCTTGTGTCAGTATCATCTTTATCAAAGACAGCATCACTGGACGAAAAACTTTTTAATTTCGCTTAAATCGAATTTGGGAAAGAAAAAATAATAAAGTAGGTGATTAATATCGACAGAAGTAACTGTCTTTTGTAATGCCCGTATTATATTTAAATATTTATAGTATAACAAATATTCAGATATTATTATATAAGTAGAGAGCTATTCATTGCAGGCAGTATATGTTATTCATTATCAGTATATGTTATTCAAGTTATTAAAAAGATGATACCTTTTTTTTTTTTTTTTTTTTATTATTATTATTATTAAAAAAATATATATATATTGTTTGTGCACTGTAAAGAAAATGCTGTAAAGTTCCTAAATTGTTTCTAGGAAACAGGGAGAACTTTTTATGTGACAGTAACAGCAAAAATTCATGTAATTGTTTTTGCTACAGAAATTCCTGTTGTTACCTATTGAAATGAATATAATACATGAAAAATTCTAGGAATCCCAGTTTCCTAGAAAAAACTTAATAACTATTTTTATTTATTTATTTACAGTAAAATCTATTTTTATAAAACAAATTCCGTCATTTTACTTAATATATTTACATATATATATATATATATATATATATATATATATATATATATATTGCACAAGCACACATATATATATATGGAATGTATCAATGGTCATAGTATCTAGTTTTTAACAGCTTAAGTAACATTTTATGAAAATTTGAGGAAGAATTGGTCAATTTTTAGACACAGAATACATTTGAAAAACTACTATCAAAACGGGCCCTTTGAATTTCTTGAAGCGATGTGCTAGGGACGAAGAAAAATAGTCGTACTGAGAAAATAATTCTTTGTAAATCAAGTTCTAATTAGCTAATCTAAGAATGAAAACATAGGCCTCTTATAAATGTTTTTAAGAAAGGAAACATAATTCATGTTAGTTTTTTTTAATTTCGAGTTTTTCAGCATAGAGAAATATGCTTTTGAATACCGCTTTAACATGATTTTAATAAAACCAACAATTACAGAAAAATGAAGAGCTGTAATTTATTGGATAGTGAATGATTTGTTTTTAAAACGTTTCACTCCTCTTGATTTAAATTGCTTTTTTAAACCAGTCATCTTGATTTAAAATGCTTACAAATAACTCGCTACTCGAGTTGTTTCAACTCTTTTTGAGAAGCTGCCTTTCAAAACGTGAGATGAACGAATTTCGGCTCAACCTGAGTTATTTTTTGGCTGACATTTTAAGAGAGTACAAAAACAATGCTATTGACATCTTACTTTTTGAATTCCATGCGATTGGTGTCTAAGGGCGTAAAAATGAAAGTCAATTTTCAGATCCAAAAAATATTGGGAAAATAAAGTATTGACACAGAGAGAATTGGGATATTACTTATTTTATGGTTCTTTAAGCAAACTTAACCAAATTCTGGGTATGTTGTAAGATATAACGTCATTAGTTAAAAGGATATAATGCCATTAGTAAAAGTTAAAATTACACCACTAGCAAAATACTCAAAAGATGACAAAAAAACATTTAAAAGAGACGGTAAATTACTTTAATTCTTCATAATACTTTCTGATATAAGCACAACCTTCGTCAGAGAGTACAAAAACAGTGTTATTGACGTCTTACTTTTTAAACTCCATGCCATTGGTGTCTAAGGGCTTAAAAATAAAAGTCAATTTTTAAATCCGAAGAATATTGAAAAATAAAGTACTGGCATAGAGAGAATTGGGATTTTTACTTGTTTTATGGTTCTTTAAGCAAACTTAACCAAATTCTGGGTATTTTGTAAGATATAAGGGCATTGCAAAGAGTGTTTCTTTTATCAATAATTTCTATTGATTTACAGACAATTAATTCATGAAAACTCTTTAAGGGGCAAATATATTTTACATCTTCGGAATTAACTTGTATATTCTGTTTCTAGTTAAGTCTTGACACAGCTGTGTTTGGCCAGTACTACTTAAAAACTTCCAGAAAGTAATATGAGACATTGCAAAATGTAATAAACAACTTTTAGGGTTTCATTCATCTGACGAAACCCTATTCGTATCTGTTCTTCGTCTCTCTGTCTATCCGTCTGTCTGTCACAGAGTCAGTACACAAAAACTATATCAGTCGCAGAATTCTAATTTTGTGTACTTACAGAATACCTGTGTGCAGAATACCAGTGTTGAATGCTTCTTGTCTCCCAATAAATCATAAAATTTTGAAAAAGACTATTATTTTAATAAAAATATTTTTTTTAATCTCATCAGTTCATTTTTTTTGTTGTTGTTGGTGTTTTTCCTCTAATTGTAACACTCAAGTTTAAATATATTAAAAATTATTATGATTATGTATGTAACATAAACTACTGGATTAAGTAAATCACATGAAAAACGCACTTATTTAAATATAAAAATGTCAAATAGGGCAGAGCATAGTTCCCAGGAGGTGCATTCCTAAATATAATAGTACTGCCTTCTATGCAAGATATGGTGAATTTTCTATTGACAGTTTTCGTTTGTTAATTTAAAGATAAAGTGTCTTGAAGGAATTATTAAATGAAAACATCTGTGCGATCGGCGATCATACTTACCCACTTGTTCTTATAAAGGCAGAAGATTTTTGAGAAAACATTGTCAAATCGACTTTTTTAACAAAATTTTAGAACGATCCAGTGCAAGAAAGAAAAAAAATGTGCTCACCTGAGGAAACAATAGCTTGTAACTCAAGATGAAATGCATTTTTGAGAAAAGGGGGAAGAGAAATTTGAACCGTAGCTCCAAGCTGTAAACCTGGTGGTGTGTTTTCCTATGGACGTCTGAAACCCATTTGATAATCTGTTCTTCTGACAGATGTTATACGGTAAAAAAAAACTATATTATTTTTTTTCTTGATTGTGCAATATTTAAATTTATACTTTAGTCACACACACACAAAAGTAAATAAATAAAATGAATAATTTACAACTATAAGATACTCACTGCTTGATTTAAAACACGATAATTTCTAATATATACTAATTAATAGTAACAAATGCACAATTATAAAAATAAATATTATAAAAAATAGTAATAACAAATGAATGTGAATAAAAACAATTTACAATGGAAGGAAAGAAGATGATTGAAAATTATAAGTCAACGTCTAACGAAATGTTGGAAAAGTGTGAAAAGTTATTTTTAAATATGACTTCATTTTCTTCTATAAATCTTATTAGTGCTTATATTCTGTTGATTCTGTTCATTTATCAGAAAATTAAAAACATTGTAAAATTACAAATCAGTTCAATTATCAGGCCAACAAATATCGTGCTGTTAAGTTTCAAAATTAGTTATAAAATGCGTGTCAGAAAAATTCGCGTTGTTGAGCAGGGAAAACATGAATGTATATATGTAATATAAACATTTTAATTTCCAATATTCACTTAAATTATTTCTATATTTCCGGTATATTTATTATTTCCCTATTTCTTAATAATATATTTTATTTATTTATATCTAATTTCCATTAAATTTAAAGCGTGAAATGTAATAATTATTTATTTGAAATCTTAATCTAAAACTATTAATCCCTTCATACTTTTTTATTAACTACCCAAGCTAAAAGATTCTGAGAGAAGCTAGTTTTTATTTTCGAACGGTTTTAAAGGTGATTTTGCTATTTTCATTTTTAATATTATTCCTCGAATGAAACGCTATATATTCTACACCGAAAACCTTAAGTTAGCAAATATGGGACTCATTAAGAGCCCACAATAGTCACAGAAAAAATACGCAAAAAGACCCGGATGACCATGTAAAGTCTATGGGAGCGTTCTTTTCTAATATCTCGCTCAAATTTTAATATTTTTGCATGATTTTTTTCCACAAGATAGCTGAGGGCAATCCACAACCGGGCTAGTTTTTACTTTTTCGATTTTGGTTATATATTTTTTATATTACGATAGTTTCAGTTTCAGAACCGGTTTAAACCGGTTTCGATAGTTAAAGTAATTTTTTAAAGAAAATCTGAAACAAAAATTGAAAAAGTAAATAGTAACCCGGTTGTGGATTGCCCTCAGCTATCTTGTGCAAAAAAATCATGCAAAAATATTAAAATTTGAGCGAGATGTTAGAAAAGAACGCTCCCATAGACTTTACATGGTCATCCGGGTCTTTTTGAGTAATTTTTCTGTGACTATTGTGGGCTCTTAATGTGAGTGTGCATGGCTTCCCAGTCATGCCTTCTCAACTGCTCTGCTGAACAAGCGCAAAACGTTTTGACACATTTACTAATTAATTTTTAAACGGAGAGACATAAAATTCAAAAGTGTGACTGTGGGAACGATTTGGAATAGAACTGAATTTCCCATATTTTCCTCAATAATTAACCTATTTAGTTATAACCTTTTTCCATCACGTGATAAAGACGTTTTTCTCCCTTCGTTGACTTTTTTTCTGTGTTCGTGCTGAATATCAGTATAAAACATTCCCTTTGACACTATTTTCTGAAAAATCTATTATGTTTGAGAAAAAAAAAACTGGCAAATGAGTGCGATTACATAGTTACTGAACAATAACACCTAATTCTTTCGTGCATTTTCAAATAAAAATAAATTAAACTTATGTGATAAAGTTGAACTTTTGGATTTAAAAACAGCCTAAAGGTCGAAGAGGAGGGGGGGGGGGTAAAAGACCTTACGCATTTTTAAATTGTATTATGCTATTTTAAAGAGTTCTACTACATTTTATGAATAACATTAGAATAATTTTACAAAATTCACTATGAAAAAAATCATGTTTTTCCATTTTATACAATGTATAATAATTTCTCTTACAAGCTGCTTCAATTTAATTTTAATATACATCCATCTGTATTTTATATTCATTTATATATACAATATTATTTGCATATTTCTTGATGATCAAACAAAAAATTGCATTAAAATTATTTACATTTTCTTTTACATTAGATTACTTATAGACAATTATTTGAAACAAAGGATACATTGGAAATGGGAGGATAATAATAATATATTTTACAAAGCTTTCGTATTATACGATAGTAAGTTGATAAATAGCGCAGGGATGAATTACAATATTTCGAAAATAATTCTCTCGTCTGTATTTTCGCTCATGCATAATTCATTTACTTCCTGTTAAATTTTTGGAAATTATATCAAAATGCTAGTCTAAAGTTTAATTTAAATGCATTCGCGATAATGTACTGAATTTTCATCAAAGGTAAATAAAATGATAATGTTAAAATTTTGAATTAAAAATTATTGAAGCAAGAGTAAAATGAAATATATTTGAAGTTTGAATTAAAATAAAGTCTATATATAAAATTTTTATTCTTAAATAATTACAAAATTTACAAAAATATATATTATAATGCAAATATATGACGTTATATTGAAAGAGGAACAGTTTATCTAAATTTCATTTTTACGTGAATTTCTTAATATTACACAATTTTACTTTTAACACAGCTGAATAGTAAAACAAATTCTCTTACAAATGCAATGTTTTTAACTGTGTCTCAAATTTTTGAATTTTTATGATTCTTAAATTTTTTTAATCATAGTTTTTTTAAGTGCATCCCGTCTAGCAGATTACAAAAAGTTAAATTTTGATTAAAAATAATATATATTGCTTAAACTGTATTTTCAGCTTTTATTTTATAATGAAATTCAAGTTTTATCAATAAATAAATAAAATAATACAAATAAAACACATGTTTTACAGATATTAAATCGATCTACGAGCTTTAAAAGACTTGCTTAAATTGTTGAAATCAAAAAAGCTTCTGTATGTATCGAAAGCTCTATCAAATTTTATGTCATTGATTAATATGAAAGCATCTCTTTTAATAAGTTTCAAAACGTTTTTGAATGCAGCATTGATATTTTTCATACAAAAATGTTTTCTAGTATTGTTGTTATATGATAAAAAGAATAAAATTAATTTAATTTTTCATTATAGAAAGTGGTTTTCACCAATGTTCTGTTTCAGTGGTATGCAAACTGTGGCTCGTTATCTCACTTGGGATTGCTAAATTGGAAGAAATCAATTTGTCAAAAAAGAAGGCTTTTTTCAACAAGTATTAGGTACTAATGATACGAAAACTAGTACTTCAGTGACATGAGATAAAATTATTTACAAAAATACAACCGTATTATGTTATGCAAACAATTGTCTGTACATTCCAAATTCTCGACACACAAAAATGAACAATTTTTGTCACAAAATTTATAACATATTTATGTTGTTGTGAATTAGAAAACTTATATAAAACTTTTTTTTGTAAGTTGTGATTGTGTTCTTAATATGTTGCAAAAATGTTGCTATCTATAAATGTGCTCAAAAAATAGTGTTGTTAATTAAGTTGAAATAGTGTTGAAAATAGTGTTGATAAAAATAATTTCTTACAATAGTCTTGTGCACTTTGTTATCAAATTAGCAACACACTGTAGTCAAACACCACACAACTCAAAACATCATTAAAAAAAAACACATGTAAAACAAATTCAAAACACTTTCTACATGGTGAATTTTAAATTACACAATTTAAAACAAGTTGGAAATCGCACGTGAAGCGTAGCAAATGAGGTGCGTTCGTACGATAACGAAGTTTTAAAAATATCACTCTCATATATCAATCTCATAAAACTGTAAATAATTACAATTAAAATGCGCACCAAACAATTTTCTCCCTATACCATTATGCAGTGGAATACTTTTGTGTGGCCTTGTAAATCAATAACAAATATTCTTTTAACCACAGATTATGCAAAATGTATATTATAATATCTATTTTATGGATGCATATCAGTTTTATTACGTTCGAATGTGTGTGACACCATTAAAATGCATTTGAAACATTTTTCCCCATTAACCGTAATGTAACGGAATACTTTTGATTGTCCCTGTAATTGAACTATGTGTCCGATTTTGATAAAATTTGAAATAACTTGACAAAATTATGTAATAATTATGTATTTAAAATTTCGAACGATTAAAATGCATTTGAAACTTTTTTCCCCATTGACCGTAATGTAACGCAATCCTTTTGATTGTCCCTGTAATTGATCTATGCATCCGATTTTCTTAAAATTTGAAATGACACGACAAAGTTATGTAGTAATAATATATTTTAAATTTCAAACGATTCGGTTGGGTAGTTTTTGCGTTGTTATATGCGGACGGACAGACAGACAGACGGACGGACTGAACGACAACAATAGGTGCTACGTGTATACATAATTACGAACGCACCTAAAAAAACAATAAATTTTGATTTATAAATATATATATAAATGCAGGAGATTACTGAATGAATTTATTAATTTTACCGATGTATTTCAATTACTGCATTTTTAGAAAAATTGTGTATTTTTTAACACGTTCGCTGCCGCTCACGCGAAAGCACGTGGTATGGCGCTAACGTTAAGGGGCCACTCACGCGCCAGCGCAGTATGTGGGGTGATGTCCAATAGCCAGTCACGCGCTGACGCGGGAAAATCTTTCACTGTTTCTTTGTTATAAAAAGTAAATCGGCTTTTGGGAAAAACCCACTTCTACAGTGCGGCATTATCTAGCATCACATCTTTACGTAAGTGGCAGAGAACATGTTAACAACACATTTATACAATCTTTTTCCTGGTACAACGCATTCGAAACACATTCACAAGAAAATTAAAAACCATTTCAGTTAGAAGTAATAATTAATATGTTCAGTTAGTGTTGTAGAAGTGTTTCACGAATTTGCAGTGTATTCAGCGGAGAGAAAACTGCCCTCGGAGCAAAATTTCAATTTGGCATCCCCCCCACTCTTTCTCTTTGTGTCACAAAATTGATAAATGCGGAAACACAAATATATTCGATTGGATACCTATTTTCGGTTATTTTACAACTTTAAAAGGTTTAATATTAACAGCTAAATAATAAAAGTTAAAATTGCACTTATTATTGCAATAAATATTTTGGCAAAGGATATCTAGGAAATAGATGTGGAATAAATACATCTATACTACAATATAACAGTTTGTAACCTCTTTTGAATTCCAGGAAAGAAGTTATAGGCTACTTTGAAAATGCATGATTTTGTCACAAAAAAACTTTTTAATATATACATATCAATAATTTTTTACAAGAAAATATTGAACAAACCAGGTTGGTAATGTAAAATTGACGGCCTTTCACTTTGCACGCCCTTCGGCCCAAGTATCACACGGGCCTGAGTGTATTAGTAGATGTTACTTATACTTTGGCAACCGTTACACTGAGAAAAAAAAAAAAAAAAAAATTGTTATCTTACACATGTAAGGTTGCCGAAATCTGCATGCTTACTGATATAATTTATCTGTAGACTGTACAAGAAAAGATGTAAATGTACAAAACTAATTTTTGTAAAGCTAGTGAAATCTTTAACTTTATAAAAGAATCTACCAAAATTATTGTTATCTTACTAAAATTTCATCTGTAACCTGGATTGCAATTATGCATAATATATTGTAAAAAAATCTGTTATCCAACAGATCCAAAATTGCCTAAAAAGATTGCTTACTAACATTTTATCTGGTCACTGTACAAGGGAAGGTGTAGATCTGGAAAGCTAATTTTTGTAAAGCTGTAGAAATCTGTGACTTTACCGACGGATCTATTAAAATTACACTTATCTTACTGAACTTTTATCTGTAACGTGGCTTATAGTAACATAAAATGTTCTAGGAATCCCAGTTTCCGAGAAAACTTTTAGTATATTTACAATTTTTTTACAGTGTACATTCTAGGCATCTCAAGCTTCCTAAAAAAAGTTTTGTAAACTTACAGATTTTTTTATTTTAAGTGCAAATTTGTACCTGTCACATGAATTTTCGCTGTCCCGTTACATAAAAATTTGAGGAATCTCAGTTTCATAGAAAACTTTTATTAACTTTAAAGATTTTTTTTAAAGTGTAGACGAAACCCATAATCCCTCCACCTGCTTTCTGCTTATATGCATAAATAAAACAGAATTCTTGTAGCATATTATTTCTAATTGCTAACAAGGTGTAAGATTAAAATATAAAAACAGTGAAAGAGTTTTAATTAACTGTTGTCATGTTTCAACTCTTCAACACAGTCGTTTCAACTTAGACGGAATTTTTAAATCCTCGAACAGAAAGGATGAATATTGTCCATACCGTTGGCATAAAACACTGATTGGCAGCGAGATTTTAAACATAACCATACTTTATAAGCGAATTTTCAAATGTGTAACTGATACTTTTTATCAATTTTTAAAGTAACTGTTAGCTGTCGTGAAAGCAGTGGATAAAACCATGGTAATCAACAAATGCAACAATCAAACAGAAAAGCATGATAACCCGATTACAAAAAATTGTCGTTGTTCCAAATAATATTGTTCAATATTTCGCAATTTGATAATCTCTATAAATAAAAGGAATTCTGAGGATGGATAATTAATTGAATAATTAATTATTTGAGGCACAGGGGAAGCAAATCTTGGCAATGCGCCAACTCGGTCCAGAGGAAGCAAATCTTGGCAATGCGCCAACTCGTAAAAGGAATAAAGCAGAAGAAATATAAAACAGATAATGTATTTATCACAAAAAATCGTCTGCTAAGAAAATCTTTTTTCATTTTGAACTTCTATAAATAAAAGGACAGATAGGCTCTCAAACAGTGAATCGTCGAATATAATTGAAGAACAAATGGAAGAACAAATGGAAGAACAAATGGAAGAACAAATGGAAGAACAAATGGAAGAACAGATGGAAGAACAGAAAGAAGAACAGATGGAAGAACAAATGGAAGACCTCTTCATTAACAATAAAAAAAGATATGCAAACGAAACCCCAGAACACCGAGAAGAAATTGTGGGGTTGTAGAACTGGCATTCAGATAGTCTTCGGGCTACTGAGGGCGGGCAACCGTCTAGTATCTTTAAAGAAAAGACAAATTACCATGAATTAATGCGTGAACGGAGATTAGAGAACGTAGCTCGTAGAAGGGCACAGCCCTCTAATGTACATCTATAGCAGTCTATCTATTTTTATATATGCATATATATATATATCTATATATATATATATGCATATATAAAATATAGCAGTCTATCTATTTTTATATATGCATATATATATATATCTATATATATATATATGCATAATGTGTGTGTGTATAGATATAATATTTTAACTTATACACTTGCACAGGTTATATATATATATATATATATATATATATATATTACAAACTATACATTTATTTATTTATTTATTTATTTATAACTTATTTACTGTTATGGTATATATTATCTCCTATGCACTTACAAATGGTAAGTGATATTGTAATGTTATTGTATTTCTTTCAGGGGGAATGCTCTTACCTAATTTTAGCTCTATCTAAATTCCTTTTAAATATTTTTTTAATCGCTATTATTTTTTATCTTACGTTGATTTTTTTTTCTTCCATTTCTTAGCTTCCTGAGTGTCGGACGTTCCTCTCAGTCCGCACAACTTTGAAGAAAGTCCGTGGTAGTTATAGCTGCCACCACCGATATTATTAGGTGATATCGGTCACCCACTGTGAGGATTGTGTAAATGAACACTGACGCTGTCAATTAACTGAATGAACAGTTTATTTAGAACATATGTACACACTAAATACGCTATTTACAATTATATACAATTACAACTCGGATATAGGTGATCCGGTTCAACATTAAATTAAATACAGTAAAGGTTGGCTGTGTACTTTTCAAATTACACCTTCCACCTCACACTCAATGCACGTTAGATTCACTTTATCGGAGATCAATCTCGAATCTCCCAACACAAGGATACTCGGCCTGCACTTCTCGGCCCAGAGCACTAAACACCAGGACGTCTGTGTCCCTTGCTCTCCAGGTACGCACTGCTTACGCTCTACAACACTGAACACACTCTATCAGGACCTCTGTCCGACACACTCCTCTAGGTACGAAACCCAGATACCAACTGAACCGATCTCCGCTAAGACTTGCTCTTCTAAAATCACTGTGTTTCCCCAATGTCAACCCCCTTTGAAACTTAGTGACATGTTGCTTGTCTGCTCATCATTCACCTACATCACTGACAGATGAACACGCCTCTCAGCAATCTCCTCATTCTCTTATTCACCATCTGTACAGGATTACCTGTCAATTCTCCCTTCCACAAAGAAATAATGTCACCTTGCAAATTCTAGTACACAGCCAGGACAATACAAAATATTAAGATAAAGAAATAGCGAAAATTCCAATCTTTAGCGCAGGTGGTCTCAGAACCTGACACTGGGCTTGACAGTTTTATTCCAAAATATAGTTTTTCTAAGTTATTAGCTTTCTGATGCCTGAACTTGTAGTTTTGTTTAACTATTAATTTCATATTTTTTGAGGGGGGGGGAGGGAGAGGAATAATATTACAAATTTAATTTTTTTTCGCCAAAATTAATCATGTACTATATTAATTTCCTTTTAAAAATATTCCGTACTTATTTCATCTTATTAAAATAAAATCCCGTTATTAGATCCAATCTATTAAGAGCAAGAATCTGAGAGAGTGTCACACCCGTGATTCATGACGTCTCAGATTATCTCCAAAAAATTACCAGTTGTTACTTATTTTGTTAAAAGACTAAATCTAGAATTTTTTGCTCCAAAGTTGAGTTGTTAATTTTTTATGGCCCCCTAAAGGTCATCATGTCGTGAAAAAAAATAAGCGTTTTTTAAAGACATGGATATTGCCATGACTCATAGCTCTTTGCGCATACAACTTGCCACCAAATTCTTTTTATATCTAGAATGTAAGAGAGTTGAACTTTATTTAATAGATGAAAAACCCGTGGCAAGTTTTTGCCGCAAGGGCACAGAAGGTCACAAAAAGATTCATTTTTGCTGTTTTTTTCCATTTTTAAGACCTTATAACAGCTTGCACATTCCACTTGCCATGAAAAATGAGGTGGCATTTGAAAGCCATGTATTAGCATTTTTAAAAATTGTATATATGATTGAGGCAAGTTGGATGCGCTTTTAGTTACAGAGTGCCAAAGTCTGAAAAATGTCATTTTTGACCAATATTCAAACTATCATAATTACTTGCGGCAACAACATTTTGAAAAAATTCTTTTGCCATTGTTTTATTCTATTATTGTCCTTTTCAAAAAAGTAAACTCCACTGAGGCAAGTTGCTTTAAAAAAATTAAATGATTTTTTAAAATATGGCCTTTTTTCAATAGTCATGGCTATTTTATTATTTGAAACAACTTGACTGGATAACAATATTTTATACATTTGTTTGCCTATATAAATTGATGTTCTAATATATTGTGAGATATATATGATGTTGATGGCATTTATTTAATTTTAACCCTTTCAAGTCCAATTTTTTTTTCAATTTAAAAAAAAATTACTTTTATTTTAATAATATTGACACTAACTATCCTAATAGATTAATTAGAGTTTAACGAATATTTCATTGTCTGAAACATAACAAATGTTGTTGTTTTCTGCACTATTAAATTCATATTCATGCAACAATAGTCTAAGGAAGAGTTTTCGGAGAGGGTTTAAAAATATTATATTGCAACAAGTTAGTGACGTTGCAATTTTCTAATACTTTTAGCGCTTTATTACAGGTAATTCTTTCAAGGAAGTAACTTTTATTTTAAATTAAGAGGGAAATACATTTAAAATAAAATAATCGCAAACAATGCAAAGAAAATTAAGCAAATATTTATTTATATTACTAAATGCCTTAACATTAATGAAATCATATAATAAATGCACAGACACATACACATAGTAACCTTGTTACAAGTAATTAATAACAAAAATATTTCTTAAAAATAATAACACTCAAAAAGACATGTATTATTAATAGTACACCAGCTTCGAAAGGGTTAAAACAAAAATATTTGACATTTACAAATTACAAGTAATTAAAATACAAATATAAATACAATCAGCCAACACTGTTAATGTATTTACATTGATTTATCAGAGAAAAGAAAATCAAAAACATAACTGTATCTTGTAACATATATGAAGATGCTTTTTAACAGTTATAGGATTCTTTTTTCAACTTTATACAATTGTCTGGTGTCAATTATTTTACTGTTATATGCTTAACGTGTTTGTGGCTGCTGTACTATGAATAATATGTGGTTTTTATTGAGTATTATTTTATCTTAACTATTACTTTTCTTATTATCTGCATGCAGTAAAAGTAGTAAATTTCTATGTATTTTTTTATAATGAATTTGTTTTGGAATTTAGTAATATGTAATAATAATTTTTAAAAATTTTAAGTATATATTTTCATGTGAATATGAATAGTATGTAAAATAACTACTTTTAATAGATTTCAGAGGAGGATATATTCATTAGTAATCTATTCATGTATTTGAGTTAATCTATTTGGACAGCTATTAATGTAAAAAAAAAATTATTTTTCGCATAAGTGAAAAAAAAAAATCCCATTTAAAAGACGTCTTGAGATATATTAAAAGAAATGGTTATATTTTTGATTTTCTTTTCTCGTACTGATAAATCAATGCAAAAATATTAACAGTGTTGGCTGGTTGTATTTATATTTGCATTTTAATTACAAGTTGTAATTTGTAAATGTCAAATGTTTTCGTTTTAACCCTTTCGGAGCTGGTGTACTATTAATAATACATGTCTTTTGAGTATTATTATTTTTAAGAAATACTTTTGTTATTAATTACATGTAACAATGTTAGTATGTATCTGCATTTATTATATGACTTCATTAATGTTAAGGCATTTAGTAATAATAATGTATATTTGATTAGTTTTCTTTGTATTGTTTGCGATTATTTTATTTTAAATGTATTTGCCTCTTAATTTAAAATTAAAGGTACTTTCCTGAAAGAATTATTTGTAATAAAGCAGTAAAAGTATTAGAAAATTGTAATGTCACTAACTTGTTACAATATAATATTTTTAAACCCTTTCTGAAAACTCTTCCTTAGCCTATTGTTGCACGAATATGAATTTAATAGTGGTGAAAACAACATTCGTTATGTTTCAGACAATGAAATATTCGTTAAACTCTAATTAATCTATTAGGATTGCTAGTGTCAATATTATTAAAGTAAAAGTAATTTTTTCTAAAATTGAAAAAAATTGGACTCGAAAGGGTTAAAATTAAATAAATGCCATCATCATCATATATATCTCACAATATATTAAAACATCAATTTATATAGACAAACAAATGTATAAAATATTGCTATCCAGTCAAGTTGTTTCTAATAATAAAATAGCTGTGACTATTGAAAGAAGGCCATATTTTAAAAAATCATTTAATTTTTTTAAAGCAACTTGCCTCAATGAAGTTTACTTTTTTGAAAAGGACAATAATAGAATAAAACAATGGCAAAAGAATTATTTCAAAATGTTGTTGCCGCAAGAAATTATGACAGTTTGAATATTGGTCAAAAATGACATTTTTCAGACTTTGGCACTCTGTAACTAAAAGCGCATCCAACTTGCCTCAACTATATATACAATATTTAAAAGTGCTAATACATGGCTTTCAAATGCCACCTCATTTTTCATGGCAAGTGGAACGCGCAAGCTGTTATAGGGTCTTAAAAATGGGAAAAAACAGCAAAAATGAATCTTTTTGTGACCTTCTGTGCCCTTGCGGCAAAAACTTGCCACGGGTTTTTCATCTATTATATAAAGTTCAACCCTCTTACATTCCAGATATAAAAAGAATTTGGTGGCAAGTTGTATGCGCAAAGACCTATGAGTCATGGTAATATCCATGTCTTAAAAAAACACTTATTTTTTTTCACGACATGATGACCTTTAGGGGGCCATAAAAAATGAACAACTCAACTTTGGAGCAAAAAATTCTGGATTTAGTCTTTTAACAAGATAAGTAACAAATGGTAATTTTTTGGAGAAAATCTGAGATGTCATGAATCACCCCATAATGCTAGGTGTGACACTTTCTCAGATTCTTGCTCTTAATCTTTTTAGAAACAATATAAATTCTTAATTCGCCTTAAAAAACATTTATTCAATTACGCGTAAATTAAAAAAAGGCTATAAAATAAAAATATTCTTAATTAAACTTTATTTCTTAAAATTCCCAATAAAACTCATTTTTTTCCTATTTTTATCAATCCTGTTTTAAGAAGGTCTTATTAAATTTAATCCAAAACCATACTTTTCAAAAATATCATTCTTTTTATTTATTTTTCTTTTATCTTCGCTTTTGATATTTATTGCGTATCAATAAAGTCATATCTTTTCTTTTTTGTGTGTGTTAAATTATCGTCTATAGAATACACTCGAAAATAATTTCGATTATAAATTAGTTAAATAATAATCTTTTAAAATAAAAATTATCGTCTGCAAAAGATTCGAAACTGCTATGCTTAACCTCGACGCTAGACATAAAATTCTGTTTACATAAAAGAATCATGGTTAGAGATTATCGAAAATTCTACAAACTTTTTATCATTGACTTAAGTGAAGAGGCCGAGTGATGATGGAATTATTATTTTTTTTTTCCGATGATTCGGGTTTAGACGACTTGCGGAAGCTATTTTTTATGATAGAATATCACTCCGGGGAGAGCATTTCCCGTTCTATATGAATGTCTTTTAATAAACTATTTTGGAGCAACTGATGTGTAGTTTAATGAAACTTCTACATTCAATTATTTTTTTTTCTCGCCACGACTCCCGTGATATAAAATGGGGAAAGTTGCGGATATTATTAGTGGCTCCTTATTACAAAATATCACAATAATTAAATTAAGTCTCACAGGACTTATTGTGCGACAGGAGCGAAGAAGAACATGCTATCGTCGAAGTTCGAATGAATTCTATGGACTGAATGGAATAAAGAAACGACGTTGTTGAGAATGTTAAAATCATCGTAATCATTTAATTAATTAAAGTTAAAGAAATGTTCTTTCTAAAATGCTTCAAATCTATGCTTGAAAATACACTGAGAGATTTTGCTAGTTTGGTTAAAGAAATTCATCTTAAAACGAGGGTAAAAAGAGCTTTGAATTTACTTTTGGATTCCATGACGAATGACATCTATTTTATTGCCACCGGTATTGGATCAAAAACTTCAGGCATTCCTGATGATAATGAGGAATTCTTCTTGAACTGTGAGTTATTTTAATAAATGTGTTCATTATTATTTCTATTCTTTTTTATGTATGTATGAAGAGTATTTATTATTTATTTATTTATTTATTATTTTGTTTATCAGAGTAATTTGCATAAAGTTTATTTATTAATTTATTTATTTATTTATCATTGTATGGTAAGGGTCTGATATAGTAATTTGGAAGTTATATAATTGATAGAGTTTACTAACTTTGAAATTTATTTCAAATGATCTTACGATCAGGATTTAATAAAGAATATAGAAGTGCTTCATATATTCTAATGAATAAGAATTAAAAAATATGGATGATCCTAATTTCAGACCCTTTGTCAGGAGCTTAGGAATGAACATTCTGTCTTGGTTGACTTATTTTGATAAAATTTGTGAAAAGGAACAGAAAAATCTAGAATGGAAATTTAATTTTACTGCGTAATATTTGAAAGGAGAAGTGCAAAAAAATTATGCCAATGACAGCTTAAAATGTACGGATTATGAACAAATTAAGAAAATTTTGATAGAAAATCTCATTGAAATAGACATCCCAAGTTTTTCTGATTTTTCAAATCTGAAATTAAATAATTTAGACAGTTTAGAAACTTATTTTTGTAAAAATTGGAAATTGGCAGAAAATTACTCTTTAGTGAAAGTATACTATTACAAGGTTTAACTGATGGCTTAAAACCAGAATTCAAAAACAATATTATTAAAATCCTCGTAGTAGTACCACTGAATGGTACCGGATTGTCAAACAATTTGTGGAAGTTTCCACCCCACAAGTTTCAAACCAAGTAACAAATCAACCATCAGCTAGACAAAATTTTCAACCTTTTCAACCACCTAGGCACTGGATTCAGGCAGTTGGGCCTAGTAATACACCTAGGAATTGGATTCCACAAAGGTAATCTCAATTTCATAGGCCTAGGATTTGTCAAAATAATTACTTTCAGAATCCACATCCTTCAAGACCCTATAGAATATGCACAAATAGGGGTGTGAGTAATGCTTTTCACTGGGAAAGGGGATATATTTTTAGGAATGCGTCGCCATCTTCTGATACTCTTCCAAGTAGTTCACAAAATAATTCTCATAATGTTTGACAATTAATTGCGCATGGATATACAAATAATATTATAATTTACCATGTGTTGCAGATAGTGGCTCAACTATTGCAATATTGCCACTTAAATTTCTTAAAAAACGTAATGCTAAAATTGAAACTATACCTCAGTTACAATTGGTCAGGCAAAAGAATTTTTACACATAAATAAAAAATGTAGCGTGTTTCTAAAGGTGGGTAATAATTTTGTGCAACCAGTAGATTGTAAACAACTAGTAGACAAAGCCCTCAAAATTTCAAAAACGCGAACTCATGAATTTCACCTTAAAAGCGAAAGGCTCTATGATCGAAATTTTGTTGAATCCCCGTTAAAGATACAAGACTGTAATTTATGAAGAATTTAAATACCCTAACACTCGAAAATTAGAACCTACTTTCTCTGGACCATACAAAATTATAAATAAACTTTCTGATGTAACTTATGAAATAGATAAATTTAATTATGAGACAGGACGGAATTCAGTTATTGTGCATGATTCTAATTTAAGACCCTATTTTTCAGCAGAAGATTTTAAATTGTTTCATCAGCAACGCAAAAAACAAACAAAACCTCAAATACAATCGCAATCACTAGATCAGACTAAAGTCAAAACAGTAGATTAAATTTTAATTCTTATTCTTTAAATAGTTCATCACCATAATTTTCAACATTAGCAGGTATATTCTTGGTGCGCAACAAGGATATTACTTGTTTTGGGGAGTTTTTGGGATTAGATTGGGCACCTTATGCAGGCATAAGGTGTACACTTTGATAGTAGAAACATTCAAATTGATGTTGAAAAATTAAAATTAAGTGGGGGACTTTGATACATGGGGCACATTGATAACCCCCTGTACTGCACATATGGTCATTACAGAAAGTTTCACAACAGCTCCAAAAGGTGATACTAGTGCACTCAACTATATACAGAAAGTTTTGGAATTATTCAGTTGTTTGTTGAAATGGGACGAGTGATTAATTGTTTTTGTAGGTTAAAAGTAAATTTGAGTTGTATAATTGAAATGGTATTTATCCAACTGTTACAGTATTTTAAACCAAAAAAATACTCTGTCTGGCAAGAAAAATTACTCTTTATCAGTTTCTGATTCTTTTTTGTTAGATAAATTATGAAGTATTGGATTTCAGACTCATTTTATTCAAAATGGCTGCATGGGGTACATTGATACAGTCTTTGTCGGGGCACATTGATACAACCTAAATCTTTTTCTAATTCATTTTTTCATTACCTTTTATTATTTTTTTTAATCCAACCATTTTTCGCTATTTTTTTTAATATTAGTATTTATTGAAGTGAAATAACTTTAATTTCTTTATATTAGAACATTTTATAGTATTTTTGCAAAGAGAAGACGTACGAACTTACCCAACATATAGTGCTAGTAGAACTAATTAAAGAAAAGGACGGCAGCCTGAAAAATCTCAAATTTAAATCAATTCTCCAGACAAAAAACTATTTTCTACATAAAAAGTGTTACGTAAGAGAAACAAGCTGCAGAACAGCACAGGATAATTATATTAAAAACAGAATTTTTAATATAATTATCCTTTATTTTCTGTATATAAACCGATTTATAAAGAGAAAACTTGGTAATTTTTCATCTTTCCTAAGAAAGAAGATAATGCTGGGGTTGAAGTATCAGATATGACCAAGTTACTACTGCCAACAATCAGACAAGGAACAGTTAGAACATCAGGTCATTAAACATTTCATCTTGATTGCTTTAATATTGCTTACAAATAAAGTGTGGGTGATTTGAATTTTTAAAAATAATATAAAATGGTTTGCTAACTATTTTTTTTATGAAAGATATGTATTGGTGTCATTTTGTCTCAATTTTTTCCAGACGTATCAAAGTGTATCAATCTGCCCCGGGGATGGGGCACATTGATACAAATTACTTTTTTTTTATTTTTTTAAAATTACATGCAAAAATAATATATAAAACAACGATTGTATATTTTTATAGCACAGTACACAGATTTTGCTGACATCACATAGAAAAATAACTTGACATTACTGCTTTCTAGACACCAAAAATTTTTTTAGAAAAAAGCTGTATCAATGTACCCCACTTCCCCCTATTTGATTCTAACTCTATTTACTTATTTATTTTACATTAGTATTATGCTATTTATTCCAATAGATAGTTATATGATAACAGTTATAAAATTTGATGATTTTACACAAACATATAACTTGATATGTGATTTTCAGAGATTGTTGAAATTTACAGAGATTAAACGTTTTTAAAAGTAAATTATCCTTATTTCCATTTCTCAATTAATAGTGACACCTTTTATTCCTATTTGTTTTATTATTAAAATGTATTAACCATGTGTAAACAAAACATTATTCTACATTTGAGATATAAAAACCTATAATCATACTTTACGATTTTGTAAAAGAGTATCAGAGAGGAATTATTGTAAGGAAATACTGGTTGAGAGTCCATTTTCTAAATAGTTAGATTTAATTTTATTTGGATTTTCGAATTATTAATTTTTTTATGTATACTTTTGGCTGGCAAAAATACTTTCTTATACTATTAAAAGATAAGAAAATTATTTAATTGTTATGCAATTTTTATCCTCTACCTTCGATATCAATAAGTAAACAAACTGTGATTTTTTTTTCTTTTGATTATACTCTTGTTATATTATTATTATTATTATTTCTATAATGATGTATAGTATGAATTACTCTCTTATTTAGAAATATTAGTATATTAAGTATTATTATTGTTATTATTATTTTTTAATTGATTTTTTCTATATTGATTATTAATATTATTACTGTTGAGGGTTGTACTATTTATTATTGTAAGTTTGACGTATCATTTATTAAAAGATGTTGGATCCAACATAAGATTAAACCCAACACCAGCTAAATTTAAAAGAATTATACAGTTTACTAGTGAACTATACTACTGAAAAGATTTGGTGAACTACTTACAAGATTTAGTGAGCTATTGAAAGAATAGTATTTAATAAACTGGATCGGAGGACTTTTATTTAAAGGACTGCGTTTAGTAAACTACTGATTAAGTTATTGAAATTCTATAAACTCCCATAAAAGAGATTTTTTATTTTTTTTATTATATTTTTATTATTTCTTGCTTATTAATATTTATAACTTATTTACTGTTATTGTATATATAACCTCCTATGCACTTACAAATGGTAAGTGATATTGTAATATTATTGTATTTCTTTCAGGGCAATGCTCTTACCTAATTTTAGTTCGATCTAAAATGCTTTTAAGTATTTTTTTAATCGCTATTATTTTTTATCTTACGTTGATTTTTTTTCTTCCATCTCTTAGCTTCCTGGGCTTGACAGTTTTATTCCAAAATTTAGTTTTTCTAACTTTTTAGATTATACTTATTTCAACTTATTAAATTAACATCCTGTTATTAGATCTAATCTATTAACCTTTATAGAAACAACTTAAATTCTTAATTCGACTTAAAAAAAAAAACCTTTATTCCAATGTGCGTAAATTTAAAAAATTAGCTCTAAATTAAAAATATTCTTAATTAAACTTTATTTCTTAAAATTCCCAATAAAACTTATTTTCCCCCTGTTTTTACCAACCCTTTTTTAAAAGAGTCTTATTAAATTTATTCCAAAGCCATTCTTTTCAAAAATGTCATTCTTCTTATTTATTTTTCTTCGCGTTTGATAATTATTGCGTATAAATAAATTCATTTCTTTTCTTTTTTGTGTTAAATTAACGTCTGTAGAATATATTCGAACTTTGATTTCGATTATAAATTAGTTAAATAATAATCTTTTAAAATAAAAATTATCGTCTGCAAAAGATTCGAGACTGCTATGCTTAACTTCGACGCTAGACATAAAATTCTCTTTACATAAAAGAATCATGGTCAGAGATTATCGAAAACTCCACAAGTTTTTTATCATTGACTTAATTAAAGAGGCCCAGTTATGATGCAATTATTATTTTTTTTCGATGGTTTAGACGATTTGCGGAAGCTATGTTTTTATGATAGAATATCACTCCGGAGAGAGCATTTCCTGCTCTATATAAATGCCTTTTAATAAACTATTTTGGAGCAACTGATGTGTAGTTTAATGAAGCTTCTACATTTATTTTTTTTCCTCGCTACGATTCCCGGGATATAAAATGGGGAAACTTACGGATAATATTACTGGCTCCTTATCACAAAATGTCACATATATATAAATAAATATGTGACAAACAGACAAATTAAAATTCGCATTTCAAACTTAATGTTTCATTATTCTGAAAAGTTCTTTAACAACATTAAAAATGCATTTTCCAAATAAATGTAATTTTTTATTTAGGAGCACACGGAATAGAAACTTTGGAAAGCTGTATTTTTCTATAAAATTATTCTGAAATTATTAGAAAGATTATGTTATTTGAAATAAAATATTCTTTCAGTATAACTTTCGCTTATGAATAACTTGTTAGCAAGTTCTGCTTTTCTCATTTCACGTTTAGAACTTGATTAATGATTATTTAACAACTATGCACGAAAACTCAAATAAATATTCTCTTGATAATACAGAAGAAGTTATTGAAATGTTTAAAACAAGTTAGTAAAACAGTTTTTTAATATTAAACAAAATATGAAATGAATAATATCGATTTATGAAATACATAGATATTTTTAAAATTTACTATTTGTTTACCAATTATCATAAAATTTTGAACATACTTATAAAATCTTTGTGTTTAATTAACACGTAGAGAGTATCGGGTTACCAAAATAGAAGGGAACATTATTAAAATTAAGTAATTTCAAAATGGATAGAGATAAGAATGTATTTTTTTTGTTGTGAACTTTATTAGATAAGCAATAAACTTCAAGATTAGTTTGAAATTTTATTAATGGGTGACGCGATAAGCAAAAAATCTAATTGACAATATTCGGATGATTCAAAATCCTTGCGATTTTTTTTTCAGTGGGGACAAAGTGTGCCTGCAAATCCCACAGACAGTACAGGAAGTTTAAATGCTTGTTATCATGCATTATTGAGACTTAAAACCTTCTATAGAGGCACTAAATCACCGGGACACGCAAATTGTCTTTTTAGCTACACTGTAAAAAAATTCTGTAAGGTTACTAGGAATTTTCAAGGAAACTGGAATGCCTAGAACTTTTTATGTAACATCAAAAAAAAAAAAAAAATCACGTAAAATACAAAGGTTTCTTCAGTAAATGTTACTAAATATTGTTTAGTAAACGTATTACATTTCTTAGAGAAGTTTCTAAAGAAACTTCTGTAAATTTACTAAATATAGTTTAGTAAAATTACTTACGATAGTTTAAGGAGTTTAGTAAAGAATGTCTAGTAAATTTACCAATGATTACGTTGTAAACGTTGTAAAGATTTTTTAGGGAGTTTCCCAAAAAACTGTAAGCTTACTACGGATTGTTTAGTAAATATTCTAATGATTTTAAGGGAGTTTCTCAAATTAGTTTTTGTAAATGTACTAAGTATTGTTTAGTATAGTTACTGGTGATTTTTAGGGAGTTTGCTAAATACTTTTTGGTAAATTTACTAAAGATTTTTTAGTAAAAGTGCTAACAATATTTTAGGGTGTTTTTAAAAACAGGATTGTCGCAAGCCACTATTTTTCTATTCTGTTCGCACCAGTATGTTTGTAATATAAACTTTAAAGTTTATTTTTCTTGAAAATGTTTTCAAAGTGTCTGCAAACTATTTCTGTTTCAAAAAAGTGGTAGAAGTTGGGATTAAAAAATAGTCGCCTGTGGCAGCCCTGAAAAATATTCTGTAAGTTTTCTAAGGATTTGTAGTACACTTACAAGTAATTTTTTTGTACAATTGCTAAGAATTTTTTGTAGATTTGTGAAGGATTTTATATACATTTACTATTTTCCTTTAGTGATGCACATTAAGTATTTTATGTAGTTTATCAAATATCCTTAATAAAGTTGCATTTTTTGATAAATTAGATAAAATACTTGTGTGCATTCTTAAAAAAAGTAGTATATGTATAATAAAGTCCTTCACAAATCCAAAAAAAATTCTAAGCAAATATATTTAAAAATTTCTTGTAAGTGTACTAAAAATCATTAGAAATGTAACTTTATTAAATTACAGTGAGAAAAATTAAAAATTATTACTTAATATTGTATCTAAAACAGTTTTTGTATTATCGCCAGAAAGTTCTTTCCATCAGTACCAGAGTTAATGAGGTAAATTTGCTAATGATTTCTTAGTATTGTATGTAAAATATTTACTAGTTGACTTTGAATTTCTTCTAGCAAAAAGGATTCTGCGCACTTATTTATTTTCTTCTCACCTGTCCAAATTCTCGCACTTTTTTATTTCAATCTCCTTAATTGAATTAATTTTGCACTGTTATTCACTCTATATACGCATATTTCAAATATCGGAAATAATAAACAGTATTTACCACACTGTGAAAAAAAAGACGATTTAACGGAAGTATTACTGGTAATCTAGAAGCCAGTACTATTTACTGTTTTTTAACGGAAAAATTTCCGTGAATATTCCGGGTTTTTTTTCGACTTTTACCCGGAATTTACGGAAATTTTTCCATTAAAAAACAGTAAATAGTACTGGCGTCTAGATTACCAGTAATACTTCCGTTAAATCGTCCGTTATTTTTTACAGTGCATCACTCACGAATTCATTTTTGAAATATTATAAGAAATCACGAAAAAATGAAATTTTTAGGTTATTAATTTGTTCGTAGAAACAAAAGTTCTTCTGGCAACAGAAGGAAATTTACTACGTTTAAAATTTCTGGCTTATGACGAAGGGATTAAAACATTTTCTAGCTTTCCCGTAATTAATTCCGGATTTGGACATTTTTTTTCATACCCCAGTATTGCGCTATAACCCGTAATCAAGGAGTTAAGCCATAAAAAACTCACAATATAGCCACCCTAAATGATACCTCAATATCTTTTTAAAAAATACATGCACAAAAAATCAGAAGTACGATGAACTGATAACCTCGTCTGTTGGGGCTTGAAGCTCTTGCTTAACGATTTGGATAATACTTTGAAGTAGAGTTGTAAAAATTTAACAAAAATATTAACATTCGGTACTCATTTTATTTAGTTTTAATCTCTACGACATTTGTGTTGACAATGCTATTGATGGGGGAGGACTGCAAAAAGAAAATTTCGAGTTTGAAGAAAAATCTTATTTGATAACTTATTGTGAAAATAAAGTAACACATGGAGCATATCTTATTTATTTTAAATTAAAAAGTTTTACACAATTTTTAAACTTTTAAGTGCTGTTACTGTGTTGGATGAAGAAAATCCGAAAGCGAAATTTCGAGGGTGAAATTCAAATAAAATTTTAATGTAATAAAAGTAATGTAATCAATTGTTATTGAAATCTGGATTGATTATTCATTATAAAGTAACAAACAATAGAAAAAAGTTTAAAACATTTTAATCTTTTGTATTTTCTAGAAAGAAGCATAAAAGGGGAAGTGAAATTTCCGAAAAAGGGAAGGCAAGTTTGATATGTTACATTAAATATTAGAAATTTCGCTCTTGTAATAAATAATAGCTATCTGACTGTGATATGTATGTAATTAACAGAAAAATTTAATTTCTAGATCATGCTACATTATAACAAAAAATCAAACAGTCTTTTTTTGAGTTTTTGATTTTTAGTTATTATGAACTAAATAGAACGGAAATATTATCTTCAGTTCTGACACAAATATTACAAAGGACCACGAAAACAATTTTTCATAAAATAAAAGCTATTTATTTATCTTACGCAATTCCAAAAATTAAGATTAATATCAATTTCGAGTTAAATAAGCTTTTGAATCCAGAAAATATGTGAAGGGAAAATTCGGTTAGGCCGCTTAAAGGGAATTTATATAAAATTTCTCCGAAAATGTATCAGTTAATATATTGATGTGTATCATATGCACGCACTTATTTTAAAAAGTACAAAAGTAATCTTAACAATTCTAGAAGCATTTAAATTCATTTAAAGAGTGTTCATTAGTTGCTTCTGAGGAAGAAATAGAAATGAGGAGGTTATAACCAAATTTAACGCATTAAGAGTAAATATTTACTTACTTCCTAGATATTTTGGTTTCAAACAAACAGAATGTTTGACAAAACAAATTATTGACCATGTTCACAAGAAAGACTATTTTAGTAGATGTGTATTCATAAAATTCAATGGGGTGATTTCTTGATCAATGCTATTTGTCTTTATTATCCACCTCTGTAAATAATAACGTCATCCAAACAAAACTACAAAATAAGATGAAATAATAACATTTAAATTTTCCACTTTTAAAGATACAAAATTTATAAACTTAGCACTTTCTTAACTTCTTTTACTTATTATTAATTGCAATATCAGGATATAGTAATAATTATTTGATATTTTGTTATTCTGACATGAAAAAATTAGCAGCATTTACGCTATACCAATTTCTCTGTATTCTTTTTTTTTCAACAGTGACAATAATACTCTCTCGTACATTAAACAAAAAAAAAACTCTTCGGATGTTCTCCAATACTACAGAGAATCAACCAGAGAATAATGCCAACCGTTGGCGTATTCCGGTATGTTTATCGCATAGTATATTTTTAATTACAAACTACTTCGGTAACACATCCAAAATCTTTCACAAAATCCTGGAATTACATGAAGTGCACTATAAATTTATAAAATAAACAAAATATTTGTTAAGAAATATATAATATTCGGGTCGCAGAACTTACCTCTCAAATTTTAAATCAAGCGTTGATAATCGGATACTTCTTCCACCCGTAAGATCTACAAATAGAACAAATTAACTTTTCGCAGTTGCGATTGAGAGGACGCAGAATCCATAGGGGCCATTTCACGGATTTCCTCATAAATATGCTAATTAGCACATGGCGTTATTACGTAGGACACCTTATTAAAATTCGGATAATTTTTATTTTGTTATATAACACAGAGCAACAATTGTCACATTAAATGTAAATTTGTGGAAAAATAAGCATTCTAAATAAATTACAAATACATAATGCAATGTGTTTGCACATGAGATTTTCTTGAAACAAGAATTCACACCTTTTCTCCACCAAGTGGCTAATATAGCTCTTAACTAACCAATACTAAACGACTGTTGATAAAATATCCCACAATTTTACTACGTTTTTTTATAATTTATTTTTGAGAAAATGACATTTTTATATGACAATCTCATCGTTCAGAGTTGTTTCAATGCGTTAAAAATAACTTTTATTGCTTTCCTATGCTAATTAATTTACTAAAAAATAATACTAAAACTATCTCTATGTGTGAACAATTACACGAAAAGAGTATAAGGACATTATTATCATTATTATTATTATTATTATAAATCAACCAAAAATTCTGTTTCAGACCAAAAGCTAAGTTTCGTCGAATATTCGTTTTCGGTGAAAATATTGCCTAAATTTCTATCTGTATCCAAAAAAAAAATATTTTTTCTTCTTTGAAATTTTCAACGTGACCCGCTGATTTGAGCCACATCGGCTCAAACACGACACTATTTATTGCTATGAACTTTGCTGTAATTATCAGTTATCACTGATGATATAAGTGAGTTGTGAATGTATATTAAAGAACAAGAAAAGCATGCATTTCATTAAACTTTGAAGTGCCCTTCATTTGCTCAATAAAAGTTGCAGACTTAACAGTAATTAAAATTACGCAACTTACTCTTTGAGAAAATTGCAGTCCAAAAGATGATCAGTTGTAAATATCCTTATAAACGATAAATTGAAGTACGTATACATCACATGAAATTCGTATAATTAGAAAATTATTTTGTGTCATTGATGAATTAATTAAATTTTATTAAAAATAGTTTTAGTCTGTGACACAGAGAGGTAATTTCAGTCAATCACATAAATACATGTGTAATTAATTAATAATTAAGTAAATTAATATATGTAATAATTACTTTAAATTTTTTTTAACATTTTCTTTTTGTTTTCGGCAGAAATATTATTGAAGATTAGTGAAATTCGGTTTTGATTTTACCTTTGACCTTAAAACTGTTTCGAACAATCATTAATTGTTATTATTATTTTGGAATTTAATAATAAAATAACGACAATCAATTTCCATTTTTTGTGAAGAAACAATAATATGGGATTCTCATTGGAACTAACAGTATCAAAGAGCAAATAAACTGAAAAAAAAATCTGTAAAGCTACTAAAAGTTTTCTAGAAAACTAGGATTCCTAAAAGTTTTTATGTAACGGCAATAGCAAAAATGTATGTAACAGATACAGATTTGTACCGAAAATTAAAAAATCTGTAAGGTTGTAAGAATTTTTTAGGAAACTGGGATTCCAAGATTTTTTTATGTAACTACAACCCAGATTACAGATAAAATTTTAGTAAGTTTACTGCAATTTTAGCAGCTTTGTTTGTAAATGAGGGAAAAAATGAGGGATTTTATCCAAATGTAGTAGTATTGTGTATTCTATATTGACTCTAATCAATGAATATATGGATACAACCCCTCTTGTTTTTGCTTAATTTTGGGAATAACGGATTTTCAACTTATTCTGTTGACGATTATTTTCAGACATTTCAAGCTATGATTTTGCGACTTTCACAAAAGTTTCTCTATACATCTAGCTAACATAATATGCAAATGAAATTTTGATATCGTTGACGCATGCGCAGTGAAAAATAATTTAGTAAACCTACCCATTTCTCATACATTTTTTATTATTTTTTAATTCTGATTACAGGAATTTATGTACAATGTTGTTTGTCATATTTTCAGAAAAGAATATTATTTTATATTTAGAACTCTGCAAATTATAAGCAAAAATCTTGGAAAAATTTGGTACTGTTTTTATAAAAACCTTAATTTTTCTACGAGTATACATGCTTTCGACATAAAAATGAACACAGTTCATTAATGAACCACTTAATCATAATCTACAGTTTCAGCGCTTTTGCTACATTAGTTTTGACATGGTAATCCAAAAAATAATCATTATTTTTTAATTTGTTGACGGTCCCCTATAAAGTTTAGGGGAAAATATACACGGAAATATATGATCTGTACTATTAAGTTTATACACTTAGAGTTTCAGGATAATTCCTCATGTATTTTTCTAGATATTTAACAAAATGTCTAAAATCGCAAGTCGACGGTCATCAATGGCCATGAGCAAGGTATATAACGGTAACACTTCCGTTGGGAGAGGGGTCTTTCACTTAATATTGTAAAATATCTCTGAAAGAAAGAAGATTTATTATTCGGTATCATTATCATTTTTATCTACCCAAACTTTTCTTTATTCAGAAGCTTTTCACTATTAAAATGTCTGTTATCTGGTATAGCATTATTATTTTTATATGTTTTTATGAAAATACAAAGCTATTATTAAAAATATATAATTCTAATAAAATCCTTTCATCTAAAGCTTGGAATACCCCAACATTCGACATTCTTGCTCATTCGTTATAAGAGTATATAATTTGCTATTAGAAAAATGAAGAGTATAATATATAGGAAATTATACTTGAATTTACCAGTAAAAAATATCAAAGAATGATATCCACTGTTTCGTTGATAATTTCTGGTTTTCACCTCCTAACTGGTTTGCCTGAACGGCGTTCGGGCAAGACGAATTTGCTTATTTCGTCATTTAAATCTTTTTGACACCACTATTATTCTTAAGAAAATTTTCATACCATTGAAAGACGGAAATGTTTAGACTAAATTTTACGAATATTTTATTTAAATAATAGTGGTGTGAATCCGCTATTTTCAATTTATTGAACGGAAAAGAATTAACCAGTTAAAGGGTTAACCTCTCCGAGCAATGAGAAATTCAAGAAAACAATTCAATTTTTGAATCCATTTTGTAACAGTAAGTTAATATTAAACGCTAAGTAACTCTTTTAAATGGTTTAGTTTTATTTTTTTGTACGTGTTTAAAAGCCTGCCTGTATTACTTTTGTAAACAATATATTAAAAAAGTATATTAAATATACAGTATAATAAATTAAAAGTATATAAAATAAAAAATATATTTAAAAAGTAATTATAACAGTAGAAAACGCTTTACAAATCTTTCAAACTGATATGGTAACAGCATGAAGATGAGATACATTAACCTGCAGAGAAATATCTTTTACACACAATTTATAATTACTTAAATTTTATCAGCCGTCACCTTTAAATTGTTAATTTGTATTCATTCTCGATAATCCAGTGCTGTTTAACAAGAGGTAACACAGTAGAGTTTTTATATTATTTACAACTGAAACATGTTACATTATTTATACCACCTTCATTTACTATGTAAATACTTAATTTTTTATATTTGATAATCACGGAAATTATTGCAAATTAAAATTAAGGGATTTATTTGCTACACATTTTAATTACATTAAACTATTTCATATATAATAAAATTCACATGCATTTATGAGGCTTGATATAAGTTATTTCACACATAATACGAAGTGTATAGCATTTACAGAGACACTCAAAGATATTGAAATAGTATGTTCTAACCTAAGAGCTGAAATTAGTGATGATTGCTGATGGATGGATGAAACGCCTTTTTAATCATAATATGCACTTTTAAGTTTCCTGAATTTATGCATATAGTATGGTGCGTATAAATGTTATATAGTTGACGCATAGGACTATACAAAGGAGGTCATAAAGTTTACTGAATATTAGCGTAGATTATTTCAATGTAGTTGTTAATTTAGTTAAGCATTTTTACGCTGAACTGCGTAGTGTTTACTAAGAAATGTTTGTAGAGTATAGATAAAATAGGCCGCGCAAAGAATTAGTTGCATGGTCACCTATGGATGATAATTTCTATAAGTATCATTTTTTAGAATTAAGAGTGTTTTAGTTGAATTAAATTTTACATAAATACTGGCGTATAATAAAAATGCTAGGTTACATACATGGCTGAACAAAAGTATTAAAGTACATTTTCATCTATTAGCATAAATTGCTAAAAAAAAAATTCCAACATGCTAGGACTTCTTTCAAACTAAATTTTTCTATTATGTAGTATATATACATATCAATCGACTGATCAAATATAGCTCAGTTTAAAAACATTGGAATGCATATTTATCGATGGACAGTAACACCTTATTTTCTTAAATAAGGAAGTTTTATTAAAGATTTCATGAACTGTTTGCAAATGTTTTATAATCTATAACTTATTCAAAATTTTTCTTAGTCGTTCAAATTCATATATTACTTTCCAGACTTTGTTCTGGCTTTTTTCGATTCCTTTCACTTTTTAATGCTTTATAACTTCATTAATTTCTTGATTTCTAATTAATATAAATAGAAACTTCTTAGTAATGCTAATAATTTATTTATTTAAAAATTTCTATAATTGAATGATAATGCACTTTGGTATTCAGAATGCAGAAGTTTTGCAGAATTCTCTGAATTTAAATAGGAGATATAATCACATATTTCGAGGTTATATATATATATATATATATAGAACCATTAGATAATACTACAAATCACATATATGATTCTAATTCAACCTGAACAATACATGAACAATAGCTCTAATGGCGCTAAAAGCAGCTAATAAATAAAGCTACAAATTATATTTCACATTTTAGAAATGCAACTATAAAAATTCAAGGAATGAAGTGCATATCTATATGTGAAACAATTAACAATAAACAATGAACTAAGGTCTGTCTCAAAAGTTTAAGCACAAGCATAAAATGTCGATTTTCAAAAAATTATAAAAACTTAGAACGAATGACATTTTTCTTTTTCAGATAAACATTATTTAAATAACACACATTATTTAAATAAATGATAACAAAAGTAGAAAAAAAAGTTACATAATTGTAAAAAATATAATTTAAAAAAAGTTTTAAAAAACTGTCTCACAAGTTTATGCACAATGTCAAAAACAACCAGATTTGCAATTTTTACAGAACTTTTACTTACAAATTATTTTTTATTGACTTCGGATTAGTTCAAATAAGCGTACGCCCATCGAAATTATTAGTTTTTGTAAGGTTTCTGGTGGCAAAGAGTACTATTTTTTCTCAATGGCCTCTTCGAGTTATTCAATAGAGTCATACTGCTTTCCGTTGCCGTAAACCTGGCGGATTAAAATAACCAAGACAATGTCAATCAAGTTTAAGTCTGGACTTAAAGCTGGCCAGCCAAGAATTGTTAACATTTTTCTGAGAAAGCCAAAGTTTTGTATCCCAAATGTGATACGTGGATTGAGGCATTTTCTTATTGAAATGTCCATTCAGGACCCCCCAAAATGTCACCGAATGGAAGCAAATGATGATTAAGCATCTCTTGATAATTGTCTTCCTTTTAAAAAAACCAGAGAGGCCTGGTCAGTGAATCCAAACGTCCCCAAAACTTTAACAGATTTACAGGTTTGCTGCTTGCTGGAAAATGCCCTTGGTTCCTTACGTTAATCATGTCAATACGCCATCCAAACATCAATGTCATCTAAATTCTACTTTTTCTCATAGCTGAATAAAACAGTAAGCCATTTGTCCCCGTAGGACATGTGTTTTTGGCCAGTTCATTCTTGCCATTTGTGATGTAATTTGAGAGACGGTTTGCGAGCCATTTTTTAGTATGATGTAATCCCACTCTTAAATACATCTTTGTACAGGGTCTTTAGACGCCTGTACTCTGAGATTATTTTTAATTTGTCGTATGGACATATTTTTGTCTAGATACCAAATTCCATACTCTCCGATCAGTCTGAACAGTCGTCATACGAGGTCGCCCACATCTTGGTTTCCACTTAAAATTATCATTTCTACAGAGTACTTGATATATACTTCGATTTTATCGAATTAAAACTTTTGCAACTTCAGAAACTGTTTCATTCTGCGTTTTCAATTTAAAAACTCTCAAAATCTCACATATTATGAATTATATACCCTTCGGTACTTTTAAAAAGAGAGGAAATAATTTCTCTAACTTTTATACTTTATGCAAGTGCAATACCGCGTCATTACACACGGCCAATCCCATGTTTCTAGAAAAAATTGCATAAAGTGCTTAAACTTTTGAGACAGCATTTCTTCAAGAAAAAATAAAAATTAAATAAAAATAAATATATATATTTTTTTATTTTAACCACCCAAAATGGCTTATTTAATTTTATTTTGATTAAATGTCGGGTATTTATTATAAATTAGCGTAAAACATTTTCTTCTTCATTCTTTTTAAACTAGATTTGCCGAGTGCTTAAACTTTTGAGACAGACTATATAAACAAAATACAGGCAAGAAAAATTAATCTGTTCTAGTCAGAGGGAGGACAAACAAATCATACCCCCCCCCTTTTTTTTAAAGTTTAAATTGTTGCAGGTTTCTGAAAGCCTGCCAAACCTGTATTCAAAATTAATGTATAAAAATAAAAATGTCAGCTTTAATAAGAAAAACAAACTAACTAACAATTTAATCAACATAAAAATATAAATTTGAAAACATATAAAAACAAAAATTAGCATGAAATAAAATATCCTTTTTAATATAGAAAAATCTATTTTAATTGAAAAATTATATATCAATTAAAATAAATGCAGCATTTGCCAGGCCTCCCCCCTTACTTGCAACAGAAAAAACAAAATTAAGAACAATAATACCTGTTAGAATAGCTCTTGCCTGTAACACTCCATATTAACAAGAATGCTCGCTCCATATCCATGACGAGGTGCCGAAATTCGATGATTTTCTCGAAATATGTGATTATATCTCCTATTTAAATTCAGAGAATTCTGCAAAACTTCTGCATTCTGAATACCGAAGTGCATTATCATTCAATTTTCGTTGCAGAAATGTTTATGAAGGAGTTCCGAAGTTTGTTGAATTTTCTCGAGTATTTATATTTTCAATTTAAATGGAAGGCAGTAAATTTGTTTCACCTTTACTGAAAGTCTCCATTATCAATCATTCCATATTAGTATTGTACTTTTTTGTATGAAGAAAACACTATTTGCAAAATAAATGTAACTCCTTGTACTATTTAAATCATATAATTCATTTGATTTGGTATTGATTAAGGGGCCGCTTCACTCAAATGAAAAGACCCGTTCGCTAATGCTAATCCTATGGAAGAAATTTATAAAGATATCTCGGTTACATTTTAATATTTTTAAATAATTCTTTTTGCATTGAATAGCTGAGATTGATCTGAATGCAGGATGTTTTTTGCTTTTTTGATTTTGTTTACAGATATTTTTTACGAGAACGCTTTCTTTTTCAGAACCGGTTTGGAAAGCGAAATCACCCTCATAAAAAATAACTGCAAACAAAATTGAAAACGTAAAAAACGACCTGCATTCAGATCAATCTCAGCTATCCAATGCAAAAAGAATCATTTAAAAATATTAAAATGCAACCGAGATATCTTTATAAATTTCTTCCATAGGATTAGCATTAGCGAACGGGTCTTTTCATTTGAGTGAAGCGGGCCCTTATTGCTTTTTGAAGATTACAACATACCAATTTTTTATTTTATTTTTGATAAATTTCTCATCTTTAGAAAATACCGCATGACATGAGTTTGTTCTTCAAATAAAAATGCCATACGCATTTATGATATCGTAAAAATTTAAAAATAGACTAAAATACATAAAAATGACAGCATTTTGAGATTGTACTCTACAAGCAAAATTAATTAAATATTAAATATCAAAGATATTTTTGGATTCAAACGATTTATAAACAAATATTTTGATACAAACAGCAATTAATGCTTACAGAAGATCTCATTCATTAAACAATAAGCTACAAATAACAAGCTGCAATTCCTTGCCGATTTTAATAAAGGATAGAATAATCAATTATGATAACTTCTGGGAAATTTGCACAATTCCTGTTCAAACAATTGGATTTGTAGTATTAGTAGGAAAATAAATTGTTTCTTTTCCTTTGTTACTATATTGCTTGCGCCATAATTAATGCTTTTGAGTCTATCTTCCATTTGATTTTCATTTGCTTATTTGCTGGCATTAAAATAACATATTATGAATCCTTTCATAAATTAAAATTTGTCCTTTGTGTTAAAGATTGTTTACTTCGATTGTAATCAAATATATGCTTAAGCAAAATTATTGAATTGTTATGTAACTTTCAGAAACATATGTTTGATATATTAAATTTCAGTAAACTTAAGCCGCTATATGAAATTTCAAAACTTTAACAAATGACTAAATGCAACTAAACTTTTAGGATTTTAACTTCAGTGTTGATGGAGATATTTCGCTATGTACTCGATCAATATTGTAATAAAAATTGCGTTTTCATCGGCGTTTTATACTACTTTAAATCATTAAAATTTTAATTAATTTATTTTAAACTTAAGTGATTTTATCTTTTATAGAAATGTATATTTTTTAAATACTTTCACTGCAAACTTCACTGAAGAATTTATAAAATTTATTTGAGAAATAAATTGATTTAACTAAACTTTTATGATTTAAACTACAATGTGGTAGTGTTACATAATATATAGTGTTATATTAAATTTAGAAATACATTGGTGATTCGTGCAATTCAAGGTTGTTCTTAAATCCAAAAGGACAACTTTATGACATAATTTTTAATTTATTTTTGTTCGGAAAAGCATGAAACTGGCAGGTATTGATATTGAGAAACTATTTAATCTAAAGATAAGATTCTTTTTCCGTAAACACAATAGATCTTTCGAAAAAAACTGCGAACGTCCTCATTTTGAACCGAATTTCCCGACGAAAGCAGAAAAAAACAGTCAATAAAAAGATAAAAAGTCAGTTTTGACATATGCTCAAAAACTCGTATATCTCGATAGGTAATTTATTTATTAAAATATGGAAAAATCATTTCGATTCCAAATCCCTTCTATAATCAGGTCATTCAATTTTAAAACTCCATGTTTAAAATATGCATGTCATTGTGTCAAAATATTTCATGCTTGTTGAACAGTGAACTTAGTAACATCTTTGAAACAAAGTTTTACATAAATTTCTATTTTATGTAAAAACAATTCTTTAAATACTCCAAGATACATTGCAGCATTTTAAAAAAGTAGCAAACGTCTAAATCAAATGTCTCTAATATGTTGAAAAATAGAATTCAACTAAACTTTCACGATTAAAACTTCAATACTTGCCGAAATATCATGTGATGTTTAGTATTGATATAAACATAGATTTTTTTTAGTGTTTCATTATGATTCAAATTGAAATTTTGCATGACTTTTTATTTTATGAAAAGTATTTTTTAGATAATTTGACCACCACAATGAATGGAGCATTTTAAAATTTACTTAATTAATGTTTAAATTCATCTAACCGTTTGTAATTTAAACTTAAATATATCTGAAAATATTAAATAATGTGCGGCTTTGTAAGAAAGATCAAAACTTCAGTGTTCCAAGCTGATTTAAATAAAAAAATTAACTAACTTTTATCTTGGTGTGAAAATTGTGCGTACTTTGATTTCAAGATTTACTAAACAATTTTAAAATAAGCTTAGCAAGCGAAAAAAATCCTCTATTTTTTTTTTTTTCATTTCAATATAAACATTTGTGGAACTATTACACAATGTAGAATATTGTAAGAAACATGCAAGTACTTCGGTGTTGCCTGATTTTTCAAATTGAAAATATAAGTAGTTTTCGGTTTGATGTGAAAAATATTAAACACAGAATATATACTTACATAATAGTATATGTTATATATGTATAGGTATACGTATATAATATTATATATAATAGTATATATTGCACACTATTGTATGTATATAATATCGCACGTTCTATCATCTTATCGCTTCCTTTTGGCAATAGCAAATTTCGATCTTATTCTATCGAGAATCAGTTTTAGAATTTTCTAGCTATAATTTTGAGACTTTCATAAAAGTTGCTTCATACATTTCTATAATGCCTTATGAAAATATATTCTGCTGCATTCGCGGATGTGCAGAAAACAATATTTAGTGAACCCGCTTTCTTTTATACTAAGAATTCTGCAAATTACTATAAGCAAAGCATTTAAAAATTCTTGGATTTTTTTTAACCTTAATTATTCCACGTGTACTTGCTATCCTCATAAAAATGGGCACAATTCATTACAAGAAATCTTCTTACAATGCATTAACCCGCGAGTAGTCGCGACTTTTTTCACAACGTCATTAGTCGCGCTCGGTCTTTTCGCCGCTGCCCCCCTCCGCATACCAAATATGTAAAATAAGAAATATTTTTCACCTAATATACGAAAATAACATTACAACAAACATATAAATTTGCAGTTTTCTTAAATTATGCATTTTATTCATAAGATCTGGAGTAATTAGAAAAAGTAAAAATGAACTGACATTAGTAATTTTTACGTAGACTTTTTCGCAAGTTTCAACTTTGTTTCTAAAAATATACCTGAAAGAAAAACAGAGGTGTCCTGTTACTTCATTAAGGTGGTCGAGAAAGCTTCAAAGTCAGCTATATGGTAGATCTCCGTTGTATTTGTAATGTGATGCAAGTTAGGAGAATATAAGTTATACGGGCGGCGAAAAGACCGACACGCGACTACTGACGGGTTAATTTTTTACAGAGTTTGCCATACTAGTTTTTACATGGTTATTCAAAAAATACTCGCTTTTCTTCAATTTTTTAACAGCTCCCTATGGGTTTCGGGGAAAATGTTCACGCTGCTTTTAACCCTGAAACTTCAGGATAATTTCTCATGTTTTTTTTTTTCTTTTTTTCTCTTGATAATTAAAAACTTTAAAATCACGAGTGACTTGTCATCATTGCCCATAGTATAGTTTCTGCACCGCATGCATATGGTTCCATGTGTGTGTATGTCATTTGTAATTTGCATGTATATTGGTATATACGCATGTTTATCTAGTTCACCTATAACTCATTTTTCTTAGGTTTATAGCCATGCTTAAAATTTCAAAAGAAAATAATATTGTAATTTATTCAAATTTTTATAAATTCCACATACATTTAGTTGAGTTATTAAAAGAGGTATGCTTTTCAATAGAGTACTTAGTAGAGATTTAGATGTACTGTAATTTCTTCGATGAAATAAATGGAAAATCAAACAAAAACTGTCCGTATTGAATAAAGTGTTCTAAGTATTAAAATAAGCATGTCAGAATTGTTCACTGTTTCGAGTTGTTGCAACCAATTTTATAATTATTCTTTACAAAATTATTTTTAAATTTATAAACTACTCGCCTATGTTCTCTATTTCAGATTCTACTTCTATTAATAATAAATATGAAAATGTTAAAATTTCATCTGACTGATATAAAATGAGAAAAATCAAACACACAAAAAAAAAGGATAAGGAATCAAATTTTCATCAGTTAATATGTGATTTGAAACCAATACATTGCTTTTTGGACGTTCAGTTTGTTAATAGATTCTAACAGAATATTAAAATTGTACTGCACATAAAATTTTTCTATTCCGTTATTTTAAAACAATGCATTCAACTATAAGAATCTGCCTACATAACAAAAATTAAATAATAGTAAGAAAAACATATACAGTTATTTTCAAAATGTAATAAACACGTATTTATACGATATTTCACATGTTATTTGTAAAAATATACAGAATTTTAATGCAAAATATTTTTAGTGTTCAAACAAGTTTATTGAAACAGTCAATTAACACGTCCATCGAAATCTCATTAATTAGATACAGATTTTACAAATAAGCTAGAAATTCCCAAAACATTTTATTGAAATTTCGAAAAATCGTTATTAATAACTTTATTTAACAAATGTCGGTTCTAATGCAAACAGTTACTGCTGTAGTGTTAATCCGAAAATAATTAGTATCTTTCCCTCTGTTCTCCCTTTACTGTTAAAATAATGTGTGATTATCACAATACCTGCAGTTTGATTTCCTTAGTTGACATTTCAAATTAAATTTCACCAGGTTTCAGTTATAATAAAACTCATATTTAATTTTTAATAATTTCGTATCTAGAAGAGTTTAAGTTGGATAATTATATTCGTTAATTAATTTTCTGTAAACGTGTATCTTTTTTCAAACCTTTTAGTCATGTATTAATTTTTGGTTCCAATAAATAATGTTCATGTGACGTCACACATCCGAAAAAGGATGTACTTCTCAACTTGTTGTTGGCAAAAATAATAATTCTTGGATAGTTGGTAATTTATAACGTATTATTTCCTCCGTATAATAGAATAAAAATAAAATGAAATGTATTATATCGACTTGAAAATTACATTTAGATTAGAATTTTCGAATGCAGTTTAATTCGAATTTTTGCCAAACACAAGTTGAGCTGTCGCGAAAAAAGCCAGTTTGTTTACAAACATGCAAATTATATATGCACCAAATATCTGTAAATTATACTTCAAAATAATTTCTTGTCCTGTCAAGTCAGAGTTGTCCATAGATTGGAATTTTTACTTTCTTCTATCTTTACAAGAAAAAAACATTGGATTCAAGAAATTTTTCAAATTCCGGTTGTCGACGGATTTACACGTTTTAGGGGTCACAGATTCCAAATAGATGTTTTTACAAAATGTCTGTCTGTGAGTCTTTTGTGGACGCTCTAACTCAAGAACTAACACACAGAATTCTACAAAACTTTACATTCAGTTTCACCTTATTATAAACTGGATCTGATAAGTGTTTGGTGTATACCATCAAACAGGTGGCGCTGCTATGCTGCCTCTTTCAGGATTTGTACAATAGCTATATCTTAAGAACTAACGGACGGATTTTTATTAAACTTCAGATTCCGTTAGTCCTTAATATAATACGTTTTTTATTTCGTTCTGGGTGTAAATCTCCCAACAGGTGGCGCTACTATGCAACATTTTACTCGATTATTGCAATAGCTATATCTAAGAAGCTTATGCACGAATTTTCACCAAATTGCAGTTCAGTTAATCCGTGATATAAATTAGTATTCTTCAGTTTTTGGAGTAAATCACAGAACAGGTAGCGCTGCTATAAGGCATTATTCATTATTATCGCAATCGCTCTATCTCAGAAACTAATGCACGAATTTTTATGGAGCTTCAAATTCGGTTAGTTCTCTATATAAATTAGTATTACTTAATTTTAAAGTAAATCGCGCAACGGGTATCGCACAGTATTCTATCCAGTTTTTTAAAGATTTTTGCGATGATTCTATCGGAAATTTACGGATTTTCATGAAATTTCAGATTAAGTTAGAACTTGGAATAAGTTGTTGCAGATTAGATTTTGGTGTAAATTACCTAACAGTGAGGCTGCTTTGTTTTATTTTTCTGTAAAAGAAAGTTTTGGGATTGCCAAAAACGACTAGTTTTAATTGATACACTGTAAAAAAAATCTGTAACCTTAGTAATCTAAATTAACCGAAATCTCTTATGCTTACTAAAATTTTATGTGTACACTGTACAAGAAAATGATGTCAATCTACAAAACTTGTAAGCAAAACTAAAACCATCTGTAACTTTACAAAAGAATTTACTAAAATTTTGGTAACTTTACTAAAATTTTATCTATAATGCTCGTAATCGTCACTTAAAAAGTTCTTGGAATACGATTTCCCAAAAAAATTCTTAGTAACCTTAAAATTTGTTTGATTCAAAGTGCAAATCTGTATCTGTTACATGAATTTTTATTGTTGCCGTTACATAAAAAGTTCTTGGAATACAATTCTACTAGAAAAATTTTTGTAAGTTTCCAAATTTTTTTTTACAGTGTATATCTAAGTTAATTACTGAAAAGCAAATAAAAAATTATTTAAATAATTAATTTGTTTAAAGTTAGTTGTACTTTAGTTGCAGTTGTATTTTATAGCGCAACATAAATCGTCTGTATTACGTAAACAGATATATGTTATAGAACTACAGTTTTAATTTTTTACTTTTTTCTATTTTTACAAGAAGAAAGTATTGAATTTCTAAAATTTTTCCGAAGTCCAGTTTTCGACGGATTTACATCTTTTTGGGTCAGGGAACCCGAAAAACATATTTTTACAAATGTCTCTCTGTCAGTCAGTCTGTCTGTCGGTACGTGACAAAACTTTTGTGGGCACTCTATCTCAGAATTAATGTACAGAACTTCATAAAACTTTATATTCTGTTAGAGCTTGATATAAACAAGATTTGATTAGTTTTTCGTGTATATCGCTCTACAAGTGGTGCTACTATGCTGCATTATTTCCGCAACAACCATATCTCAAGAACTAAAGCGTAGATTTTCATAAAACTTTAGATTTAGTTAGTACTTCATATAGCGTGGGTTGATTACGTTTTGGTGCAAATCGTTTAGCAGGTGACACTGCCATGGTGCATTATTCGTGAAAATCAAAATAGCTCTATCGCAAGAAATAATGCACGAATTTTTCTAAAACTTCAGATTCGGTTATTCCCTGATATAGATTAGTGTTGCTTAACTTTTGGTTTAAATCTCCCTACAGATGGCATTGCTAAGCTGCATTTTTCATTACTTCACAATAGCTGTATCTCAAGAATTAATGCATGAATTTTCATCAAACTTCAGATTCAGTTAGTACCTAATAAAAAATTGATCCTGATTCATTTTTGGTGTGCATCACCCAACATGTGGCAGCATGTTGCATGTCTGTTATGCAGATTTATTTAAAGGTTTTGCAATAGCTCAATCTCAAGAACTAATGCGCGGATTTTCCTCAAATTTTAGATTCAATTATAAGTTTACATAAGTTGTTGCTGACTAGTTTTTGGTGTAAGCCACCTAACCGTTGGAGTTGCCATGCTGCATTTTTCAGGAAGTATTAACAAGCATAAGATAGAAGAAAGTTTTAGATTTGACACATCTGACTAGTTTTTATTAGTTTAGTACTGAATGACATTATTTTGAGAAAAATAATACGCGTAATGGTCATTTTTTACAGGAGAAATATGAAACGGTCTCTAGCTTAAAAAATCCCTGTCGGCTGGGCCTATAGGCGGAGGTAGATTTCGAAGAGTGCTCATTTCAACAAAATATATATATATATATATACATATATGATTACAGATAAACCCAGTTTAATAACTTCATTTGGCCGTTTATGAAAAATTTTTAATTGAATTTTTCTGCAAAAACTGGTTTCATCAGAATCATCTTAAGAAAAATTCAGCTCAAATGCCAATTATGACAACATATTTTGAAATAGATTCTAAATTTATTAAAAAATCGACCAAAACAGCACATTATACAGTTCCTAAATAACAAAAAACTATCAGTTGAAAGCATTTGAGAAAAAAAAATTGAATTTAAAAATGAGTCATAAAATAACCGATTTGTTGTTTGAATGCATCCTTAATTTTTTAATCATGATTGCTTCGGAAAATTTTGTGCGAAATACTCACTTTGACAGCATTTCTAAAAATATATTCTATCTTTATCAAAACACTGGCCAATGCGTCACAGTATATAGTTCCTAAATAAGATGATCTGTAAATTGGATGCATTTGAGAGCGAAAATGGATTTTAAAACGAGTCATAAAAAACGCAATTTGCTATCTGAAAACTTAAAATTTTCAAATCTCGAAGACTTCCGGAAATTCTGTTCAAAATACCCTTTTTGGTAGCCTTTTTCAAAATATATTCTGTCTTTATCAAAAAACCGATCAATGCATCACACTATATAGTTCCTAAATAAGAGGATCTGTAAATTGGATGCATTTGAGAGCAAAAATGGATTTAAAAACGAGTCAGAAAAAACGCAATTTCTTATTTGAACACTTCCTTAAATTTTCAGTCACTATGATTTCTGAAAATTCTGTTCAAAATACCTTTTTTGGTAGCCTTTTTTGAAATATATTCCGTCTTTATCAAAAAACTGACCAGTGCATCACATTATATAGTTCCTAAATAAGAGGATCTGTAAATTGGATGCGTTTAAAAACAAAACTGGATTTAAAAACGAGTCAGAAAAAAACGCAATTTCTTATTTGAATACTTCCTTCAATTTTCAGTCCCGATGACTTTCGGAAATTCTGTTCAAAATGCCCTTTTTGGTAGCCTTTTTTGAAATCTATCTTTATCAGAAAATTGACTAATGCATCACATTATATAGTTCCTAAATAAGAGGATCTGTAAATTGGATGCGTTTGAGAACAAAAATGGATTTAAAAACGAGTCAGAAAAAAACGCAATTTCTTATTTGAATACTTCCTTCAATTTTCAGTCCCGATGACTTTCGGAAATTCTGTTCAAAATACCCTTTTTGGTACCCTTTTTTGAAATATATTCTGTCTTTATCAGAAAATTGACCAATGCGTCACTTTACACAGTTTCTAAATAATAAGATCTACCATTTGGATGCGTTTAAAAGCAAAAATGAATTTAAAAATGAGTCAGAATATAAGCCGTTTGGATTTGAGGTTTTTTCTCCAACTCCTATTTTTGTTTAATTTCTTTTTGCTATACGAATTGGTTCTATGAAAAACTTGTCAATATAAAAGTTGTAGATATTTTTGAGAAGATGTAAAATAAATTTAATCAGATTTGATATCTTAAATATTGACGGAGTTATGAATTTTTCTCTTTTTCCAGCGCCCTTTTTCTTTTCGTTTTTAATTTTTTTCATCGGTAAAAGTTTTTCTTATCAAAAACTTGTAAATACAAAAGTTTTAGCTAATGTTAAGAACATTTATAAAAAATTTAGTTGGACTCTATATCTTGAAAATTGACGAAGTTATGAATTTTTTTCTCTCAAAATCCCTGTTTTTTTCGCCCCTTGAGCCCACTTCTAAATTTATCAAAAATCTGTCATATATATACTTTTGGCCCATTTTTAAGAAGTAATATAAACTTTAAACCGATTCGATATCTACTTTAATTAAGAAGTTATGGCGTTTTTTCGGTTTTCACAAAAACGCCCCCTATTCCGACCCCCTTGGTCCAATTTTGCCCATTAACGAACTCAGCCAAGATTTTATCCACATTGATTTTATGTACCAGTTTGGTAGAGATTGGTGAAGAATTATAGAAGTTATCGTGTCCATAAAAAAGTGAGATATATATATATATATATATATATAAACTGGTGCGATTGCAATAGGTAGTATTTCTTACGAAATCTACCTAAAAGAATTTCGGACCAATTGGAAATCAGCATTTACCGATTTTGGCCAGATTTGTAATACTTAAGGAAGAAGTTGGTTAATTAATTTAATTACTTCCAGAAATATTCGTAGAATTATGGTCACTTTTTGCACGAGAAATCTCAAATGATCTCCCTCTTAAAATTTATTTCTGACTACTATATCTACCCAAGACAGAATTGGTATCTTAACCCACCGTCTATAAATTATTTACCAAGATGCTACTCGTTAAAAAAGAAGCTGAAAATTAAATAATAGTATTGTGAAGAACATTGGTGACATGGTGATTAAAGACATCGCAAATAGTATCTAGCTCAAAATCGATTTCAGATTACTATACCTAGTCAATACAGTACTGGTGTTGGAACAAAACATTTATAAATTTTTGGTCAGAACACTAATCCCAAGGATTGGCAAGTTTCTTCCACAGTGGGAAAAACCGAAGGAAAAACCATGTAAAAAACCGGCCGGAAGAAATATGTTTCTTCCAACGGGATGAAATGGAAAAAACTGTTATTCTTTAAAAAATTGCCATATAACTTTCAACTTTTTTAGATACTATAAATGTCTTCTTGCTATATCCTTCAGTAAATTAATTCCATTCGACCCATACAGATTTGATTAATTGTATAAGCTAAATTAAAATTAAATCAGTTTTTAAGTCAAGTTCCACACAAGAGTCTAAATATCTTCAACCATTGGCTAACTGAAAAAAAGAAAGTTTATCTAAATTGTACAAATTCAATTAAATGTTATCCTTTTCAATTTAACCAACATATTATTTAATTATTAAAACTTTCGAAACTAATAGTAAAGGTTACAAATCATTTACCAATAGTAGAAAGAAATTCATTTAAATAAAAGTCACTTCTTTTAATTTACATCAATTTTACAAGATGAGTGATACAGTACAATTACTGTATTAAAAAGATTCATTAAAAACCTCATTTCTCTTACTACAATGCAGCAAGTATAACGAAAAAATCTGATAGCAGTGGGATGTTGCAATCAATTTCTCAACTTAGAGTGGTGAATGCAATAAATAAAAAAAAAATCTTTCAATTACTACAGAAAACTTCAGGAGAGTTTAAAAGCATTTTGACATACCCAAAATGCATTTTTATAAAAAAAAAAAAATAAACTTTTTATAGGTAGTTTATTTTCTCTTTTTACATAAATGATATAATTAACCCTTTGAGCTCTGGTGGGTAAATTTCTTCAAAATTCGAAATGTCACATTGGCACCAGTACTTTGCAAAGGAACAATTCGATTTACGATATACACGAAAAAATGCATTAAAACTTTTTCAAATAAATCTGGTCGAATATTTCGGTGTCAGTGTGACATTTCAGAATTAAACCTAAGTGGTAGAAAATTCTACCATCAGAGCTCAAAGGGTTAATAATTTAAAAATTAACCATCTCCCTCTAATGTTGTAAAATCCTTCGCTTGTAAATGTTTGCTGAACCTGAAGTTTGTTGCTAAAAAATACTTTATTTTTTCAAAAATAATATTTTTAATTTAATTGAATTTTCCAATTTAGATTTTATATAATTATACTAAGAGTTTAATTCTTTTACATAATTAATATACTTTAATTTTGAGCATCTGTTTTATTTTCTGTTAGTTTCTTCAATTTTTCCAGTTTTTTTCAGTTTCTTCCATTGTCCTGGAGGAAACTGGTTTCTTACAAAGTAAGCCCAATCCTGGTAATCACTAAGCAAAAAACTGAGAGTTCAATAACATTAAATGAGAAACATTGATGACATGATTGTCATTCTTTTAGACGAAATATTTCACACTATCTCCGACTTAAAATAAATTTCGGAACAGTAAGATAAAATTGGTATTCGAACCCAGTATGTATCGATTTTCGGTCAAGGCACTACTGTTAGAGCAAGAAGTTGAGATTTGGACGCCATTACATTAAGGAATATTGGTGGCATGGTAGTAATTTTATACACGAAAAATATCAAATGAACTTCATAATAAAATGATTTCAGACCATTACTTCTAACGAAGACAGAACTGGTATTAGAACCCAATATCTAACAATTTCTGGCAAGAACTCGAATCGCTGAGCAAGAAACTGATTAACATGTGGCATTATTATGAGAAATATGTATGGCAGTCATGGTCATTTTTTTACACGAGATATGTCAGAAGATCTAAAGAGGCTTCGGACTACTAGCATTAACCAAGACAGATTCGGCATTTGAACGGAACATCTCTTGATATTTTGGACAAGACTCTAATTGTTAAACATGTAGCTAAGATTTGAGCGACATTATAATGAGAAACACCGGTAATATTGAAGCTATTCATTTCTTAGTCTATAAATCTCTGTTGACCTATAGCTTAAAATAGATTTCGTATCACAACATCGATGCAAAACCTCGTATAAAAACACAGCATTTATTTTTTAAACCAGGTAACTAATTCCTAAAAAAGAAACTGAGTATTGGATGATATTTTTTCAGGAATATTGATTGCATTATGTTCATTTTATGCGAGAGCTATTCAAATAATTCCAGAAAAAATGGATTTCAATTCACTACATTTAGGCAAGGAGAGAGCTGGTATTAAAATAACCCAACATCTATCATTTTTTTGGCCAGGACTCTAATTGATAAAAAAAAGCAGGGAATCGAACTCAATATCATAACTCCTTTGGTCCCTGAATCCCCATTCAGAGATCTCTGTTCTTTTCTCTATAAAAACTAAAATGTTTGATTTTTTTTTTACATTTATACCATTTCTTAATAGCTAAGTGTTTTTTGCGTTGAAAGCAAACGAACGCATGACTAAATCTAATAAAAAGCCTTCATAAAATATATGCTATTTTATCTGAGTTTGCAAATGCCTAGAAATGCCCAAAAACAAACAGTGTGATCAAGAAAATGATAAATTTTCATAAGTATTTAACTTAGACCTTTTTCAATAAAATTTTTTTATGATTTATCGATTATTTACTTGCATAAAGTTCTTAAACTTTTGATTGCGATAATTTAGGTTAGTTTGTATTAAACTTATGTTTCAAGGGGTTTATAGTTTTAGAACCATATTTTTTAACATAAATTACTAAGCGCCTAAATGAGGAATTTCAGAAAAAAGATATTTTTTCTGTCACTTGCATTTTGTTTGAAAAAAACAAAACAATGAATAAATATTTGTATTACTGTTTTAGCTTCGGGACTTAAGAAGATAAGAAACACAGGTGTCATAATGGTTATTTTTACATGAGAAATCGCAAATAATCTCCAGCTTAATTTCGGATCGCAACACCTAGCGAAGTTCAAACTAGTTTTATAATCCAGAATTTATAGATTTTCAGACAGGTCATTAATAGCTAAACAAGACGCCGAGTTTTCGGTGAATTATTTGAGACATTTTGGTGGAATGACGATCTTGAATTTGCTTGAGAAATTCCAGATGTTTTCCGGTTTAAAATTGAATTTACACCCCTATATCTATACAGAACAGAATCAATATTAGAACTAACATCGGTCGATTTTTGACCAGTTGTGCTATAGATAAACAAGAAACTAAGAACTGAATAAAATTATAATGAGGAAAATGGGTGGATAGTGTTCTTTTTTTCACACGAGAAATCTTTAGTTATCTCTAGGTTAAAATGCACTTCAGGCCACCACATCAAATCAACACAGAGCAAGGATTAGCATCCAGTATTTATCAATTTTCGGCCAGAACTTCAACTTCTAAACAGAAATTGCGTAATTAATAAAATTATTATGGAGGAGATTGGTTGCATCATAACAATTTTTATGCAAGAAATTCTAGACGATTCCTAACTTAAAATGGATTAGGGACCGCTATCCGCTGAAGTATTGGAGCCTGGAAATTATCAAATTTATATCAGGATTCAATTTGATAAACAAGAATATGACCATTTAATAGTTCGTTAAAAAAGCAAAATGATCATTTAGCAGATATGTTTAAACTTTTATTAAGAAAAATTGAAATATAATTATTTGAAATAGTATATGATTAACTGAATTATTATTTAAACTAGTGAAATATGAATAAAAAGAATCAATGAATTTGCTTCTTCTTACACTGAATGTTAACAATAGGTTATAATAATAATAACACTACGGTAAATAATGATTACCGAAACATAAGTTTGATTTTTAAAAACAGTGTGCTTGTTGTAAGAAAAAAAATTACTTTTATAGTTAACTATTTTTAGTATTTAGAAGCTAATTATATCTGTTTTATTTATTTGGTTCTTAGCTAAATACATCTCCAGTAAGGCATGTATAGCTGGATTATGTTTATTAGGAGATTAATCAACGTCAAACATTTCTATTTAAAGGAAAAACATCTTACTTATTTCAAAATAACTGTTTCTATTCAAGTAGCATCATACAAATTATGAGAAATGCTCATAGAAATAATATGCGTTAATTAAAAAATAATAATTAATCATAAACGCTATTTATTCGAGGCTTAAAAAGTAGTAATAATCAAAATTTATAGTATTGTGCTACTCTTAATATATGTATTTTTAAACGATGAGCAAAAATTCTTTCAAAATTAAATTCAATTTTCTGAAATGAAAGATCTTTAAAATGGCGTCTTAAAGTTACTCTATGATTCAATTTATTCTCGGCTATGCAATAAATCGAAATTTAAATGCAATTTATTCAACTATTGTCATATTATTTACATTAGTTCAATCCTCTGTAGAGGTACTAAAATCATTCTTTTTACAAAATAATCACTTATGTAATTTATATCCAATTTTCCAATAATATAAGCACTCATTTCAGTTCATTATAAAACCAGAAACATTTTAATTTTTCGTTATTAATTAAATTTTAAATTTTCATTTCATTAATTGTAGATTCTTTTTTTTTACTTTTATGGTAAATATTTAATTGACATTTTAAAATTACTGTCGTGAATAATGCTCTCTCGATTGATTCTCTTTTTATATACGGATTATAAAAATATATTAATTTTAGAGACGACTTATTTTTCATTTTTATGAAATTATTAAATAAAAAATTTTAATATTAACCAAATTAAAATTATTAAACATAATGTTTCAATTTTACTTTTGAAAGAATAATATAAAAATTAAGAGCAAAGAGAAGAATGAATAAAAGTATTGTGTATGCAACAGTTTGAACATTGCATTTTCTATCCTTGTTATAAAACAACTAACTGAATTGAAATAATTATTTTATAATACCAAAAAATGAAATAAAATGAAAATTATCACGTAAAAAAATAATTCAATAATCTTGATGCATAAAAAATGAAAACAGATTTTTTTTTACTATAAATTGTTCTTTAAGTAATTAAATTTGGATGAAATATTAAAATTTGTAGGATTTTTAATGTTCTTTAACTATTTAATTGCTAATTAAATAGTTAATGCAATGCAACAAAATTAAAAAAAATAATTAAATTGTTAAAAATTAATTAATTAAATTGCTAATGGAACAATATTTCATCTTCATTAGATATTTTAAGATTAAAATAGAAAAAATATTTTTTCTATTTATGTAAGTTCTCTTACTATCAACTGGTCTAATTGGATAGCGTGCAAGTAAATATCTACATATAATTAGCCAGAAAGAAATCATAGTAATAACAACGCTATGTTTAAAAGAAGTGTTGCATAATTTAGATCGTTTGTTAAATGAGTTTCGTGAAATAATATCAGCATCAGATTAGTAGGTTTAGACAGTGTTTAATAAATTAATGTTGATAATACGTTTGCGTAAATAAGCACAGAAGTTTCCGAGTTGAAAGTATTCAAGCATTAATATTTAACGGAATATTTGAAATACTTTAATTAGAGAGTAATATTTCACTTGTTTTTATTTATATTATAAATATCTCTTAATTAGCAACAATGTTTTCGTAAAATTCGAACATATTTTTGAATACACTTCATGTAAAATTAGAAGTATGACCAGAAAAACGAAAGGTCAATATTTAGAAGAATTTTATTAACTAAAATAATTACTTTCATTTTTTGTAATTTTAGAACTTTTTCTGGCTATACGAACAACTTGTTTTTCATTCAAATTTCATTACTAGAAAAACAACGAATATGCCAAAATTTCTGCTTTTTTAAGGTGTTTTTGTCGTAAAATTTTAATGTTTTGCGTGTCACTTTCTCTCAAAATAAATTTTTAAATGCAATAATCCATTTATTTTGAAAAAATGTTTTATTGAAATAAAACAAACAAAAAAGTAACCATGTTATTTACAAATAAAACAACAATTTGTCATTCATTTTGTCATGCCATGTGTGATACAGAATTTTAATCATCAACATTTTAGTTCTTGTAGAGTAATAAAACTAATCAAAAGTAAGACAATAGATTTTTTTTTAAATACTTACACGGCTAACGTTTTCAGATGGACATAAGGAAATGGAAAAAAAATACCTCTTATAAAATTTTTCTAAATTAGCATTGACTTTTAAGAATCCTCATCAGGGATTTCCGATAAATAGGAGAATAGTACGTGAATTCCTTCATGCAGCTGTGTAAAAAGGCATAAGATACAGTAGAACCTCTGTTATCCGAATCCCGTTTATCCGAAAATCGGCTTAACTGAAAGACCTTAAAATTCCTTAAAGTTTTTTTTTTTTTTATGTGAAACATTTTACTGTCAATACTATTTTTACTGATATCAAATGACAGCTTTCAACTGATTTTGATTTATGATACTATTTTATTGTATGTTTTAGATAAAAAAAATTTCCGAATCATTTTTAATACATTGAAGTGTTGTTTTAATATTTATTAGCAATAAAGATTAGAGGCAAAATAAGTAAAAATTGAAACTTTGGAAGATGTAATACACTCTAAAAAATAAAAATGTAAATTTACACACAAAAATGTGTAAATCGATGATACAAAAACGATTTGTTTATATGTGTAAATTTGTGTGTAAATTGCCAAAATACTCGCCTAATGTGTAAATTTCAAAATACACATTTCAGTGTGTAATTTGATGATAACACTAAGTGTGTAAAAGTTATAGTGATCACTCATGAAATACCCATATTGATGTGTAAATTGCGCAAGAATACACATATATCGGCGTAATATTCTTAATCATTTATCTGTGTAATCATCAGTGATCACACGGATAAATGCGTATTATGCAAAAAACACACATTATTGTGTTATTGTAATTTACACAGTTCTTTGCGTAGTATGTAAAATACGCATATTCAATGGGGGTTCAATAATTATTGTGTCTAGTGTATATAGAACATCTGTACTGCAATGGGTGATGCATAATATCGAAGTCTAATGTCTTAGTTGATTTTATGCTTAGTTTCAGAACCGTAGCTGCATTATTTATATAGTTTTCGATAGAGGAGTGAAATGGGGGGGGGTGTAGTTGAAAGCCTGATTTTTAGATTATTGCGCTAGATTTTTGACAGTGGATGAGATAAAATTATTGTTGTTTGGACTCGGGATCATAGTGATGTACCCACTTCTCATCCACTGTCACAAGTGTAGCCTCATAAGCTCCAAATCAGCCTATCATACTCACCTCCCCCTTCTTGAAAACTCCCTCTAAATAAGTTTTTAGAACTTCACCCCTCCCTCTAAAACTATGTTATTACAGCAGCTACGGCTCTAATATTTAGCATATTGCCATTTAAGACATTAGTTTTCGATATTCTTCATCAACCACCGTAGTACAAGACACATTTTGAAATTTACAATTTCTTTAATTATAAAATTGATTCCTCAAATTATGTTTCTATATTGTTCAACGACACTAGAAAGTGCTTCATTTTGTATTCTATAAATCAAAATTTTTGTATTTGTGTCAAATAAAGCTGATTTTTTTATTTTTGTAAAAAGTGTCCCATTCCTCCCCACTCTCCTCTAAATATACAAATAAAAACTGCTGTTTTATTTTGTATATTCTTCCTTGCTTCTTAATTTTGTTTTCCCTTCAGTTAGATATTATTTAGTACATGCAATTAAAAATCAAGATAAAGAAAAAACAATTAATGATAGATTTTAGACTAGTCAGATGGAATAATCATAGTTGGTAAACTTGCAATCTTCGCAGTTTTTATTTTCAGAGTTCAGACTAAATGTTTCACTTTTTACTTTTCAGACTCAAAATACAAAGTCAATTATACTCAAGATACTGTGTTACATACAGTTATAAAAGTAAAATTTAAAATACTATAAAAAATAGAAAAAGGTATGTAATCTTCATCTCACACACACACACATATTACCTGCAAAAATTATAGCTGATTTGTTTATATATACCTGAATCACCTTTATTATATGTTGAATTGTTTTCTTTTATAAATATTCATCATTTTTTACAAAGAATTTACCTTAAAAAAATATCAAGACTATCAAAAAGGCTGTTGAATCATTAAAATAACATCTTTTGCATTTGAGATTATATTTAGAAATTAGTGTCTTTAAAAAAAAATACAAATATATTTTAACATTAATGAAATGACTCGTATTTTCATAAATGAAAATTTCAGATATTCTAATTAAAATTTAGATATCAAACTAATTAGTGTTTTTATTTATCAACTATAGTAAAAAATATGAAATACTGTGATTATGTCCAAATATCAATTGACGCTCATAAATTTTCGAAAATAATGCTCGTAGAATTTATTTGACAATTACATTTGTGTATAAAACTCACCCGTCGAGGAATATTTATGTAGAAGGGGGGGGACTAATAATTTCAATTTTGAATATTCATTATGACAGAACTGTTATAATTTTTTATATACATACATTCATACGTTTTAGGTCATATTAATTCTATAATAATAGGCAAAATTGCAATGGAAAAATGTTTATTTGAAGAAAAAGCCATTATTTTAATAAAAATTTTCTTCAGAATTTTTAGTCTAAGGTTATTTTAAATTAACGTATTTGTTCTCTTTTGCAATTTACTTCTGTGTATTTTTATTAAATCTATAATTAACAAGCAAAAATTATGTGTTTTTACTATGACTATTTCAGTGGAACATAGTTCTTCTGATGTAATATTTTCAAATTAAAACAAAGCTGAAAATTAAATGTAATTAAGATAAATAAATATTTCAAATTTTTCAAAATTGGAAAATGTAACGTAGAAATTCAAAAACAACGCTATAGTTTTAATCGATCATAAACTTAGTTAACATTATAAGTTTCATAATAAAAAACTTACAAAGAAATTTCAATAAAAAAATAAAACTCAGATGAACTGTTTAGCTTATAAATCGAATATATAATTTATAGATATAATATACATTTGTATAATAGTTTACAAATAAACTATAATATCTTTCACACAACCGACAAATTTAAACCCTCCAACCTAAAAAAAAATGATGTTAACGTTTATTTTGTTACTGTTAAAATATATTCATAAATTCTTTTTAAGATGAAACTTTTTCAAGAAATAAATAACTTTAGATACAACAGTTGTTATTTTAAGGAGTAATCTTCCGGAGTTAGCTAATGTTGACATTTTTTAAGGCAAGTAAATTACTCATGTAAAAAATTCTTATATGTAAAAAATAATCCAACATATAGAATATACATTTATACGTAAATATAAACAAATCAGATAAAAAGAATTGGAGGCAATACGAACGTATGAGATTACGAACCTTATATTTTATAGGAGAATAACTTCTATATTTTTCTCAACGCGAGTGCTTGCATTCAGCTTGCCTCTTTGGCCATCACATTGTACGTGATTTGCTTTCTATGCGTGCTTGGTTGAGAAGTTTCATTTTCGATCCCGGCGTGATCAAGGTCAAGTTACTGGACCCACCATTAGTTTTCAACTTAAACCTAATGAAGCCAAGTCGGCGATGATTATTATTTTAGTTTTTGATGCTAGATTCGCGTAGTTCATGAATAGGACCATAAATTGTACTGCGAACTGAAGTTAAACTAAAATTACAAGTTAAACTTTGAAATGGGTAAATGGTTACAAGCTATGAGACTTTATAATTTGGATTTAATAATTTAGGATAAAAGCAACCATACTTATATTCGATATGCTAAATGTAAAAAAACCCTAGATACGAATTTAGAATTATCTTAATTACATGACTTATATTTTATGTTACATATTAAATGAATTCAAAATAGTTTTTAGATTCTGCTGAAGGATAAACTACTGTCCTTTAAATTAGGTAAGGGGGAGAGGGCAGCAGAAAAATTACCAACAGTACAAAAAATATAATTTAAATTTATGAATAAGCATAAAGTGGGATTATATCTCTATTCTAATGCCTCTTTAAGAAGTCTTCCTAATTTCGCTTTAAGAATGAGATCTAACACTATTACTGAAAATGACAAGTAAAATTGTGAAAACACAGCGGTCAGCGAGACGGCTGAAAGAAATTACGATTTAATCAAAACCTAGAATTATAAAATCAAACATTCTTATATTTGATGTACAATTTTGAAAAGGTAATTCGGAAAACGAAATTAACTAATTAAATTAATAAAATTTTACGTTACATGTAACGAAATATTGTTACATTTGTCTAGATAATTTTTTTAGCTTCTTTTAAATGTTCATATGCTGCTGAAACGGGGAAAGTGAGAGAGGTGGTCAGAGTATCATATAAAAATAAATAAATATATTGGTCTATTATTTAAAAATGCAGTTACAGCAATGCAATGAAATCGTGTTATTTATGGAATGGGGTTAATGAAATAAAAAGTGCAGCTCTGAATAATATTTAAACCTCCCATCCATTTCGTAACATCTAGTTTAAAATTCACGCATTTATAATTTTTGTAACACATTAATTAGTGTAATTTCAGGTGTTATCTACATGTACACATTTTTCTGAGTTTATGAACTGATAACAACTTACAAACTTAATGCCATAAACTAAACACACATTAAAATAGGTATTTTTTCATTGGAAAAGTGTATTTTTTATGCCAAGTGGGTGATTTTAGAAATTTACACACTTACCTATGTAAATTACACTAACATACCAACTTGAGTAAATTGAGGCATTTTTCAGCATTTACACATTTGTTTGTGTCTTTCAAGTGATAACAAAATACATACTTAGCATTATAAGCTAAAATATACATAACAACAGGTATAACTTTGCAAAAAGTGGGTAATTTTCATGTCAGGTATGTAATTTTAGGAGTTTACACACATATATATGTAAATTTGTCTAATTTACACTTTTATTTTTTAGAGTGTACTTGCATAAATAGTCTTAAAAGAGCATGTTCTTTATAAAATAAGTAAACAAAGTCAGCTTACTTTTTTATAGGCTTTAAGATCGGTATTATTTCATTACAGTCTGAGATGTGAAAAAAAAAATTAACCGTTGCACGTATTATTTCATGAATTATTTATAACATTTACCATTTGTATTTGCTTTCTATGGCTCTGTGTTGCATGTGCTTTTCTTTCCTTGGCGCAGAAAATTCTCTCTTCGCATATTAAGCGAATTTCTGTTACGTCACTATCAGTATTGACCTTCGATTTTAACTAGTAAAATATCGCCTTGTTGTTGAAGCGACTTGTAATCTTGGTTTGTCAATCAGGGTACTTTGAGTACATTACCAGGACATCTTTTTTTATTACAACGATGCTCTAATATACAACAACGCTTTTCATCAAACAAGTTTTCACCATAAACCTCCGGCCTATTCGAAAAATCCTATGGAATCCCGGTTATCCAAAAATTCGTTTGGAACCCGTTAAACGAATATGCTATGGTCCATCGCTTTTCGGATAACCGAGATTTTACTGTATATACATATCTAGTAAAAATGCAAAAAAATATTCATTTTAAAAATGCATACACAAATTGAAAACGCACTTCCAGTAACTGTTGCTCAAAGACAGTAAATTACTGTAATCGATTTATTTTGTGTACCCCTATAAATGAACGATAAGTGCTATAAATACCTTATTCTATGGTAATCATTATCATCCTATAGTAAAATTCAGATATTTATCAATTTCAATGCATTTGAATTAGCATAATGGCATTAAAATACTTTGCAAGCATTTTTTCCTCGTTAATTATAAGGTATCGGAATTCTTTTGGGTGTCCCTGTAAATATGAATGTTTTCGTGTATATGAATACAGAGTTCTCGCTGTTGCTCGCCATTGCGCCAAATTGCGACTAAATTCTTCATTTGGCGAGTAAACAAGCGATTAGATTCGACAAATTGCAAGTCCTCGATTTTTGCTTTTTCTTTCTTTTCTTTTTCGTTTTTCATACATATGCATGCATGTATATTTTTAATATATTTGCAGCAGATAGTTGAAATTAGATTAATAACAATTGTTATCGCAGTTATAAAAACTTAGATTATTTTAGAACATAATTTAAACAAGTTGGAAATTGCACGTAAGACGTAGCAAATGAGGTGCGTTCGTTGATAACGAAATTTTAAAATATTCAGATCTTGCTGATATAGTAGAGCGTACTTTGGATTACAGTATAATGGTCGAAATCTTTGTGTTCCTGTAAATATGCAGGGAGTAATTTTTATTATACTTCATTAACGTATAATCTTATCCATAAAATGTGAAGTAGTTTAATATAATTAAAACACCCCCCGAACAATGTTTCCCCGTATAACATTATTTAGTGGAATACATTTGTGTGGCCCTGTAATTTAATAATAAATATTCTTTGCATCACAGATTGTACAAAATGTGTTATTTTTAGTAAATATTTCATAGATTCATGTCAATTCTGTTATATTCAAATGAGTGTAACACCATTAAAATGCATTTGAAACTTTTTTCCCCATTGACCGTAATGTAAAGGAATACTTTTGATTGTCCCTGTAATTGATCAATGCATCCGATTTTCATAACATTTGAAATGACTCGACAAAATTATGTAATAAATATACGTTTTAAATTTCAAATGATTTAAATGCATTTGAAACTTTTTACCCCATTGACCGTAATGTAACGGAGTCCTTTTGATTGTCCCTGTAATTGATCTATCCATCCGATTATCATAAAATTTGAAATGACTCGACAAAATTATGTAATAATTATGTATTTTAAATTTCAAACGATTCGGTTGGGTAGTTTTTGCGTTGTTATATGCGGACAGACAGACAGACAGACGGACAGACGGACGGACAGAGTGACAACAATAGGTGCTACGTATTTACATAATTGCAAACGCACCTAAAAAGGGGGTACACATTAAAGGATTAAAGATATTTTTTGTGTGTACGTTACACGGCGAATCTATTTTGCTAATACTTTTTCCATTTGGCGAATGTTTTTTATTTTTAATTAGCCAAATCACTAACGTTGGTAAAATGTCAACGAGAACACTGTATGAATACCCTATAAAATATATATTCTTTAGTAATCATCAGAATCCTATTGTGAAGTTCAGTGATTTATATCAACTTAAATGTATTTAAATTAACTTAATATCATTAAAATACTTTGCAAGCATTTTTCCTCATTAATTATAAGGTAACGGAGTTCTTTTGAGTGTCCCTGTAAATATGAATGTTTTTGTGTGTATGAATACCCTATAAAATATATATTCTTTAGTAATCATCAGCATCTATTGTGAAGTTCAGTTATTTATATCAATTTAAATGCATTTAAATTAGTATAACATCATTAAAATACTTTGAAGCATTTTTCCTCATTAAGTGTAAGGTAACGAAATATTTTTGAGTGTCCCTAAATGAAATACTAGTGCTAAACACTCTTTTAATATAAAATATGCCAGCATGAAAATCAATTACAAATATCAATTGCATCAAAATCCTGGTAAATTAACTGTATTTAGAGCGGGACAGATTGATAGGTAGTCGGATAGACAAATCGAATTCACAAAAATTTGTCAATTTTGTCGGAAATTATTAAAGTATATAAATATGTTATTCAGGATAGTATCAGGTAAATATATTGTTGAGGATCGCTGGAGATACCTATCGTCGCAGTAGTGTAAAAGAATTGTTAAAACTGCTTTAAAAGAAATTGTCAGAAATTATCCGGTATATGAATCCTTAAAAATACTGACTGTTTAGACATACATAAATACACGGGCGGCATATTTTATGCGACATCGGCTTTTAAAGTCTAATTAACAACATTTAACAATGTGTTCGTGTCATGCAATACTCAGTTACTAATTCATATATACCGTATATTTCCATGTATAAACCGAAATGTTTTGTGTATTTTCTCGAAAACAAAGTACGGGGAGTGGGCTTATACAAAAATATAAGGGAACTATAAAAAATTGATATTCCAAAATGAAAAAGAAAAGATGTTAAATGTGAAAGAAACTTTAAAAATACTTAAAAATTTTCGATAAATATTCTATACTTTTACAATTTACCAATCCTCATTTATTATCCAAATCATTATCATAATTTTCAGGCAACTCATTAAAATCTCTTTCATTCATTGGTGCGTCAATATGAACCAATATGTTCCTTATCGTCTTCACAGTCTCCGTCTTCAAAAATGGCAGCATCTTCAGCTTCATCCATCGCCTTATTGATGCAACACTTTTTAAAGATCTAACAAATATTTATTGTGGTAATTCAAACCAAAAATAGGATATCTCTTTTTTATGAACCAACAAGTTATAACAGAATAAATGAGCCAAAAAAAGGATTTGGCAGCACGCACAGGGCAAAATAGGAGAGATCAATAATTTCAAAGAGAGATTTACTTTTGTATTATCTATATACAAAAAAGTATACAAAAACTTTTCATTCACTGAATTTTTTCTCACAATTTTTTATATCGGCTTATATATGGGTTACCGATTTTGGAAGGTTTTTCACAGAAAAGTTCGGCTTATACTTGGAAATATACGAATTTATTATACGGAAACCTCTGTACGCGAGTAATACTCGCACTTCAGCGGTAATATCTTTCTAATGGCACAAGATTGTCATTAAAATGTCTAGTTTAAAATACTATAAAACAAATAAATATGAAACATACATAATAACAAATGTAAGATAAGTAAAATTTTCGGGCTTGAAATTTAATTTATTTTCAACTTTTGTGACTGGGTTGCAAAGATTCTGTGTTTAAGTGCAAGGAGGTTAAAAATTTCTATTTTGTTGAACATAAAATTAAATAACTGTTGTTCGATTAAATCCTCCAACTATATCATTAGACCCCGAATATAATGTTGATGTTCGAAGCTCTATACACCAAGGTATCTGTAACGATCTGTGGATAACGTCGAGTTAAAGTTCGTACAGGGAGTATAATAATAACTCCGAAAAGTACAAATAATTGCCTAATTAAATGAAAGAAGGTTAAATCTTTTTATTTTGTTGAATATAAAATAACGTACTTCTACAAACAGACAGTATACGAAATGAGAATTGCTTGTTTAATTCTTATCACATGTAAAAAAATAAACAGAGCAATGAACTCACTGTACAATTATTGATCGAATTTTACCTATGGTTGATGTTTCTTGAATTGAGTATGAATATGTGAAGTTGTGGTGTTTTTCTTCTATTGCAAAAGATGATTTATTTAAAATATTTTATTTCAAGGCCTATTCAAAATTATTAATTTCTTTTTATATTTAATTAAAATGATATCAATGAACCCCTGAAAATCCCTATTATGTTCTCTTTTCTAACTTTTTATAGATAACCATCACCTTATCAGCCTCTATCTATATTATAAAGGCCAAACGTATCTGTGCGTAGCGCATACGTCATTTTGCGAATGGCAACACTATGAAATTTGAAAAGAAAATTTGGTTTTGCAAATTTTGCTGCTGCAAATTTTTAAACTTCTAAACATTCCATATTTTCAATTTTTACAGCATCGTATAGGGAAAAAAATATGCTTTTAATTGCAATATTTGTTTGAAAACTTTATCTTAGTTTAATTTTGAAATATTAATTTTTTTGCGGTTTTTAAAACCGTTTTTCTAATTGTGGCAACAGAAGTACTCCAACAAAATAAATCTCAAAGGGAAAAAAGGCCGACAAAAGCAGATTACTGTACCTTTATGTTGCCATTTTCTTATTAAAAGTGAAAAAATATTAAAATAATATAAATAGTTTAATAACAGTTTTAGTTAATAGCATCGAGACTTCAAGTTTGAATTTAAAATGTTTTCAAAATGATGAAATTTAAATACCCATTTTTAAGAAAAAGGTGAATACAAACATGAAAGATACATATGTAAAGTTTGATATGATGAAATGATGTCGGCTTTAGATTTCACGGAGAAAAAAAATATGATTGAGTGAAAATGGAATACATTTTTTGCCGTTTTTCATTTTGAAATACTAGCATAAAAGCCTTAATTGATAACATTTTCATAATAACAGATCTTTATTATTTTTACTGCTTACATGTACGATTAAAATTTAATTTTAATAATATCTGCAACTGAGTTACAAGAAGTAGTATTTTGTTAATTTTAGGTTAAGTATCATTTGTTTAAAAGTTAGACTTACCAATATAAGAAGCATTTTTTATTGTAACTAACTTTGTACTATTATTAATGAAAAAGTTCCTCCTTAAACATTTCATTTCGACGGGCTCTACCATGTGTCTCTAAAAAGCGAGCAATTTAAAAGCTTACCACTTATAAGAGCGACGATAGTTATTATGCTATTGAATATACTCTGCTGAATTATCATGTATTACTTCTGACTAAAACTCAATTTTGATAGTTCTATTTTGCACCAAAACAAAACTTTTATAATTTAAATATATTGATTATGAACTTAAGCGATACTTCATGTGTAGAAATTAATACATATTTAATACTAAATATCTTCTAACTTTTATAAAGTTTACAACAGCTCTTTTCTAATTATTAACTGTTGTTTCATCCATGATATTCCTTTTATTAAATTTTAGCTTCAAGAAGATAATGATTTCCGACTATTTTTAACAAAGTTACGTAAAATACTTAACAACAACATTTTTGAAATATTTTTAGTTCCTATCCAAGTAATTAATTTTGTAGTTCATCTGAAATCTTTTCATTCTGCACTCTGTTGTTAATAATGAGATAATTAGCACTTATGAATATGATATCGTTTTTTAGTTAATACTGGGATATTTTGTTAAGGTTGCAATAGATTCAAATCCCTTTTTTTAATATAATTTCTTTCGGTTCTAAAGATATTTATATGCGCTTAATTATTTGTTATATAAGCAAAAATTCCGGAAATATATAATTATCTTACAAATAATTTAGCATTTGTTCAAATATCATACAGTTTCTGGTATTATAATAAACATTCAAGAATTTCAGAAGGCTTCATGATACTTTTAATCAAAATTTAATGGGAACATTAGCTTGTTGTAAATATAACCTTCTGCTATATATATATATATGTATATGTATGTATAAAAATTTTGATCGAAATTTAATGTAATAAAGATTTTTAAAAAAAGAAAATTGTGAATACAGCAGTTGCGACAGTTTAAACTTTTTTTTAATTGTTTTTCTGAGAATGTGACGATTTTCCAAAAGCGATATTTGAATGAAATTTTATTTGGGAATTTCTAATTGCACTCAACCAGAAAAGCTGGTACATTTACCTAATATCGCATAGGACCCTTGCGGACACCGATAAGTGCAGCAGGGATGAACTCGACTAATGTGAAAGCATTCTGAAAGCAAGACACACATTGAATCCTGAAGGGCAATTTAAAAATCCATAGTAAGGAGGGGTAGCGGAAATGTCTACTAAAAAACACTCTGTAGGTTATTCCAGATATGCTCAATAATGTTTGTGTGATGGTTTTTAGGTGGCAACAGTAGAGTAAGAAGACAATTACTGGAGCCACTAGAAAACAATCCTCGTCATGTGGAGTGTCACACGTTCTGCTGGAATTGTCTAAGTTCACCAGAATGTGTGTAGCTGATGGGACAGGATGTTTACCTACGCGTTAACTAACAGAGTATCGTCAGAATATCTAGTCGTATCAAGAGCCCCATATCACGCTTATTTCATAAGTCTAATGCCTTTGTAGAGGTATTGAATAGTCCCTTATTAAGAGTGTATTTCGATTCAAACTGCTTATTTTCTGATTTATTTTTGAATTCTCATTTTTTTTCTCTTATATGCATCGAACTGGCAAATTGTCTTATTCCGAAAGTACTCAAGGTGCCGTAATTGTCGATTCTTTGATAAATGCAAAAAATATTGCAAAAAAAGCTATAAAAACGGCATTTTGAACCGATTTTTCCGAAGCGGGAGATCTGTGGACGAAAAAAGGGTTATACTGAGAAGATAATTGTTAATAAATCAAATTCTAATTAATTGAGCATAAAATGACATCACATGGCACTTTACACGTCGCTTCAAAAATCCCCTCAAGCAAGTTTCATGTTTCTTCTTTTAAAAATGTGTCTGAAATTGTATTAGAAAATTTCGAGCCGTTGAAGGTGGAAAAGCGTTTTTTCGAATACACCCTTAACATGTACGATCCATGGATTCACTAAAGTGTCTCCATACCAGGGTTCTCACTGCCGCTCGCCAATGTGCCGAATTGCGAAAAAATGCTTCATTTGACGAGTAAACGAACAATCAGAATTGTGTTATGTTTCAGATTATGTTTAAATTGCGAAAAATTGCGAGTGCTTAATATCTGCCCTTTTTATGCGTGTACAAATTCATGAATGTATAGATGTGTGTACATATGTATAGTTGCCTATTCCCAGTACAGATTCTTATCTGCGTTACTGAACCACTGATGTCGATTTTCCTGTTTAATCTCATAATCTCATTGCTCTAGTTTACTATATTATTCTATTCATAGAGATATTGAGTCAAAACAGTTCAGTTTATTAAAAAAAAATCATTTTACTTTAGAACATAGTACCAGGCAGACAGAGCCTCGCTTGGTGGTTTATTAAACTCTTTCTTTTTAACACAGCATGGCTTTTGTACGTAAAGATAGATCGATATTAATCAATTTGCAACTCATATCCTAATATGCCAGAATTGGAAAATTTTTGTACAAAAGTTTGTTTCCGATACCAGAATTACATTTTAGAATTTCCAGAACTTAATCACTTTTTAGGCATTTTCAAATTAGTCCACGATAAGTGATAAATCGCCAAAAATTCTCTTTAACTCGTACAATCATACGAAAACTGAAAAAAAAAAATGGATTTAGTTAATCACTAATAAATGCTTGCAAAATATGCCAAAGCGCTGTGAAACTACAAAAATGAAATATTTTAAAGACTTAAAAGTGGGAACTAAATTATTATAAATGAAAAATGAAAACTATAATATTAAAATATCGTTTTTATCAATAATTTAAGATTTTACGTATACGTTGAAAAATCAATTTAGAAATAAAAAGAAAAGCTAAAAAAAAAGCTTAAAAAAGTTTCATTTTTTATTTTTTGTTCCCTTTCTTAAAAAAGAAATAGACAGAAAATTACATATTTTTCAAGTAAATTAATTTTCTAGAGCTTTTTATAAAGCATTAAAAAAGAAAAAAAAGTGAGTTTTTCATAATCGGGTTCATTGGCCGCACCAAGAATTTTTTGAGGAAAAAACATGAATTGAAGTAAAAAGATTAGATGACCATTGAATGCTTATAAAGAAGTGTTTTTAGAAATATTATTTTTGCTTTTTAGCCTACGACTGCTATTTTTTCAGTCAACGGTCATCACTAAAAAAATAAATTATAACTAACCAAAAGCCACCGGCAATATCATTGTACTGATAAATACTGATAATTGTTTAAAATCTTTCAACCTTCTAAACATCGCACATGTTAAATTTTTGTGACATCGTATAGAGAAAAAAAATAATTTTAAATGCAATTTGTTTGACAGCTGGAACCCATTGACACTTCCATAATGCTATTTTTAATACCATTTCCATAATGGTGGCGAGTGAAGTACTTCATTTCTGCACAAAAGCATAGGTATAGTAGTGAATTATTACATTTCTTGTTGTATATGTTTCTCATAACAACCTCCCCACCTCCTCAAAAAAATCAAAATAGATACTATTTTAAAAATATCGTCAGCTATGAAACGCGTTGATTTTGGATTCTATTTCGTTTTGATTTATCAATTAAAAGATTTTTAGTTTTTTTTTTTTTCAAAACTTATTTTACAAACGACGTAACATTTTCTCTTTATAAAAATGTATTTTAATGAATATTTGTGTGACTTAATTTCTCAAAATTTACTTAATTCCTATCAAAAAAGCTGAAAGAATGCAATTTTGTTAATCTGTAAAGTAATAATATTTTCCGAATTTTGATACAAATATAAGTGAATCATTTCCGGTAAAACATGGATCTAAGTATATTTAAATTTCAGTGTTCTACTGATACGTTTGCCCCCAGATAGATCGAGGGTAAAAGCAATGTTTCCTTATACCTGATGTCGGTAAAATGGTTAATTTTACAATCAAATGAAATCATGTGAATCACTGGATAGTCTTTTTTTTTTGTCGAGTTTCTTGAACGACAACATAGTATATTCATGGATTTGTGTATTATTCCGCGATGGCGACATTATATGCACAATTTCCCGCACATGCTATTTAAGAATGGTTCGTAAATTTCACATGCTTCGATGGATGCATCTATCGCCATTTTTTACAAAATAAAAGCGTGCATTTTAGGGCATAAAATTGTAATACAGTAAAACCCGGATCTATCGTTCCCGCATCCATCATTTTCCCGCATTGATCGTTTTATATTGACAGTCCCTGCACAAATTATACTTAAATAATGTTAACGAAACCCGCAAGCATCGTTCTTAAAAAGTCATTTTCCCGCATTTATCGTTGTAAAAAATTTCTACTTACTGGAATGAAATTGAAAGCGAATCCATATAACATACAAACTGGAATTACTTCTTTTATCCTAAAATAACTTACTTGTGCTATTTGTGCTGATTATGGTGACAATGATGCAGATAAAAAGGGATATATATAGGAGAGTATTCGATTATGTTTACACTGATGAAGATGTAGCGACATGTGGTGTCCTAAACATTGGAAAAATGAGTGATAATGCAACAGATTAAAATAATGGCGAAGAAGGAGAGGATAAAGTTCACGCCTATGAAGCTGAACTACCAGTGCCAATTCTGTCTGATGCAATTACAGCATTTGAAACTGTATGAACTTTTATATATGCATATGAAATTACAGAAAATGACCAGAAAAATGTTGTAAAACTTGAAAAAAAAATTTGATTAAAAAAATGAATGAAAAACCAAACAAAATTATTGATTTTTTAAAAATAAATATCAATTATCTATACTTAGTTTTATATTTTTTATAGTTTAACTAGCGCCCCGCCCTCGCTTTGCTTCGGGTAGTCCCGTGTCACTACTGATACCGCAAATTGTTACTACCACTACATCCCATTAAATTCAACTACTAAAACCATTTTTCTCCTTTTAAGTAGTCGGGTAAAAAGTAGCTTGTATGATAATCTAAGGTGCCAGATAACTCCATACAAAGTTTCATAAAAATCGATCCATCCATTCTTAAGTTACAGATGGTGTAAATAACACGACTTTGTTTTCTGGATATAGATTATAGCAACCCGCCCAGGCTTTGTACGGGTATTTAAAAAAAATTCAAGTTATAAATTTTTACACACATACTAATACTCTCTTCTTTGTGGGTGGAGTTATTAAAAAAGTGTAAACTTATAAAAGAAAATTTGGATATTAGTATTATTTTTTATTTATTTGTAATTCATACACTACATTTTTACTTATTTACTTTTTACATTTTTACCTATTTATTTTATTGTTACAACAATTACAGGATGTCTTTATACACAACGTTCACAGCTTTCTTGTCATTAGACAATACAAACATGTTTTCTCTAGAGGTTACTCTTGAAAGAGCGACATACAGTTGTCCATGTGAAAAACAGTCAAGCTCAAATCTAAGCCTGCAACATTGAAGGTTTGACCCTGCGATTTATTAATGGTCATTGCAAAAGATGTTTTTACCGGAAACTGTAAGCGTTTAAATTGGAAGGGTAAATCCGATGGTATCAGAGGGATTCGGGGAATCAATACATCTTCTCCGGTACCACATCCTGTGAGTAATGTGCACTCTATTATGAAAGTTTTCAGTGATTTTACCAGCAAACGCGTGCCATTGCAAAGTTTAGGTGAATTCAGGTTTCTTAATAAAATAACAGGACAACCTACTTTCAACACCTTTTTGTGAGGAGGGAGTACAGACGGGTTCAAAGAGCTTAGAAATTCTGTAGGAAAATGAACAGCTTCTTCCAAATCGAGAACAGTATCGACCGAGTAGTATATTTTCGTCGGCGCATCAATCTTTGAAAGAATCAAGTTATTTACCTTATTTACTTGTTCGTTAGTTGGTGACAGAATCGCTCTTTCTTTAAACCAAGATATTGTTTTATAACTTATGTTATCAATGTCAGGATAGACATTGTTGACTAACTCTTGGATGTTGTCTATCAAAACACAAAGGTTTTCAAGGTTAATCCTTCCCTCACTTTGTGTTAACTCTCCATTGCCAACTTTTAGCAGCATCTCTGAAAATAGCCTGTTCTCACGTGAAGATGACGAAACCCTCATATTAGTTTTAAGCTCTAATTTATTGACATGTGGCCAAAGGTTGGATCTTTTTAGGGAAGCATTTATTTTGTCAGCACGTATTCCTCGAGTCACAACTGGTAGGATTTGACGAAAATCTCCAGAGAACAGAATTGTACATCCACCCATAGGTGAATTTTTATTGCGCATATCGCACATTGTCCTATCCAGTGCTTCGACAGACGTCTTGTGTGACATGGTAGATTCGTTCCAGTCTATTAATGAGCAGTCACGCATCAATTTTCCTGTATTGCTCTGTTTAGAAACACTACATACGCTGTTATTGTCATCGGTGGTGATTTTCAGCGGGAGCTTGAATGTAGAGTGTGCGGTTCGACCTCCTTCTAAAAGCGTAGCGGCAATGCCGGATGACGCAACAGCTAACACAATTTTTCCGGTAGATCTCACTTTTTTAAAACGCAGATTGATTAAAAATGTTTTTCCTGTACCTCCTGGGGCATCAAGGAAAAACAATTTCCCTTCATTGTTATCAATTGTTGATAGTAATGCAGTGAATACTTTTTTCTGATCGATGTTTAATCGTGGCTCATCTTGAGCTATATTTTGTAAAAGTCTCATTTGATAATATGATGTTTCTCTTGTGTATTCGGCACTGTTAGTTAAATCTGAGTTAGTAGTATTAGCTGGCATCGGCAGCCCAAAATCCTTGATCGATTTACCCGAAAGTAATTGCAGTACTTTATTCAATTCAAATAATGCTTCGTCAAATATGTTTTGATCATATTGTATATCATCTGAGTTTAACTCTCGCCGTCGCCGATTCAGAATATCACTGGCCATGTTTTCTTGAAATTTATTCCATAGATTAACAGAATCAGTTACTTGACAAAACGCTACTATGACGACAAATAAATATCTTAATGATGTAGCTGAACTACAAACAGCTGCTTCTTATAATGTGTTTTCCCAGTGAGAATCGTCTTCCAAGAGCCCCATACTTTTGCATGCTGCTTGATAAGTATTGTAAACAACACCTTCTACAGTTCTTAGGTGTGCAAAGGATGTCGGGCCTTTTACAATATGCAGTAACATTCTCAGATAAAAGCATTTGCTGTTGCTGGGATGAATCACATAGACTGCCAAGAGCATCTGTTTTTTTTACTCCGGGGAAACCATCAACCGCAGTACCTTGTTTTCTCCGTTAAAAAGTTTTAGAACTCTGATTCCATGTATAGTAACTTGGAACTCTGTCATATGTCAGTGTTTTTGCGAAATCATCTTGAGCACATAACTTGAAGAATGCTGTCAATGTTGTATCCCGCGGGTTATTAACAACTTCTTGTATATTGTTCTCCATATGAAATATACTCTTTGTCCATTTTCTAAATGAACTGCAAGGTGGACAATTGTGGGAGCCCGGTCGTGCACTTTGAATGATAAAATCCTCCATACAGCTTCGGAGCTGCAGATGTAACATCCAGACTGATATTTTCCCACTTCATTTGGTGATTGTATGCTGAAAGTGGCTTGATCACTACCTTTATTGATGTATTTAGTAACATATTGGATTGACTTTATCAAATTGCACAACTCTACGTTGATGTGGGCATCAAAAATTTTACATAGGAGCGAATTATAGGGAACGATCCATCGGTTATCAATATCATGGTTTCGGACGGTATCATTTTGCCCACCCTGTTCTGGTGATCGTCGATGATATTTGGGATATTTGTCATCGCTAGTAATTGTTTGAGTTTGGAACGACTTCGGAAATTTTTTGCTGCATTTAGAATCTCGCATACATGGAGAATTCGGGTTTAAAGTTCCGCAAGGGCCGTGTACCATATGTTTCTTTACGATTTCGTACAGGATAGGATCTTCATCTTTATCCGGTGATTCAGCTGAAATTACCCTGTCAATTTAGTTTGGTCTAATTTTGTTCACTAACCACACCAGCAGGTGTACATGTGGCAAGCCACGTTTCTGCCATTCTATTGTGTACATATGACAGCGCTTAGGACCGAATATATGAGACTTGTTAATGAGGTGCAGGAGTTTCTGTACTTTTAAATGGAAGACTCTGTTAACTATATCGTATCTGTCTTGTGGAGTTAAATTGGTGTTAATATTTTCTTTGATTTCCGACCAATTTTGGTTACATGTTGCAGTTATAAATAAATCAGGTTTGCCTAATTTCTGACCTAAGTCATGGCGTCTTGCGATTTTTCGTGTAAATATCGAGGTCCACCTGTGAATGATAAAGGTAGTATAACCAACTGCCCAATGCCGTTGACGTGTTCATTCGTCTGTAAAGCATCCTGAAGATGAACGTAATTTTCGGCTCTCAATTTAGTTTGATTATTACGGATATAGGCTAGTCTCTCAGATTCAATTTTCACAAATCCATCTACCTAGTGTTGGTTTGTTAACATTCCATATCTAAGCAAAGTGTTGAAATTGTTACGTCTTGTCATTATACGGTATCAATAGTAGTTCATACATGACACTGTTTTACGCACAGGTGTACCATCGATTGGGTCAACTTGAGAAATATTAATGGCATAACCATTTTCTCCACGACATAGCATCAAAGGATATTGTAAGCTGTCATAAGACCTGTGTAACTCTGAATTTTTTTGAAAATTATCATCACGATTATGCAATGCAATATATCTTTTGTCAAATTGCTGTCCAGCTATCACCACTGCTACTTCACTCGTGGACGGCGCATTATATCATCCTCTGTGTTCTCCAACAGGAACTTTATTTGCATGGATTACGACATTAAAGTCAGGAGTATCTTCTGGAATACTCTCAATCGCAGTTTTGAAAGACTGTATATAGCAATTATGAGAATGTAACATATCTTGGAGAGATCTAATTAAATCTCTATCAATTGGCTGTGCAACACTTGAACACCGCGTAGATGCTTGTTTATCTGGATCTGCAATAAAATATATTTGAAGAAATTTGTGATCATCGGGTCGAAGTGGTAGCAAGCTCCCAGCTAAGTGGTACACTTGCCCTTGAATTTTAAATGTAGGCATGATCCACGCTCAATGACTTGCTTACTCTTAAAAGAGGTCATTTGAAATGCGTTATTATAACGGCGTATATTGCACATGAATTGTTTGGATTTCTGATGATCACCCGTACGAAGAGAGTGAAGTGGTTCAGGTGGAGGGAGAATTTCTTCTAATTTGACTTTTCCTTGTAAGCAACACATGCCTTTCGATTTGTCCTTGAATTTCAATGTCAAGCAATGTTCACACACTACTGACATAGTACCTATTGATACTATACGATCGTCCTTGTAAGAAATCGAAGGATCGTAATTCATGGCAGAATTTTCTTTATTTACCCATGAATTAGTAACTTGTGCTGATGATTCTCTGGCTCTCTGTATTCAATGTCTATCCCTATCTCGACTGCGGCGAACCTCACGGTCTACTGAAGATTCTCTCTCTCTCTCAGCTCTATATCTATCCCTAAGCTGACTGAGTCGAGCCTCACGTTCTGTTGACGATTCTTCACCTCTTTGTGAACGTGATCTTCTGGCATTCACTGTACTACGACCTATGTTCGAACGACGACGTCTTCCAGACATGACTTTATAATTTCTGTACAAAATTTACTCAGTTCTAGACTTATGTATGATTACCTATGAACAAATTGCCATATTATTAGTATGTGCCCCAGTAAAAAATATCTAAATACTTACCATTTAGAGACAAATTATTACCGACAATCATAAAAAACCAAAGATTCTATTCAGTACTTTTTTTTAACTGAAATACCTTAAACTACGATTTTAATTAAATTAAAAATACTTAAAAAATAATTTGCTATTCGTGCGACTAAAAACAAAAGATAATCAACAATCATCAAGAACAAAAGATACCTATTCTATTCTATCCTATTTTTCTAAACTTACTTATCTAACTCTAAATTTTAACCAAGATCCTAATAGAAAATTCCAATCCATAAATTATGGTTTTATTAAATCTAATCTTATCTAACCTTATGTACTTATAATTACTATAAGTGCGATTTAAAAATTAACCTTAGAATAGAATATCATTTATATTTTAAAACTACTATCATACAATTATTTATCGTAACTTACTTATAATTACCTACTGATAAGTTGTCGCGCTGAAAAGCACGTTTTTATTAAGTAAGCTCCTTTAAACTGCGCAGGAACCATAATTTTTCCCGGACAGAAAAAAACAACATTAACTCAAAACAAACTTGCCACATAAGGTGCCGTTGGTTACAAATACAATACCAGTGATGATATTATTAGCACAGCAGGTTTGTGTAGCACTGCACTTCTTTAGCTGTATAGTTTTAAGTACAGTTAGCATTTAACACACAAAAAATGGAAGTTAAAATTATGTTAAGAAAACAACAAATCCGCGAAGCGAATTACGGAACGCAGAGTGGAGTTGAGTGGAACGTCGCCTGCTAGAGAGATTAGGTATCCGTTCGTGACAGGCGATCGGGCCAATCGAAGCGAACGGTTGGATGCCGGAATGACGTGTGCAGTCTCGCGATTAGCCGAGAAAGTTGTTCTTTCGCATTTCTGGAATAAAAAGTTACGAGTCGTAAAATGTAAATGACAAAAAAATGTTATTGTGGGATATCCATAAGAGATATACATATACCATCGCAGGGTTTTCTGTAGACCTTTTTAATGTGTGCAATAATTAGTACATTATTTTGATAAATCTTGTAGGGTTCAGCCTGCGTTTGCAATGTATAAGAGGAAAAAATGAAATTATTTACGACATCACATTAAAAACCTCAAAAATAACAAAATTTCTCCACTATTTAATGGATGTTATTATACATATAAACCTTCCTCTTGAATCACTCTATCTATTAAAAAAAACCGCATCAAAATCCATTGTGTAGTTTTAAAGATTTAAGCGTACATAGGGATATAGGGACAGAAAAAGCGACTTTGTTTTATACTATGTAGTGAAGAGATAAACATATACCATCGCGGGGTTTTCTGTAGACCTTTTTAATGTGTACAATAATTAGTACATTATTTTGATAAATCTTGTAGGGTTCAGCCTGCGTTTGCAATGTATAAGCGGAAAAAATGAAATTATTTACGACATCACATTAAATACCTCAAAAATAACAGTATTTCTCCACTATTTAATGGATGTTATTATACATATAAACCTTCCTCTTGAATCACTCTATCTATTAAAAAAACCCGCATCAAAATCCATTGCGTAGTTTTAAAGATTTAAGCGTACATAGGGATATAGTGACAGAAAAAGCGACTTTGTTTTATACTATGTAGTGATAAGTAAAACTTAATGGGTGTCTGAAAAAAAATATTGACTTTTTAACATTTAAAACTGTTTAATAACTTGCGCTTATGGCCATTTTAAAATTGTCATAAATTTATGGGGCTACCAATGAAAGCAAACACAGGGGGGGAAGTTGGAATAAAATAGTTTGTTTCTGTCAATAATCTAATTTAATTCATATGTAACTTTAATTAAGTTTTCCTTTAAAAAGTTCAATTAATGTTACGTACTATGTATTAAATAAATATTGTCAATAAAGTATTTTATTCCAATCTTTACCACACTTGTATTTACTTTCATTGTATATTCTAAAAGATACGATTCCTTTAAAGTGCCCATAATAGCAATAAAAAAAGAATTCATTGCATAAAAAATGAACATTCACTCCTATGAAAAAGTGACTACTCACTCCTACCAGGAGTAAAAAAACGCACTCCTTTAGCAAAAGTGAGAAATCACTCTTTCTGAGGAGTGAGTAATCACTCCTCAGAAAGAGTGATTATTGACCCCTGTTTAGAGTGAATATTAACTTCTCAGGAGAGAGTATTCACTCTTCTGGAGTGAATAGTCACTCCTTTTTATTTAGAGTGAATAATATTAAATGCATAACATTGTTTAAAATTTATAAATAATATTAAATTGAAATGTATAAGGTAAATAATCTATAACAAATATATACTCTAATCAATATATAATAAAAGTATAAATTATAATAAAAATATAGATTTTAATTAACAAGTATATTATGAACAATAATAATTCAATAAACTATAATAAACAAACCATATGCTTGTCAAAAGATAAGGGTTAATGTAATTAATATTATTGATGTTATGCTTGGCGATGTTTATCTGACATGGTTCGGATAATAAATAAATGCCATTTTAACCATACAAAACGAATTTTTCCTGAATTAGCGATTTAGACAGATTGATTTTTTAATGCTCGAATCGTTATAGAAGCCAAGTTTTTTGAAAATCGTTAGAGTCGTTCATGAGATATATTATCATTTTCAGAGCTGAGTTTGTTTCAATCAGCCAAAACGAACTTTTCCAAATTCGAAACCTAGCTGAATGAATTCCTCAGGCTCAAATTGTTATAGAAAACATATTGGATGGAAATCGCGTGAATAAAATTTCATCTACAGCAAGCAGACCTTCTGTGGATTGTTTAACTTACCTTGTAGATACAAAATATCTTGAATTCCAGACATTGCCAGATCTTTTTCTCGAGCTCCATTTAATATATGAGATACGTTTCGTGAAAATCGGCCCAGTATTTTAAGATATCTTTCATAATCGGGAAAACGCTTGCTCGTTCAATATACAGGGTGATTCTAAATTTTTTTTACAATAAAAGAGAAATGATAGTACACATAAAGACAAACAATAATAAATAGCAGACCAAGGGTCCAAAACGTTTTCCAAAAGAAATAGCCGCCTTTAAAGTTTAGGGACCAAAATTTCAAAGAAACATAAAAAACGGAAAAATCGGTCGATTGATTTGCGGTTTTCACTAAAATTATACTTTATGTCGGCATTTTCTTGAAATTAAATAATAAAGATAAATTTCAAAAAATGCCGATAGAGGGCGCTTTAGACTTTGGAGTAACGAACAACTATTTTTTGCCGGTATTTTTTGCATTTCATTTAATGTTTTCGTAAGCTTAGCGTCAAACTTAAATGTTGAGCTCAAAATCTATAAGTTGTAGTGGTCAAGTAGCACAAACTGAACCGTGTTCAAAGGGTTCAAATTTGAAATGATTAAAAAAAAACGGGAAAATTGGTTCATTGATTTGCAGTTTTCACTAAAACTATTCTTTATGTCGGTATTTTCTTAAAAATAAATTATAAAGATAATTTTTAAAAAATGCCGATAGAGGGCGCTTTAGACTTTGGAGTAACAAACAACTCTTTTTTGGCGTTATTTTTTGCATCTTATTAAATGCTTTCGTAAGCTTAGACTTAAACTTAAATTTTGAGCTCAAAATCTGAATAGTTGGGAGTGGTTAAGTAGACAAACTGAACTGTGTTTAGAGGGTTCAAATTTCAAATGATTATAAAAACGGAAAAATTGGTTGATTCGTTTGCGGTTTTCGCTAAAACTATTTTTTAAAAAAGCATTTTCTTGAAAATAAATTTTAAAGATAAATTTCACAAAAGCCGATAGAGGGCACCTTAGACTTTGGAGTAGCGTACAACTATTTTTAACTGTTATTTTTTAATCTCATTAAATGCTTTCAAATGAATAAAATTAAATTTTAGGCTCAAATTCTGAATCATTCGGAGTGTTTAAGTAGCGAAAAATTGAATTTTGTTCGTGGAGGGGGGAGGGTTAAATTTCAACTCCTGAAGACACTTCAATTTGTGCTACTTAATTCCTCCTAATTATTCAGATTTTAAGCTCAAAATTTAAGTTTATATCTAAGCTTCCGAAAACATTTAATAATTCTTTGCAAGCATTTAATTAGAACAGAAAAATAATGGTTAAAATTAATTATTGGTTACTCTGAAGTTTAAGGCGCCCTCTAATGTATTTTTTTTTTTATTTTATCTTTAAAATTTATTTTTAAGAAGATACTGAGTTAAAGAATAGTTTTATTTTAAACCGCAAACAAATCGATAAATTTTTCCATTTTCTATAAGTATTTTAAATTTGAACACCCCCCCCCCCCCCTTAAACACAGTTCATTTTGTGCTACTTAACGACTCCCTACTATTCAGATTTTGAGCTCAAAATTTAAGTTTAAGTCTAAGCTTCCGAAAACATTTAATGAGATGCAAAAAATGACGGCAAAAAACTAGTTGTTCGTTACTCTAAAGTCTAAAGCGCCCTCTGTCGACATTTTTTGAAATTTATCTTTATAATTTATTTTTAAGAAAATACCGACATAAAGAATAGTTTTAGTAAAAACCGCAAATCAATGAACCAATTTTCGCGTTTTTTTATAATCATTTGAAATTTGAACCCTCTGAACACAGTTCAGTTTGTGCTACTTAACCACTCCCAATTTCAGATTTTGAGCTCAAAATTTAAGTTTGACGCTAAGCTTACGAAAACATTTAATGAGATGCATAAAATACCGGCAAAAAATAGTTGTTCGTTACTCCAAAGGCTAAAGCGCCCTCTATCGGCATTTTTTGAAATTTATCTTTATAATTTAATTTCAAGAAAATGTCGACATAAAGGTTAATTTTAGTGAAAACCGCAAATCAATCGAACCATTTTTCCATTTTTTATGTTTATTTGAAATTTTAGTCCCTAAATTTTAATGGCGGCTATCTCCTTTGGAAAACGTTTTGGACCCTTGGTCTCCTATTTAATATTGTTTGTCTTGATGTGTACTATCACCCCTCTTTTATTGTAAAAAAAATTTGAAATCACCCTGTATATGATTGAAAAAAAAGGATACAATAAGAAGTTAAATATAGATTTTTTAGTGTTTCATGCCGAATCTATTTATTTCTTATTCTTCAAATCGCCAATATTGGTCAAAATCTAGCGGTAAACCTACTCTATTCGCATACACATCCATCAAAATGATAAATTTGGAAACGGAACTCATCAGACCAGGTAATGTGTTTTCAATTACCAAAAGCCTAATGTAGACAATGCGGGTACAAGAAAGGTTTGTGCCATGCAGTCAACAATATACACGAGTGAGCCTGCGGGCTCCGAAAACCTATATCAAAAACAGTCCATTGATCAATTCTCTCGCTTTCTATTGTTGATGTTCCAGCAAAAATATTTAATATTTCAAGGAAGTATTTCGCACTTATCTCAGTTAAACATTATCGTCAATTGTCGACGACTCCATTCTTTCAAAAAATTTTCCCTGATGCACAGCGATCAGCGGTTTTATATTTTACGGGATACCTGTTATTTACGGTATATTCGGGGAGTAGTCCTGCACGAAATTCCAAGTTATATCGCTAACTCGAAGATGGTATATTCCACTTCTTGTCTGTCGATTATAACGCCATATTCAAAGTTTTCAAATCATACCTTGGAACCTGGAACTGATGTAATATCTTTTCCTGTCCCCAGTTATCTTACATTTGCGCTGCCGACCAAATCGTGCCGCATATATTCATTATTCGCATATGCATGAATACCAATTTTTCTAGCTTTTCAGTGTACATGCTTTAAAGCCAAATTAGTAATAGTTCAAATCTTTATACTATTTCATTTTCTGAGACACATTTGTTAAATTCGATACATAACTTTGTGGATCTTACTTTGCTATAGTATAACAATTTCACGTGAATTATATTAACTAAATGATCAACTGTCAATCTCAATAGATTTAAATATATGAAAACATGTTGTTAATAAAATTTGACAACTGTTATAATTCCAATTTAAACAATTAATTTGCCCTCAAAAGTCAAAAAACGTTTGTCTATTTTCCCTTGTTCTGTTTTACTACTAAAATAATTTGTGATAATGAAAGAATTTACAACTTTCTCAGACATTCCCTTATCAGGTTTTAGGAAATTTCACAAGATATCTCTAAAAACTCATTAATTATCACTTGATGTAAAGATTGTTTGATTCAATTGCGCAACTAATTCATTAAAAAAAAATTATATTAATCTTTTACATTTTGAATAAAGATACTGTTTTTTTTTTTTTTTTTTTTTTTTTTTTTTACTTTATTCCATGTTTTGTTTGGCATTCTTGAAGTGCGACAGTGACGTGTAGACACGGTACTTGAATACTAAACAATATATTTCCTTTAAACGCTGTCAAATATCTGTTTCCTAACCCGGAACTTTTAGAGGTTAAGTTCCGCAAAAAATAACATTTAAAATATTGCTTTCCGTATATTAAAAGCACTTCTGTTAAAATAATTATTTTTCAAAAATCTTTCTTATTCTGTGTCGCAACAAATAAAAGAGTAATATTTATATAACTAAAACAATTAGAAAAAATGTATGTTCAAACTTTTACCAAAAAATAAATAAATAAATAAATTGTCATAACTTGTATCCGAATCAACTGTAAGATTTCATAGCTTCTTCCACATAGCGGAGCAGCTATTTGGAACCCTTACATTTTTTAAATGTTGTTCCAATAGTACTTTCCTTCACAGTTTTCCAATATCAAGAAAGTTCATATATAATTTTGGCTTTCTGGTTTTTTTTTTATGCTATATGAGAGAAATATTAGTTTTTTGCAATTCACTTCACACGAACCAGAAAATTGCTTCAGAGGATTTTTAGATGAATTCCTTGCGACTGAATGAATACCCATGTCTATAAAAACTATAATATTCCACCTCGAAGAGCTGCGATGAGTGTGACACGACTTTCAATAGGGACATATTCGATGGCCTGCAAAGAGTATACATATCATGCCACTTCTTTCTATAGTGTAATAAGATATTTGATAAACTTGTTGCAGATATGGCAGATAATAAAAAACTCTCAGTTTCAATGATTATGTGCCTCAAATATTTTAAAACATGTTTTAATAAGTTTCAGAATAAAGCCCTAATAGATGGATTCATACATTTTACACGCTTGTGTGGATGCGGGTATGACATATGTTGAGGAATCTTAATAGTCAGTATATTCGCTGGATACATGATTAAACTTTATTAATTTTAACACAATTATTCTAATTGATAAATAAATCATACAATGTAAAAATAAATAAATATATATAAACGGAGGATTTTACGGAGATTGTACGTACAGGCAATCGGGACACCAGTACAATTCACTGTTTTTTAACGGAAAATTTTCCTCTTTTTAGGAGAAAAACAGGTAATTTTCTGAAATTTACCGGAATTTTTCCAGTAAAAATCAATGAATTGTACTGGCATCTCGATTGCTAATACAATCTCCGTAATATTGTCCTTTTTTTACAGCGTATAAGATGTATCCATTTGGATCTATTGGTTTTCTGGAGTTCATTAACTGCGATCTATTCTATTGAGTTGATTTAGATATCAGATTTTACGCTATAATTAATACAGTTAACGAGGTGACTGAAATCCACCAGATTCGTCCGGGATAACTCAGATACAAGAGAATTGGTGGCCTCAGCCAAGAGATCCCTGATTCGTTCCGGTTCCGGACATTTTTTTCCTAGTTGGAAATTTGCATATCATAGTATTTATTTACCAGTTATAATAATTATGCTTACTGGTGTATTTCGATTCAAACTGCTTATTTTCCGGTTTATTTTTTAATTCATTTTTGCTCTCACATGCATAAAGCTGGCAAATTGCCTTATTCAGAAAGTACACAAGGTGCCGTAACTGTCGATTCTTTCATAAATGCGGAAAATATTGCAAAAAAAGCAATCAAAAACGGCACTTTGAACAGATTTTTCTGTAGCGGGAGATTTGAGAACGAAAAAAAGTTTCAAACTGGGAAGATAATTGTTCATTAATCAAATTCTAATGAATGGAGCGTAAAATGGCCTCACACGGCACCTTGTACGTCTCTTCAAAAATCCCCTCAGCAAGTTTCATGTTACTACTTTTAAAAATGTGTCTGAAATTGTATCGGAAAATTTCGAGCTATTGAAGGTGGAAAAGCATTTTTTCGAATATACCCTTAAATTAATCTACTAAGATACCTGGTTCAACTCCAAGGTTGGAGAATTTTATTTTATCCCCACTTTCTTCAATTCAAGGATATTTTACCTCTTGTAACGGAGAGTAAAGGAGCTCGGATCCTTCGAATAACGGAAAAATTCCTGCAGCACTACTACAAACAACAGTTGCACAACTTCCGTGATCAAAGAAAGTATTTCTAATATTGTAGTAATAAATTTCACGTCTGAAACGATCCAAAAAATCAGGTCAACTAGTAACTTTGAATATTTGCAGAACTAATTATGGAATCTTCTTTAGAATATATGCTTTAAAATAAGTTGAGACTATTGATTAATACTCTAGAATTCCAATTTAGGTGTTCATTTTGAAACTTTTAAAGTATGTGTTAATTTTAATATCAAAATAATACGTTGTGAAATTTTTACAATACCACATAATAGTAAACAATGCTCAAAATTCAATGATACTAGTTCCATTTCCTTACTACATCTTTTAAAGAAACTACTATAATTTGTGTAGTTTTTCTTCGTAGCTGTACATACAATATTTGCATATGTACTAAAAGTGAAATCGCATGCATTACAAAATGTGTAAATAAATGAATGAAATAAAATTTATTGCATTTTTCCTTTACTTATAAATATGATGACCAAATAAAGAAACAGGTTACCGTTACCTTATATACAATACAAATAGAAGAGTTTAAATCTCTTCCTTCATAAGGGGGTGTCCGGGAAACAAAAATCTTCAAATTTTGTAAAAAAAAATATTTATTCCATAAAAAAATTCTTTTTTTTTAAAATTTAAACTGGCCTTTAACTCGTGTTTCTATCTTAAATAGAAGAGGAAATAATCTCTTTCCATTTTCTTTCAAAAGCTATCTATAGCTTTCAAGCTATGATTGTCATGGAAACAACTTTTTGATTTTTCTTCATGATGGATTTTTTTCGCCATTTCTCCTATTTAAATTGTTATAAAACAAGAAACGTTAGAGATAAATGGTTAAAACTTGGAACTGTCTTTTTAAATTGTTTTATATTAATTTTGATTCACCAAATTGGAAAAAAATATTTGCTTTCAGAAATATCTTTTTTAAATTACATATTTTCTTTAATTTTTTTTTTAATTTTATGTAAATTGATTTTTTTAAATGCTGAACGAAGATTAAAGCTTATATATTCTATTTATTAAAATGAAAAAAATGAAATTCTATAAATAATAGTTTGAGCTATAATGATTTTGAAATAATCCGCTTTTCTAATAAATTTTAAATTTTAAAGTTTTAGAAAAAAATATGAGAAGTTGTATCGTGTGATTTTGTTTACAAGTGATATGGTTAACCATCACAAAAAAAAATTTAAACTTATAACGCGATAAATAAAAATTATTTTAAAATGTTTTCCGGACCCCTTTAAATTGGATGAATTATACCGAATGAAAACAAATTAATCAAAATTCTATTAATGTTGACTTTAATAATAAATTTAAATGGTAAATAAAATTTATGACCATATACGAAAATAGAAATAGGATGATTTGAAACAGTCTTTGCATTCTGAAACAGATTGAATTATTTTAAATAACAACAAAGGAAATTCAGCTTAGCTAATATTTAATTATAAATTTTTCAGTAAATGTCGTAACAATTCACATCAGTTACAAAAATGGAAGAAAAAAGATTTCGAATAATTTTTTATTTTAAAATGGGACTATCTCTTTAAATACAGTAATTTTCTTTTACAATATAAATATGCAAAAAATACGTTTTAGTTTTTGAACTCTAATGACAAAATAAAAAATTCATTTTTAATGGCTAGATGGAATTTTTAAAAAACTGAGTGAGTTTTTGTCCATCTTTTTAAGTTTGTCTGATCATTCTTGTAGATTTAAGAGACTACTCCAGTCACCTGAAAAGACCCAATCCCTAACGCTATTCCTACGGAAGAATGGCCCCACCAGTGGCCGAGAGGTTCTGACCTCTCAACTGGTAGACGGCAGGTGCTGGGTTCGAACCCAATCGCGGCCGTCGGCCTAACCGTTCGGAATTTTCGTGGTTTTCTTCGAACCTTGCGTAAATACGGGTTAAGTTCCTTTAGAAAGACCCCCACGAAGGGCACTCCCGCCTGGTCCTATATCCCTAGTGTAGATAATCGGAAGACAAAACCAAACCAAAAACCTACGGAAGAAATTTTTAAAGACATCTCGTTCGCATTTAAGTATTTTAAAACACTTCTTTTTTCATTGATGAAATTGATGAAGACCAGCTGAAATTGACGTGTACAAAGGGCGTTCTTTACTTTTTTTTGTTTTGTTTACCGATATCTTAATTAGGATACTTTCATTTTCGGAAACGGTTTCAAAAGGGAAAGCATTTTTTTTAAAAATATCTGCAAACAAAATAAGAAAGTAAAAAAGGAAGATGTAAAAATCAGTCTCGGATATCCAAAGCAAAAAACATTTAATTATCATTAAATGATAATCTAAACCATGAGAACTTTAAGATATTAAAGTGCAAAAGAGATATTTTTAGAAATTTTTCCATAGGATTAGTATTAGCAAACGAGATTTTAGGTGACTGGAGTAGTCATTTAAGTAGGGTAAAATCAACTACTTGTAACATTTGGTACTAAATAAGATGGAACACTGAATAAATGACCTACTTCCCATAATAGTCTGTATCAAGACTAACTTTGGTATATATCACCATTTTCTTTTTATTCAATTTTAAATCCCGTCATTCTATTTCAAGACACCCTGTACGCACATCTATAATAAATTATTTTCTATTATCATTTGGTATTTATTCAATTCATAAAGCATAAGCATATGAATTGATCATGAATATTAATTTCTTCCTGAGTTAAACACTCCTTATTCACAACTTCCGCTTATAAATAATTCATAACTGAATCAGCATTCGTTATTTGACGTTTCAAAATTGTTTAGGGATTCTTCAGCAACAAGCACGAAAACTGATTTAAGTGAATGATAGAAAATAATTCTACTCTAAATTAAGAATAAAAAAACATAATTAAAAATTTAAAGTTATCCTTTTGAAAAATATGTTTTTTTCTTTTAATGACGAAAAAATAACTAAGCATAATTTTCTTTTTATGCTTAATTATTTCACAATTTGTGAAACCTGAAAAAAATTTCTTTAATTAAAGATGTAGAGATATAAAACAATGCATGCATATAAAGCGTGGTGATCCGAAAGTGAGAGAAGAAATCTAATAATTGAAAATTTATCGAAAATTGCAAGTCGGCTTTCACATAGATACTTTAACATTCATGCATTCTTTCATACATTTTTTATACACACATAGTTTTAAACTTACACACTTCCTTGCATTAATTTAATTTAGGATGTAGAGATATAAAATATCCCACAGATATTTTAACTTTCATGCGTTCTTCTATGCATGTATACTTTTAAACATGCATATTTTCATACATTTCTTCAATTAAAGATGTTGAGATATAAGAGAATGCGTGCATAAGAAGAGCAATCCAAAAGTGAAAGAAGAAATGAAAATCCAATGATTTGGAACTTTTCACAGTTGCAAATCTGGTTTCACATAGATACTTTATCATTAATACATTTTTTCATACATTTTTTTATATACACATACCTTTAAAATTATATACTTCCACACATTCATTTAATATAAGATGTGGATATACATAAAAAAGCCCACACATATTTTAACCTTGATGCGTTCTTCCATGCATACATACTTTTAAACATGCATATTTTCATACATTCCTTTAATTAAAGATGTTGAGATATAAAAGAATGCGTGTATAAGAAGAGCAATCCCAGAGTGAGATTAGAAATAAAAATCTAATCATTCGGAATTTATCGACAGTTGTAAGTCGGTTTTAACACAGATACTTTAACATTCATACATTCTTTCATACATATTTTTATGCTTCCATACTTTTAAAATTCCATTCTTTCATGATCTCATTTATTTAAGATGTAGAACTATAAAATTTCACATAGATAAATTAACCTTCATACATTCTTTCATACATACATACTTTTAAACATGCATACTTTCATACATTTCTTCAATTAAAGATGCAGAACTATAAAAGAGCAGAAAAAAGCAGATCTAAAAAAAGTAGATGTTTCTAAATCTACAAAAATGTACCATAATCAAGAACGAAAATATACAAAATCATCCAAGATTCCTTTACCTTTAAAAACCACAGAAAACTATTTATTTACGAAATTTAAAGAACAATTTGTAAAAGTAATTTAGTTATTAGCTGCCTGTCAATTTCGGAAATATTTTCTAAATAGCTTTTATAGTACAATAATCAGTTTTCTCAAGTCGGAATATCATGCTTTCGTATGCCATCAATTCTTAAGCAAATATTTTGATAGTCTGAAAACATGCTTAATAACAGACAAACACACGCAATTAGAAATATTAACATTATTATAAGGATTAACATTATTTTGTTACAACTGCATGCACAAATTCTGTTAGGCAGCTGAAAATGTTTACATGAGAACAGATAGAATCTGAAAAGCCGATATTCCCGGTACAGGGAACTGATTAATGGATTGTAAATGCTTCTAAAAAGGAAGGTCTCCATACTGGGGATATTCAGAATATTTTTAAAAAATATATACTACTTAAACTAATCATATATGCAATAAAGGAATTAGCGGCGGAATGACAGTAGAAAGTCTGTAAAAAAAATAAAGTATTTTAGTATATTTGGCGCGAAAAGACAAAACAGTCCCACGATTTGACAAGCAGCACTTTCCTTTGCCAAAAGCAAACGATTTTAATGTAACTGAAAATTGTTTGTTAACGTTTTTTAGAATGAGTGAAACTGGTATTTAATAAATTTAAATTTAAACAATAAGAGAATTTAATCTCTCTTTTTCTATATATCTATAAAAGATTGATATGATATTTATATGAATGGTGTAACTCGTACAGAAAGATTAAATTCCAGCTTTGAAGATATTATCAAGGACATACTTAAACTCTATAATACTGCTATCGAACATGATTATCCCATGCTCATGCTCGAACATGATTATCCCATGTTAATGGAGTTACCTTGAGCTTTGCAAAAAATAAGAGTCACTGGAGAGCAATATATTCGCATTTCGATATAAATGTAGATTAACTAGTGGTTTAATAATTGAATATAGACTTGGTACAAAACAATATTTTTCAAACAACAATTCATTAACAATTTCATTCAAAGTTTTAGCCTGGTCTTGGTAGGTATGGAGGGATGCTACATGTATAATACCGGTAAGACCCAGCTTCCCTGTTGTTAGCCATGCAGCCTGCCTTCGGAATTTTAAAGCATTAAGTTTTTCCTGTCTTGTTCTGTTACTAAAGTTTGTTACATTCCATTTTCTCATTTTATTTTATTATTATTTTTTTTTTTTTAGCTTTAGTTGTATGTTCTGACTCTCAGCTGGCTTTGGAGAGTTTAATTGTTTTACTGTTTAAAATTGTGTGATTTATATGTATATATGTATATATATATATATATGTATATATATATATATATGTATATATATATATATATATATATATATATATATATATATATATATATATACACGGTGTCCAGTAAATGACTGACCCATTTTGAATGTAAATAACGAAAAAACCGTTTGAGATAAAAATGTGCGGTCTTTTGCATTGTTATCAGAAAATCAGTAAATTTTTAGATATGTACTTTCTTAAAATGTTTTGAATTTCGGCCAACAGATGGCGCTGGCGAAAGCATCAGGCTGTCGAAATTCAGACATTACTCTAGTTTTCATACAGATGAGCTTTTTGGCTTATTTCACAGAGTGGAATCTCAGTCGACATGTTGAATCGACTCGCCACTCACCTGCAGGAATAGAGTTTGCTGGATGGACAAAGTTTTATAATAAATTTATGTTTGAATAATATGTATTATACTTATAAAAACCAACAAAATATATTTTTTTAATAAGCATTGACTTTTCACACATTTACCATAAATAAATTGTATTAAAAAAAAATTTCTAAACGGTTAACTGAATCTCTTTTTACGTACAATAAATTCAAAATGTGGGATAAACATCGCTTTTTTAAATTAAAAAAAATAATATTTAATCTAAACATTTCTTCCATTAAATTAAAAAAAAAATTAGTGATGTTAAAATATTTAAGTGATGGATCCAGCAAATTCTTCTTGTAGTCCAAGAGCCGACCGCACAACACCCTAAGTCATCGAGCACAAGAAAAAATCCTTTATTTTATGAAAGAGTAGTAAGTGAGAAATCTAATATTCCACGTCTGCCGGAAACGAAGTGACCAAAAATAGCCAAAAATTTATATCACTAGTGGTTGACTCGTAGGTTTAGCATTGTGTTTGCCGTACAATCAAAAGTAAGAAAACGTGGACAACTGGGTGATGGAAAACACAAAGATATTCCTATGACTTTACCACTAGTGGTATCAATTTTTGGCTCATGCACTACTTCGCTTCCGGCAGACATAAATCATACGGTTTGCGAAAATATGAAAAATATTTCATTTTAGACAGGTTTCTGTATTAGCAGGTAGTTTTGTATGTTACTTTCACCGTCGTGATCAATGATTTTTTTATGTTTAAGACAGGATTTTTTTTATAGACTAAATAAGACGAAACTTTATTTTAAGGTTTAATATTCTTTATGTGCCGATTTATAAGTCACTGCCCCACTTTTTTTTAGACAAAGAACTTGCCACCACTATTTCCGTACCACTGTTTTGACTTCTGATATCACTACACGACGTACAAAAAAGAAGTGTTTGCTTGATCATCCTTTAAACCTTTTTGACATCACTAATTATTTTAAATACAATTTCATACTATTTAATGGAAGAAATATTTAGATTAGATATTAAGATTTTTTTAAGATAAAAAAAAAAACTATCTTTATTCGATCTTCTCAATTTATTGTACGTAAAAAGAGAATCAATTTACCGTTTACAAAAACATTTTTTGAATACAATTTATTTATAGTAAATGTGTCAAAAGCCAATGCTTATTAAAAAAATAAGTTTCGTTGGTTTTTATCAAGTATAACACACATTATTAAATCATAAATATTATTTTAAATCTATTTCCATCCAACAAAATCTATTTCTGTTGGTGTGTAGAGAGTCGATTCAACATGTCAAGTGAAATTCGACTCTGAGAAATGAGCCGAAAAGCTCATGCGTAAGAGAAATGTCTGAATTTCGACAGCCTCGTGCTGTCGCTCTGCCGAAATTAGAATTTTTTTAAGAAAGTGCATATCTAAAAAATTACCGATTTTCTGATAACAATGCAGCAAACTGCACATTTTTATCTCAAACTGTTTATTTGTTATTTACATTCAAAATGGGTCAGTCATTTACTGGACACCCTGTATGTGTGTGTGTGTGTGTGTGTGTGTGTCATTCTACTCCGCAACAATGCATCATGCAATGACCTATACTTACTGTAAGAGTTTAAACGGCCCTAACTCGTAGAATGTTTAATTTACAGTCTGCGTGCACACGGATGTAGCATATGGAATGAAAATCTTGGAGAATTTTCCATTCAAATGACACATAGACGAAGACGTCCGTTAAACCCATTTATTTATCATTCGCATGATAACGACACAATTCCACCAGACTACGGTTTGAACTTAATACTAACGTAATATGTCGCCTAATAATAAGAATAGACCTTCACCATATTAAAGATTTGAACACTATTAAATGACAGAGTTTTGTTTAGCACATGGAAAAAACTTGAAATCTGACCCCAAAATCAGCGTGATCTCGTTACATGCTAACATACGCATGCGGATGGATACAGGACCTTACGGCAAAGTTCATTGTTAAAAATAAAGGTGACGAACCGGTTGCATTTGACGCCCAGGGGTGAAAATGTTAAATCACTTGGCACCAGCGGGCTTGAAAATGTGTTTTGGGTGCCATTGGGTGTTTCACGCTAATTAGCAATGCATAGCGTTGGAATATTTTCACCCCTTAGTCATTTTCGCATGCTGTGTAACGTGTATCCTTGCACTTCAACTCGCTGTCACTGGTGGATCAACACAGCAATTTTTTCCTACGATGACTATCACCGCTATACGCTATCCCAACTTTGTTTAGAACTTCGGATGGCTAACTTTTGGCGAACTTTTTTATATAAAGCAACCTTTGAATTTCAGGACATATGAACATTTCAGGGAGACTTTGAAGATGAGCTTGATGGCCGAGTGGATAGGGCGCTGTGCTTGTAATCAGACGTTCTGCGTTCGAATCCATCGAGGGCAGAAAGTCGGTTAGTATATTTCTTAATTTTTATCATTGGGCACTCTGGATTAAGGGTGTCATATTTTCACCCTAATTAAAGGTGCTATTTTGGCTCCTTTAGGGGTGTCTCCAATGAGACAAAGCTTTTCGCCCCTAAAAGATGCAATCTGTCACCATTAGTTTTAACAGTGTGGAAGTGATTTGAATTCGGACTGAATTTTCCATTTGATCAATAAATTACATATGGAGTTATAAGCTTTATTTGTCATGTGATAAGGCCTTTTTTTCTCTCTTCGTTGACTTGTTTCTCTTCTCTCGTGTGAATAATCGGTTCAAAATGCCAAACTTTACTCTATTTTTGGAAAAAAATATTATGTTTGAAAAAACAAACGGAGGAATGAGCAATCTTAGAAACTTTCGGAATAACAGCGCCTGCTAGTTTTATGCATTCCCGAGCAAAAGCAAATTAAAACTTAAGTCATAAAGTTGCTCCTTTTAGATTTGAGAAGAGCCTTAAATGCCAAAATCAAATGCAAAAAATGCTGAAAATTTCCTAAAGTTTAGAAAATATTTTTTTTCTTACCTTTTATATTCAAACATATAAAAATTCAATAAAGAGCTTTATTTGTATATGTAAACCAAACTGGCAAATTTATTGTATTTATAAAAGTATTTATATATATATATATATATTTATATATATATATATATATATATATATATATATATATATATATATATATATATATATATATATATATATATATATATATATATATATATATGTATGTATGTATATAAAAATCGGGTATCTTAATTGACATGGAATGCGCTTAAGGGTTTTTAAAGAAATTTTTATAACTCTTAAAATATTCAGAAAAATTTCTTATTTTTCTCCAAGAAAAATTTCCTTTGAGTTTCTTGAGTGATAAATATATTCCATAATTATATGATGTGTCTTTGAATGGCATTTAAAATTCAATTAAAAATATATACAAAAATGAGTTGAAAGGCCATTTTTCCCCTTAAAAAAAGATCTTAAAAATTGTACAGTAAGCAAAAAATGGACTTCTATGCGTAAAAACAGAGTTGTACAGAAATCGGGAGGAAAATAGTATTCAATATTTTCTTGAACTTACAGTAATATGAATATTAACTCTCCGCAGAACTAGCAATTTAAAAGTGATACGTTGGATATCTTTCTAGAGGAGTAAGGAAAACGCAAAGTATTAATTTATTCTTATGACATTTAAAAATATATATGTTAAGAAGAGAAGCACGCTTTAATTTTTAAATATAAATAGAATTTTAGTGAATTGCAACAAATATTACCTTTATGTTTATTTATTTATTTGTTACCTTTTAAGAAATATAAGCACACAATAATAAATCACAACCCATTTTTATTAAATTACATAATTATAGTAAATTTAAAATGCAGATCCATACATTTAAAAAATAAAATTACAATTATAAAAAGAGAAGAATTCGATATTATTCTATTAACAAAAAATTAAACAGGTGAATACGAAAAAACTTTATGATTTTGCTTAAAACATCTGTTCATAGTATTTCGTATGTTATACAAGAGTAAAATTACACATTAAAAAACAAGCATTATCTTTATTTACATATATTTATTTATTATCTTTTAACAAATGTAGGGATACGATCGTGAAGCGCAATCCACTTTTTATTAAATTCTGCTTTGTTTTCTAAAAGGGTATTTATTGATTGAATCGTTTCAGTTCGCTTAACTCACACACAAAAAAACAATGGCTGCCAAGATTTGCCAAATTGCCCATTTTTCGTTGATTTAACGCCATTATTACTTATTGATATGTTTATACTTTATAATATAGATATAAAATATCTAATATTTATCCGTAAAGTTGCATCATGAGTCAAGAAAGAGTTAATTTTTTCCTGTTTTTCGACTTATAATTTATGGACGATTTCTAAATTTTTTTATCAAAATTTCATCTAACTTCTATGTTTTACTTGAGCATTAAACGTAGTTTATTTTAATTATATTTTAACAATTTGAGCTATAAATTATGTAAGAGTGTTACTATGTTACCTCTTGTTAAAAAAACACTATATCAATCAGTATGAGTTTAAATTACTGTTTTAAAAGCAAATAGCGATAATAATACGTGACTTATGTATTATGCATGAAGCAAAAGAGATTTATATTCATAAATGTAATTTCTCTTCGTTTACTTCCAATAATAAAATTTGAAAATTTTGTAAAATTCAATCTGTTCTTATCATTTTATTTAAAACATATTTTTTGTTTTAAATAATAAATGTTAAGAAATATAATAGGGCGATATTTTTAAGAATGTGCAAAATGCGAATAAAGTTAATTCCATTTCAAAAGCTTGAACTTAAAATTCAGATACATGCATTTTAGCAGTAAAATAACAATTATAAAAAAGATAATAGTTAGATATTTTTCGCTTAATGAAATTTTAAGACGGTGAATACAGAAAATTTTTTCTTAATAATTAAAACATGTATTGCAAATATTTTGTAGTAAAAATACAAATTAATTCTTTCTTGCAAATGAGACTTTTTTTAAAAAATTTCAATAAAATTTGTCTAATATAAAAAAAAAATCAACAACAATTGCCAGTTTTAGAGATCAAGCAATGAAGTTAGATGTTGTAGGAAATTAGATGATTTTCCGAGAGAAAACCCCCGGACAGAACAAAATTTAAGAAAAATCCCATACAAAGGTCGGAAAAGTAGAAAGAAATAATGTGTATCAATTCATCTTAGCAAGAGACAGTTTTTCAGAGAAGCAGAAAATAGGCGAGACAGAATGTCGCCCTTTTGAAATTGCCGCTTCGGTAAGAATTCAAGAGTATCCCACGGTTCGGAAAACATATTGCAAGGCAAAAATGAAACTGGGATCGACGAATAAGAAAACAGCTTGTTAGTGACATAAGGGAGGTAAGACTTAAATGGACAAAAAAAGTAACGGAGGTTTTTGACGGGGGGTCGAGAAAAGATGAAAAAGAGAAGGGAGTCCAGTTCTGGAGGGAGAGAAAAGTGAGGACACCTGCTTGGAGCAGAGTGGTTTTTCTCTCGAGGAAGTGACTTTAAATCAGCGGACCTGGCTGATCTTCAAGGAAGATGACTCCGGATATGGGAGCAAGAATAGTGTAGCTGAGTGGACACTCATCGTGAAATTGTGAAAACGATTTATTTTAATCAAAGGAACTATTGATTGCATTTCTCCATCTGAGCAACTAAATGCTCGTAGTGAATTTTCAATAGACTAATTGACTAGAATCAAAGACTCTCAGACTCAGCCATTCATCTCAGTACTATTATTTGAAATTGGAACCCTTTCATAGACTAATAACTCTTTGTTTGTGATAGTGATTTTGTGTAATCAAGATTCTTCTATAACATATAATAAAATGTTTTTTGATTAATTCACACATGAGTCACCGCCTCACCGAAGTACCCGCACCACGCTACCCGGTCTTCATTTGAAGGCATCACAATATGATGAACTGTTGTGATAAAAAGTTAATTAAATCTAATTGATTTTTTAAATCATCAGATTTTAAAATATTCACCTTTTATATGAACATTTTAATAACAATTTTAATTTTTCTTAAGAAAGGTGTTAAAGTAAAAATAAAATACATTGACATGTTTCGAAACCGTCAAACAAGTTCCATAGTCATAATATAAATAAAACAAAATTTCAAAATATTTCTCGTACAATACAAATGACACGCGACAATGAGATATAAAAACAAAAAACACGCGCTCTATTGCAAAAAATTAAATTAAAATATAGTTATGAACCAAGTTGGAATTTCTTTTGATCATGGTCTATTTTTATTTTTATTTAATTTTTTACAATAGCGCGCCTGTTTTTTGGTGTTTTTTATATCTCTTTGTCGCGTGTCATTTGTAGTGACCGTGAAATAGTTTGAAATTTTTATTTTTAGTTAAGTTTTAGATTATGGTCTATATTTTAATTTAATTTTTTGCAATAGAGCGCGTGTTTTTTGTTTTTTATATCTCATTGTCGCGTGTCATTTGTATTGTCCGAGAAGTATTTTGAAATTTTGTTTTATTTATATTATGACTATGGAACTTATTTGACGTTTCCGAAACATGTCAATGTATTTTATTTTTACTTTAACACCTTTCTTAAGAAAAATTAAAATTGTTATTAAAATGAACTGTTGTGTTTTATCAATGACCTTTTACTTCTTATACTATAATCAATATTTGAGAATTACCCCCAAATTAATTTCTTTAACACTTAAATACACATTATAATTCCGGAATTGTGCTGTCTTTTTTGTCATTTGGCTCTTTATTTGGTCTTTCGGTAAAATAGTTTATGAGTTACTTGCATGCTATAACTTACATTTAAGGTCATGAAATCTGTTTTTGTTCTGATTTTTTATCACGGAGAGATTGTAATATCTTTTGTAAATACTACTGACTGTAATGTGCTCAAACAGCAGTTTTTGTCTATCTTTTTAATTTAAACATTATTTATTATGCATACTTTAAAAAACAATATAAAATTATTATATCTTTGAATATATATTATTGTGCTTTGTAAACACTATAATGTAAATACCGTACATACTCGTGTATAAATCAATCCCTCCCCCCTATTCATAAGCAAAATTTTCATAAAAAGAATGAATTTTCGTGTATAAGATCAAATTGATGTGATACTTCCATATCACATTTCTGGTAGAATGATGAAGCATGATTTGTAATCGAAAATTAAACAAAAATTAATAACTTTTCATTAAATTAGTAAAAATTTTTTTACGTTTCTAATAAGACTTTTTTTTAAAATTCAATGTTTTAAAACTGTATAATTATGTAAAACCAAAAACGTTTAAACTGTTTTAAAACAAGTTCTCATTAACTTAATCTTACTTAAAAAGAAAAAAAACTTTCAAAAATCTATTTACAAATCTATCAGACTAATTTAGAGATTTTAATCTATTTAAATCTGCTAAAATATGGTACTTTGTTGTATTGTAGGACTTTTAAGGGAGATATCTAGAAGCATTCTGAAGTTGAACTTCTTTAGAAAGGAGATTAAAAAATTGAAATTAACATCCTTACATTGAAGGGAATTTTATCCCAAGAGAAAATGGATGCAGAACAATTAAAGGGACATTATTGTTGAGCTTTCTTTTGTCAATCAGAGGAAAATGACTATTGTTCGCTGTTATCTCTATCTTTAACCTAGACCCATATGTTATTACTTAGAAGATTTACGCCATTCGCCGATTATCTGCGAGTTTTTTTACTAAGTCGTGTGTAAGTTACTCCCCATTCCCCAATTATAAATTTCAAATTTTGTTTAAAATTCTTCTACTTATGCATAGTATATGACTTAAAATTATCATTTTTTGAGCTGTTTTTGTTATGTAACTCAGGAGTGACTTTCTGAATAATTTTTTAGCATAAAAGCATTTGTAAAGAATTGTTATTGAAAAGATTTGTCATCTAACAGTTTTTTTCATTTTTTAATAAATCGACTATTTCTTCAATTATAAGCGATTGTTTATATATATATATATATATATATATATGGAATATGGGATGGATAATTGATTCAAACGCCAAATTGGACTGCATTTGGACCTCAAGCTATCCTCCCCCCCCCCCGTGCTCCCACCCACAAAAAAACAGCGTACAAAAATTACAATAATGAATACAACCGCAGTTAAAATTCATTATTGATGTTTTTTTTCTTTAATGAGTCTTGATTTTTACGAATTTAGATCTAAAAGTATGAGCTTACAGCGCAATTTCGTAATTCTATCATATTCAGCTGGATTTAATGTGTATAAATAAATCTTGTTGTCCCTTTTAGGACCATTGGACCCGTCTGGTAAGCAAAGGGTTAAACTTTAAATATATTTGCAGATAAGACTAATGAAATAGTTTGAGATCGAAGAAAGTGTTTTTACTTTTCTGAAAAATGAATTACATCTTCAGTTAAAAGCGTTTATTGTCTCGGGGTGGCAGATTTTTTTTTTTTTTTTTTTTTTTTTTTTCTAGTGCTGTTTTGATCAGAAAATTCAAGTCAAAGGTCCCATCTGAAAGAGCATTTCTGAATCACCTTACTGTCTTAACGAAAAACGGAATATACAATCTAATTACACATTTTATAAATAAATGCACCTGCGAGTTTGACACATTTACGAATAATAACGAATTTAAAAATGTGTCAGACAGTAACAAGTTTGATATAAGAACATCTATGAGAATTCGTATAATAAATAATAAAGCTCTATTTTTAATGATTATCTAGAATTATTCCATGTTAGATGCCCCATCGCGTTAGTTGCCCCAATCCCTTTATTTCAGATATCCGACGTAGGACGGCTCTAGTGACGGTTTTCTACTCTAAGTTGATATAAAATGGAATAGTATTATAAAAATTTAATTTACATAATAATTTTTAATATTTTTTAAAATGTTTAATGTCTTACGTGATCATCCTATCAAATAACCTTGTACTTCAATCGCATTATTTTTTAAATCTCTGATAGATGGCAACTTAGTTCTTCAAATAAAAATTTTATTCAATAAAGAAAGGTAAGTTTGGTTTTTGAGGTACGCTGTTATATGAAATAGAGAAATTTAGAAGTTAAAATAAAATGTATTTAATAAAAATTTTTCCTCAAAAATGTAGTAAATATTGTTGAAATAGTTATCGAGTCATGTGTTAATATCAATTGCAGCCTTTTTTTTTTTTTTTTTTTTTTTTTGTTTTTTCGTGAGTTATTGACTGGGACACCGATCCCAATTTAAAATATACTTGTCCCACTTTGAATCCGGGATATATGCCTCATTTGTAATTCGAAATTAGACGTGCCATTTGTTATTATCAACTAACTTTGATGCGTGAGAATATATTTTTAAATATTCAGAATATTAAATAAAATAATTTTTTTAGTTTATTATGACATTTCCAGGGAATAATTCCATAACAAATCATGTACTTCATTAAAATAATGTTTATTTAAATAATACTTCTTCTATTAGCAATTTTTCTGCCCCCTCCCCACTACTTAAATTTACATTACATATTTAACCTTCAGTAGAATTAAAGCAATTTTTTGAAGTCATTCATCATGGAACATACACTATGTGGCCAAAGATGACCGTCCACTTGCGATTTTTTACATTTTGTTCAATATCTAGAAAAATATATGAGGACTTATTTTAAAACTCTAAGTGTTTAAATATGATAGTCCACACTGTAAAAAAAATATGGGATTTCACTTAAAAATATTCAGTATCATTACAGATATCTTTAGACTTACTAGAGATTTATTAGTAACAAATCGCTTCGCAAAACCCTACATATGAAAATGTAGTAAAACTACTTATTCTTCTTTCGTAATCTAGCGAGTAGAGTAATCAACTATTCAACACACCAAGCGTACCGTACGCCAGTCCCAGCAAGTCTGTTCGTTTTGTGTTTCCTTGCCTGACCTTTGCACCCAGGTGCCATCTGATTCAGCTGAATACTCCAGTTGTATAGGGATTTTTATGTTTTTAAGGTAAGCTGTACTTTAAGTTTCAAACTTTTACAAATATTCGGTTTATTAAAAGATAATTTCGCCACTATTTCTTATTTCTTTTAGGCCTTGCTTGCCTGTTGCCGCGTATCCAAATAACAAATATATCGCGAACTATATTTATGGTTATGTTTGAGGCGATTTGTACAATTAACTCTGATAGTTGAAGTGTTTGAGTGAAAAAATAAAATATATTTTTAATTGCACTATTTTTTACATGCCACTTAAATATTACAATTTATAAGTACATGACAAAACACTATTGAAATAATTTGAATCAAAAACTCAAGATAATTATCTAGAATGTTAATTTTAATTAAAACAAAGGAACAGAAAAAAGTTTTATATGTAACCCGTCTATTTTTCAACTTTCACTCAATATTGTAGGCAATAATAGTTGAGTTCCTAATTCCTAAATGAATTTCTTAATCTAGATTTTATTCAGTTTTGTGTTGTTTAGAACCTTTTACAAGTTACACTTTTGACAAACAGAATAGAGCAACTTTTTTAACGTAGGACATGGTTATGATTTTTTTCACATATAATAAATATTCATTTTAATTTTGCAAAATTTGATGTGCATTAATTTTTAATTTACTTGCAAGAATAATGCATACCAGTGAGTTTATTGTCAATATCCTCTGGTGATTGTATGTCACCTAGTGGAATTACAGTCAAAACTGTAATGCCTAGCATTTTAGCTAATTGAATTATGTTCTACTAATGAATATAATTATGTTCTGTGTATTGGAATTTTAAATCCATTATAGAAATATGAAAAAGGGATAGTCAATTGATTTCTTCTATCAACCGATAAATGCTTTTTTTTTTCAAAAAGTTGTCCTATTTTCTGTTAACTGTTTGTTGTTTCTAAATAGGTTTCCTTAAAATTCACCATTTTATTTTATTTATTTTGGACCATTTGGAAAATGGTTGTTGTTTTCAGTCGAGAATGTGGTGTCTGCATTTTATCTTGTTTATGATTCGTCCAGAAATAACAATGTTTAATCCATGACCTGCGTAATATATGACTGTTGTAAGCTATGTTTTGGTCATCTTAAAAATGTTTTTACTGTTTTATATTAACTCAATGGGAAACATATAAACATTTTGCTTTGGGCAATGGATGTCTGCATTTTATGTATTCTTAGGCAAATTTTACATTTGATTTAGAACTTTTGTATGATTAGGAAATGAAATGTCATTGTTAATAAAGGAGAAAGCAAAAAAAATTACATAATGAGTAGACACAAATTAGCAGATATGGGGAGGGGGGGAAGGCAAGACTCTTTTAAAGCAAAAAAAAAAAAAGTTCTGATTATTGAGCTTATCGATTACAAAAAAAGAAACGATCTAATGCTGAAGCTGTAAAAGATCATGTTTTACTTTTTTCCATGTGCAACACAAGATCTGATCTCAGACTCTAGTGGCCATTACTGTCCTTTTAGTGCCCTCCTCAGGAAAAAAAAATTGCTAAATGCATAAATCGGAAAAAGTATTGCTGATTTTGTCCACCATGGCAAAAATAAATGTTTAAAAATTGTCAAGTGGTCCAAAAAATTTTTGAGGAAACTTGGCAGTGGAAAAATTTAGCGATATTCGTCAATCACAGTAAAACATCATAAAATTTAATCTGTCATGAGCAAATATCATGAAATTCGTCAGTCGGTAACAGAGAAAAAAAACACATTTTGTAGTTGGACGCAGAAAAAAGTAATCGTTAATTTCATCAAGATGTCACAAAAACAAAAAGGAAGATTTGTCAGTCTCAGGATAAAATAGCTAAATTTGTCAATCAATTCAGAGAGAAAAATTGTGAAATTTGCCGATTGGTCTCCAGAAAAATGTTGCAAAATTCGTCGAAAATTTTGTGAGAAAAATCAGAATATTATTAGTTAAACACAGAAAAACAATCGTGAATTTTGTATATCTGTCGTAAGTGCAAACTATCATATCTGCCAATCAATATCAGGAATGTCAGAGTTGTGGGCCACATCAGTTACACAAAAAAAATTTTATTTGGGGTGATTTTTGTCCTATAAACAGATTAAACATATGATTTAAGAGGCGGTGGGGGTTTATTCCTCTAAATTCCTTAACACAGTGAGTCAATATATCAAATTCAATTCGACAAAGATATATTAGCAGTTTATTTGTAGGTATAACAGATATAATAAAGATTATTTTGAATGAGTGATAATATTCCTTTATTATAATTGGAGGAGTAAATTTTGTTGTATTAAAAGTGCTAAAAGACACAGGCATGGAAGTGGCCCCAGTATTAGAAACAGTGCAGCATGGCAGGAAGCACTGCAGATTAATCCACCAGCTTCAAAAGAAATTCTGGGCTTTAAAAAAAAACTTAAATTTACTTGGAGGTTTTTAGGTTAAGTCTTTAGGTTTATGGTATTGTTGTACCTCTTTATTATTCTTTATAAATGCTAATTTTGCTCTTATTTCTTTTGATAGAAATCCTAGTCTATCATTATTAGGTTGCAGATAAATTATAATTTACTGCAGAATGATGCAAAAGATTCTGCTCCTGCGGAAATGGCTTATGCTGGGGGGGGGGGGAATATGAATGGCAGTGAAGGCAATAAATGAAATTTGAGATTTGTCTGCGTCTAATTGACAAAATTCAATTGTTCTGCTACTATCAAGAAGATTTGAGATTTTTGTGCACCGGATTGCCGAAATTCGTGATATTTTTTTAGCCTAATCGAAAAAATTAGCTTTTTTTTTTTTTTTTTTTTCCAAACCTTATCAACAAAAGTAGTTTTTTTTTTCTTTCGAATCTGATTGATAAAATTTGATTTATTTTAGCCAAACCAGAGTTTCCCCCAGGTTTAAAAAGGGGCAGGGCACTACTGTTTTGAAAAGGGCACTTTTATAGAGTTGAATCTAGAATTTAGAGGTTCAAAAAATCATGGAAAAACAGAAATTTCACCAAAGAATCGAGAAAAAGATCCAAAAATTGAAAAGAAAAAAAGGTAAATTTTGTTAAAAGTTCGCAAAAAAGGCAACTATTTTTAAAAGATCGCAAAAACAGCAGATTTTGTTTTAAAAAAATCTCGAAAAAATGTCAGATTTTGCAAAAAAACACGAAAAAACGACAAATTTCGTGAAGAGAACGTTTCATTTTACTGTGATTTTTGAACAAAATTAGCTATTTTTTTGCAAATCTTTTGACAAAATCTGCCATTCTATCGCAATTTTTTGACGAAAGTTAGTTTTTCGTGATCTTGCAAAAATTAGCCTTTTTTCGTAAATCTTTTGATGAAATCTGCGATTTTTTGTTGTTTTTTCATGATCTTATGGCAAAATTTTCCTTTTTTCGTGAATCGTTTGACAAAATTTTCTGTTTTATTGCGATTTTTCAACGAAATTTTGGATTTTTGCCATTTTTTCGATCTTTTGAGGAAATCTGCCGTTTTTATGGGATTCTGTGACGAAATTAGCCATTTTTTCGCGAATCTTGCCTGAAATTAGTAGTTACGTCACGATTTTTTAACAATTTGCCGCTTTTTCGTGATTTTTTGACGAAATTACACGTTTTGTGGGACATGAGCTATTTTTTACTTTCTGTCGCCGATTTCTTACGTGATTTATGCGCTAGCGCGTCCGAATCATTGCTGAAGTACCGCATTTTTTCAAATGTGGGGCAAGAAGGGTGCTATTTTTTGAATGAGCGACAAGAGCGGCACTAGTTTTTGGATGAGGGGTGCTATTTTTTAAACTAAAGGGCACGAAAGGCGGAGCGTCCCCCTGAAACTCACTGGGGGAAACTGCCAAACCAATGAAATTCACAATTTTTTTCGATCCTGACTGATAAAATTTGTATTTTTCAGGACAAGATCGCCAAAACTTTTCTTTTCCCATATTCAATTGATGATTTTTTTATTTTTTGTGCCTGTTAGGCAAAAATTGAGTTTTTTGTCAAACTGATTAATAAAATTTTTTATTAACTACCGAATTTGACGAAATTTGTAATTTAACCTGTGCCAAATTCTTGAAGTTCATGATTCTTAATTGATTCTGGAGAAACTTCTAAGTCCTTCATGCGGCAAATTAAAAAAATTGCAATAAATAGACGAAGTATGCGATTTTCTGCAGTCAATCAACAAAATTTGAGATTTCTCACTTCCTAATTAGCAAAATTCAGAAATTTTTAGCAAACGATCGAAGAAATTTGCAATTCTTAACTGGCTGACAAATTCACAATTTTCTTTAAAATTTGTTTAGTAAATCGATAAAATGTGCAATTTTTTTTTTCTTGTGGCTAATCAAACTCAAGATTTTCTACAGCTGATAAACAAAATTTTGCACATTTTTAACAATGGATAATTTTTTTTTCATTCTCAATCACCAAAATTTTGATTTTTTTCCCCCAGCTGATTAGTGAAAGCTTTTTTTCCATGCCTGATCAACAAAATTCAAGATTTTGCCGTGCTAAATCAATAAAATTTAGGACTTGTCTGCACCTCATTGATAAAATTTTATTTTGTCTATTTAGCAAGAATTGTGATTTTCTTGTACCCATTCAACAAAATTTCCAATCCTCATCGGCAAAATTAGCTGTTTTTCTGCACTCTGTCCATAAAATTCATGACTTTTTTCGCAGCAAATTGATGAAATTCACAATTTTTTCCTGTGTCCTATAGATAAAAATTGTAATTTACACTATATCATTTAGCAAAAAAATAAATAAATAAATAAAATGCGATAGATTTTTCAAAAATGTGCCATTGTACAATTAAATGATAAATTCCAAAGAAGATAGTTTAGAGTATCTGATTTTTTTATTTTTTATCATTTAGTTTAGGATGTCTTAAAATGTTGAAAGATACTGTGACCAACAGTTACCCCAGGTGACCCTACTTCTGTGTTTATAGTTTCAACACAAAGTAAGTGTTTACTCATTTTTTTACAAGTTTTCAATTGATTTTTTTTTTTCTTCAATAGTAGGGATGCACAATCTTTTCAAGAGAAAAGGCGGAAAAGTTGGAAAAATTGATTTTTCATAGTTGTTTCTTCCAAATAAATTATATTTTCTTAGATAAAATTAAATAATAAAAAAAATTTTCATCTATTTGTATTAAAAAAAAAATATTTTCACTGTATAAGACTATTAGTGTTCATTCTAGGCCATTTTTGAAGGGTGCAGCACCCTGCCCTTTTTTAAATTTGCAAAATGCACCTTGCCCTTTTTAAAAATAGCAAAATACACCACTGGTTTTACTCAGAGATTTTTAATAAATATTTATCTTATTCCTTATTATTTCTAAATTTTTGTGTCCAAAAATGGAAGAATTTTTTCATTTCTTTATGAAAAAGAACATCCAACTATTCAATCATGGTTTAATTTAATTGTATTTTTTAATTTTTATATCATAAAATCATTCAAAATTAATATTATTTATCTTACTAAAAAATCATGTATTTTTCCACTTTCTTTTTTTCCCTTCTAAAGGCAATAATAAATTTTTCTTTGTAAAAGTGCCTTTTTCTGCTTCAGTAGTGCCCTTTTTAGCGAATACCACTATACCCTTTTTATTTCTAGAGTGAACACTATGACTATAATACAAAAAAAATTTTTAAATAAACTAAAAAAGAAGCAAAGCCTATTTTTAAAAGTTTTTGTTTTTATCCACCCATTCCCAGAGCTTTCAGAATAGCATTCAGGCTTTATTTAACTCTATTGTTTGTTATATCATGCCTCTTTTGAAATGATTTTTCAGTTACATGTTTAATTATCAATTGATCTAATGGGCCAATATCTCTGCAGCTTGGAATGAAATGAATTATACATCCCGTTACATAAGTATTGTATTTAAGTAAATGATACTAATTCAAAGAAACAAATCATTAGTTTTGTCATTATTATGAATATCAGTATTAAAGTCCTCCATTATTGTTAAAAAATGTATATTTTTTACAACATTGTACTTTTTTTTCTTTTTTAACAATTTTATTTCCTTTAAGAAATATGTTTGGTTATGGTATAACCTTCCATTATCACCTTAAAAAAAGTTTAGATTTATTTTTATAATCTAAATTCAAACAAAACTAAGTTTTAGTTTGGCTTAATAACATTTGCAACTAAAAAACAGCATAGGATTTATTGACTGTTAGATTTTTACTTACTCAAATCAGGAAAATATTTTTTAAAAAGTTTAATCAAACATAAAATTTCTCTTTTTATCCTGAAATCTCCTATGACATCCTTGAGTAAGAAACCATATTTAATGTTTACATTTGGTAATTTCATATTTCTAAGAGTGGAACTCAAAAGTTATGAAAACAGAACACTACAAATAGAAAATGCAAGGAATTTGAGGAAACAAAACTTACCATATTTTCGGGTGTATAGCCTGCACCCCTTAATCGAGCAGTGCAGTAAAAAAAGTTCATGTATAACCCGCGGAGATGAATCGGTGTATAGTCTGCGGGCTATACACCATTTACGAACGTATATTTCGACTAGGGTTCGAAATCAGAAGCCATTAGTCATAATTTTTAACACAAATTTACCAAATTTTTTCGTGATGCATAATACCTACATTAGTTGGGCTAAAAAATTAAGATTATCAGTACTGTAATTTTCGGAGGAAACGCTGCGGCCTTTATGTGTTTTAAGATAAAATTTCAAGCGATGCGGCGTTTACAAACATTTTTTTTTCCGAAAATTAAAAAAAAAAATCGTGATAAATACAAAATTTCGGACGTAAAATATATACGTATCTTAAGTCATTGGTTCCCAAAAGGATCGAATCCTTGGAATCAATCCGAAATGCACCAAGTCCGAAAAGGAATGGTTCCTTGGACTCTATCTGAAATGAAACGACTCCGTAAAAGTTCGATTCCTTGAACTCGTTCCGAAATGAAACGACTCTAAAGGAACGATTCTTCGGAATCATTTCGAAAAAGACTGACTGCTCTGAATCGTTCTGAAATGACATAAAACACGTACTTTTTTCTATTCTTTGCAAGGTACCATCCATGGGTGCCAACCAGGAACTAATAACATTAGTTCCATGGGTACAAACTCACAAGAGGAATGATTCCTCAGACTATCTGAAATGAAACGACTCCAAAGAAGTTCAACTCCTTGAACTCGTTCCTAAATGAAAAGACTCTGTGAAGGAAAGATTCCTTGGAATCGTTTCAGAAAAGGTCGACTGCTCTGAATCGCTCCAAAATGACATAAATCACGCACTTTTTTTTTGTTCTTTGTAACAGGGTAGGGTAGGTAGATTATTTTTGTGAAAAATAAACTAAATCTTAAATGATCTTAAATTCAGAATAGCTGAGGTTGAAAAGGTTCCGGACTTAATCTACAAACATAATGGGGTGCTGCAGCACCGATTCTCTAGCAAATTATTTTCTGATATTTTATTTATAGATTTTTTTCTTTTTTAGGTCTAGCGTATAAGTTGACCCCCCCCCCCCCTCTACATTGAAGTTTTTTTTTTTTTTTTCTAAAATTTCACGACTTATACGTGAGTATATACGGTACCTATTATAGATCTATCAGTGCAATACTTGGCGATAGTTGCGACAGTTCTTTCAAACCCAGAAATAACTGTATTTAAGCAGTAAAAAAAGCCTTTACAAACATGGGAGAACTCTAAATTTTGCGGCATAGTGAAAAAAAATTTCAAATTTTGATTTTTTTTTTTTTTTTTTCAAAATTTTTTAGGTTTAAATGTTGTCGAAAAAAGTTCACGATTTCCAATTTAAAAAAAAAAAAAATCTTTGTATAAGCCGCAACGGCTTTTTGGAAGGTTTTTTCTTTGTATAAGCCGCGGACTATACACCCGAAAAAACGGTATTGCCCTTTTTACAAAACTTATTGTCAAAATTCGTGTGGCCCACAAACTTCGATAATTTACAACTGGAAAAAATTGCAATTTTTGTGCTCAAATCGCCAAAAAAAAATCTTAGTTTTTGAAAAAAAAATGGAAAAAAAACTAAAATTTAGTCAGTTACTTAAAAATCGCAAATTTCATGCATCGGGTGCACAAAAATAACGAATTTTGTCGATGTGGCTCAGAAAAATCACAAAATTCATTAATCAGGTATGGAGAAATTGCAAATTTCGCTGATTAGGAACGAAAAAATAGCAAAATTCATTTATAAGGCACAGAAAGACTGCGAAGATGTGCAAGAAAAAATCGCAAATTTCATTGTGCCATGTGTAATAAAAAAAAAAAAAAAAAAAAAAAAAAAAAAAAAAAAAAAAAAAAAAAGATGAAGATTTTATTAAAGTTACTTAAAAATTGAGAATTTCGTTGATTGGCTGCAGAAAAAAGGAGTATTTGGTTAATTAACGGTGGAAAAATTGTGAATTTAGTCGTTCTGGCACGGAAGAATCAAGAATTTTATCAATCATGCGTGGAAAAGTCGCAAATTTCACCAATCAGTTTTGTAAAAATTGTGAATTTCTTCAATCGGTTGCATAAAATTTGCGAATTTTCCTGATTGACCGTGGAAAGATCGAGAATTTTCTTTATCGGCTTCATAAAAATCACGTTGTTGATCATGCGAAGAAAAATCCAGAATTTCATTGATCGCCCTGGTAAAAATCATGAGTTTGGTTATTCAATTTCGTAAAAATCGTGAATGTAGTCAATCGGCTTTGTAAAGTTGTGAATGTAGTCTGTCGGCCTCGTAAAAAATCTCGAATCTTGCCGATCGGCATTGTAAAAATGGCTAATTTTATTGATCAGCTGCGGAAAATTGTCATTCAATTGATCAGTTGCTAATTTTGTCAATCATGCAAAGAAAAAATTGCGAATTTCATCGATCAGCTTTGTAAAAGTCGTGCATTTCGTCGATTGGCTTCATAAAAATTGCTAATCTCATTCATCAGGTGGAAAGAAATTGTGAATTTTATCGATAGGTTTCATATAAATTATGAATTTTGACAATGAAGCGAAGAAAATTCGCGAATTTCATCAACCAGTTTCATAAAAATTGCTCATTTTGTCAATGAACTTCATAAAAAGCGCACATTTTGACGACCAGCTTCGTAAAAATCACTTATTTTGTTGATCAATTCATAAAAATCACAAATTTCGTCAATTGGTTTAGTAGAAATCATGAATTTCCTTGTTTTGCTTAGTAAAAATCAAGAGTATCCTTGATCGTCTTAGTATAGATCATGAATATCCTCAGTCGACTTTGTGGAAATAGCAAATTATGTCGATCAGGTGAAAAAAAATCGATAAATTCGTTGATCATCCATGGAAAAATCCAACACTTTATCGATCGTGTGGTGAAAAATCACAAATTTCGTAAATTGGCTTTGTAAAAACCGTGACTTTTGACGTTCAATTTTGTAAAAATTACGAATTTCGTTGATCAGATTTTTTTTTAAATCGCGAATTCTGTGGATAGGATTTTTAAAAATCGCAAATTCCGTCAATTGAATTCGTGAATTTTGTTGATCAAATGCAGAAAAAGCATGAATTTTGTCAATTGATTTCATAAGAATTACACATTTTGTTGATCAGGCACAGAAATATAGTGAATTTTGTCGATCGGTTTCGTGAAAAGCGCAATTTTGTTCATCGGGTGCAGAAAAATAGGAATTCTATTGATCAGGCACTTAAAAATCTTGTTGATCGGCTTCTTCTCTCTCCTTTGTTCATGAAATTCAATTTTTTTTTTCAGCACCAGCCACTTTTGTTTGTTTTCTAGCACTTTTAATAAAACAAATTTTATTCTCCTGAATAAAGTAGAAGAATACTATTACACAATGAAAAAAAAAATCCTTGCTATAATTGTTAATATACAAACATAAAAACTGCTGATATAATCCTTACCAATTGAATTGGATATTTTGACTGGATAAGCGATCTTAAAAGGGTATACCTTCCTACCTACTCCCCTCTGAAATCATATTTTTTATTTAATTAAAGGCCACAGATCACCACCTCAAAATCGCATCCTCTCCATGCTATCAATGTGGTCCTCAACCACCCAGACATACTTGCAAGCAGAGCCGAAACTAGAGGGGGGGGGGGGCAGAGGGGGCACGTGCTCCAGGCACCAATAGAACAGTTGGTGAAGGGGGCGCCAAATTAAGATTTTCTTTGGTGTGTTTGTTATAAAGAATGCATAAATGTGGGGGTTGGGGGGCGCCAAAATCCATGTTTGCCCCGGGTGCAAAAAAGGCTAGTTTCGGTACCCTTGCAAGTGGCCCTTCTCTTCAAAAGGTTGTGCACCCCTAGAATAGATCATATTAGAAGTAATACCATAAGTAAAAACATAGTTATATTATTTGGATAAGAAAAGTTAGTCATTTTGATTGTGTAACTGTGAAAGATAGATTAAAAAGAGAATTAGAAGGGAAAATTTGCATTTTTTTTTTTTTTTTAACTTTTCGATATTTTTATATGTACTAAGTAAATGATTTTTATGAATAATTGCATACCAAAATATAACACCACAAAACATTTTATAAATAGCTGCTTTTAAGTTTTTTTTATGTATGTCTGGTTTGCATTTAGATTTTTTTTTCTTTGTTGTTGTTTTTGTGTTGGATAGTTTAGGAGCATATCTACATCGCTCCTTTACTTTTCAATTTTGGCTGCAGATATTTTTATAAGGGCACTTTCACTTTCGAAACCAGGTTTTGAAAGTGAAAGCAATTTTATAAAAAATATTTGCTGCCAAGATATATATATATATATATATATAAAAAAAGTAAACAAGGAATTTTTACAGTTAAAATTATTCAATACACTTTTTGTAAAGTTTTCTTCCAAACTATTTTTTCCCTTAAATTTTGAATTATTTCTGACTGGTTTTAATATTAAAGTATATAATATAAGGAGTATTTTTAGTTATATTAGCTAGAATAATTTGTTTCATTATTAATATATATTATAGAATTTTTCATTTTCACCATGTGAATAGGGTAACTTTGTTTTGAATAAATTTTGTGTGTATTTTCTTTATAAAATGTGCCAGTTAAAAACAGAACTGTAAGAGGGTATTTTATATGTATTTGGATATTCTGTATACTTTGCCAGTTTGTTGATTGCTTGATACTTGACCAGATTTTGACTGTATACTAGGCCAATACTAGGGTTATAATTTTGCCAAAAAAAAAACAACCCTGGATGGGTTTTTTAAAATGTGAACTTTAAATTACGTAGGTTATATAATTTTTAATATTAGTACACTTGTAAAGTTTGTCACCTTTCAACCATTTATCCCAAAGAAAGGTCTTAATTCTCCCAATGACAATTATCAAAACAATCGTAACTTAATTGTCTAGAAATATGTGTAACTATCAGAAACACAAACTAATTTTTCCCCATTAAGAAGAAAAAACATTGATTTGTATCAGGGCTTTAATTTCCATGCAGGATTTGCATCCAAAATTTTAAAATTCTCGCACAAAGAATGTCAAGCAAAAGTCCCCCCCCCTCAACTTCCATCCCCCTATACAAAAAAATTTGTAATTTTACGAAAAACTTTAGCATTTGCTACTTTCGCAAATGCCTTTCGAGCATAAATATATTTTGCGAGTTTTACTGCAAAATATCGTTGAAATTCAGAAAATTTTTGCACCATCAATAATTTTTTTTTTTTTTTTTTTCTGGAATTGGTTGAAAAGTTTAGGTGCAGATTCATGGTTGCCAGTTGCCTCTTTGCGACTATATTTTTTGACTTGTTGACTAATTTTCCATGGCTTAAGTCGCCATCATTTGACAAATTTTGTATTTTTTTCTGTAATCCTCTGACGAAAACCCCCACTTTTTTTTTTTTTTAATCTGCTGACTAAAATTTGATGTCTGTTATCCTCTAAACAAAATCTCATTTTGTCTGCAATCATTTGACTGAATAATATATTCATTGACTTGTATCAAATATGTATTATATTATTAATCAAAAGATTCTTCATAAGATTTTCAAAGTATTAATGTTGTACTGTGTAGAGCAGATTATGCTTTGAACATGCAGCTGTTATCACTAATATTTAAATTAGAAATGATTAGTATTTCAAAATGTTTGATTACTTATATAATATCCGAAAATGTTTATTTTATCTACAGATTTGCATTGTATGCAATGGGAAATGAATTCTAAAATAAACTGCTTAAACTAAATAAAGCAGTTTTTTTTTTCCTTTTTTCGAAAAAAGAATGATTTTTTGCCAACCCTACAATAGAAAACTTTAGTTGAATCATAAAAAACATGCAATTAAAAGTCTCAAAGTTAAAATATTTTTCTATTTGTTACTTTGCAGTAAAAATAAATTTTCATACCTGAATCCCCCCCCCCCCTCTTCTCTGAAATTATTTCTGGTTATACCAGAAATTTTCATTCTCGAGCTCATTACAGCTCATAAAACCTGAAATTTATGCCAAAATAGAATTTTTGCTCGAACAGTGGAACCAGAAATAAGGCTAGGTGGTACTGTTTCTTTTCTTTCTTTCTTATATATATATAATTTTGCATATTTTATTGAAATTACAGGGTTCATACTCATTAAGGAAATATGGGATTCCTGGGAAAATCCTGGGATGAATTTTAGGTTGTAAAAAATCAGAGGATAATACCAAAAAAAAAAAATTCCCAAACCTGGGAAAGCCTACCAAACTGTGTCTATTCTGGGATATTGGAGGCAATTCTTACTATTCGCATGCTTTATTATCATATGCAATATCAAGATGTTGTTAATTGTTTATATGGAAAAATTAACCGTCCCAGAAAATACATCAGGGGGATTTTTTCTCGGAAAATGAGTATGAATGCTGAATTATTTTATGTCTGCACAAATATCAATTTTATATCTTAAAAATTTCATCCTTTCATTATCAAAACAGGTGAAAAGATTAATTGGATGTTTGGAGCAATTCCCATTTAACTGACTTGGATTATCTTCATAGAAAGTATATCAAGATTGCGGATCCTGCCTATAATTTTGATGCATTAAATACATTAATAAATTAAGTGGCTACTTCCTTTCACTAAAGAACAGGCAGTGTTTAGCAGCCTCCCAATATTGTCTGAAGAAATCTTTATATGTAAAGAGTATTGTTATTAAATATTAATCATACCGGGTGTCCAGTAAATGACTGACCCATTTTAAAATTAAATAACAAAAAAACGGTTTGAGATAAAAATGCGCGGTTTGCGGTTTTGTTATTAGAATATCAATAAATTTTTAATACGCACTTCCTTCAAATAGTTCTAATTTCGGCCAAAAGATGGCGCTGGCGGCATCAGACTGCAGAAATACCGCCTGTTTTCTTGTTCTCAAGCTGATGATCTTTCCGGCTCATTTTCCCGAGTCGAATCTGAGTCGAAATGTTGAATCGACTCTCCACTCAACTGCAGAAATAGGGTTTGTTGATTGGAACGGGATTTAAAATAACATTTAAGATTGAACTGGGTCTATTGTAACAATCTATGTCTATTGTAACCTCTTCAGACAAATATCACGGAGGAACTACAAAAACTAGTTTAAAATTGCTGTAAAACATCTCCAAAGATGTGTCAATCTATGAATAAATATTTATGACAAGCAAACGTTTGTTAAAGAATCCTAGAAATATTTTTAACAATTCTAGAAAAATTAAAATTAATTTAAAGGATGTTCTTTAGTGTTTCAAAATTCTCTTCGGAATATGTCTTTTTAACCGCTTAACTGATACTCTTTTTACGTATATATAAAAATATATTTATGTAAATATGATTTATTATTTTTTTAAATTATGTATTAAAAATGTTCAGTATATTTTTCAATATTAATATTTATAAAATTGAACTAAAATAAGTAGACATTCAGTTTTATCTAAAATATCTATGGCCCCACCAGTGGATGATAGATTCTGACGTCTCAACTGGTAGACGGCAGTGCTGGGCTCGAACCCAATCGCGTCTGTCGGCATAACCGTTCGGAATTTTCCGTGGTTTTCTTCGAACCTTGGATTTTCTTGTGTAAATACGGGTTAGGTGCCCTTAGAAAGACACCCACGCAGGGCACCCCACCCCTTTCTGACCTATATCCCACGTGTACATAATCGGACGACATTAAATAAACCAAACCAAACTAAAATATCTATAGGCAATTTTATGGCAAAACATTTTTACGGAAACTTTTTACTGAAATAAAGTTTAGTTTTTTTTTTCTTCTAGTTTTTTTTAAATATTGCATGAGACAAAATCTGTTGAAAACATTTCAGAAGCCAATGCAGTATCCACTGTCCCGATCCTTTCTTTCATTTACTATCTCCCGATTCTACATTTTTCTTCTGTTGGATTCGATGAGTTGAAATAAGAATCGGTTTTAAAAGCCTAGATTACAACTTTTGAACCTATATTTGTGTAATGCAATACCGAATAACAGTAAAAAAAGCAAAAAAACATCAAATTGATGCTCTTAGCAGAATGTCAAGTTTAAATTTTGAGGGATTTGCGTCATCTACACTGTAAATAGAAAAGGTTATTACAATGCTGATTTAAAAGTCAGTTGAGACGTCAGAACCTATCGCCCACTGGTGAGGCCATAGATATTTTAGATAAAACTGAATGTCTACTTATTTTAGTTAAATTTTATAAATATAAATATTGAAAAAATAAATTGAACATTGGTATCTTTTTATACATAATTTTAAAAAGATAAAAAATCATATTTTTAAAATATTTCTTATTTCAAATCAGATACAGGAGATATTTTCAGAATGTTTTTTTCTAGTTCTTTTCCTCATACCGGGGAAAAAGAACGAGACTACATATTTCCCTCCTATAGGGGGGGGGGGGGCAAAAATATACTTCAGGTTCTATGATGCTTTTTGTAATAAAGTTTTGAAGAAGGATGACTTACAGGCTATAAAAAATGATATGTCTTTCTTTTTTCTTTTTAAATATCCGTCCATTTTAGCGTAGATACGTTTCCTGTCTTGGGTGGGTGGGGGGAGGCGAGGTGTGTGCAAAAGACATCTTAAAATTTCTCACGGCTTTCGTAATAAAATTTTTGGATACGTTAAATGATAAAATATGAATATAAAGTAGGGATGAATTCGGTTTTCGGAAAAATTAAGAATATTTTGTTTTTGGCAGGTTTTTCCCTTAGCAGGTAGTTTTGTAGGTTTCTTTCTACTTCGGGATCAATAAATTTTTATGTTTAAGACAGGATTTGTTGTAGACGGATTCCTTTATAGTAAGATTTAGAAAATTTCAATGTGCCAATTTATAAGTTTTCTTAGACAGGAGACTTGGTAACGCTATTTGCATACCATTGTTTTAAAATTTTAACTGATTTGCCCGTACAACGTACCGGCAATTATAGTTTGCTTCTTCCATCACTTAAAGCTTTCTGACACTACTAAAAATTTTAAATGCAATTTCATACTATTTAATAGAAGAAATATTTAAATTAAATATTACGATTATTTTAGCTTTAAAAAAGCGGCGTTTATTCTATATTTTCATTTTATTGTAAGTAAAAAAGCGTATCAGTTAAGCGGTTAGAATAACATATTCCGAAGATAATTCTGAAACACTAAAGAACGTTCTTTAAATTAATTTAAAATTTTCTAGAATTCTTAAAAATATTTCTACGTTTCTTATATAAATGTTTTCTTGTCATAAATATTTATTCATAAATTGATACACCGTTGGAGATGTTTTACAGTAATTTTAAACTAGTTTTTATAGTTTCCCTTGATATTTGTCTGAGGAGACTACAATAGACATATGTTGTTACAATAGGCCTAGTTCAATCTTAAATGTTATTTTAAATCTCGTTTCAATCAACAAATCCTATTTCTGCAGTTGAGTGGAGAGTCGATTCAACATTTCGACTCAGATTCGACTCGGGAAAATGAGCCGGAAAGATCATCAGCTTGAAAACAAGAAAACAGGCGGTATTTCTGCAGTCTGATGCCGCCAGCGCCATCTTTTGGCCGAAATTAGAACTATTTGAAGGAAGTGCGTATTAAAAATTTATTGATATTCTAATAACAAAACCGCAAACCGCGCATTTTTATCTCAAACCGTTTTTTTGTTATTTAATTTTAAAATGGGTCAGTCATTTACTGGACACCCGGTATATATCTTTTAATATACATAATTTGTATGTTCAATAAATGAAGCGAGTCAACTGAATTGTTTTTTTTTTTTTTATTGTGTATGTGACCTTTTATTTCAGCTAATAATGGACTGCCATTGACAACTTTTTTTTTTCTCTCGCCACTATTTAAAAACAACTATATTATTGTAGGCAAAATGGACCTGTTGCCAAACGTAGTTATTTTCAAAATGTTTAGCATATTAAATTATTATTAAATCTTAGAGGTACAAAGAAAATGCTACTATGAAATACATATACTGCACTGTAAAAAAAAATTTGGATAATTACAAAAATTTTTCTAGTAGAATTGTATTCCAAGAACTTTTTATGTAACGGCAACAATAAAAATTCATGTAACAGATACAGATTTGCACTTTGAATCAAACAAATTTTAAGGTTACTAAGAATTTTTTTGGGAAATCGTATTCCAAGAACTTTTTAAGTGACGATAACGAGCATTATAGATAAAATGTTAGTAAAGTTACCAAAATTTTAGTAAATTCTTTTGTAAAGTTACAGATGGTTTTAGTTTTGCTTACAAGTTTTGTAGATTGACATCATTTTCTTGTACAGTGTACACATAAAATTTTAGTAAGCATAAGAGATTTCGGTTAATTTAGATTACTAAGGTTACAGATTTTTTTTACTGTGTGGGTTTAAAAACTTAGTAAATTTTGTAAGAAATGTCTAAAACATCAATAGTCTGTTTCAGAATTAGTTGCAAAAGTTTTTCTCCAATCCACAACTTTCTAAGAATTTTTATATGAAGCATAACAATCTTGACACCTGAAATTCTTTTATCCATATAGAAAAATGCAAATGAGTTAGTTTAGCTCATATAATAAAGACTGATTTTTTTTTTTTTTTTTTTTTTTTTTTTTTTTTAAATTGCGCTAGAAAATTATTTTTGAAATCTTGGAAAATCAGTAGTTTGAAATACAGTCTTCAAATAACTTAGTGTATTGTTTACTTTATTTTATGGTTAGAAGTTATTAAATTTGAGAAAAAAGAGAAATGAATTGTTACCTCTGTCTATATGTGTCAGCTTTACACAAATATAATTTATTGCATAAATTTCAAAGAGTTTAAGTAATTTTGCACTAAGTAAAATTTTTATTTGAAGCTAATTTCGAAGTATAGTCAAACCTCATTAGCATGAACACTCTTAATGTGAATTACTTTTAACATGAATTGTTTTCACAGTCCCCAATAAAGACGAATGTAAAGATTTGTTACTGATAACATGAATTACTGTTGACAAGACAAAATTTTGATTTCCCTTGAGGTTCATCTTAATGAAGTTTGACTGTATATATGCATTAGTGATATCTTACAATTGAAATTTTAGACAGAAATCGTGAACTTTACTTAAGTCCAAAAGAAAGAAAAAAAATACAGGAAAATGATATTTCAAGTCTACATATTATAAAAGAATGCTGTTTTTAATGATATATGGAGTGTGTGTGTGTGGGGGGGGGGGGTAGAACATTTCTCTACATTGGTGCTTTTATTTCGATTTCTGTGCAAAAATCAATTTTTAATTATTGGAATTACTAAACATACAAGTATTGTTTAGTAAAAAGATATTTTATTTTCTGGATCTAAATTAAAAGATAATAAAAGGAGATACATATTTAAATCAAAGGAAATTATTTGTAAAATATATATTTGTTACAAACATTTGTAGATAAAGAACCAATAAAACAATTATTATAAATAATGAAAAGCGGTAGAATATGGAATATAGTAAGCGAAATATTTTTTAATATTTTATTTTACAAGGCTAATTTAGTTTAAATATAATTATCATTAAAATATTTATATACTAAATACAAATACATTTATTACAGATATAGATCTATATTGAAAATTTAACAAACTCAAGTGGAAGTTATATTAAAGGGTGATCTGTATTTTATGTAAAAAAAGTTGATATTTATAAAATTTTGTAGCATAAAATATGAAAGGCATACAGAAAATTATTGCAGAGTATTTGGCTTAATATTTATTAGATATTTCTTATTCTTTCAAATTTTCCAAACTGGTATTAGCTTACCTGCTTTAAAATTATAGTGTAAATCATGAGAAAAGTAGCTGTAACATTACTACAGCTTCTTAGAAGTGTTACAGATGTTTTCTTATAAATGAGTATACAAAAGTTTTTGTAATTCTATTAAAGGTTTCTTAATAAACATGCTAAAAATGACCTGTAACGGCTGCTACTAATTTCTTAGTTAAGATACAAAAGAAGTATCTGTAATTGCACTAACCATTTCTTAATAAACATCTGTAGTACTACTAGAAAATCTCTAGGCAACTGGGATTCCATAAACTTTTCTAGTAACCAATACAGTTTCTTCTTAAGTAACACTACTGCATTAAACTTAGTAAACAGCACACAAACTTCCTTTGTGAACATACTAAAAAATTAATAGTAGTGTTACAGATACTTCTTGTTCCTTCACTAAGAAATGGTTAGTAGTATTCTAACCATATACTAAATAAATACCTCTAATAGCTACTAAGAATTTCTTAGTAACGATACAAGAAAAGTATTTGTAAAACTACTAACCATTTATTGGTAAACATACTTAAAAAGGACCTGTAACAGCTACTAAGAATTTTTTAGTGAAGATACAAGAGAAATATCTGTAATACTACTAACCATTTCTTAGGGAAGATACAAGAGAAGTATCTGTAATACTGCTAATCATTCCTTAGTATTCATACTAAAAAAACACCTGTAACGTTTACTAATGATTTCTTAGTATGTTCACCAAGAAAGTCTTTGTGCTGTTTACTAAGCTTAATGCAGTAGTGTTACTTGAGAAGAAGCTGTATTGGTTACTAGAAAAGTTTATGGAATCCCAGTTGCCTAGAGATTTTCTAGTAGTACTACAGATTTTTTTTTACAGTGCAGGTCATAGATTTTTGTGAAGATTGTTTCCCGAAATTCCATAATCGACCGTCAACAAATTAAAAAAGAATGAATATCTTTTGGATACCCCTGTCAAAACTAATGTAGCAAAAGCGCTCAAACTGTATATTATGATTAAGTGGCTTATTGTAATAAATTGTGTTCATTTTTATGTGGATAGCATGTATACTCGTAAAAAAATTAAGGTTTTTATAAAAACAGTCCCAAATTTTTCCAAGTGTTTTACTTATAATTTGCAGAGTTCTTATTAATGGTAAATTAATGATATTTTTTGAAAATATGACAAACAATGTTGCACATAATACCCTGTGATCAAAATTTAAAAAATAATAAAAATTGTAAGAAATATGGGTAGGTTTACTAAAGAATTTTTCACTTCGCATCCGTCAACGATATAAAACTTCCATTCGCATATTATGTTAGCTAAATGTATAGAGCAACTTTTGTAAAACTTTCAGAATCATAGCTTAAAAATTCTGAAAGTAATAGTCGATTGAATAAGCTAAAAATCCGTTATTCCCAAAATGAAGCAAAAAGAGGAGGAGTTGTAACTATATATTCATTGATTAGTTTCAACATATAACACACAATATGGCACGTACTACTATATTTGGATGAAACCCCTTATTTTTTTGCTTCATTTTGGGAATAATGGATTTTCAGCTTATTCTATGCTCGGTCACTTTCAGAATTTTCAAGCTATGATTTTGAGACTTTCACAAGCAAGACGTGCCCAGCTGTGTCTGCAAAGCGTTCATATGAACTTAATTTTCATGTACAAAGTTCTAATGTTTTTATGTTTGTAAAAGTCCGTGTTTTTGCTCAAAGTGCTGTAAATAAATGTTGTTTGTTTATTTTGATTTAGTCTTTGAACTTACATTAGTTACGGTACAGGGGATTACTTGCCTTAGATTATATTTGTGGGAATTTCCCTTAATTATGAGTGAATAAGTTTATTTCGTTTTTAATAATTCAGTAATAGTAAATAAATAAAATTTTCACAGAAGGTAAGTAAAATTGGAACTTTCCAAATACATAGACTTCTACTACGTGTAAGTCCACCTTTTATTTGATAAAATATATATCCAAGTTATATATGCAGGACGTCTAATTTGGTGTTGATAAAAGCTTTTCACATAAGCTCCTTAAGAATATGTATTTGAAAATTATTATCATTACTAGCCGCCCTTGGCGATCAGTTTGGTCTCCCTTAATGCATACTAAGCATGAAATTATATTGCTTTTATTCATAGCTTATTTTAATTGCTCATTTTTTTGCCAAATTAGAAGATTCTGCTAAAGAATTAGGCACAGATGTCATATGCGCACAACATTGGAGCAATTGCAACACAATGGCAATTATATGCCTCACATGATAACACGGCTATTGTTATTTATTCTTTAATAAACTGTTTATTTACTTTTATTTTCTTTTTTTAAATGATATAAGTTGTTTTGTTCTATAAATATTAACTAAAATTTTATTTATTTATTGTTATTTACTTTTTAAAATAATAGAAAATAGTTAAAAATATACAT